>MU174340.1:49163292-49190814 GCA_016696395.1 Antechinus stuartii
ATTGGTGAGTTTATTATAGCCTATCAAATTTAGGGGATTATGGTTTGCTATATTCTTGGACAAATGGGTTTCTTTGTCATTCATTACTTTCATTGGTCTTCTGTATAACTAGTATTTGGTAGGAAGGGATCAAGCCTTTGGATAGTCTTAGGGCATTCTTTCCACTTAAAGGGATAATAACCAGTGAAATGACTCGAACCTAAGATAATTATTCTTCTAGATGAGCAATATATGGGTATGGGGGTGGGGTGGATCATATAGACAATTCTATCAATACTCTTCTCTCACAGAAGAGGGACTCCTCTTTGGCTCTCCTCCAGATAGGAATCAAAGTATTCCTGAGAGAGGTATGGACAAGAATCTCAAAATAGCAACCAAAGCTTCCTCATGAGCCACAGTTAGGAAATCCATGTAGACATACATATAATCTATATGGGTAGCACACCCAAACACCTTATAAATAAAATTAATTGACATTTATAAAATTCTTTCTTTCACTGAATACTACTCAGATGTCAAATTAAAGTGTAATGGACCTTGTATCTTGAAAACTATGCTAATAAAATATATCCTTTGACAGTTTCTACAAAGCTGGAATGATTTATCTATTATCCAATGATGAGCTATTTAAGTTCAAAATCTCCATTTTGAGGAAGAATCCATAACAACCATACTTCATTTTCTGGGCTTCATCATCATACCTAAGTTCCATTCTCCTTCTGTTCTCATAGTACCCTTTTCTCATTGTTGAGTTTCTTCTAATCATTGTATATTGAGTAATGACTTTGCCAGCCATCCTTTGTTATCTAAAATTTACCATTATGCCCTCTCAAATTTAACAATGTCCTTCCTTTGTTTTTATAACTTTTTATTCAATGTCTTCTCCTCCTGAATGTAAGTCCCATAAGTGAAGTGGCTATTTCTTTTTGCTTGTATTTATAACCCAGATGCTTAACACAGTGCTTGGTACATTATACATGCTCAATAAATGTTTGTTGACTTGACAACTCAGAATGCTTAACCACTCATTCCTGAGTGGGTGAGAATTCACCTATATGTATTTCTGATCAAATGTTTTGAAATGATATTTAACAGCAATTTAAATGTAAAACACTATGGGCTTTGCTACCAGATGATGATTTTGTTTATTTTGCCCATGGTTACTCTGGAAAGTCGACTACTATCATGTCAGAAGTAGCAGTACTCTCTCTCAGCAGAGGGAGCACCCACATTAAAGCACTTGAATTCTTTTCATGGGGGAAAAAAACTCCCATTTAAATTAAAAAAAAATTGTTATGATAGCACAAGATGTAGAAAACTAGGCTTCACAGCAATGAATTTTTAAAAACTACAATAGCGTTTTAGATGTTAATAAGCTCAATAGCTATGACCAAACACTGTGTTGAGTATTTTATAATTATTATCTCATTTGATCCTCTCAATAACTCTGGGAGGTAGATGCTATTATTTTTCTCATTTTGTAGAGAAGGAAACTGAGGAAAATAGATATTGTGTCATTGCTAAGAGAACTAATATAAATCTGAGTAGAATTTATATAAGTATATGACAAGACTGAAGGGAGTTTAGAACCATAGATCAGACTATAACCATTGTATTGTATTCTGCTCTAAGTCCTATCTTTTGAGAGAGTTATTGACAAACTAAATTAGAGAAGTAACAGAGGGAAAGAAAGAAAATGCTGATAAGACTGGAAACCAAGTTCTTTATTAAACATATGTATATATGCATGCACATGCATGTTTATGTGCACATATATACATATGGATATAGATACATATATAAACATATTGGTATACAAGTATATGTGCATTTATATCGATATGTACTTATACACACATAACATGTACATGTGCTTTCCTATATATGTGTGTACATGTATGTATCAATATACATACATGATAAATATACAGAATAGTTTTTCAAATATCTTACCAGAGATTATGTCCTCCCCTAATCTTCTATTTCCAGCTAAACATAGGTAGATAATAGAGAGGTAAATGATAGATAGATATAGCTGCATATACACATATGTATGTAAACACACACACACACACATATATAGTGTGTATATATGTATATTTTGTGTGTGCATATGTATATACACATATGTGCATTTCTATACATATTGTATTTGTGTGTATGTATACATACAGACGTCAATGCATATGCATGTTATATATATAAATGCCTATGTGTATTGTGTTGATATGTTTTGTGTGTGTGTGTGTGTGTGTGTGTGTGTGTGTGTGTATGTGTGTTCTCTTCCATTTCTTTGTCTGACATTATTGAAATAACTCAAAAGAGACAGGTGCAAAAGAGTCTGCATTGCAAGAGGGTTGATCATTCTGCATGAGATCTAGGGGATGTCCCTGGGACCATTTGACTACTAACTAGCATGACTAAGCCCAGATGGTAACTTAAAATAGGTGAAGGCATTGAATTTCTATGAAGATATGAAAGGTAGACTCAATCTAAAGAATTCATTAATGATTATACTTCAAATCATGTCAAAGCAGAAGGAAGTAGATGAAGAATAAGGAAGTCTTCCAGAGACTTGGGTAATCCAGACCCTAAAAGAGAAATAAATGCTAATTGACATTTATATGATGCTTTGAGGTCTCCAAATCATTTAACATGTATTGGCTTATTTGATCTTTACAACAGTACTTTAGATACCATTTTACTGATGAGTTAACTCGTGTCAAATAGTGAATAATATGGTATTCAAATTCAGTTCCTGCCTTTTCCAGCTCCCATTTTATCACACTACCTTAGTATAAAGATAATTTGTCATTGTAAAAAGCAGTACAGTAGGGCTGAGTGCCTCATAAAGCAGCACTGGTCCCAACAATCTTAGACTGTATTTAAGTTTAATTAGAAAGAAAAATTCCATTCTCTATATTTCTTTTTTTGATTGTTACATTATCCATTAGTTTCCTATGAGGATTTTGTGGAAAATAGAAATCCAATCTTTCAAGATTGAACCAACAAGAAAGGGAATTTCCTATACCTCCAATAGAATAACAACATCTTATTTTTTTTTTTTAAAATGCTTTAAGACATGCAAAGCATTTGTCAGGTATTATCTCAATTGATTACTCCAAGTTATCTCACAACTCTAAATTCTATAATCCTGTGATATTGTACAAAATGAAATGACTAACCCATGCAGTTAATAAGTGGCAGAACCAAAACTCATATCTAGATTCTTGGATTGTAATCTATTTTTATTTAATGATTTTTTTTTAGTCATGTCTGACTCTCTACTGTCCCATTTATAATTTTCTTGGCACAAATAATGGAGTAGTTTGCCATTTCCTTCTCCAGCTCAATTTGCAAATGAGGAAACTGAGGCAAATAGAGTTGTGACTTCCTTAGGGTCGCACAGCTACTAAGTGTACTACTATGCCACTTAGATACATCTAATATGTATTTCTCTTTCAATAATTCAACACAGTATAAATAGTCATTACAATGCTTACAATATAAAAAGTGCTAAAGAGAAAATAGAAGGAAAATGACACAAATCTTATCCTAATAACATATTTTGAAATATTTTATTTCCCCCAATTATAAGTCAAGAAAATTTTTAGCATTAATTTTTTACAAGATTTTGAGTTTCAAATTTTTCTCCCTCCCTTACTGCCTTCTCTCACCTCTTCTGAAAATGGTAGACAGTCTTATATAGTTTATATATGTGCTATTTATTATGTAAAGTCTATTTCCTGTGACTAATAAGTCACAGGTCTGAAAGAAAAAAACAGATCAAAAAAGAAAAAAAGAACATAAGAAAGAATAAAGTAAATGAAAAAAATGCTACAATCTGAATTCTAAACCAATTAGTTCTTTCTCTGATGGATAGTATTTTCCTTTATTATTCCTTTGTACTTATCTTGGTTCATTGTGTTGCTGAGAAAAGCTGAGTAAATCATGGCTGATCATTACTCAATGTTGCTAATACCAAGTACAATGTTTTTCTTCTTATTTTGCATTAGTTCGTATAAAAATTTTCAGGTTTTCCTCAAATCTGCTTATTTAGAACACAATAGTATTCCATTACATTCATATCCCACAGATTGTTTAGCCAATTCCCAATTGATGGGCAACTGCTCAATTTCTGATATCTTGCCACAGCAAAAAGGGCTTCTATAAATATTTTTGCACATGTAAGTTTTTTTCCTCTTTTTTATGAGGTATAAAGGATAAAGACTGGTAGCATTGCTGGACCATAGCTATGAAAGGGTCTAAAAAGTAGATGATTCCTTGCTCTTGTAATTTCTTTATGTTGTCATCCATTATAGCTAAATCAAGCACCCATTTTGACTATATCTTGGTATGTAGTGTGAGATGATGGTTTCAGTCTGCTCACTTTTCTTAAGGAACAAAATTCCATCACATTCATATACCATAATTTATTCATCCATTATCCCAGTGATGGGCATCCACTCAATTTCCAGTTCCTTGTTACTATAAAAAGAGATACAAGAAGCATTTTTGCACATGTGGGTTCTTTTCCCTTTTTTATCATCTCTTTGGGCTACATATCCAGTATTGCCCCTGATAGATCAAAAGGTAGACATAGTTTTATATCTCTTTTTGGTCATAGTTCCAAATTGCTCTCTAATATGGAAGGATTATTTCACAATGCCACCATCAATGCAGTAGTTTTCCCACATCCCCTCCAACATTTATCAACATCTTAGTCTTTAGACTCAGATTTAACTAATCTGAGAAATATAAAGTAGCACCTCAGAATTGTCTTAATTTGCATTTCTCTAATTGATAAAGACAGAGTATTTTTCCTGATTTTTAGAAATGGCTTTAATTTCTTTATCTGAAAACTATTCATATCTTTGACCATTTATTAATTGGGGAATATTTGCATTCTTATAAATTTGAGTTAATTATCCATATAATTTAGAAGTGAGGCCTTTATCAGAAATACTGGAGGTAATTTCCCCCCAGTTTTCTGCTTCCCTCCTAATCTTGGCTGCACTGGGTGTTTTTTGTGTGTGTGTGCAAAACCTTGTTAATTTAATGTAATCAAAATTATCCATTTTTCATTCCATAATGTTCTCTAAATTGCTTTCTTCTCCCCACATCTAAGAAGTAGACTATCCTTTGTTTTCTAATTTGCTTATAGTATCACTCCTTATATCTAAATCATGAATCCTTTTTGACCTGCTCTTGGAATAGGGTGTTAGATGTGGATCAATCCATAGTTTCTGCCATACATTTTTTGTTTTTCCATAAATTTTTGTCAAATAGTGAGTTGTTATCCCAGGATCTTGAATCTTTGAATTTATCAAACACTAGATTAGTATAATCATTGACTATTGTGTCTTGCAAAACTAAATTATGCCATTGGTCCATTACTCTATTTCTAATTTAATAATATATTTAATATTTATTTTTATTTAATAATTTAGTTTTATTTAATAATTTAATTTATTTAATATTTATATTTAATATTTTATTTATTTAATAATATAATTTTATATTGGATACAGCTCATTTTACATTTTTTCCCAAGAATTCTCTTGAAATTCATTACCTTTTGTTCTTCCTGATGAATTTTGTTATTATTTTTTAAGCTATATAAAGTAATTTCTTAGAAATTTTATTAGGGTGTCACTGCATGTCAATTAATTTAAGTTGAATTGTCATCTTTATTATATTAACTTGGCCTACCTATAAACATTTGACATTCTTCCAATTATTAGATCTAACTTTGTCTGAAAACTGTTTTATAATTGTGTTCATATAATTTCTGGGTTTGTATTAGAAGCCGACTCCCAAATATTTTACATCATCTATAATTATTTTAAAGGGGATTTGTCTTTCTATTTTTTGCTGGCCTTTGTTAGTAACATATAGCATTTTTAAAATTCTTTTATTGCTAGGAAAATATTTAATAATAGTGGTGATAATGGGGAAGCTTGTTTCACTCCTTATCTTATTGTGAATGCTTCTAACTTACTCCCATTACATATTATATTTGTTGATGGTGCTTTTAATTTTTGTTTCTGGTTTTGTTTTTTTCATTGTATTGTTTATTTATTTTAATATATATTGCTTTATGAATCATATTGGGAGAGAAAAATCAGATCAAAAGGGGAAAACCATGGAAGAGATAAAAAAATGAAAAAAGAAGTGAACATAGCATGTGTTGATTTACATATAGTCTCTTTAGTTCTTTTTCTGGATGCAGATGGCATTTTCTGTCCAAAGTCTGTTAGGTTTGCTTTGGATCACTGAACTACTGAGAAGAACCAAGTCTTTCATAGTTGATGGTCACACATTCTTGCTGTTATTGTGTACAATGTATTCCTGGTTCTACTTGTTTCCCTCAAAATCAGTTAATGTAACTCTTTCCCGGCCTTTATATAATCAGCTTGTTCATAATTTTTAATAGAACAATAATATTCCATTACTTTAATGTACCAAAATTTGTTCAGCCATTTCCCAATTGATGGGCATCTATTCCTTTTCCAATTCTTTGCTACTACATAAAGAGCTGCTACAAACATTTTTGAATGTGTGGGTCCTTTTCCCTCTTTTATGATTTCCTTGGGATACAGATCAATAAGGGCACTCCTGGGCCAAAGGGGATGTACAGTTTGATAGATTTTTTGGGGGTAGTTCCAGATTACTCTCCAGAATGGTTGGATCATTTCAGAACTCCATCAACAATGCATTAGTGTCCCAGTTTTCCCATGTCCCCTGCAACATTTATCATTATCCTTTCATCTTAACCAATCTAAGAGGTGTGAGGTGGTACCTCAGAGTTGTTTTAAATTGCATTTCTCTATTCAACAGTAATTTAGAGCATTTTTACATATAAGTATAAATGCCTTTAATTTTGTTGCCTGAAAATTGCCTATTCATATCCTTTGATCATTTATCAATTGGGGAATGACATCTATCCTTACAAATTTGAAACAGTTCTTTATATATTTTAGAAATGAAACCTTTATCAGAAATACTGGCTATAAAGATTTTCCCCCACTTTATACTTCCCTTTTAATCTTGTTTCTGTTGGTTTTGTTTATTTAAAAACTTTTTTAATTTAATGTAATCAAAGTTGTCCATTTTGCCTTTTATAACATTTTCTAGTTCTTCTTTGGTCATAAATTCTTCCTTTCTCCAAAGATCTGGTAGGTAAATTATCCCTTTTTCTCCTAATTTGCTGATAGTATCCTCCTTTGTGCCAAAATCATGTATCCATTTTTATCTTATTTTGATATGAGGTGTGAGAAATAGATCTTTGTCAAGTTTCTGGCCTATTATTTTTCAGTTTTCCCAGCATTTTTTGTCAAATAGTGAGTTCTTACTCCAGAAGCTGGAATATAGGGATTTATCAAATACTAGATTGCTAAAGGGCTTGATTATTTTGTCATGTGTATCTAACCTATTCTGCTGATCCACTACTGAATTTCTTAGCCAGTAAAAAATAATTTTGATTACTGCTGCTTTATAATATAGTTTTAAGTTTTGTATTGCTAAGCTACCATCCTTTGTATTTTTCATTAATTCATTTTATATTATTGACATTTTGTTAATCCAGATGAATTTTGTAATTATTTTTTTCTAGTTCTATAAAATAATGTTTTGGCAGTGTGATTTGTGTAATATGGAATAAAAAGATCAATTTTGGAAGAATTGTCATTTTTATTATATTATCTCAGCCATGAACAATTGACATTTTCCCAATTGTTTAGATCTCACTTTTTTTGTGTGAGAAGTGTTTTGCAGTTGTGTTCATATAATTCCTTGTTTTGAGTTGGCAGGTAGATGCCCAAGTATTTTATTTTTTCTACAATAATTTTAAATGGAATTTCTCTTTCTATCTCTTGCTGATGAGCTTTGTCAGTAATATATAGAAATGCTGATGATTTCTATGTGTTTATTTTATACTCTGAAACTTTGCTAAAGCTGTAAATTCTTGCCAGTACATTTTTGGATGATTTTTAGGATTCTCTGAGTATATCATCATATCATCTGCTAAGAATGATAGTGTTATTTGCTCATTGCCTATTCTAATTTCTTTTTCTTTTCTTATAGCTAAAGTCAATATTTTTTAGTGTAATGTTTAATAATAATGATGAAAATGAGCATCCTTTTTTCTCCTCTGATCTTATTGGAAATGTATGCAATTTCTCTCCACTACAAATAATGCTTGTTATAGATTTTACATAGATACTGCTTATTATTTTAAGAAACGTTCTCTTTATCCCTATGCTCTCTAATGTTTTTAATAGGAATTGATGCTGTATTTTTTCAAAAGCTTTTTTTTAATCTATTGAGATTATCCTATGGTGTCTGTTGATTTTATTATTGACATAATCAATAATGGTAATAGTTTTCCCTGATATTGAACCAGCCCTGCACTCCTGGTGTAAACTTCACTTAATCATAGTGTAATATCCTGCTGATAAGTTGCTGTATTTTATTTAAATTTTTATTTTTTTTATTTTTGCTAATATTTTATTTAAAATTTTTGCATCAATTTTCATTAATGAGATTGGTCCGTAATTTTCTTTCTCTATTTTGGCTCTTCCTGCTTTAGGTATCATTGTATCATAGAAGGAATTTGGCAGTACTCCTTCTTTATTTTTCCATACTAATTTACATAGTATTGGAATTAATTGTTTTTTAAATGTTTGCTAGAATTCACTTGGAATCCATCTGGTTCTGGAAATATTTTCTTAGGGAGTTTATAAATGATTTGTCCAATTTCTTTTTCTAAAATGGGACTATTTAATATTTTATTTCCTCTTCTATTAACCTGACTAATTTATATTTTTACAAATATTCATACATTTCAGCTAGGTTGTCAGACTTGCTGCCACAGAGTTGGGCAAAGTAGCTCCTAATTATCACTTTAATTTTTTTTTTTTTTCCATTGGTGTTAAGTTCATCCCTTTCATTTTTGATGCTGGTGATTTTTTTTTCTTTCTTTCCTTTTTTCTGATTAAATTAGCCAGTTTTATCTATTTTGTTAGTTTTTTTCCCATAAAACCAACTCTTAGTTTTGTTTATTAGTTTAATAGTTTTCTTAGTTTCTATTTTATTCATCTCTCTTTTGAGTTTCAAAATTTCTAATTCAATAGTTATTTGGGGGTTTTAATTTGTTCTTTTTTAAGTTTTTTTTTTAGTTGCATGCCTAATTCATTGATCTCCTCTTTCTCTATTTTATTTATGTAACTATTTAGAGAAACAAAACTTCTAAGAACTTTTTTGTCTATATACCATAGGTTTTGGTATGTTGTCTCATTATTGTCATTCCCGTGAATGAAATTATGGATAGTTTCTGGGATTTGTTTTGTGACCTCCTCATTCTTTAGAATTAGATTATTTAATTTCCAATTGGTTTTTAGTCTCTCTTTTTCTGACTATATATATATATATATATATAGTCTAAAAAGCATTTACAATTTCTTCCTTTCTGCATGTGATTGTAAGGTTTTATGCTCTAATACATGATCAATTCTTGTGTAGCTGCCATGTACTGTCTTTTAAAAATGTATTCCTTTCAGTACCTATTCAATTTTCTCCAGAGGTCTATCATATCTATGTTTTCTAATTTCTTGTTTATTTTGTGGTTAGATGTGTCTCATTCTAAAAAGGGAAGGTTGAGGTCCTCCACCAAAATAGTTTTGCTATTTCTTCCTGTAACTGCCTTAAAATGTTCTCTAGGAATTTGCCTGTACTACTTGATGCATATTCATTTAATATCTTTACTCCCTCATTCTTTACAGTAAACTTTATCAGGACATACTTTCCCTCCTTATCTCTTTTAAAAACATCTATTTTTACTTTTGCTTTATCTGACATCAGGATTCCTACCTCTGTTATGTTTTCACTTCAGTTGAAGCATAATAAATTCTGTTCCAGCCTTTTACCTTTACTCTGTATGTGTCTCTCTGTGTCAAATGTGGTTCTTGTAAACAATAAATTTTAGTATTCTGTTTTTTAATCCACTCTGCTATTTGCTTCAGTTTTATGGGAGAGTTCATCCCATTCACATTACTAGTTATGATTATCAGCTCTGTATTTCCCTCCATCCTATTTTCTTCCCTGTATATACTTTTGTTCTCTTTTTCCACCCTGTCCTTAGTAGTATGTGTTTTTTTTAATCTATCCCAACCACTACCTTATTTCTTATCATCCCTCCCTTCTTTTCTTACTAGTGTTTTTTTTTTACCTACCTCACCCAATATCTTATCTCTTATCACCCCTACCACTTTCTCTTAGTAATGTTTTTTTTTTTTAATCCACTCCACCCACTACCTTATCTTCTATCAACCCTTCCAGTCTTCTCTTGCCTTTTTCCATAGTGTTTCTACCCTTCTATCTATCCTATCCTTTCCTTTTCTTTTCCTCTTTCTCCTCCTACTTCTTTATAGGGTTAGATAAATTTCTATACCCAACTGAGCGATTAAATTATTTCCTTTTAAAGACAAAACTGATGAGATCAAGTTTTAGCCAATGCTCATCCCCATCCCTTCTTTCCCTAGATTGTAATAGATTTTTTTGCACCTCTTTATGTGAACTAGTTGTCCCCATTATGTCTCCCCTTCCCTGTTTTCTGACTTGACTCAACCATCTTGGTTCCACCCCTGGAATGCTACTTTTCATTTTAAGGAAAACTCCATTTATTCTTCTACTCTCTAGAGTTTTTTTTTTTTTTTTTTTTTTTTTTTTAAGGCATGCATGTTGCATTTTCTTAAATTTTTTTCTGAACTTCCGGTCAAGATGGCGGAGAGGAAGAACACAGCTGTGTAGCTTCGCATTTTTCTCTCACTATCCATTTCATTACAAGCCTCTGAATTGATGCTTGACTGAAAAAAACCCACAAATAGTTACCAAAAGAAGCCATCCTTGAGATTCACCAAGAAAGGTCTGTTTTTGCGTGAGGGCTGGGCTGGTTTTGGATCGGGTGCAGGATGCGGGCAGGCAACTGAGAGCACGGAAGGCGGCTCACACCTGAGCAGACTGGAGAGAGGGTGGGGTGTGATCGCAGCCATCTCTGCAGAGAGAGCTTTGCTACAGGTTTGGATACTTTGCTCCGGCAGCAAGCCAGCAGCCCAGCAGAGAAGCTGAAAACACCGGGGCAAAGAATACAACCCCAAACAGCTGGAGTCTCTCAGGACCTGGCCACCTCCCCTCCCCCCTCCCACAGTGACTCAGCACGCTTTGGGATCTCAGAGTGCAGGCACAGCACAATAGGGCTAGTGCCTCGGTGCTGTCCCCGCAGTCTGTAGAGGAAGCTCGGTAACGCCACCCAGCCCCTTGCCCCAAAAAGCAGACTCCAAATTAGGGGTGATTTCTTTTTCTCTTTTTGCTAGTTTGTCTTTGATTCTTTGACATAATGAGCAAAAAACTGAAGAGGACTTTAACCCTTGACAGCTTCTATACAGAAAGAGAGCAGACTCCAAATCCTGAGGAGACTAAAAACAGACAATCCCCAGGTAAATCCCCAAAGGAGGAGATCATCTGTTCCTCAGCACAGAAGAACCTCATAGAAGTAATTAAAAAGGCTCTCACAAGGGAGCTAGAAGAAAAATGGGAAAAGGAGAGGGAGGCTTGGCAAGAGAGACTGGAGAAGTCATCCCACTCAGTTAAAGAGAGACTGGATAAAGAAATCAAATCCTTGAAAAATAGGATTAGTGAACTGGAAACAGAAAACAGCTCTCTAAAAAACAAAATTGGCGAAATGGAAAAAAATTCCACAGAACAAAAAAACGCAATAGGACAATTAGAAAAGGATTTTAAAAGAGTGAGTGAAGAAAACACTTAATTAAAAATCAGAATCGAACAATTGGAATTGAATGACTCAAGGAGACAAGAAGAATCAGTCAAGCAAATCCAAAAAAATCAAACAATGGAAAATAATGTGAAATACCTTCTGGGGAAGACAACAGACCTGGAAAACAGATCCAGGAGAGACAATCTGAGAATCACTGGACTCCCAGAAAAGCATGATGAAAAAAAGAGCCTGGACACTATTTTCCAGGAAATTATCAAAGAGAACTGCCCAGAAGTCATAGGAACAGAGGATAAAATAGACATTGAAAGAATTCATCGATCACCCACTGAAAGGGATCCTAAAATCAAAACACCAAGGAATATAGTGGCCAAATGCCAGGACTCTCAGATGAAGGAAAAAATATTACAAGCAGCTAGAAAAACCCAATTCAAGTATCGAGGAGCCACAATAAGGATCACCTAGGATCTGGCAGCATCCACATTAAAGGATCGAAGGGCCTGGAATATGATATTCCGAAAGGCTAAAGAACTTGGTATGCAACCAAAAATAACTTACCCAGCTAGAATGAGCATCTTCTTCCAGGGAAGAAGATGGACATTCAACGAAGTAAGCAAATTTCACCTATTTTTGATGAAAAAGCCAGAACTTAACAAAAAGTTTGATCTACAAATATACTAAAAAGGTAAAGATTAATCTTGGGAACTATATTTCTGATATAAAGATGTATAAAGAATACATGTATACCTTGTTCTAGAAACTGATGTGGAAAGGACATTGTAGCAGAAAAAGGGTAAAGTGGGGGTAGTACATCTCATGAAGAGGCAAAGGAAACCTATTATATCTGAGAGAAAGAATGGAGGGGGATGAATATATTGGGTATCTTACTGCCTTCAGAATTGACTTTAAGAGAAAAATTTTAGACATATTTAATTTATGGTGAAACTTCTCCCACCTCATTGAGAAGTGAGAAGGGAAAAGTGAAAAGGGCAGTAATAAGCTAAGTGGAAGGGAATATGGAAACTGGGAGGGAAAGGGGTAAGATAGCGGGAAGAACTCTAAGGTGGGGGGAGGGATACTAAAAAGGGAGGGCTGTGAGAAGCAAGTGGTGCTCACAAGCTTAATACTGGGAAGGGGGATAAGGGGGAAAGAAGGGAAAAAAGCATAAACAGGGGTTAACAAAATGGCAAGTAATACAGAATTGGTCATTTTAACCATAAATGTGAATGGGGTAAATTCCCCCATAAAGAGGAAGCAGTTAGCAGAATGGATTAAAAGCCAGAATCCTACAATATGTTGTTTACAGGAAACACACCTGAAGCAGGGAGATACATGCAGGTTAAAGGTAAAAGGTTGGAGCAAAATCTACTATGCTTCAGGTGAAGTCAAAAAAGCAGGGGTAGCCATCCTGATCTCAGATCAAGCTAAAGCAAAACTTGATCTAATTAAAAGAGATAAGGAAGGGCACTATATCTTGCTAAAGGGTAGCATGGATAATGAAGCAATATCACTATTAAACATATATGCGCCAAGTGGTGTAGCATCTAATTTCTTAAAAGAAAAATTAAGAGAGCTGCAAGAAGAAATAGACAGCACAACTATAATAGTGGGAGATCTCAACCTTGCACTCTCAGAATTAGATAAATCAAACCACAAAATAAATAAGAAAGAAGTCAAAGAGGTAAATAGAATACTAGAAAAGTTAGATATGATAGATCTCTGGAGAAAATGTAATGGAGACAGAAAGGAGTACACTTTCTTTTCAGCAGTTCATGGAACCTATACAAAAACTGACCATATATTAGGACATAAAAACCTCAAATTCAAATGCAGTTAGGCAGAAATAGTAGATGCATCCTTTTCAGACCACGATGCAATGAAAATTACATTCAACAAAAAGCTAGGGGGAAGTAGACCAAAAAATAATTGGAAACTAAATAATCTTATACTAGAGAATGATTGGGTGAAACAGCAAATCATAGACATAATTAGTAATTTCACCCAAGAAAACGATAATAATGAGGCATCATAACAAAATGTATGGGATACAGCCAAAGCGGTAATAAGGAGAAATTTCATATCTCTAGAGGCCTATTTGCATAAAATAGAAAAAGAGAAGCTCAATGAATTGGGCTTGCAACTAAAAATGCTAGAAAAGGAACAAATTAAAAACCCCCAGTCAAACACTAAACTTGAAATTCAAAAAATAAAAGGAGAGATCAATAAAATTGAAAGTAAAAAAAACTATTGAATTAATTAATAAAACTAAAAGTTGGTTCTATGAAAAAACCAATAAAATAGACAAACCCTTAGTAAATCTGATTTAAAAAAGGAAAGAGGAAAATCAAATTGTTAGTCTTAAAAATGAAAAGGGAGAACTCGCCACTAACGAAGAGGAAATTAGAGCAATAATTAGGAGTTACTTTGCCCAACTTTATGCCAATAAATTTGACAACTTAAATGAAATAGAAGAATACCTCCAAAAATATAGCTTGCCCAAACTAACAGAGGAAGAAGTAAATATCCTAAACAATCCCATCTCAGAAAAAGAAATAGAACAAACTATCAACCAACTCCCTAAGAAAAAATCCCCAGGACCAGATGGATTTACATGTGAATTCTACCAAACATTTAAAGAACAATTAACTCCAATGCTAAATAAACTATTTGAAAAAAATAGGGATTGAAGGAGTCCTACCAAACTCCTTTTATGACACAGACATGGTACTGATACCTAAACCAGGTAGGTTGAAAACAGAGATAGAAATTATAGACCGATCTCCCTAATGAATATTGATGCTAAAATCTTAAATAAAATATTAGCAAAAAGATTACAGAAAATCATCCCCAGGATAATACACTATGACCAAGTAGGATTTATACCAGGAATGCAGGGCTGGTTCAATATTAGGAAAACTATTAGCATAATTGACTATATCAATAACCAACCAAAAAAAAAAAAACATATGATCATCTCAATAGATGCAGAAAAAGCATTTGATAAAATTCAACATCCATTCCTAATAAAAACACTTGAGAACATAGGAATAAATGGACTTTTCCTTAAAATAGTCAGGAGCATTTATTTAAAACCATCAGTAAACATCATATGCAATGGGGAAAAACTGGAATTCTTCCCAGTAAGATCTGGAGTGAAGCAAGGTTGCCCACTATCACCATTATTATTCAATATTGTATTAGAAACACTAGCCTCTGCAATAAGAGTCGAGAAAGAGATGAAAGGAATTAAAGTAGGCAATGAGGAAACCAAACTATCACTCTTTGCAGATGATATGATGGTATACCTAGAGAACCCCAGAGATTCTACTAAAAAGCTATTAGAAATAATTCACAATTTTAGCAAAGTAGCTGGCTATAAAATAAATCCCCATAAATCCTCAGTATTTTTATACATCACCAACAAAATCCAACAGCAAGAGATACAAAGAGAAATTCCATTCAGAATAACTGTTGATAGCATAAAATATTTGGGAATCTATCTACCAAAGGAAAGTCAGGAATTATATGAACAAAATTACAAAAAAGTTTCCACACAAATAAAGTCAGACTTAAATAATTGGAAAAATATTAAGTGCTCTTGGATCGGCCGAGCGAATATAATAAAGATGACAATACTTCCAAAACTAATCTATTTATTTAGTGCTATACCAATCAAACTTTCAAGAAAATATTTTAATGATCTAGAAAAAATAACAACAAAATTCATATGGAACAATAAAAAGTCGAGACTCTCAAGGGAATTAATGAAAAAAAAATCAAATGAAGGTGGCCTAGCTGTACCTGATCTAAAATTATATTATAAAGCAGCAGTCACCAAAACCATTTGGTATTGGCTAAGAAATAGATTAGTTGATTAGTGGAAAAGGTTAGGTTCACAAGACAGAATAGTCAACTATAGCTACCTAGTGTTTGACAAACCCAAAGATCCTAACTTTGGGGATAAGAATTCATTATTCGATAAAAACTGCTGGGATAACTGGAAATTAGTATGGCAGAAATTAGGCATGGACCCACACTTAACACCATATACCAAGATAAGATCAAAATGGGTCCATGACTTAGGCATAAAGAACGAGATTATAAATAAATTGGAGGAACATAGGATAATTTATCTCTCAAACTTGTGGAGGAGAAAGAAATTTGTGACCAAAGATGAACTAGAGACTATTACCAATCACAAAATAGAAAATTTTGATTATATCAAATTAAAAAGCCTTTGTACAAACAAAACTAATGCAAACAAGATTAGAAGGGAAGCAACAACTGGGAAAACATCTTCACAGTTAAAGGTTCTGATAAAGGCCTCATTTCTAAAATATATAGAGAACTGACTCAAATTTATAAGAAATCAAGCCATTCTCCAAATGATAAATGGTCAAAGGATATGAACAGACAATTTTCAGATGATGAAATTGAAACTATTACCACTCATATGAAAGAGTGTTCCAAATCATTATTGATCAGAGAAATGCAAATTAAGACAACTCTGAGATACCACTGCACACCTGTCAGATTGGCTAAGATGACGGGAGAAAATAATGATGAATGTTGGAGGGGATGCGGGAAAACAGGGACACTGATGCATTGTTGGTGGAACTGTGAACGAATCCAACCATTCTGGAGAGCAATCTGGAATTATGCCCAAAAAGTTACCAAATTGTGCATACCGTTTGATCCAGCAGTGTTTCTATTGGGCTTATATCCCAAAGAAATACTAAAGAAGGGAAAAGGACCTGTATGTGCTAAAATGTTTGTGGCAGCCCTGTTTGTAGTGGCTAGAAACTGGAAATTGAATGGATGCCCATCAATTGGAGAATGGCTGGGTAAATTGTGGTATATGAATATTATGGAATATTATTATTCTGTAAGAAATGACCAGCAGGATGAATACAGAGAGGCTTGGAGAGACTTACATGAACTGATGCTAAGTGAAATGAGCAGAACCAGGAGATCACTTTACATTTCGACAACGATATTGTATGAGGATGTATTCTGATGGAAGTGGATTTCTTTGACAAAGACTCAATTTCAATTGATAAATGATGGACAGAAGCAGCTACACCCAAAGAAAGAACACTGAGAAACGAATGTGAACTATTTGCATTTTTGTTTTTCTTTCCGAGTTGTTTTTACCTTCTGAATCCAGTTCTCCCTGTGCAACAAGAGAACTGCTCGGTTCTGCACACACATATTGTATCTAGGATATACTGCAACATATTTAACATATATAGGACTGCTTGCCATCTAGGGGAGGGGATGGAGGGAGGGAGAGGAAAAATCAGAATAGAAGCGAGTGCAAGGGATAATGTTGTAAAAAAAAATTACCCTGGCATGGATTCTGTCAATATAAAGTTATTATAAAATAAAATAAAATATTTTTTAAAAAATGTTTTTTCTGCTTTTATTGAGATGATATGTTTTCTATTAGTTTCGTTATTGGTATGATCAATTTTGCTGATATTATGCTGTTATCCTGATACTGGACCAGCCCTATATTCCTGCTGTAAATAATGCTTGGTCATAGTATATTATCCTGTTAAGTTGCTGTAATCTCTGTTAGCATTTTATTTTAAGATTTTTGCAGCAATATTCTTTATGGAAATTCAAATTTTTCTTTCTCTATTTTAGGTCTTTCTGGTTTAATATCAGCACCACATTTGCTTCATAAAAGAAGCTCAGTAGGGTTCTTTCTGTGTTTATTTTTCCAAATCGGAATTGATTGTTTTTTAAATGTTTGGTATATTTCACTTGTGAACCCATCTGGGGATTTTATCCTTTTGAGTTCATTAATGGATTGTTCAAGTTTTTTTTTTCCAAAATAAGGTTATTTAGGATTTCTATTTCTTAATATGTTAGTCCATGTAATTTATATTTTCACAAATAGTCATCCATTTCATGGAGATTGTCAGAGTTTTCAATTTGATACTCAATTAGGGATTTCTGATTTGTTGTTTTTCCAAGCATTTTAAATTTCATGATCTATTTTTTTTCCATTTTATTGATATAAGAATTTAGAGAAATAAAATTTTCCCAACTATTGGTTTTCCTGTATCTTGTAAATTTTGATAAGTTGTCTCCTTATTATTATTTTTTTATTAAAACTATTGATTGTTTCTAGGATTTTTTCTTTAAGCTAGTTATTTAGTTTCAAATTCATTTTTAGTCTATGTTTTTGGCATTCATTTCTAGGATGTGATTTTGATTGTATTATGCTCTGAAAAGAATACATTTGATATTTCTTTCTTTCTACATTTAATTTTGAGGTTTTTATGCCCTATGATATGGTCCATTTTTATGAAGGTGCCATGTGCTATTGAGAATAAGTATATTCCTTTCTGTTCCCATTCAGTTGTCTCCAAAAGTCTGTCATATTTAACTGTTCTTATATTCTATTTACCTTTTTAGTTTCATTCTTGTTTATTTTTTGTTAGCTTTATTGAGTTCTGCTGTCTATTTCTTCCTGTAATTCTCTTTACTTCTCATTTAAGATTTTGGATGCTATACCACTTGGTGCATATATGCTTAATATTGATATTGCTTCATTGTCTATAATACCTTTTGGCAAGATGAAATTTTCTTCCTTATTTCTTTTAATGAGATGTATTTTTGTTTTTGCTTTCTTTGAGATCAGCATTACTCCTCCTCCTTTTCTTACTTGTTCTGAAACACAATAAATTCTGGTCCACTCCCTTACCTTTACCCTGTGTGTGTCTTTCTGCTTCAAATATGTTTCCTGAAAATGACATATCATGATTCTAATTTTTGATCGACTCTGCTATTCACTTTCATTTTATGAGAGTTCATCTCAGTCACATTTACTGTTATGATTATGTATTCAGAATAATTAATAAATGCAATTAAACATTTATTTAATGCTTATTATGGATAAGACATTATGCTAGGTACAATTGGATCCGGGCAAAGAGAAGAATATAGCAAAGATAAATATGAACTGCTAACACAACTTACTATTCATCAAAGGAGATAAGATCTTCACATATAAATTTAGAATAGAATTTGAAAGTTTGCATTTTTTAAAAGGTACCAATGTCTACAAACAGAATAGCTAGGTGGCACAATACATAGAGTATAGGCTTGTAATCAGGAAGACTAATTACAAGTTCAAATCCTGCCTCAGATATTTACTAGCCTTATGACCCTAGTCAAGTCACTTAATCCTCTTTGCCTCAGTATCTTATTTGTAAAATAATCTAGAGAAGAAAATGACAGGCACTCCAGTATCTTTGCCAAGATGATTTCAAATGTTATCCACAAAAAGTCAGACACAATTAAAATGACTGAACAACACAACAACAAATGTCAATGGGATTTTAAAAAGGAGAGAATACTTTTGGCTATTGGGATTTTAGAAGATTACAGGAAAGTTTTGACATTTTGAAATATAAATAGGCTTCCTATGAGTGAAGACATGCTTTTAAGGGAGAAAGAAATTTAATGAAGACATGGGTTTAAGGGAGAAGGAAATTCAGAACATATGAAATAGATACTATGAGCTAAGCATAGAGTTTTGAGATCAAGAGATGTACTTGAAGAGAGTTGATTATTCCAATTTGACTGAAGTATGGAATAAATGCAAGAAGAGTGGTGTAAATGACTGGAACTGAGTTTGCTCCTTGAATATCAAAAGAAAATTCCCTGAGGGCAAGGAATATATCATATTTCTCTTGGTATTCCTGTCACCTATAACAGTGCCAGTTGACAACAAATGTTTATTGACTGATTGAATGTTTTTTGCAAGGACCTAAGACTTAATGAAGACATTTGGATTACTAAAAATGTCAAGAGGACTAAATTGTTGTGGTCCAAATAATTAACAACAGCGTCCACAACAAATATTTACCAAGTTCTATTAAGAAAATATTTTGGGTAACAAATGTTTTTTGAGAACTGTTAGACTTTGGAAGTGTCTCTCTCCAAATTAATTCTCATCTTCCTACTAGTTCTATTAATTTTTAAACTAATAACAACTTTATCTGTTCCTGAGGATTCTCAAGTAACTATCACTTGAGTCATCTAGACACAAAAGAAAGTGCTTAGTGAGCTACAAGACTTCTATCTCTATCTCAAGCTCACATTTAGGACATTTGGCAGTTTTAGTCTTGTTAACTGAGTATTCAGGCATTCAACAGAGCCATGCTTATTCTTGTGCCAGTTATTTAGCAGAGGAGACCCATTTTACAAGTATATGAATGTAAATATGCCTCATTTCTAGTTCCCAGACACCAGCCAAAAAGAGGGGGAATATCCACCAAAAGAGGCTGTCAGTTAAATTCAAAATTCAGATTAGTAAAAGATTGAAACTGTTTTTGTTTGTAGGTAAATGTGTTTATGTTCTTTCTATTAAATAATTATTTTCTCTTGCCTTATCAGAAGTCATCTTTTTTAATATGACTTTGGGCTTTTAAAAAATAGTAAGCATCAATTTTCTGTCTTTTCTTTGTCATTCTCAAAGTTTGATTTGCATTACATAGTACCAGTCTGCTGCTGTTGATATCCCTCAGGCAGTGTTAGTATTTCACTGTTGAAGTTGAAGAAAATCTCATGCCTTTTAGGCATTTTAGAAAACACAACAAACACCTCCCTATTTTCCAGAATAGTTTCCCTCCTTCTTTTTGTCAACACAAACCATAAACAAATCAGACTCAAAATGAAGTAACCATCTGAAATATTATCATCTTTTTGCCCATCTGTCATACTGAAAAGTCAGTTGCAAGATTATACTTAGGTGTTGTCAGCCAATCAGAGGTGATGTAGGAATAGATATGTGAAATAAAATAAAAATCTAAAGCATTCACAAAAAAACTTAGCAAGATATGAGCTGTTTAAAGGTGGGATATAACACAGGAGTAAGGCTGAAGTACAATGTTACCATTTCTGACAGAAAAGAAAGTATTCCTTTCATTGTACAATGTCATGACCTCTTTTACCAATGTCTTAATTCATTCTTTTTTTCTTCCTCATCGGTCTTGTGTAAACCTAGCAGATTCTGGATATTGATTATACTTACTCATTCAAATAAAGAAGGCAATGTAATGCAAAGTGAGTAGAGTTCTAAGCTTGGAGTAAGGAATACTTAAGAAGTCAAATCTCAATTCCACTTCATACCATCTGTGGAATAATGGATCATTGAGACTCAGTTTCCTTATCTGTAAAATGGGGAAAGTAAGCAGTTTTCAGAAGAAGAAAGACAAATTATTAACAGCCACTTGAAAGAATGCTCATAGTCAATACTAATAAGATGAATGTAAATTAAAACAACTTTGTGGAATCATTAGTTTCTATTTGATTCCATCAAATTTCTACTAATTTTGATGTTTGGGCAAGGTTTTGTATTTTTTGTCCCATTAATTCCCTCTTGAATACTTTGTTACATATCTCTCATTTCTTTTCCATTTTTTTCTTTAACATTCCCATTTAATTTATAAAAATATGTTGACTTAAAACCACTCTTAATTGTTGTCTTTCAGAAATTCTAGATGAATTTGTGTTCATTCTTTGTTTTTGAATCATTTTCTTCTTCTGGTTTTATGTCTTGAATGTCCCTATTGCAATACAAATTTTTTTCTTTGATCATTCTTCTAGCCTTTTCTCTGACTTTAAACTTTACATTAGAACCGAGCATTTCTGGAATCAATGTCTAGGCTGGTTCTTTTGTTACTTTTATAGGGGTATTGAATAATTTGTTATTCTAATTTCTTAGGGATATTTCAGTCTGAGAACTTATAAGTTATAGTGGTCCTGAAGTAGTTTGATCCCCGGAAAGGTCTGATTACTAAAGTTTTCATCTACGTTCTTCAAATTCCTGACCTGGGTTTCAACCTTAGCAAAAGTACACTCTGGCTAGACTTAGCCTCTTTCAGCCTACTGGAAAATTCTGAGAGTTCAACTTTGCCTACAAAACATAACTTTCCTTTAGTCTAGGATTCTTTCCCTGATAGCTATTCTTCAGGGGTCAGACAAGGCTTCAATTTGGAGAGATCTTACCGGTTTGGGGGATGTGAATCACACAATTGTTACTTGAGTCTGAACTTTTTTTTTGCTCTATAAACAGGCCACTTTTTGACCCATAATGCTTCAAGGATTCTCCTTAGACTTTCCTAAATTAGTGACCCAGAACTGAGTAGTAAATGACAAAGTTGCCAGTTGGCACCTATTTCTTTATTCTATGATACTTCCTTATTGGTTTGGGACGTTGTCTAAATTTAACTTAACTAAAGCTGGGCCACTAATACATTGCTAATGAAGTTGTGAATTGATCATTCTGGAGAACGTTCTGCATGGTAACAGAAAAATTGTATGATGATCAATTATTATAGAATCAGTGCTTCTCAGCAATGAAATGATCCAAGACAATTCCAATAGACTTGGGATGGAAAATGACATCCACAGAGATAACTATGGAGACTAAATATGGATCAAAGAATACTATTTTTACCTTTTTTCTTTCTGATTTTTCTTTTACAACATGACAAACATGAAAATCTTGAAAATGATTGCACATGTAAAACCTATATCAGCTTGCTTATTATCTTAGGGAGGGGAAATGGAAGAGAGAAAAGGAAAAATTGTAACTCAAAATTGATCAATCTGCCCAAAGGATTATAAAACTGTGCTTTCCCTTTGATCCAGCAATACTAATACTAGTTATGTATCCCAAAGAGATTATTAAAAAGAGAACAGGATCCACATGTACAAAAATATTTATATCATCTCTTTTTGTAATAGTAAAGAATTGGAAAATGAGGGAATGCCCATCATCTACTGTACTATAAAAATGACAAGCAGGTAGATTTCAGAAAAATCAAGAAAGACTTACATGAACTGATGCTGAATGAGATAAGAAGAATTAGCAGAGAACATATTACCAATGTTATATGATGGTTGGTAAACTTAGCTTTCCTCAGCAATGATCTTGACTCATAGTAGAAAATGTTATCTACATCCAGAGAAACAACTATGGAATCTAAATATGAATCAAAACACACTGTTTTGTTTTTTGCTGTTTCTTTCTCTTGGTTTTCTCTTTTGTTCTTATTTTTCTTTTGCAACATGACAAATGTGAAAATACATTTGATATATTGTACATGTATAACCTATATCATATTGCTTGCTGTCTTGCAGACAGGAATGAGGAGTGAGAAAAATATTGGAGTTCAAAAACTTATAAGAATGAATGTTGAAAACTATCTATATATGTAATGGTAGGAAAAATGTATTTAAGATGTTTGGCTTTCATTGAAAAGAAATTGCACCTGAGGAACTGAATAAAGACTCTAATAAGGAAGAAAGAAATTCCAATGCCTGGAGTACGAGAGGTTGTGAAGTAATTTACTAAATATTATCATTGTACTCTAAATTTGAGGGAATTTATGGGATTGTGTACCCCTGGTTTATTATGGTTTATCCTATTTCCTTATGTGTCATCTTAGTAAATGTCTTTGATCTAGTTAATCAAGTCTAATGACTGGTTGTTACTTCTAATTAGAGGCTTCCTAACTTCATGATATTATAAAAATGATGCCACAGCTTAAGTTTGAAGAAGCAAATTTACCCAACTCAAAGGTAAATAAAGGTTGTGGAGTTAGCAAAGGAAATAACATATGTAAATTATTTTGAGAACCTTAAAGTACCATGTGAGTGTTAGATATTCTTACTATCAGCTATTATTAACAGCCAAAAGGGCATGTATTTTACATACATTAACTTTATGAATGAATATCATTGATTAGTAATAATGAATAGTTTTGAATGCATCCAATAGCTAATTAATTATGCAGCTATCACACTTGTAATTCATGGTGGCCATCTGCTGCTCTTATTCTTCTGTATTCTCTATTCTTATCTTTCCCTGTCTTTTGGCTATTTGATCCTTCATTCAGGTGTTGGACACTATCAAAAACATAAAGGAGTATTCAAAGCATTCATTTTTGAAGTTATCTGTTCTAAAAGTAGAAAAAGAAATTAGTATTAGATACCATATTTACTTCTTCCTCAGGTATATTATTGAAAATAGTCCTTACATAGAATAAATGTTAGTGACCAAAGATTATATACCATTTTTAAAATGTGAGTTTAAAAAAGATAAGGGTAAAATGCAATTATTTTTAAAAAATTATTGTTGAAGTAAACTCAAGGAGAAACTTGGAATTGGGCAATATAATATAAAGGATGGGTGAAATTTGATTCAGATTAGCATAAGCAAAACAAGCAATAGAAAGGAAGTACTGCTTTAAAGAAGAGGTAAATATATGTTTTGTGTATGTGATTGTAATTAATGGAATAAAACTCAAACATAACAATTATAGCACTAAATATTCCTGAAAAAATTTCCAATTAAGGAAAATTGTAGAGAAGATCGCTTAAGCAAATGAAATTTAACACTTCCATGTATACGAGAATCATATTTAAGACATTTGTTGTTATTGTTATTTTTTAATGCTTTAATCTCTATTCAGATAAAATCATTTTCTTCTCTGAATACTGACAGGATTTTTCATCATTAGTCCTTCAGCGTAGTTGTGGATTTATTATACTGCTGAGAATAGTAAAGTCATTTATAGTTGGTCATCCCAGAACATTGCTATTACTTTGTATACAGTACATTTCGCTTTGCTTGAGTTCATGGAGGATTTTCCAGGTTGCTTTTTTTTTTTTTTTTTTTTTAAGAGCTTGCTGCTGTTGTTTCCCATAGAACAATATTTCATCACAAACATATATCATACTTTGCTGAGCCATTCCCCACTTGATGGGCATCCCCTCAATTTTAATTTTTTTTTTGCCCTGAGAAGAGTGCTATTATAAATATTTTTGAACGTGTAAATTATTTTCCTTTTTTAAAAAAATCTCTTGCCTAGTTGTGATGTTATTAGGTCAAATGATATGCATGAATTTATAGTCCTTTGAGCACAGATCTTTTGATCATTTATCAATTGAGACATGGCTATTATTTTTTATATATTTAACTCAGTTCCCTCTGTTTGAGAAATGAAACTTATCAAAGAAACTTGCTTCAAAATGCTTTTTGCAATTATTTTTGCTAACTTTATATTCCCCCATTAATTTTTTCTCTCCTTTTGCCCTGTCCCTCATCAAAATTGTTTTGCTACTGATCACTATCTCCTCCAATATGCCCTTTCTTTTATCATCCTCCCCCCTTCCATTATCCCATTCCCCTCCTATCGTCCTATAAGGTAAGATAGATTTCCATACCCATATTGAGTGTGAATGTTATTTCCTCTTTGAATCAATTCTGATAAGAGTAAGGTTCATTCACACACTCTCTCTTCCCTCTTTTCCCTTCCATTGTAAAAACTTTTTTCTTGTCTTTTTTTTATGGCAGATAATTTACACCATCCCCCTTCTCCCTTTTTCTTTCTCCCAGTACATTCTTCTCTCACTCCTTAATTTCATTATTTTTAAAGACATTATCCCTTCATATTCAACTCATACCTGTGCCCCCTGTCTATATATTATCCTTTGAGTTGTCATAATAAGGAGAAAGTCTCATGAGTTACAATTATTATCCCAATTTAGGAATATAAATAGATAAACCTTATTACATTCCCTATGATTTCCCTTTCCTGGTTACCTTTTTATCCTTCTCCTAATTCCTGGATTTGAAAATAAAATGTTCTATTCAGTTTCGGTCTTTTCATCATGAATGCTTGAAAGTCCTAAATTTTATTGAATAACCACCTTTTCCTCTGAAAGATTATACTCAGTTTTATTGAGTAGATGATTTTTGATTGCAATCCCAGCTCCATTGCTCTCTGGAGTATCAGATTCCAAGCCCTCTGATCCTTTACTGTAGAAGTTGCTAAATTTTGTGTGATCCTGACTGTGGCTCCATTCTGCTTGAATTGTTTCTTTCTGAATGCGTGCAATATTTTCTCCTTGACTTCAGAATTCTGGAATTTGAATATAATATTTCTGGGAGTTTTCATTTTGGGATCTGTTTCAAGAGGTGATCAGTGGATTCTTTCAATTTCTATTTTACCCTTTGGTTTTAGATTACCAGAACAGTTTTCTTCAATAATTTCTTGAAAGATGATGTCCAGGCTCTTTTTTTGATCATGATTTTCAGGTAGACCAATAATTTTAAATTATCTCTTCTAGATATATTTTCTAGGTCAATTGTTTTTCACTTTTTTCTTTTTGGTTTTGCTTTATTGTATCTTGATTTCTCATAAATTCATTAGCTTTCATTTCCTCAACTGTAATTTTTAAACAATAATTTTCCTCAGTGAACTTTTGAACCTCCTTTTCCAGATCAATTTTGCTTTTTAAAACATCCTTCTCCTCATTAACTTTTTGTGTTTCCTTTTGCACTATTCTCAATTCTTTCCTAATTTTACCTCTATCTCTCTGAATTGGTTTTTAAAATCCCTTTTAAGCTCTTCATGGCATGAGTCCAACTCTTATTTTTCTTGGACTTTATGGGTGTAGGAACTTTGACTTTATTATCATCTTCTGTTTTTATCTGCATTGTCATTATGGTAACTTTCTATGGTCAGAAAGTTTTTTGTTGTTGTCTGCTCATTTTCCCAGCCTATTACTTGGCTTTTATCTCTTTGCTGAAGTAGGGCTTTGTTTCCAAGTTAGAGGGTGCACTGTCCCAAGCTATTTTCAAGATCCTTCTAAGGACCTGACCACAAACTCTCTTTTTTGCCCTGAAACTATTAAGAGTTTCCCCACCCCACTGTAGCAGTAAGTGTGGTAAAGCCACAGAGTACTGGTTAGGTGGCGCTGGGGCTGGGTTGGTACAGCCTGTACTGGGATTGCATGCTGGACTCCCACCCTGTTGCCACAGATCTTTTCTGCTGACCTTCCAAGTCCTCTTTGGTGTTTCTGGCCTGAGGTCTGGAAACCACCAGTACTGCTGCACATTCAGAGGTCCTGCTTTGCTGAAGCTGGAGTAGGAGTTGGGGCCAAGATTGGGCCCTGGGCTTGTGCTGGGAACAGCTCATGCTGGAATTGCATACTGTTTCCCTTTTCTGCTCACTTCAGCTGAGAGGTCTAGAAACTGCCAATAATGACTAATTCCGAGGTCTCTAGACTTGTTCCTACTTTAATGGCATGGGGTAGAGGCTGGGACTGTGGCTGGGCCTGGGACCAGGGCCAAAGTGGGTCTGCACTGGTACTTACTGTATTGGGACTGCACAATGGCCTCCTACCTTTGTTTCATAGATCCTTTTCTGCTTTACTTTCTGAGCTGTCTTTAGCTGGAAAATGTTTTACTCTGTCTTTTTGCATGTGCTGATGCTCTAAAATTTGTTTGGCATCATTATTTAAAGAAATTTATAGTCGTTTGGGGAAGAAATTGGGCAAGTTTCTTCTCCACCTTGGCTTCATCTCCCCTATTTAAGGCATTTCCATGCATAGCAAAATAAATCTGTTCCATGTCACATGGGTCTAAAAATTATGGATTGAGATTATTATTTCAAAGAAAGAAAAGATAAGAAGTAAAAAAAAAAAGTCAAAAGGAGTCATTGACATCATTATATCCCTATTATCTAGAGATTGAACATTTTCAAAGCACCTGACAAATATTTCATTTGATAGTCATAACAAAATTGTGATGTAGGTACTGGTATTATTCTCATTTAACAGAGGAGAAAACAGATTGAAAAGGTTAAATGATCTGTCCAAAGTCATATAGTTAGTAAGATTTAAACTTAAGTTTTTCTTGA
>MU174340.1:49190914-49230979 GCA_016696395.1 Antechinus stuartii
ATAGGACATACTGACATCTTTCTTTAAAACCTGGATAAATCCAACAGCGCGCGCGTGTGTGTGTGTGTATGTGTGTGTGTGTATGTATATATATATATATATATATATATATATATATATATAAATATATATATAAATATATATATATAACTGAATTGTTGGATAAATCAGATCTGACTGACTAACAAGAACTAGTAGCATTGCACAGTAACTTTGTGAAAATTCATCATATAGTGACAGGAATTCTCAACCCAGAGTTCCTAAACTTCAAGAAAAAAATTGATAGCTATTTCAATAGAATCAATCTCCTATGTAATATTGTATAATTTAATTTATTCATTAAAATATTCTAAGAAGTAATCTATAGGCTTCATCCAACTGTGAAAAGAGTCAATCACACACACAAACTTCTATGTACACACACACATATACAAGCATACATTCATAGACAAGATTAAAGATCCTTTTACTGTGACCAACAGGAATCATGAGCAAATATAAAATAGCTGATGTAGCAAATACCACCTTAATAGACTGCAATATAATAAAATTTGTGTGACATCAAGGAAATCTGAGGACAAGATACAAATTGAAATAGAAGCACTATGAGTAATTATGAATAAATGAGTAGTTCAAAGAGAATCAAAGAAACAATATTTATTGTAATGTCAATGACAACCTATGAATAGCATCTCAAAATACACTGGATATACCTAAATTACTCTTCATAGAAAAATTCTGAAAATTTAATTGAATAAAATTCAAAATGAGAGGATCAAGAAATTAAGCAAGTAATTATGACCAGAATTTCTTTCCTTAATAGCTGTAAAACAAATGCAAAAAAGAATGTTAAACAATACAGGAGAATCAGAAAAGTATGAAAATAAAAAAGAATAAAGATCTGATAAATAAGACAAAAAAGTGGGTTTTAAAAGCTAACAAAATAAATCAACTATTAGTTAAATATATTCATGATAAAGAATTAGATATAACTGCCAAACTAAAAAAGAAATCAACAAATAAAAGGGAAATAAAAAAGGAATTGTTCAAATCTACTATAAACAATCATTCTTAATGAAATAAGGTTTCTAATGAAATAAATTAGCATCTACAGGAATATGTAATACCCAAACTAAAAAAAAATCTTAAAAATTGAAATCTTGAATAATAATCTCAGAAAATATTATTTGAACTGGTTACACATGAATTGTCAATGTGCAAAAGTCCTAAACTAGATGAAATTGCAATTTAATTTGATCAAACATTCGAAGAGTAATTAATGGCAGTGTTCTAAAATATTCTCAAAAATGGAGATGGAACCAACCTACTTTTCTATGTAACAAGAGAAATATAAAGTAGAGAAAGACAACTAAAGAATAAGCTTATTAATAAATAAAAGCCTCTTAAAGAGCCTTCAGAAAGATATGGGAATACACTGATGATTTACAAACAAAATTAATCATAAAAACAAATTTAAGAAAGATTATAATGATTTTCAATAAATATAGAAAAATCATTTCACAGGATATACAATTTATGTTAAAGGTACATTGCTAGTATTTATGTAAAAAAAAACCATAGGTTTGAAGGGTCTTAAATTCATGTTCACTGAAATTTTATCAATACCTATTACACAACATCTTCATTTCTGAATATATTACTTCCACATCACATTCATAATAAGCCCCCTCTCTCTCTCTTTCTCTCTCTCTCTCTCTCTTTTTCTCTCTCTCTCTCTAAGGCAATCGGGTTTAAATGATTTGCCCAGGATCACACAGCTATGAGTATTAAGTGTCTTAAGTGTCTGAGGCTGGATTTAAGGGCCAATGCTCTATCCACTGTACCATCTAGCTACCCCAATAAGCCATCTCTTAAAAGAAAAAAGTACATAAAAAAAACTAAGGTGAAATTGAATTATCACATGGATCAAATTTAACAATTTAAGCAATTTAAGTACTTGTTGCTGTCCATTTCTACAAAGAATAAAAGGTGCAAGTTTTTTTTTTTTCATCTATTCTCTGATGCTAAGCTTAATCATTACAATTGCACTGTCTTCAGTTTTCCTTTGTAAACATTTGGTAGTCATTATAGTTTTCTCTTGTAGATTCTATTTTGTTTATTGTGCACTGATTCATATAAATCTTCTTAAACTTCTCTTAATTTTTCCTGTTTATAATTTTTATATCAAAATAATATTCAATTATACAGATGTACCACAATTCATTTAGCCATTACCCCATCAATGGGCATCTGCTTTCCATAAAAACACATATTTAAAACCAAGAACTGGAATTGTTTGAAATGGAAAAATCCTAACATTTTCCTTACTACCAATTAGAGTAGGTAACTTATGTCCTTCATCCCATTATTATTTGAAACAGTTCTTAAAATACTAGCTATAGAAGGAGGAACCAAGATGGAGTTAAAGTAGGGACTTGCCCAAACTCTCCCCCAAACTGCTTCAAATTCCTTTAAATAATGAATTTAAGTAAATTTTAGAGCATCAGAATGATCCAAAAGACAGATGAACATTTTCCAGTGAAAGAGTTTAGAATCTCAGCAGGAAAGGTCTGTGACACCAGAGTGGGTATCCAATGTGTAATTGGTACCTTGGTACAAGCTACCTTGGGGCAGCCCTGGACCTAGCCCTGGACCCACATTAGACTCTAGCCAGACTTCTGAATCAGTGCTTCCAGACCTTTCAGCTCAGAGACACTAAAGAGGACTTGGAAGGTCAGCAGAAAAGTCTGTAGAACCAGAGTGAGAACTAGTATGTAATCCCAGCACAGGCTGCACCAGTGAAGCTGTGGCACCAGCCCCAACTGTGACCCACCTTTGCCCAAATCCTGTCCCCCCCTTGGATCCAGTATCAGTGAGATAAGACCTCTGAATCATCAGTAGTGCTAGAGGCTTCTGGACTCTTGGCGCTGGAAACACCAAGGAGGATTTGGAAGGTCAGTGGAAAGGGTTTATGACCACAGGCTGGGATTCTGGTGCACAGTCCAAGTGCAGTCCCAGTGCAAGTCATGCCAGCTCAACAGTGGCTCAATTCCAGGGCAAGAATTGGCAGAGCAGAACTCTGTTGATTCAGCACACTAAATCTAACAGCAACTGAGGGGTAGGGACATAGCTCTAGGGCAGAAAATAGTGCTTGTAATCAGATTCCTAGAAGGATCTCTGAAAACAGCTGCACAAAACCTCTGAAGCTTGGAACAGTATACCCTCGACTTTGGAAAGAGTCCTACTATAACAAAGAGTTAAAAGCAAAGAAATAGGATAGAAAAATGAGCAGAAAACAAATAAAGTATCTGACCATTGAAAGTTATTATGGTAACAAGGAAGATCAAAACATACACTCAGAAGATAATAAAGTCAAAGATCCTATACCCAAAGACTCCAAGAAAAATAAAAATTGCACTCAGCCCATGGAAGAGCTCAAAAGGAATCTTGATAACAGAAAGGGGGGGGGGGGGAAGAGGAGGATTAGCTAGAGAATTGAGAGTGGTACAAAAGGAAAAACAAAAATTTAATGAGGAGAATGCTTTAAAAAAGTGAAATTGCCCAATTGGGAAAAGAGGTACTAAAACTCACTGAGGAAAAGAAATCCTTAAAAATAGAATCAAACAAATGGGAACTAATGATTTTATGAGAAATCAAGATACAATAAAGCAAAACCAAAAATAAAAAATAAAAAAAAAATAGAAAATATGTGAAATATCTCATTGGAAAAGCTACTGACTTGGAAAATAGATCCAGGAGAGAGAATTTTAAAATTATTGGAAATCTGAAAGTCTTACTATAAAAAAGAGGCTGAACATCATCTTTCAAGAAATTGTAAAGAAAAATTGTCCAGCTATTATAGAACCAGAGCATAAAATAGAAATTAAAAGAATCCACCAATCACCTCCTGAAAGAGATCCCAAAATGAAAACTCCTAAGAATAATATAGCCAAATTCTGGAACTCCAAGCTCAAGGAGAAAATATTGCAAGCATCCAGAAAGAAACAATTCAAGGGAAGTGGAGCCACAATCAGGATAACATGAGGTTTAGTAGTTTCTACATAAAAGGACCAGAGGGCTTGGAATATGATATTCCAGAAAGCAATTGAGCAAGAATTACAACCAAGAATCATGTACCCAGCAAAACTGAGCATAATACTTCAGAGAAACTTCATAAAAATGGTTTTTTTCAATGAAATAGAGGATTTTTAAACATTTGTATGAAAATGCTAGCTATAGCAGCATGACAATAGAAAAAAAATATGATTGCTAGGAGAGACAAAATCATCCCGATTCATAGATGGAATATTAGTGTGCCTAAAATCCCCAGACTATCAGTAAAAAAACTAATTGAGATTTTTTCTAACTTCACAAAAGTTGCAGGATACAAAATAAATATATAAAAAATATAATCAATGCTATCAAGAACTAACAACTTCTAGGAAGAAGCAGTAATAATAATGATTCTCTTTAAGGCAATTACAAAAAGAATAACCTAGGAATTAACTCAATAAGACAGGCAAGATTTATATACGTTAAACTAAAAATATTATTTAGAGAAAGAAAGGAAGGTTTAAATAATTGAGAGATACAATCTATCATGACTGTCAGTGACAATATAATATGAATAATTATTTTTTCTAAATTAATTTATGCATATCATGTTCTACCAATCAAATTACCAAGAGCATATTTTCTTAGAACTAGATAAAATTAGAAAATTAACTTAGAAAAAACAAAAGACCTATAATGTCAAGGGGAAAATATGTAAAAATACAAATGACACCTCTTGCTGGCCATAGGGCATTCTCTCAGGAAAGGCAGCAAAGAGGGAGGTCTGAGTTTTTACTATCTTCCTAACTTCTACCTCCAAATTCCACCCTCATCTACCAATGATAATGGGAAAATACTCCAATGCAACTTTACTCAGATCTTCTATTTCTTACTTCACTTGTCCCTCATTGAAGGAAGAGAAAAGTTTATAGGAAAAGAAATCTCTTTTTCTACTGCTGTATGTACCCTTTTCTGCACAAATGACAAAAAGGAAAGAATTAAGTGGGACTTCCCACTTAATATGACCATATGCTTTCATATCACACATCACTTGCTTCCAACCTTCTTTGTCACTTCATTTATTTATGAACATTCTCACACTCGGTCATACCCTTCATAGCTCAATGATTCTGAAATTCTGTAGATCATCATCTGAACTCCATTTCCCATGCCTACCTCCTGATTCTTGTTCCAATCCCTTTTAACACTGCAACCCTTAGAATTTACCCATTTTTTAAACTGTGCCTTGTGGAATACTTGTTCCATAGGTAACAAACTTTCCTTTTTCCTAAATATTCTCTTCTCCCATTTCTTCTGCCTCCTATGGATTCCTGAAATTTGTTACCTCCTGATAACACAGCCTCTCTGACCAAGTTTTCCAGTACTAAAAGCACCTTTACCTATTGCTCTCAGCATACTGGTTGTGGTATTTGTAGCGGGGTGACAATACTTCTTACTCCCCATTGCCACTTCCAGGCTGTCTTCTAATCTCCATTACTCAGTAACCTTTCTTTTAAGATTTATGATATTCATATCTATCATCCAATACAAATACTGATAGCTGTTTGCTTCACATCTCCAGGTCAGTCCCCCAATGCCTTCAATATTTGACTCAAATCTTTCTCTCCTCCCAACTTGGGACCTCATACTAGGAGACTTCAGCACATATATTGGCTCTTTTTTCAAACATGATAACCATTTACTCATTTCTCACAATATATCCCTCCATCCCATCTCAGCCAGAAAGGAAGATTGTAGTAATCTCTTTGATTTTGTCATCACCTATGACCAGACTATCACTTATCACCAGACCCACCATCATATTCAGGAATTCCAAAATTCCCTTATACAATCATATTCTACTGGCTTTTCACCTCCTTTTCCCTTCCCTTACAAAATTCTACTCTTCATCTATACTATGACCTCCAATCCTTTGACTCCTCAATTCTTTTCTAGGTAATCTCCTATGCAATAGTGAGTCTTTTCTTTCTTTCCTACCTTGATTCTTTAGTGAATCTGTTCAACTGAATAAAACTCTCCTCTTTTGAATCACTACCTATTTTATCATTTCACCAATTAAGGTCTATTAACTCATAGTCTTAGGTCAATCCTACCATTCACTTGCCTTTAACTATTACATATATACTAGTGAATGAAGGTGAGAAAAATCACTTGGGTACACTATAAATGAGATATATAACTTTGGGCACTACTGTAAGGAAATCCTTTGTGATCTGCCCTTCCAAATTTTTTTATTCCTTTTCAAATACTCTATGGCTTCATTTTTCTACATCATCTCAGCTAAGAGTCTTACCTTATGTATTTCAGGAAAAAAATGAGGCCATTTAAAGAAATCCTTAGTCTTTTCTCTATCATCCCACATTATTCAGTCTCTTCTTCCATTTTCTCCTCCTTCACTCCTGTCTTTAATGAAGTAGTCCAATAGTAACTCTTCTATACCCACATACCCTCCTATTCCATTCTATCTCTGTTAATAAATTGTCTCTGTTACTTATCTTCAATCTATCTACTCATTTCTTCTTTACTACCTACATACATGCCCATGCTTTGCCCAATCTTAAATGATGATCACTTGTACTTTCCTTCCCCTCTAGCTGTTGTCCTTTCTCTTTTATGCCTTTTTTGGATAAACTTTTGGAAAAGGCTAACAACACTCTTGCCTTTACTTTCTCTCTTATTCTCTTCCAAACTCTTTTCAATTCAGTTTCTGACCACATTATTCCATCAGATATTATTTATTTTAACATTTTAAAAATTTTGAGTTTCAAATTCTCCACTCTCCTGAGAATATGCACTGAGAAGGCAAACACCATGAGAAGGCAAATACCTGTGAAAGTATGCAAAATGCATTTCCATATTTAGTCATTATCACACCAAAAAAGAAGAAAAATAAAGTGAGAAAAACATATTTCAATTTGCACTCAGAGTTTATCAATTCTTTTTTTCTGGAGATGGATAACTTTTCTCACCTGAAATCCTTTGAACTTTTCTTGGATCAGTATATTTTTCAGAGTACCTAAGTTTTTCATATTTAATAATCATTAAAATATTACTATCTACAATGTTACTATATACAACTGATTATGCTCCCCTCACTTTGCATAAATCTTTCCATATTTTTTTCTGAAAGTATCTCCTAGTTAGTTCTTATAGCAGAGCAAGACTCCATTATAATCATATAGCATAACTTGTCCAGCCATTCCCCAATTAATGGGCACCCATATCTGCAAGTTCTTATTCTTTTCCACCACAAAAAGTTGCTATAAATATTTCTATACATTTAATTCCTTTTCATTTTTCTTTGATATCTTTGAGTTACAAATTTTGTGGTGTTTTGGGACAAAGGGTATATGAAGCTTTATAGTCCTTTAGATATAATTCTAAATTGTCTCCTGAATAGGTGGATCAGTTCTTGCCTCTATCAGAATTTCATTAGATGGCCTATTTTTCCTGATCCCTTCTAGTATTTTTTTATTTCTGAAAAAATATGAAGTGAGACCTCAGAGTTGTAATTACTGATGATCTCTTATTTGCTACTCCTCAATCATCATTCTCTTCAACCTGTTTTAAAGACTGAAGAAAGGTTGAAGAGAATGATGATGGGCTCCTTGAGGACATAAATTGTCTTTTGTGCCTTTTTATAGCCTTAGAACTTAGTACAATTCCTAGCATAGAATTGTCCTTAAAAAAACTGAATTATTGACTGACTGATTCATTTCTAAAAATATACATAGTAACCCTAGTGAAAACAGAACATGATGAAAGAACTGATGATGGAAGAATAAGTCTGAAACAGCATGGACTGGAAAACATATTATCTATAGGTAAATCAATATTATTTGTGGAGACTGAATTTAAGAATGGATATATTCTAAAAGGAAAGTAAATAAGAGGAGAAAAGAGGAAAGAAGTGAAAGAAGACAGAGAGGGATGTTTTGTGTAGTGTAATATTAAATTCAGTGGTAAACAATAAAGGAAAATAATTCCCATTACCTATTGGGAAAGAAAAAAGATTATGAAATAATGGATGAAGTAGCAAAAAGAAAGATTTTTTACAAAGAGAAAGAAGTGAGGGAAGTCAGTTGAGGAAAAGGGTCCCACAAAGCATATTCCCATGAAGATAGAGTTGGAGGCCTTGTGATGGAAATAATCTTCAAGTATTTACAGCTTAGGAAGACCACTAACTCTTAGAGAGTATTTCTGATTCCATGAATTTCTACTTTAAGTGAAGAGAAACAAGAACTTTGTTTGGGGTGGAGTGGCAGTGAATTATATCAAGATGAGTAGGGGGGCATAGACCAAGAAAATAATTTCATGACAAATAGTTTAAAAAATCATAGGGATGGCAATAGTTAATAATGAACCATACAATGAAGAAGAGGAGAATTTTTAACAAGTCAATATTATTATCCTCTTTTTCTTTTGTAGGAATTGATATTTCTAAATAAAGCCCAGAAAAAAAATAAGAGTAGATGGCAATATTTAAATATAATATTATGAAAGTTATTTAGAAGAGAGAACTCAAAATATGTGCCTTAAGGAGTCTTAAATCCATTATTATTCTGTAAGATATGACTAGCAGGATGAATACAGAGAGGCTTACATGAACTGATGCTAAATGAAATGAACAGAACCAGGAAATCATTATAGACTTCAACAACAATACTATATGAGGATCAATTCTGATGGAAGTGGCTATCTTCAAGAATGAGAGAATCCAAATCAGTTCCAGCTGATTAGTAATGAACAGAATTAGCTACACCCAGCAAAAGAACATTAGTTTATTAAAAAAAAAAAAAAGATTAAGAGTAAGAGATTGGATAGTCTAGAGGACTCCATTTATTGTTCTAAAGACCTTGGCAGCTCATATAGAGAATTTCAGCTTGATAAATTTTGCTAGCGTTGTAAATGAGTGTGGATTACAACAGAGCATTTACATATTTTCTGTTATTGTTTGCTTGAATTTTTGTTTTTCTTCCCAGGCTATTTTTACCTTCTTTCTAAATCTGATTTTTCTTGTGCAGCAAGAGAACTGTATAAATATGTATACATATATTGTGTTTAACATATATTTTAACATATTTAACATGTATGAGACTGACTGCCATCTAGGGGAGGGGATAGAGGGAAGGAGGGGAAAGTTGGAACAGAAGTTTTTGCAAGGGTCAGTGTTGAAAAATTACCCATGCATATGTTTTCTATATAGAAAGCTATAACAAAAAATGAATGTTGAATATTGTCTTTATATGTAACTGGAAAAATAAAATACAATTTACATTAAAAGGGAGCCTTAATTCCATGAGGAATCAGAAATTAATGAATAAATATAGACTATGGAAGCCAAGAATCAAAGAACAAAAATCTAAAACCCTTTCAAATCATAGGCAAAGATAGACTACATACACACACATAGAATATATATGTAATATACATAATACATATAAATATATTAAAATACATAGCATTAAATAACATATTGTAACACAGTATATGTTATTTAATACTATATTTAAATAGCTTTGCTAAAAATACATTGGAAATACATTTGAAGTTTCCCCTATGTATAGAAGCCTAAAGTAAAAATGCCTATTCTTTGTACTTTTGTTTGATATGGTTCTAGAAATGCTATAAATAACAATAAAAAGAAAGAAATTAAATAAATAGATATAGGTAGAAAGAAGACAAAACTATTTGCTGATTACATGATCAAAGAAACTATAACCTTTTCATTATGACTTACTTTATTTCTGTGTCCTTTTCTTGGATTCTCAACTACGTGGGAAGATTTATGAAGCTTGAGCTGAGAAAATTGGGGAATTTTGAATTCCAGGGCATTGTGGTAGTTATTGGACAAACGACACTTTCCTGGTCCCTAGTTTAGTCTTCAGAGATTAAAATTGAGAGGTATGTGGAGTATTCACCATGAGGGAGAGTTATAAGCCTAGTACCTCAGAAATCTAGTTTATAAAAAAAAGATTAAAAATAAGAGATTGGATAGTCCAGAGGATCCCATTTACTGTTCTAAAGACTTTGGTAGCTCAAACTGAGAATTTCAGCTTGATAAATGGGAAGGTCTCTAGCTAAGACTTTGGAGGGAACTAGGTAAGAGAACATGAAAAGAAGAATTTTTGCTAGTCTTGTAAAGACTTTCTAGAATAATGATAGCAAAGGAAAGCCTACAAACTTTAATTTAAAAGGGCACAGCAGCCCTTAGTCTTCTGCAGAGGAAGAAATAGTAGAGTATTTTAACTGAGACACAAGTTAAGTAACACTAAATAGCACAACATCCAATAGGGAATATTGATATAACCACATAATATATAATCTGCAGCATCCAGCCATGTGACATCTGAACAGTATTACTTTTTCAACTGCTATATAGGACTCTGCACAGAAATGACACACTTTAGCAGCCAGCAAAGAAATATTTGGTGGTGTCTATGAAACTTTGCAAGCAACATTCAGTGGAGTAAGATCATGTGGAAATTGTGATATCAGAGAAGACTACAAACCAGCGGGGGACATCCCTGATGGGTGTATCATCATCATCATCATCATCATCATCACATTCATAGAGTGCTTACTATGTGCTAGTACTAAATGCTTTTATAATTATTTTCTCATTTTATCCTCACAACAATCCTGAGAGAGAGATTTCCCATTTAATAAATGAGGATACTGGAGCAAACAGAAATTAAGTGGCTTGCCCAGAATTATCAGCAAGGGCCTGAGATCAGATTTGAACTCAGATTTTCCTGAATCTGTGGAGTAGTGTTCCACTTTTATGGGAAAAAAATATTCCAGGGTAACGTTTTTAACAATGTTAGTTCATTAATTTTTACTTTGAACTATGTCTCTGGCTGACTACTGAAAATTTTAAAAAATCATCAATGGGTTCTCATGAAGAATGACTATTGGGGTCACATGAAGTTCTTTAAACCTGTGATAAATGATTTCTGGGGTACCATCTCTGAGTATTGGGGATTAACCCAGTCTGTGACTACTTCGAAATGGACTTTATGTAGATAGTATTGCGAGATACCTTCAAGGGGCTTAGGCAAGTAGGAGAACCATTAAAGTCAAATACACTCAACTGCAAAATATTTATAAATATCTTGTTTTGAGTCTTAACTATACTATGCACAAATGGGAATAAAATTTAATAATACTGGTTTTACCTAGAAAAAACTTATATGAATTGATGCATAGTGAAGTGAACAGAATCAGGAGAATGTTATACACAATAACAGCAATATTGTTCAATGAAGAAATGTGCATGACTTAGATATTCTCAGCAGTATAATGATCCAAGAGAATCCCAAAGGACTAATGATGAAACATACTATTTATCTCCTGAAAAAGAACTGAGATTTTTTTTTTTTTAGTACAGGATGAAGCATATATATTTTTTTCTTTTATTTAAGACTTCTGGTATAAAATGACTAATATGAAAATGTTTTATATAATGGCACATATATACCCTATATTTGATTGCTTGCCATCTCAGGAGGTAGGAAAGAAAAAAGGGATGGAATTTGGAACTCAAAACTTTAAGTAAAAATGATAAAATAACATAAAAAAGAAATATGTGAGACTAAAACAATACTGGTTACAAAGGGCTTTAAATGATAAATATATAATTTTGTATTTGATGCTTAAGATTATAGGGAGTCACTGGAATTCACTGGAAAGTAAAATTATGAAGTCTGTACTTTAAAAAAACATTTTTGGCAATTATATGGAGGAGGAATTGCAATGGGAAAAATAGTAAGGTAGAGAAACCAATTAGGCTTTTACAATAGTTCAGATAAAACATAATGAATATTTGATTTAGGGTTGTGACTGTGTCAGTGAAAAAAGGGGACCAATGTAAGGGATATTTTAGAAGTAGGAATTATAAAATTTAGCAACTGATTGAACATGTGGAATGAATGATAGTAAGAATTAGATATGCAATGAAAGGAAGGGGGAACCGTAATATAACTTTGACGTTTTTACCATGGGAGAATGAAATATTGATTTGGATCTGATATGGAAGTTTGGTTTGGAAGAAGGGTGAGTTTTGAGGGGAAAGCAAATGAATTTTGTTTTGTTCAGGTTGAGATGCTTATTAGATATTTAGTTCAAGTTTTCCAAACAAACAGTTTATGATATAGGAATGAAACTTGGGAGAAAAACAAGATTTAGTATGAAAATTGGGGAAATATCAGTTTAAAGAAATAATTAAATCTATGTATATTGATGATGTAAATAAATGGAGAATACAGAAAGAAAAGAGGGGGAGGATTCTGAGAAGATGGTGGAATAAATTAATAAATTTCAAGCTCTTCAGATTTCCCCCACAAATAGAACAAATTTGCTTCTCCTAGCAAACATAGACTGGTAAAAATAAAAAAGACTTGGAGTAGAACTGAGGTCCTCCTAGGGCAATCCAAGAAGATCCAAAGAAAGCCCCCAGGCCAAGTATTAATCTGTGTGAATTGCTAACACCTATTGTCCATCTCCACAGAAACAGCTAGTGCAGATCCCAGGAGTAGCTGGGCTTGGCTGGAGCTTCAATAGGAACCACAGAAACTTTCACCTCCTGGACTGTGTGTGGAATTGGGATCTGAGTCTTTGAAAACAGAGGATTAGGAACACCAGGCCCAGCTGTGCTGTGTGAGATGTAGCCCTGGACAGGAAAGAGTCTGGACATCCAAAGAGTGCAGAAGCTGTGGGGCAGGGACACTGTTGGTTGTGGATACTTGTAGGATGGGGAAGCTCTTAGTTTGGGGTTCCAGGTCAGAGGAGAGAGCAGAAGTGAAGGCAGAGGCACCATTCCCTCCAGCCCACAATTAAAGATATAAACTAATACTTCTCAATAAAAAAAATTAACCAGTAAAGAAGAAAGATCCAAATCATAGAAACTTACTATGGGAATAGGAAAGACCAGATTCATCTTCAGAGGAGGACAATTAAAAAAAAATGTTCTTCTACCTCAAGAATAATGTTAAATGAATCTCTGCTCAGAGAAAATTTGGGAAGAATTCAGAAGGGAATTTAAAAATTAAATGAGATACACTGAGAAAAACTAAAAATAAAAACCATCCAAGAAAAACAAAATTATATTTAAAAAAATTATCCAACTGGAAAAGGAAATACAGACTCTTAAAGACAAAAATAACACTTTGAAAATTAGAATTTGGCAAGGGCAAGAGACCAAGAAATAACAAAATGGAATATAAAGAATGAAAAAAAAACCCAATATGTGAAGCATAAGAAAAATATAAGAAAAACAGATTAAGAAGGAAAAAAATAGTTTTATCACCTGAAAGCTGTGAACAAAAAAAGAACCTCAACAATAATGTAAGAAATAATCCAAGAAAATTGTCCTGGAGTGATAGAATATGAGGTGAAAGTAGAAATGGAAAGAGTCCATTGATAGCCACATCAAAAAGACCCTTTGTGGAAAAAACATAGAAATATTATTGCCAAGTTTCAGCCCCTAGATCAAAAAGAAAATTTTTCAACAAATGAGGGAAAAAAAATCAAATATGTTGAAGCTATAACGAAAATTGTACAGGATTTGTCAGTAGCCACAATAAAAGACCACAAATCCTGGAATCATATCTACTAACACTTAAAAGAACTAGGTCTGCAAAAGCAGCTAGATGGCACAATAGAGCACTGGCCTTCAAATCAGGAGGACATGTGTTCAAATCCAGCCTCAGAAACTTAATATTTACTAGTTTTATGATCCTAGAAAAATCACATAACTACAATTGCCTTGCCAAAAAAACTAGATCTGTGGTCAAAAATATCATATCTAGCAAAATTATCCATAATATTGAATGTAAAAAAATGAACATTCAGAAAACTTGCAGATTTTCAGGACTTTATTTTAATCAAGCCTGAACTCAATAGAAAATTTAACATTTAAGAGTCAATATCCAAAATTAATTTCAAGGAATTTAAAATGAATAAATTAATTTTGTTTTTTTTTAATTAGATATGTATACCTTGTGTTTAAGATTGACATCAATAATTGAATAGCTCCAAAGAAAGATGCATACAGATGAGGTGCAGAAGAAGAAAACACAAAAACTTTAGAAGGGGGGAGGACGTCTCCTAGTACTGAAAATTCCCTCACAATGGGAATGAGTTAAATAGGCAACACTACATATACACCACAAAGAGTATAGCACTCTTCAAAATCTATAAAGAAATAAGGGGAGGAGGGAACGGCAGAAGGGGATGCAAAGGGTGAGGGGAAAAGAAAAAGGGATCCATAAGGTGGGTAGATGTTAAGTAATAACAAGACAAGTTAAGGAGCAGAATTAAAATGGAAAAGTTAGCAGAGATACTGTGTGTATTTGTGTGTGTGTGTGTGTGTGTGTGTGTGTGTGTGTGCCTGAATATATGCAGATATGTATGCATGTTGCTCTATGTATATGTTTATATAGATATGTGTGTGTGTGTGTGTGTGTGTGTGTCTGTGGATGGGTGTGAATGTATATTACATTATATATCTATATATATGGGGAGAGTATGTGTGTACATGTGTGCATCTGAATATCTATTAAATATGTCTGTCCTTAATTATAGCCTGTTTGGAGGAGGTGAGGGAGGGGGAATGGGAGGAGGAAAAATAATAAAGTAAAAAAAGTTGTGTAGCATAGAACAAAAGAACAACCTACAAGGAAGCAAAGAAAAGATGGACACTCATAAATATAAGTTCTTCTACTATTGTATATTCTTTTTTGAACTGGAAATTTATTGTTGTACATTTTGAATTCTCCCTGATGTTCTGCTAGGCACATGCCAATTTTCTGTTCTGTTTTGTTTTCCTTTTCTGTCTTTCTTATTTTTATCCTTTTAAAAAAATAAACAGAAAATGTAATTTTTTTAAAAGAGAAAATAGCAAGAAGTTACTAGGGGTACAGCTGAAGTCAGAGTTATAATATGGGTCCCTCATTAAAATACTGATAAGATTGAAAATGAAAACTTCCAGAATTAATTCAATTAAATAATGCTTACCACCATCCTCTGTATTTGACAGAAATCATACTACTCTGATGTCTCATCATGATATGTAGTTAACATTAGGTTGCCCAGATTTTTTTCAGTAAGCATAGGTTTTAGAAAATACTATCAAGATGGAAATGTAGTTTTGTTAAATTTAAAGAAGTTAATGAAGCAAAGTTTAACTTAAAGTCTCATAATCTCACAAGCTATGTGTTCAAAGGACTCCAAGGAATATATATATATATATAATTTCTTTTTAGAAATTCACTCTACAATGTCTCTGATAAGTGAACATCCAACTTTTGCTAAAAGATAATTCATGATAAATAATTCACCACATCTGGAAGTCTCCCATTTTGCTTCTGGATTGCTTTTAAATCCTTAGGAGGTGTTTCCATATATCCTGCTTAAATCTTTCCCTATCTAATTTCTACTCATTTCATCCTAGTTCTTCCTTCTGGAGTTAAACACAAGTCTAATGCCTCTTTTAAGGGATAATGTTCAGTTCAATTGAAAAAGTATTCATTAAACAAGTACTATGTATGAGTCAATGTTTTAGGCATTAAGAATACAAAAACAAACCAAAAAAAGTACCTGATCTCAAAAAATTTATATTGTACTATATCTACTACACCTTTCCTCCCCTATACTATATAGCCACAGTTCTTTAATTGGTCTTCTTTTTTTTTTTAAACCTTACCTGGCCAATCTACTTTGGAAACATTCCAGTTTATTAATATCTCTTTCTCATTGCTAAATGCCACTTTGCTGATAAAACCTGAAAAATGGCAGAGCAGAGTGAAAATATCATCTCTCTTATTTTGGATATGATGCTTCTCTTATAGTTATATACTACTAAAAGATACTGAACTGAAAGTCCACTAAAATTCCAAGATCCTTTGATTGAAAAAACTTCCTACCTATTACCATCCTATTTCAATCAAGGAATGATATTTTTGGTCATAGAAAATAATGAAATTTTCAATAGTAATAATAACAAACTAGGATCCATATAGCTCATATTATATGTTAAGCACTCTGCTAAGTGTGCTACAAATATTTCATTTTTTTCACAACACTGGCAATTGGGTTTTATCATTATTATCATTATTTTATAGTTGAGAAAATTAGAGCAAGGAGAAGTTAAGTGACTTGTTCAGAACTACATAGATAGCAAATATCTAGAGTTAGATTTTAATCCAGATCTTCCTGACTTTAGAGCCAGCCCAATAGTCCATCTCCATTACTAAGAGAAGAGAGGCTTCACTAACTTTTTAAAAGCATTTACCATTTGCAAGGTACTATTCTAAATTCTGAGACAAAAGAGAAAATAAAAAAAAATTACCAAACCTCAAAGAATAATTTTATTCCATTCTAATATAGTTGACATCATGTAAATTATTAGGTATAATAGAAGACATATCTAGGAAATGAAAGTAATCTGAAAAGTAAAGCATTAGCAACTGAGATGGGGGTGGAGCGGTCCAGTAAAAGATTCCTGCAAAAAGAAAACTATTAGCTATGCATTGAAGAAAACCTGGGAACTAAAAGATTGAGGTAAAAAAGAATTCCAAGCACAGAAGATGACCAACTCAAAATTTTTGAGGCAGAAAGTGGTGTGTTTTTTTTTTTTTTTTATTGGAGGAATGACAAGTAGACCAGTTTAGCTCAATTTCAAAAGGTATTAAGATATAAGAAGGAAAAAAAAAAGTAGAAAAGTAACATCATATAGAGTCTTTTAAATGTCAGTCAGAAGACTTTAATCCTGTAGGTGACAGGGAACTCACTGAGGTGATCCTAAATGTGATGATAGAGCTTATTGAACAAAAGTTTATATGATCAGACTTACATTTTAGAAAAAATCTTGTTGGCAACTTAGTGAATTGTAGATTGGAGTGAGAAGAGACAAGGAGATCAGTTAGAAAACTATTTTGATAGTCTTGCAGAGAGGTGATAAGGGCTTTTTTTCTAGAATTGGATGTATATGATTGAAGAGAAGGAAATGCATAGGGGAATTGTTTAGGAAATAAAAATTCCCATATTGGGCAAATGGATCAATGCATGAGGCAACTGAGAGCAAAAAATGGATGACAACACTAATATTGAATTTGGATGATTGGAAGGAAGTGTCAACAGGAATCAAGAAGTTTATAAAGGGAAGTATGTTGGGGAAAAGATGAGTTCTGTCTAGTGTGTATTGAGATGTCAGAAAATAGTTGGAAGTACACAACTTACATAAATAGAGAGATTTATATATGGATATATGGATTTATTTATTTATTTGTGGATTATGGAATCATCTGCATAGAAATGATCATTAAAGTCATTGGAATTGATGAAAATATCAAATGAGATAGTATAGAACAAAAAGAAAAAGAGGCCCAGGAGACAGGCTTGGATGACACCCAAGTTAAAGAGACTAACAAGTATGAAGAACTGCCCAGGGATGCTTAAAAATTATAGTGGAAAGAGAACCAGGAGATCAGTGTCATGAAAACCTAAACAGGAAAAAGTATGCAGAAGGGAAAGGTTATGGACAGTGGGTTTTTTGTTTGTTTGTTTGTTTGTTTTAATAACTTTTTATTGACAGGACCCATGCCTTGGTAATTTTTTTTTAATAACATTATCCATTGCACTCACTTCTGTTTCAACTTTTCCCCTCCCTCGCTTCACCCTCTCCTCCAGGTGGCAAGTAGTCCTATCTATACATGTTGAATATTTCACCGTATATCCTCAATATATGTGTGCAGAACTGAACAGTTCTCTTGTTGCACAGGAAGAATTGGATTCAGAAAGTAAAAAATAACCTGGGAAGAAAAATAAAGATGCAAACAGTTTACCTTCATTTCCCAGTGTTCTTTCTTTGGGTGTGGTTGTTTCTGTCCATCCATGATCAATTGAAACTGAGTTAGATCTCTTTGTCGAAGAAATCCACTTCCATCAGAATACATCCTCATACATTATTGTTGAAGTATATAATGATCTCCTGGTTCTGCTTATTTCACTTAGCATCAGTTCATGTAAGTCTCGCCAGTCCTCTCTGTATTCATCCTGCTGGTCATTTCTTACAGAACAATAATATTCCATAACATTAATATACCACAATTTATCCAGCCATTCTCCAATTGATGGGCATCCATTCATTTTCCAGTTTCTAGCCACTACAAACAGGACTGCCACAAATATTTTGGCACATACAGGTCCCTTTCCCTTCTTTAGTATCTCTTTGGGGTATAAGCCCAGTAGTAACACTACTGGATCAAAGGGTATGCACAGTTTGATAACCTTTTGAGCATAGTTCCAAATTGCTCTCCAGAATGGCTGGATATATTCATAATTCCACCAACAATGTATCAGTGTCCCTGTTTTCCTACATCCTCTCCAATATTCTTCATTATCTTTCCCTGTCATTCTAGCCAATCTGACAGGTGTGTAGTGGTATCTCAGAGTTGTCTTAAGGTTATGGACAGTGTTAAAGACTACAGAGAAGTCAGAGTATGAGGATTTGGGAAAGGCCATTTGATTTGGCAGTGAAGAGAGTACTGGTAGTGAGAAGAGAGAAGGAGACAGAGAAAGGGGGAAGAAGGAGAGAGAGAGAGAGATGGAGACAGGGAGATAGGGAAACAGGGAGAGAGGAAGAGGTAGAAAGAGGAGAGGGAGAGAGAAGGAGAGGGAAAGGGAGAGGAAGAAGGAAAGGAAAAGAGAGAGGGAGAGGGAGAGGAAGAGAGAGAGAGAAAGAGGGAGAGGGAGAGAAAGAGAGAGAGAATGAGAGAGAGAGAGAGAGAGAGAGAGAGAGAGAGAGAGAGAGAGAGAGAAAAGAAATTCATGACTTTAGGAGCCAACTTGTAGAAGATTTAGGATTAAGAAAAAAGTGTAGATGGTGTTCTCAAGGAGATTAAGCATGAAAGGAAGGAGAGAAAAAGAAGAATAGCTAGGGGAGGATGGTAAGAGCACATGATAGTTTTAGGAGATTGGATGAGACATGGACTGTTTTTAGGGAGTAGGCAAAGAACTACTTTGTTGGTAAGGAGATCTTGAATATGAGAGAGTGTGTGTGTATGTAAGAAAGACAGTGAGGGACAGAGACAGAGAGATAATGGGACAGAAAAAGAGAAAGAGAATGATAGTCCACTTTTTTAAAAGTCTAAGATGAGGAAAGAGAAATAGTGAAAGAACATGTCTGAATGATACGAGATTAGGAAGAGAGATAAAGGCAAAGTTCTCAGCAAATGAGCTTTATTTATTTATTTTTTTTGGTGATGTATAAAAACGTTCATTGGCTAAAATAGTGGTAGATGGAGTTGCTGTGGAAACTTTGAAAAGAAATGAGGTTTGAAACAGCTGCTAGAGAGTAAATAGAATGTTTCCTTAACTGCATTGAGGACCCAATTGACATCAAATAACATAAATTTGTATTGGATTCACTCAGCAGTTTCAAGATATCTTCCATTTCCATTTAGAAGCATGTAAAAAGAAGCAAAAAGATTGTGAATTATCCAGAATTTGGGACAAAGAAATAATGGATAGTGTAGAAAATAGGGTAGCATTTATCTGGTCCACCAAAAGATCAAAATAGGGAAGTTTTGAGAATAAAGTTAGTAGGGGGGTGAAGGTCCAGGAAAGAACTGAAGGGAATGATTGGTTTGCATTTTGCATAAGTAAAGATAGTATTCACAGCTATTAATTGCAGATGTTCTTTAAAGTACTAAACAGAACAATGAGTGAATAATATGCAAGTATTTTAAGTAAAATATAAAAATCACTTAGAAGGTACTTAATGGAAGTATTTATATGGAATGTACAGTATAATGTTTTCCTTGAAGCATAGTTCTAAGGGGTCAAGCAACATCCTATTACTTCTGTAAACATTTGATCAATCAGGATAAATTGGAAAAAAACCCAAAACAAAACTTAAGCTCTTTCTTTGAAAGAGAGTACAGATATAGGAAGCATGATCAATTCAGTCAATCATCCCAGATGTCTTGTCTATAGGATACCAAGTATCCAGACAGTAGGGAACACAGAGATGATTGACTGATTTATCCTCCATTATTCATTCATTATTAAACATATGTAGAAACAGATGTGAGAAAAAATTATGAGCATTTTTTAGCACCAAGAACGATAGGTAGAAGAAATGTTTTAAGAGGCATGCAGTGATGGGCTTTGGGAGAAAAAAAAGAATTATATTTTGAAAGTTGCATGCAATAAAGAGAAAAAGTCCTGGATTTTAAGGAAGAAAGGTTATTATATTTATTAGACCAAGAGCATGTATGCACACACACACACACACACACACACACACAAGGAATGGGCAGTTAACTTTCTACATGCTGTATGAGAATGCTTACCAAGCATTCCAGCAATGTTCCAAATGAGCTTAACAGCTTGCTCTTGTTTGCCAAATCTCCACTAATGTATATAACCTCTCTATCGTGAGTCATTAACTTTCTTAGTATCACTGTGTCGCTCAACATTTCCCACGTAAAGCAATTACTTAGCAGTCTCTCCTGTGTGGCTGGATTAGCTGGACTCTGAAAGTCTCCTTGAAAAGGAGTGAGTTGCTTAAAGGAGCTAATATTTACCACAGAAATGCTCTTGATGTCATGTTAAGGCTGAGAAATTAAATGTTCAAAAGTGAAGAAGGAATCGAAGAGTCAACGTTCTCTGCCAAGTTGCTATTTGACTGTGCTGCATGTATTGTATTAAGAACTTGGGGGATGTGTTGATGTCATATCATAATGTCTCATTACAGTGATGAAATCTCTATTTGGCTAAATATGTAAAGAAGGAAAGAATGTTTCTGAAGGCTCAGCTGAGTAGCTAATGATGCACTCTGAGAACATGAACACTTTGCATGTTTGAAAGTAGATATTTGCTATTAGTAAATTATTTCTTTTACACAGTAGCTAGAGTTGGGATTAGAGCAAGGGTAAGAATGACCTCAGCACTAAAAGGTTTGTTGCCATATGGGAAAGTTAATTACATATGGAAAGATCTTCTTTTCCTAAGCTGAACATTGACTACCAATTAATTACCCAATCCGAGGGAGTGCTTGTAGCTCAGTACACATCTACCATCACTGCTGGCAAAGCAGCCCAAAGTACATCAATAACATATTGGGGTATGATTTTTTTTATTTTATTATATGAAGATGTCTTTAGTCAAGCACCATTTCTTAACTTCAAAATACTTTACTGTTAGGGTTAGAGGATAGAACCTGTGGTTCCCTTTAATACAGTATTTCTCCCAAATGAGAAAATTTTCAGGTCAGTGATGCTTCTATGGTAAATTAAGTCATTTCCCTAAAAGAGACCATAATGCATTAAGTGATGTGTAATACTTGTATTATATTCTATTGCTTAGTACAATGTCTAGAACATAGTAATCATTTAATAACTTCTTGTGCTCTGATAGAATATTGAAATATTTTATCAAGAGTTTCTTTATGTAACAAAAAGACCTCTATAAATTTATGGAGCATCCTTTCCCTCTAAAGGTGTTTTCTTTTTGTTTGTGCTAATTTGTTTACATTCTGTCTAGTCTATTAGAATGTAAATTCCTTGAAGCAAGGCAATTTTTTTTACCTTTTATTTTCATTTGCAGTTCTTAGCACAGTGCCTGGTACCTAATAAGCACTTAGTAAATGCCTGTTGGTTGATTTATTGATGTGCTGAACACCTTACAAAGGGGGAAGATCACATTATCTGGTGAAGATATTGTTAATCTTGTTAAGGAAAATATTGTCAATTTAAAATGGGATGAATTACATGAAGAGTATAATTATGAATTAATAGGAGAAATTATAATTGATATTAAAAAGCTGATCTGGAAAAAAGATAATTTAGAAATCAACAAATTATCTGAAAAACATGATTAAATACATCTATATACTATATTTCAAGAGTTATAAGTATTACTACTAAATAAATAAAACCATTGGGGAAAATGACAAAATAAATATACAAAAATAATGAACCAATCACTTCTTAAAATCAGAAAGAAAACTCCCCAAAAATGTCATAATCAAAATCAAGACTTCCCTTATTAAAAAAATAAATATTCTTGCAAACATTTATAAAGAGGCAGTTCAAGAACCAGTAAATTAAAGTCAAAACTAGCAAGAGATGGGTAGGAACTTTGAATTACAATGACAAATGCCCATAAAGCATAGAAAGATAAATTTGTTTGAATAACTGTAAGGAGCTATATGATGATGTATGCTGATGTTCTGATAGAGGAAGAAAAATACAAAGTGTCCTGTAAGAATTAGAATATCCTCAAAGAGTATAGAAGAAATTAGAGGTCTTGGAGTTGTATAGGTTCTATCATCAAGTTTTGAACGAAAGAAGAAAGGCAGGAGAAATGGACACATTAGTGTATAAAGGAGAGGAAAAGGGAAATAGAATTTGCTATTTTGTCTCTATTAAGCTGTGGGAGGAGTATATGAACATGAAAGTAAACATCAAATGAGTCTTAATTGTTATACCACAGTTCTCAGTTTCCATAATTATCCTGACCCAGTCCTGACTCAGTTTCTATGCTTCAGTTCAAAGCTTAGTCCTGCAAAACCTCCCCTTCCTCTTTATCAGAACATTTGATAAGGATAAAAGATCTTATGTTTTAGAATATCAGAATGCTTCTCCCCATCTCTGGGGTTCCTCCTCCCATGCCTCCCCTCACCCTGTCAAAACCAGATTTTTCAGAGTCCCATTCCACTCTTAGCACCCTGACTCCACCCTGCCTCAGTCTACCCCCCACCCCCATTCCAGTTTGAGCCACATGTGTATAGAGGTCATTGAGAACTCTCATTGTTTGTTGGCTTCTTGGAGACAATAGTCTCATTCAGCCCTGTGACCAAATCATAGATCCATTTGGTCCCAGTAAATCTCTCCCATTGAATAAATTATTAAATACTCTCTAATCGCTATCTTTCCTCAGTTTCTCCAGCATTACACAATCATCAGAAACCCCTCTAGAAGAATTGCATATATACATACACACACAGTATAACATTTTTTTAAAAATAACTTTTTATTGACAGAACCCATGCCAAGGTAATATTTTTACAACATTATCCTTTGGACACACTTCTGTTCTGATTTTTCCCCTCCCTCCCTCCCTCCACACTCTCCCCCAGATGGCAAGCAGTCCTATACATGTTAACTATGTCACAGTATATCCTAGATACAATATATGTGTGCAGAACTGAACGGTGTTCTTGTTGCACAGGGAGAATTGGATTCAGAAGGTATAAATAACCCGGGAAGAAAAACAAAAATGCAAGCAGTTTATATTCATTTCCCAGTGTTCTTTCTTTGGGTGTAGCTGCTTCTGTCCATCATTGATCAATTGGAACTGAATTAGCTCTCTTTATCGAAGAGATCCACTTCCATCAGAATACATCCTCAAATAGTATTGTTGTTGAGGTATATAATGATCTCCTGGTTCTGCTCATTTCACTTAGCCTCAGTTCATGTAAGTCCCGCCAGAACTCTCTGTATTCATCTTGCTAGTCATTCCTTATAGAACAATAATATTCCATAAAGTTCATATACCACAATTTATTCAACCATTCTCCAATTGATGAGCATCCATTCATTTTCCAGCTTCTAGCCACTACAAACAGGGCTGCCACAAACATTTTGGCACATACAGGTCCCTTTCCCTTCTTAAGTATCTCTTTGGGGTATAAGCCCAGTCGAAACTTTGTGGATCAAAGGGTATGCACAGTTTGATAACTTTTTGAGCATAGTTCCAAATTGCTCTCCAGAATGGCTGGATGTGTTCACAATTCCAACAACAATGTATCACTGTCCCTGTTTTCCCACATCCCCTGAAACATTCCGCATTATCTTTCCCTGTCATTCTAGCCAATCTGACAGGTGTGTAATGGTATCTCAGAGTTGTCTGAATTTGCATTTCTCTGATTAATAATGATTTGGAGCATATTTTCATATGACTATAAATAATTTAGTTTCAGTTTCTTCATCTGAGAATTGTCTGTTCATGTCCTTTGACCATTTATCAATTGGAGAATGGTTTGATTTCTTATAAATTAGAGTCAATTCTCTATAAATTTTGGAAATGAGGCCTTTATCAGAACATTTGACTATTAAAATATTTTCCTAGTTTATTGTTTCCCTTCTAATCTTGTTTGCATTTGTTTTGTTTGTACAAAAACTTTTCAATTTTATATAATCAAAATTTTCTATTTTGTGGTCAATAGTGATCTCTAGTTCTTTTTTGGTCATAAATTCCTCCCTCTTCCACAGGTCTGAAAGGTAAATTATCCTATGCTCTTCCAATTTATTTATAATCTCATTCTTTATGCCTAGGTCATGAACCCATTTTGACCTTATCTTGGTGTACGGTGTTAAGTGTGGGTCAATGCCTAGTTTCTGCCACACTAATTTCCAATTTTCTCAGCAATTTTTGTCAAATAATGCATTCTTATCCCAAAAACTGGGGTCTTTGGGTTTGTCAAATACTATTATTATTAAAGTTATTGGCTGTTTTGTCCTTTGAACCTAACCTATTCCATTGGTCAACTAGTCTATTTCTTAGCCAATACCAGATGGTTTTAGTAACTGCTGCTTTATAATATAATTTTAGATCTGGTATAGCTAGGCTACCTTCATTTGATTTTTTTTAATTAATTCCCTTGAAATTCTTGACCTTTTGTTTTTCCATATGAACTTTGTTGTTATTTTTTCTAGGTCATCAAAGTAGTTTTTTTGGGAATCTGATTGGTATAGCGCTAAATAAATAGATTATTTAAATAGTATTATCATCTTTATTATATTTGCTCACCCAATCCAAGAGCATTTAATATTTTTCCAGTTGGTTAGATCAAACTTAATTTGTGTGGAAAGTGTTTTGTAGTTTTGCTCATAAAGTTTCTGATTTTCCCTTAGCAAAATAAATATTTTATACAATCAGTATAAATCTAAATATAAATCAGTATAAATCTAAATATTTTATACAATCAGTAGTTACTTTAAATGGAATTTCTTTTTGTAATTCTAACTATTGGGTTTTGTTAGTGATATATAAGAATGCTGATGACTTAGGTGGGTTTATTTTGTATCCTGCAACTTTGCTGAAGGTATGGATTGTTTCTAATAACTTTTTAGTAGAGTCTCTGGGGTTTTCTAAGTACACCATCATATCATCAGCAAAGAGTGATAATTTGGTTTCCTCATTGCCTATTCTTCTTCCTTTAATTTCTTTTTCAACTCTTATTGCCAAAGCTAGCATTTCTAATACAATATTAAATAGTAACAATGATAGTGGGCAACCTTGTTTCACTCCTGATCTTATTGGGAATGGTTGCAGTTTGTCCCCGTTACATATGATGTTTACTGCTGGTTTTAAATAGATGCTACTGATTATTTTAAGGAAAAGTCCATTCATTCCTATACTCTCAAGAGTTTTTAATAAGAATGGATGTTGGATTTTATCAAATGCTTTTTCTGCATCTATTGAGATGATCATATGGTTTTTGTTAATTTGATTATTAATATGGCCAATTATACTGATAGTTTTCCTAATATTGAACCAGCCCTGCATTCCTGGTATAAATCCTACTTGATCATGGTGTACTATCTTGGGGATGATTTTCTGTAGTGTTTTTGCTAATATCTTATTTAAGATTTTAGCATCAGCCCTATTTGTAGTGGCTAGAAACTGGAAAATGAATGGATGCCCATCAATTGGAGAATGGCTGGGTAAATTGTGGTATATGAATGTTATGGAATATTATTGTTCTGTAAGAAATGACCAGCAGGATGAATACAGAGAGGACTGGCGAGACTTACATGAACTGATGCTAAGTGAAATGAGCAGAACCAGGAGATCATTATACACTTCAACAACGATATTGTATGAGGACATATTTTGATGGAAATGGATTTCTTTGACAAAGAGACCTAACTGAGTTTCAATTGATAAATGACGGACAAAAGCAGCTACACCCAAAGAAAGAACACTGGGAAACGAATGTGAACTATCTGCATTTTTGTTTTTCTTCCCGGGTTATTTATACCTTCTGAATCCAATTCTCCCTATGCAACAAGAGAACTGTTCAGTTCTGCAAACATATATTGTATCTAGGATATACTGCAACATATCCAATATATAAAGGACTGCTTGCCATCTAGGGGAGGGGGTGGAGGGAGGGAGGGGAAAAAAATTGGAACAGAAACGAGTGCAAAGGATAATGTTGTAAAAAAAAAAAAAATTACCCTGGCATGGATTCTGTCAATATAAAGTAATTATTAAATAAAAAAATAAAAAAAAAAAACTATGGAGATTGTAAATAAATCATCACATGCCATGTTCAAAAAAAAAAAAAAGATTTTAGCATCAATATTCATTAGGGAGATTGGTCTATAATTTTCTTTCTCTGTTTTCAACCTACCTGATTTAGGTATCAGTACCATGTCCATACAGTATAACATTAAAAAAAAAAATTATCCAATTCAAGAGGAAGAGAAGTCTCAAAGGAAACCAAATCAAACTGCCTTCAATTATTGGCAATATTGTCATTTAGAAAACTATCAACTGCGGAGAACTGAATTAAGAACTGAATTCAAACACAGCCTCAAACACTTTCTAGTTTTATAACTCTACGCAATCTACTGAATTTCTATTTCCCTCACTTTCCTTACCTATTGAATTGGGATAATAGTACCTACTTCCCAAAGTTGTGTGGATCAAATGAGATAATATTTGTAATGCTTTTATCATGGTGTTTGATACATAGCCAGCTATTATTACCATTTAATTATTTTGTATCTTTCCAAAAGGTGAGGAACAAAATGTGGAAAAAACAAGGGTATAGATTCAATTGGATGTAAAGACATGCTTCTTAAAAATTAGAACTGTTTAAAAGTAGAATGACTTGCTTTTGGAGAGAGTAGGTTTACCAATTCTAGAGATCTTTAAATAGAAGCTGAATAAGCAATTATAATTGTATATATGTATATGTTTGCATATGCATGTATATATATATAAACATATGTGTGTGTATATATATATATATATATGTATGTATGTATGTATAAATGTATAATTGTAGAGCAGAAATTTTTATTTAGATTATTTTAATGACCTTTGAGGGTTCTTCCATGTTTAAGTTATAACAATAATAATAAAAGCATTTACACAACAAATGAAGATTTATGAAGTAGTTGAATGTTATTTCATTTATTCTCAAAACTTTGTGAAAGAGGTGGTGTTATTATTCTCATTTACAGATGAGGAAATGGAGACTCATAGAGGTTAGATGAGTTGTCTATGATCACTTAGCTATTGTGTCTACAGACAAAGACAAGATAGCGAAGTAAAGTGAGCATTTTTTCACAGCTGTGAATCTTCAAGACAGAAGCAGCAATAATATTCAAAGTACTCAATACTCAGTGGTGATAAGAAGATTTAACACATGCTCAGAAGGAGATTATAGAACACACTATCAAAAGGGATATATGATTTATACAAAAAGCGTATATTTGTGGAACATACCAAATCTATGGATAAGGGAAGAATTTATGACCAAACAAGAAATAGAGAACATTATAGGATATAAAATGATTAGTTTTGGTCATGTTAAATTAAAAAGGGTTTGTATAAACAAAATCAATTCAGATTAGTAGGAAAAAAAACTGGGAAAAATTTAATATCTACCTAATAAAGTCTTCATTTCTGAATTATATAGAGATATCTGAATCAAATTTATGAAAATTTCAGTCATTTTTCAATTGATACATGATTGAAGGATAAAAACAGGCAGTTTTCAGATGAAGAAATAAAGCTATCTCTATCCATATAAAATGTTCTAAATAATTATTGATTAGAGGAATGCAAATTAAAACAAATCTGAAGTACCACTTCACACCTATAAGATAGATGATATGACAGAAAAGATGAATGACAAATGTTGAAGGAGATGTGGAAAAATTAGAACACTAATGCACTGTTGCTAGAGTTGTGAAGTGATCGACCTATTCTGGAGAGCAATTTGAAACCACATTCAAATGGCTATAAAAATCTGAAGCCAACTGAATGCAGAAGTGGGACAGGGATGTTGCTGGCTGAGGGTGCTAATATGAAGGCAGAGTTCTGGATTCTGATTTCATGTCAGGGAGCAAACTGAAGGATTATCAGGGCCAGAGTCACTACCCCTTATATGCCAAAGACTAGAGGTGATTACAATAATAAACTTCTATTTAAACAAACAAAAAGATCAGACAGGAAGAACTCAACCACAGAAAGTTCTTAAAGAAATAGAGAAGCTAGGGTTCATTTTCAGAGGAAGATACTGAAGCAAAAAACAACAAAAAGTCTCTTCTATCCCAAATAGTAATGTCAAATGTCATCTGGCCCCAAAAGAACTCACAGAAGATTCAAAGAAGACTTTAAAAACCAAATGAGAGAAATTAAGGAATTTTTAAAAATAAGGACAATCCAAGAAAAACAAGACTATGGAAACCAAGATGTCAGAGTAAAGTTAGAAAGCTGCTGGAGCTCTACCAGTTTCTCTTGAAAACCACATAAATCCAAGCCTGTGAATAGAGTTTGATGGATTCCATCTCTAAACAGACTGAAAAAACTTCAAGAAAAGTCAGTTTCACTGGGGTGATAAAAGTGTTCAGTCTGGTTCAGATATATTCTGGGAAAGCTAGTGAAAGGGTTTTAATCATCATAAATCATCAACTAAGACCCTCAGTCCTGACTCACTAGAGGAGCAAATCAGTGGGGCAGCTTCCAATACCAGCTCAGAAGGAAAACTCTGGGAAACCAGGATATTTCCTGAACAGAGAAAGCAAAACTACCCCCTATAAACACAAGGGGCTCTTGTGCTGAAAGCCAAAGGTCAGAGCTGCACAGGAAGTTGGAACAGCTGCCCCTTCACCTCAGGATCAGACCTCAAATTTAAAAGTAAAAAAAAAGAAGAAAAAAGACCAAAAGAAAGGAAAGAAAATGAGCAAGAAACAGAAAAGAACCTTGACCACAAAAAGCAGCTATGATGATAGGACAGATCAAAACACAAACTCAGAGGAGGACATAATGTCCACAGAAGAAATCTCAAAGAGTAAGATAAATTGGTCTCAGGCCTAAAGAGGCTTCTTGGAAATGCTCATAAAAGACTTAGAAGGAAAAAAAATGATAAAAGAAATGAGAGGTATGTATGAGAGAGTCAATAGTTTAGAGAAGGAAGGGGGAAGAAAAAAAAAAAAAAACATCTGAAAAGAACAACTACTTAAGCAGTAGAATAAACCAAACAGAAAGAGATACAAAAGAAAACTGAAGGAAATTATACATTAAAAATTAAAACAAAGCCAATGGAAGCTAACAACTTTTTGAGACAGCAAGATTCAGTCAAACTAAAAAGACAACAAAATTGGAAGAAAATGTGAGATATCTCATTGGCAAAACAACCAACCTGGAAAATAGATCTAGAAGTGACAATTTAAAAATTATGTGCCTACCTGAAGGCCAAGACCAAAAAAAAAAAAAAAAAAAAAAAAAAAAAAAAAGATCCTGAATAGCATTCTAAAGAGAACATTAAGGAAAACTTCCCTGATGTTCTAGAAACAGAGTGGGGAGACACTCACTGAAAAAATCCATCAATCACCTCTGGAAAGAGATTCCATAAGGAAAACCCCAATGGACATTATTGTGAAACCACAAAACTATTATCTCAAAGAAAAGTACTTCAAGCTGCCATATAAAAACAATTCAAATATAAAGGAACAAATCAGATTACACAGGATGTAGCAGTTTCTAAAATAAAGGATTGGAGGTCCTAGAATACCATATTCTGGAAGGCAAAGTACCTGGGGTTACAATTAAGAATTGACTATCCAAGAAGATTCAGCATCATCTTTCAGGGGAGGATTTAAAGCTTCAATGAAGTAAAAGTCTTTCAATCATTTCTATTAAAAAAAAAAAAAACCCAAAACAGAACTAAACAGAAAATTCAACCTGCAAACACAGGGTGCAAGCAAACTCTTTCTCTCTCTCTCTCTCTCTCTCTCTCTCTCTCTCTCTCTCTCTCTCTATATATATATATATATATATATATATATATATATATACACATACACACACACACACACACACACACACAATTCAGGGGGGTAAAATATATATATTTAAAGGTTAAACTGTTTACATCCCTAGATGGGAAAACAATATCTATAACTCTTGAGAACTGTATATGTCACTGGGACAGACAGATTGGGTCATCACATTGACTGGGGATGAGGTTGTGAATAAACTCTGATGTGAAGACATCAAAGAAAAAGATATTAAAAAGACCTCAATGGTAAAAGGTCAGTACTGGAAAAAGGGAAAATGGGAGGTAAAATGGGACAATAAGTTCACATGAAGAGGTACAAAAGCTCTATTATAATCGAAAGAAAGAAGGGAAGGGAATGAGCATTGACTGAAATTTGATCTTGTCAGTTTGGGCTTTAAGAGTGAATAATTTAATCATTCAGCTGGGTACAGAAATTTATTTAACCCTAAAAAGAAGTAGGAGGAGAAAGAGGGAAAGAAAAGGAAGAGGCAGGATAGAAAGGAGAGCAGAAACACTAGGCAAAATTTATGAGAAGGGGAGAAAGGTTGATAGAAGATAAGGTAGTAGGTGGGGTAGGTAAAAAAATTAGGTCCAAGGAAAAGGTAGAAGAGAGAATAAAAGTATATATAAGGGAGAAAATATGATGGAAGGAAATATAGAGCTGGTAATCATAACTGTTAATGTAAATGAAATGAACTCTCCCATAAAATGGAAACAAATAGCAGAATGGATTACAAAACAGAATCCTACAATATGTTGTTTACAAGAAATACATTTGACACAGAGAGACACATACAGGTAAAGGTAAAAGCCTAGAATAGAATTTATTATGCTTCAGCAAAAGTAAAAAACAAACAAACAAACAAACAAAAACAAACAACTAAACAAACAAACAAACAAAAAAACAAGTAATACTGATCTCAGATAAAGCAAAAGTAAAAATAGATCTTATTAAAAGACATAAGAAGGGAAAGTAAATCTTGATAAAACATAATGTAAATAATGAAGTAGTTAAGATACTACATGTATATGCACCAACTAGTAGAGAAGGCAAATTCCTGAAGAAGATTTTAAGCCAGTTACAGGAAGAAATAAACAGCAAAACCTTCCCCTCTCATAATCAGATATATCTTGCTACAAAATAAACAAGAAAAAAACTAGGGAGGTTAATAGGATCCTAGGAAACCTAGATATAATAGACCTCTGAAGAAAACTGAATAGGAACAGAAAAGAATACACTTTTTTTTCCTTGGGAATACATAGCACCTACACAAAAATTGATCAGGTATTAGGACATAGAAACCTCATGATCAAATATAAAAAGACAGAAATAGTAAATGCTTTCTTTTCAGACAACAATGCTATAAAAAATTAAATAAAGAGCCAGGAAAAGATAGACTAAAAATCAATTGGAAATTAAATAATCTAGTTCTTAAGAATGAGTGGGTCAAATAACAAATCCCAGAAATAATGCATAATTTCATCCAAAAAATGACAATAATTACACAAAATACCAAACCCATGGGACGCAGCCAAAGCAGTTCTTAGGGGAAGTTTTATATATCTAAATAGCTACATTAATAAAATAGAGAAAGATGAGATTAATGAATTAGGCCTGCAACTAAAAAAGTTATTAAAAGGACACATTTAATCCCCCAATTAAATACCAAATTAAAAATCTTGAAACTCAAAGGAAAAATTAATAGAGACTAAGAAAACCATTGAACTAATAAAAAAAAACCAAAGAATTGGTTTTATGAAAAAACTAACAAAATAGATAAAATTTTGGTTAATTTGATCACGAAAAGAAAAGAAAAATAAACCAAATCATTAGCATCAAAAATGAAAAGGGTGAACTTACCACCAAGAAAAAGGAAATTAAGGCAATAATTAGGATCTATTTTGCCCAACTCTGTACAGCAAGTCTGACAGTCTAACTGACATGGATGACTATTTACAAAAATATAAATTGGCCAGGTTAACAAAAGAAGTAATAAAATACTTAAATAGTCCCATTTTAGAAAAAGAAATTAAACAAGTCATTAATGAACTCCCTTAGAAAAAATCTCCAGGACCAGATGGAATACAAGTGAATTCTACCAAAAATTTAAAGAACAATTAATTCCAATACTATGTAAATACTTATTGGAAAATAGGTAAAGGAGTACTGCCAAATTCCTTCTATGACACAAATATGGCGCTGATACCTAATCCAGGAAGAGCCAAAACAGAGAAAGAAATTTACAGACCAATTTCCCTAATGAACATTGCTGCAAACATTTTAATTAAAATATTAGCAAAGAGATTACAGCAACTTATCAGCAGGATAATACACTAAGATCAACTGGAATTCATGCCAGGAATGCAGGGCTAGTTCAATATCAGGAAAACTGTTACCATAATCAACCATATCAATAATAAAACCAACAGAAATCATATGATAATGTCAATAGATGCAGAAAATTTTTTGACAAAATACAGCACCCATTCCTATTAAAAACAGTAGAGAACATAGGGATAAAGGGACCTTTCATTAAAATAATAAGCAGATCTAAAACTATTATTTGTAATAGAGAAGCTGGACTAATTCCCAATAGGACCAGGGGTGAAACAAGGATGCCTATTATCACCACTATTATTCAACATTGTACTAGAAATGTTGGCTTTAGTAATAAGAAAAGAAAAAGACATTAAAAGACTTAGAATAGGCAGTGAGGACATAAAATTATCATTATTTGCAGATGATATGATGATATACTTAGAGAATCCTAGAAAATCATCCAAATCTACTGGAAACAATTCATAGCTTTAGCAAAGTTGCAGGATATAAAATAAACCCACATAAATCATCAGCATTTCTACATATTACTGACAAAGCCTATCAGCAAGAGATAGAAAGAGAACATTTAAAATTATTGTAGACAAAATAAAGTACTTGGAGGTGTACCTGCCAAGACAAATCCAAGAAATATATGAGCACAATTACAAAACATTTCACATATAAATAAAATCATATCTAAACAATTGGGAAAATATGAATTGTTCATGGCTAAACCAAGCAAATATAATAAAAATGACAATTCTGACTAAGTAGTTCTACCTGTTCAGTGCCATATCATTAAAGAATTAGAAAAAAATAATAACAAAATTCATCTGGAGGAACAAAAAGCCAAGAATATCAAAGGAATTAATGGGAGAAAAATGCAAAGGAGGGTGACTTAGCAGTACGAAACCTAAAACTATGTTATAAAGCAGCAGTAATCAAAACCATTTGGTATTGGCTAAGAAATTCAGTGGTGGATAAGGGGAATGGATTAGATACCTATGACACAATAATCAAAGCCTATAGTAATATAGTGATTTCCAGTTTATGGAGTAAGAGCTTACTGTTTGACATAGTTAGCTGGGAAAACTGGAAAATAATATGTCAGAAACCTACATCTCATATCCCATATCAAGATAAGATGAAAATGGATATATGATTTGAGCATAAAGAATGATACCATAAACAAATTAGGAGAATAAGGGAGAATTTATCTATCAGATCTTTGGAGAAGGGAAGAATTCATGACCAAAGAAGAATTAGAGAACATTATGATAGGCAAAATGGACAACTTTCATTCCATTAAATTAAAAAAGTTTTGCACAAATGAAACCAACAGAAACAAGATTAAAAAGGAAATGCAAAGGTGGGAAAAAAATCTTTACAGCCAGTATTTTTGATAAAGGATATAAATATATAAAGAACTGTGTCAAATTTGTAGGAATATGTCATTCTCCAATTGATAAATGGTCAAAGGATATGAACAGGCAATTTTTAGATGATGCAATTAAAGCCATTTATAATTATGTGAAAAAAATGCTCACTATTTATTAGAGAAATGCAAGTTAAAACATTTCTGAGGTACCACCTCACACTTCTCAGCCACACTTCTTGGCTAAGATAACAGGAAAAGATAATGATAAATGTCGGAGGAGATGTGAGAAACTTATAATACTAATGCATTGTTGGTGGAGTTGTGGAATGATCCAACCATTCTGGAGAGCAATCTGGAACTATGACCAAAGACTTATTACACTGTGCATACCCTTTGACCCAGCAGTGCCATTACTGTATCTATACAGTACACAGAAATTATGAAGGAGGGAAACAGTTCCACAATGCAAAAATCTTTTAGCAGCTCTTTTTGTGGTAGCAAAGAATTGGAAAATGAGTGGATGCCCATCAATTGGGGAATGACTAAACAAATTGTGGTACATGAAGGTAATGGAATATTATTCTTGTTAAAAATTGATGAACAAGCTAATTTTAGAAAATCCTGGATTTACATAAACTGATGCTGAGTGAAACAAACAGAACTAGGAATTCATTGTCCATAATAACAGCAAGAATATGCAATGATAAACTATGAAAGACTTGGTTCTTCTCAGGAATTCAGTGATTCAAAGCCAACTCAATAGACTTTGGATAGAAAATATCATCTACATACAGAAAAAGAACTAAGGCGACTTAATGTAAATTAACACATGCTACGTTCCCTTCTTTTTTCTGTTTTTTAATCTTTACCATGGTTTCCCCTTTTTCTGATTTTTCTCTCCCAATATGATTCATAAAACAAAATATATTAAAAATAAATAAGCTTAATACAATAAAAAAGATCATAAAAAGTTAACCAATTGGAAAAGGAGATCCAGAATCATTGCAAAGAAAAATACTCTTTGAAAATTGAAATCGAACAAGTGAAAACCAGTGAATTCATCAGAGATTAAGAAACAAAATATAACATATATAATATATAATGTATGAAACATACATTATATATTATATATAATGTTTATTATTATATATTATTATAATATAGATATAATATATATAAAGAGGAAATGAAATATATATAAAGAAGAAATTTTTTTATATATACATATATATAAAAAGATGAAAAAGTAAAATAGAATATGAAACATCTGATAAGAAAAACAACTGATTTGGAGAATAAATCAAAGAGAGAAAATATAGAAATAGATTACCTGAAAACTAGAATCAGAAAAAAAAAATTTGCAAGAACAAATAATGCAAGAAATAATTAAAGAAAATTAAAGAAATTCATCCTGAAGTGTTAGAACAAGAGAGGAAAGTAATCAATGTAAAAATGGGAAAATAGAAAAAAATCCACTAATCACTACCTAAAAGAGATTTTATAACAAAAACAACAACAAAACCACAGGAATATCACAGTCAAATTTGAAAGAGAAAATATTATGACCAACAAGAAAGAAAAAAGAATTCAAATATGAGAGAACTAAAGTTAAAATTGCCCATGACCTAGTAATAGCTACACTAAATGACATAAAGAAAAGGTGGGGAGAGAAGATAAGGAAGGGGTCCTTGGAGGAGGGGGTAGGTTAAGTAATAGCAGGACAAAGTAGCAGGTAGACAAAAAGTAGAAGAGTCAGAAAGGATAGGAAATGAGAGATATACACAAATATAATAATAAAAATAGGAGTAGAATTTATTAAGTTAAAAAAAAACCAAGAGGAATTATACTTGTCATTATATCATGATCTAAGACAAAGGTAAACCTAAAATAGATTTAATAAAAAAGAAAATAAGAAAGAAAGAAAGAAAGAAAGAAAGAAAGAAAGAAAGAAAGAAAGAAAGAAAGAAAGAAAGAAAGAAAGAAAAATAGGGAAAGGACATTCTCTCCATTTTAATCAATTTGTTTTTAGACTATTTAAAATAACTAGATAATATAAGATTGGAAGATTGCTATGATGTAGGAACTGATGGGTTGGTGCATTTAGAAAATTTAGAAATGACTTGAACTTATGAAGAAAGATATTATCCACTTTTAAAGAAACAGAGGACAAACAAGCATGGTCTGTGGTCTTACATAGATGTATATGAATGTATATATGAACACATGTGTGTGATTATGGATATCTATGTATGTGTATCTATATGTGTGTATGTGTAAATATATCCACGCATAATTGTAATCTTCTTTGGGGAGAGGATGGAGGGAGGAAATAAAAAGGAATAAAGTAAAAAAGTACACAAAAGAGAACAAAAGAAAACCTACAGAGAAGAAAGGAATAGATGTACATCTCTAAAAACAATATGTAATACTTATTACATAGACTTTCTTGAAATGGAAATTTATTGCTTTGTATTTTAAATCCTTATGTTTGGATGTGCATTTAGTAATATTTTTTCTTGTACTATTTTGTATTTAAGTTTTAAATAAATAATTTAAAAAAAGAAAAATGTAAGTATAATAATAAAAAAGAATATCTTCTATGATGACAGGGAAACTCAATATACAAATTCATAAGACAATATTTATAAGCAAAGTTTCAAAGAAAGTACGCAGATTGGACAAAAAGTCCAAGAGGAATTCCTACAATAAATTTCACAAAGAGTTAAAAAAATTAAAAATCATGTAATATACGAAAAGGAAAAAATAGGAAAAGAAATGAGAGTAGTGCAAGGCAATTATAAAAAGAGAATTAATAGCTTTTTTTAAAGTAGAAAAATCCTGAAGAAAATATCTCCTTAAAAATCAAAATAGGACAAATGGTTAAAATAAAAAAGGTACAAAACTTCTTGAAACAAAATAATTCCTTAAAAATTAGATTTGGCAAAGTGGCTGATAATAAGTGACTGAAGAATGATTCAAATTCTGACCTTCCTGAATCCAAATCCAGCTGTCTATGATTCTAAATGTACTTTTAATAAGGATTTGTTAAAAAAAAAAAAAAAAACAAGAAAGAAAGAAAGAAAGAAAGAAAGAAAGAAAGAAAGAAAGAAAGAAAGAAAGAAAGAAAGAAAGAAAGAAAAGAAAAAGAAAAGGAAAAAAAAAACATTTATCTCCCTTGGTAAACTGTTCTCTAATTATTGGTCTGGAAAATATGACCATTGTAGACATTAGCCTTTTCCTATTTCTTCTTCTTGGAATAATCAGCAGAACAGGGATATACCATAGCTGCAGTTACAGATTAAAGCTGTATCTGAACATAGCCAAAAACACTGATCAATTAATTTTTTTGTTTGTTTGAAGAAAGGTAAACTAGGCAAATACATTTCATGTTAAATAGCCAAACAATCAGTAAATTGAATGTTTTTCAATTTTCTACTTACTTTATTGGGATGGGCCAGAATCAATCTTTTATAGGTACCTAAATGGGCATTAAGGATTGGTTCCCAGCCCACCCACCAAACAAGATACTTCTGTGACCTACCCATTTCTTGATTTGTAAAATCCAATGATGCACAAAACAATGTGACTGTTCAGATCAAGGTGCTTTGAAATGTGGCCATTAATGTCCAATGATGTATGTCTTGGCTTGCAGATTCTGAATGTAAGTAATGAGAGGGTGTGGGGCTTGAACTCTAAAGGGACCACATATAAAAGTGGGAGATAGCCCAATGGAATCTTCAAGCAGCCAACATTCTCTAAAGGAAGCCAAACACCTCAGGCATTATTCAAGGTACAAAAAGATATAAAATAGAATCTGGCAGCTTAGAAACAAAACTGGAGATTAGGTAATGCCAGGCATCCTGCCTGTGGGGAGCTATGAAGAACAGGGTCTGTATGATTCTTTACTTGTGGTCCTGCCAAAGAAAACTATCAGTTTTTGTTTAAGTTCTGAGCTGGATTTGATTGAGGAGAGATCGACAAATTTTAAATGACTAAAAGGAAAAGCTCCATAAGCCTGAACTGTTTAGTTTTAAAATGAGTTCGATTATCCAGAATTAGAGAAGAGTATGTTCCTGCCCAAATAGAAAGTTATTCAAGCTTCTTTGTCTCCATTGTTTTGATGTTGTTGATTTTTTCTTTTTCTCTGTCTTTCACCATAATGCAGACATAATGGTGGAGGGTATTGTTTCATAGTGCTGAATGATGAGGACATTTCTGTTGTTTCCAGTTACTGTTGATTAAAGGGCGAGTGCTGAATAGACAATGAGAGAAGGGACTCATTTAAGGGATTTATTTTTAAAAAGCGATTCTTATGTTGCCTTATGTATCTTCAGAAATGGAGGAATTTGTACCCCTTTTTACTCTATAAAAAGTTATGCCTGTTCTTTTCTTTTTTTACTGTGTTATTCCTTAGTATCCTAAGATAACAGTAGCCAACATTATTTGAGCCAATGTAGTTCAGGAACCATGACTTCAGTGTGGTCACACTCCTTCTAGTTCATGTGGTTCAAAATCTTTTTCTCCTCTCAGAGACAGTCTTTGTGTGATTTTGTAACTATGAAATATTCATTACACACAAACTTTCGAAATGTTGGGGGAGAGGGAGAAGGAGGGAGGGTTACATCATACATGTGAGCCATTGTTCAGCCTATAATTTAAGCATTTCCCAGATTACTAAAACTAACTAGAGTTTGTGCTTTTTTGACCTTTGGAAATCTAAATTCACCTTAATGTCAAGAAGGGGCATTGGAATAAGATTTCAGTAGAAGAAGAGATACATGTGCCTGTTTGGGGGGATAGGATGAAATAAGGAAGGAGAGGATAATTATATCCTTTTTAAAATTTTAATGATAGATTGAAAATTGGAAACTAAGAATTCTGCCTCCATAAACTTTTATTTGGCTGCTGAGGTAATTGGGGTTAAGTGACTTGCCCCAGAGTCACACAGTCAGGAAGTGTTTCATGTCTGAGGCCAGATTTAAACTCAAGTCCTCCTGACTTCAGGGCTGGTGCTCTATCCACTGCACCACCTAGCTGCCCCTGTCTCCTTAATCTTTGCTATGTTACAGATTCACACTCTGTGCCCCCCACCCTCTACTAGTTGAATAATAATATAAAATACAATCCTCCCCTCCCCATGAGCATATATATGCATATATAATTTAAACCACTGCCTTTTCTAGCCAAGGTTTCTTGTATATAGAAATACATACATACATACATATATATATATTTACAGATATTCAGATAAATGTGAAGACATCTCTATTTGCTAATCTAATTTTGCATGCCAGGTTTTCCAAGAGCATGTAACTCATTTGGGGATTGAAGGGAGAGAAACAAGGGGCAAATTATTTCAATTTCTAAATGGAAGGGTGTCTCACCTTGCTTTTGAGTTGTCATTAGTGTTTTCAACTCATTTTGGAAACTGTGCCCACCTCTTTGTTCATACCTTCTCTGGAAAGAAATGTTCTAGTGACTGAAGAGTCTCCTAACTCCAAAATTTGGCAGAATTATATTCTCATTCTCCACCCACTCCCTATTTCATAACTTTTGTTCCATACAATTTGTACCTTGAAAGAATTTTGTGATTGACATACTTAGTAGAAGAATGATAGGGAGAAAATAAGATAGTGTTGGATACTGTATGAAAAAGCTTAGATTTTATTGAGAATTATGTATATAAAATAGTGGAAAAAATAGAATTGAATAATTAAAGTGTTATTCAGAAAATATTTACAATGAGAAATACTGTAGCAATTGCTAACTAAATATGCTTAGCAACTATCCCTTTATGATTACTAAAGGATCACAATGAAAGGCCATTTGTATCTCTACCTAATATGATTTTATGACATTTATTAGTAGCAAAAAATGAAATTATAGATAGGATAAGTGGGTTTTTTCAAGTAATTTCTAGTTTGGGATTATCAATACAAAGCAAAAGTAGGAGTAGGAGAAGCATCCTACATGAGTGGGGTGCCTCCCGAATAGACCTTCAAAAAAAGCCAAGGATTTTGAAAATTGAAGGAGAGGAAGGGAAGAGAGGATAGTTTCCCAAGCACAGGAGGCATTATACTCAAAAGCAGACCAGAGATGGGATACCAAGTTGAAGAAAAAGAATTTGTCAATTGGAAAAAGAAAAAAAAACTGACTAAAAAAAAATTAGTGAAATGGAAAAAAATTCCATAGGGCAAAACAACT
>MU174340.1:49235979-49248172 GCA_016696395.1 Antechinus stuartii
GGCCAAACTTCAGAATTTTCATACTAAAGAAAAAATTTTACAAGCAGACAGGAAAAAACAACTTAAATACCAAGGTGCCACAATAAGGATCACCCAAGATCTGGCTGCCGCCACATTAAAGGACTGAAGGGCCTAGAATCTGATATTCCAAAAGGCAAAAGAACTTGGAATGCAGACAAGAATAAACTACTCAGCTAAGCTGAGAGTTTTCTTCCAGGGAAGAAGATGGACATTTAATGAAACAAATGAATTCCATTTGTTTCTAAAGAAAAAACCAGAACTAAACAAAAAATTTGATCTCCAACCATAGTACTCAAGAGATTCAGAAAGGGTAAAAGAAACTCTTGAGAATTGTATTTCTGTTGTGATATGCAAAAAGACTACATGTATAATTTGATTTTACTGATATAACATAAAAAAAAGGGAAGTAGAAATGGAAAAGGGATAATGTCAGAAAAGGGGGAAAGGGTAGATAAAAAGAGGGAAACTACATCCCACAAAGAGGCAAAGGAAACTTATCATATCTGAGGGAACTCAGAGAGGGGGAGAAACATTGTGTGAATCTTACTCTTATCAGAGTTGGCTCAAAGAGAAAATAATTGACATACTTGTTTTACAGAAAATCCTCTCTTGCCTCATTAAGAAGGGGGGAGAGGAAAAGGGAAAAGAAAAAGAGTAATAAGGGAAGGATACAAGAAAGGGGAAGAGATTCAAAGGGGGGAAGGAAGGGATACTAAAGAGGGTGAATGGCATGATATAAGTAGGGCACATAAGTTTAAAACTGGGAAAGAGGGTTAGAAGGGGCAAGTAAAAGAAAAACATAATCTGGGGATAACAAAATGGCAGGAAATACAGAATTAGTAATTTTAACCATAAATGTAAATAGGATGAAATCTCCCATAAAGCAGAGGTGGATAGCAGACTGGATCAAAAGTCAGAGCCCTAAAGGTTTGTTGTTTACAGGAAACACATTTAAAGCAGGGAGATACAAACAGAGTAAAGGTAAAAGGCTAGAGCAGAATCTATTATGCTTCAGGTGAAGTCAAAAAAAGCAAGGGTAGCCATCCTTATCTCAGATCAAGCAAATGCAAAAATGTATCTAATCAAAAGAGATAAGGAAGGAAACTATATCTTGCTAAAAGGTAGCACAGACAATGAAGCAATATCAACACTAAACATATATGCACCAAATGGTATACCATCTAACTTCTTAAAGGAGAAGTTGAGAGTTGCTAGAAGAAATAGACAGCAAAACTATAATAGCAGGACATCTCAATCTTGCACTCTCAGATTTAGATAAATCAAATCACAAAACAAATAAGAAAGAAATTAAAGAGGTAAATAGAATATTAGAAAAATTAGGTATGATAGATCTCTGGAGAAAACTGAATAGTGACAGAAAGGAGTATATTTTCTTCTCAGCAGTTCTCACACAAAAATTGACCATATTTAGTAGATAAAGACCTCAAAATTAAATGCAGGAAGGCAGAAATAGTAAATGCTTTTTTTCAGATCACAATGCAATAAAAACTACATTCAACAAAACGTTAGGTGTAAATACACCAAAAAGTAATGGGAAACTAAATAATCTCATCTTAAAGAATGATTGGGTGAAACAGCAAATTAAAGACACAATAATTTCACTCAAGATAACGACAACAGTGAGACATCATACCAAAATTTATGGGATGCAGCCAAAGTAATAATAAGAGGAAATTTTATATTCTTAGAGGCTTACTTGAATAAAATAGAGAAAGAGAAGATCACTGAATTGGGCCTGCAACTTAAAAAGCTAGAAAAAGACCAAATTAAACCCCCCCTCAATCAATTACTAAACTGGGAATTCTAAAATTTAAAGGAGAAATTAATAATATTGAAAGTAAAAAAAAAAAAAAACAAAAAACTATTGAACTGATAAATAAAACTAAGAGTTAGTTTTATGAAAAAAAAAAAAACCAATAAAATTGATAAACCTTTGGTAAATCTGATTAGAAAAAGGAGAGTGGAAAATCAAATTAGTAGTCTTAAAAATGAAAAGGGAGAACTTTCCACCAATGAAGAAGAAATTAAAGAAATAATAAGGGGTTACTTTGCCCAACTTTATGCCAATAAATTTGATAACCTAAGCGAAATGGATGACTACCTCCAAAAATATAGGCTTCCCAGATTATTAGAGGAGGAAGTAAATTGCTTAAACAGTCCCATTTCAGAAAAAGAAAAAGAACAAGCTATTAATCAACTCCCTAAAAAACAATCCCCAGGACCAGATGGATTTATATGTGAATTCTACCAAACATTCAAAGAACAATTAGCCCCAATTCATAAACTATTTGAAAAAATAGGGAATGAAGGAGTCCTACCAGATTCCTTTTATGACACAGACACGGTACTGATACCTAAACCAGGTAGGTTGAAAACAGAGAAAGAAAATTATAGACTAATCTTCCTAATGAATATTGATGCTAAAATCTTAAATAAGATAGTAGCAAAAAGACTACAGAAAATCATCCCCAGGATAATACACCACAATCAAGTAGGATTTATACCAGGAATGCAGGGCTGGTTCAACATTAGGAAAACTATCAGTATAATTGGCCATATTAATAACTAAATTAACAAAAACCATATGATCATCTCAATAGATGCAGAAAAAGCATTTGATAAAATCCAACATCCATTCTTATTAAAAACTCTTGAGAGTATAGGAATGAATGGACTTTTCCTTAAAATAATCAGTAGCATCTATTTAAAACCAGCAGTAAGCATCATATGTAACGGGGACAAACTGCAACCATTCCCAATAAGCTCAGGAGTGAAACAAGGTTGCCCACTATCATTGTTACTATTTAATATTGTATTAGAAATGCTAGCTTTGGCAATAAGAGTTGAGAAAGAGATTAAAGGAATAAGAATAGGCAATGAGGAAACCAAATTATCATTCTTTGCTGATGATATGATGGTATACTTAGAGAACCCCAGAGACTCTACTAAAAAGTTATTAGAAACAATCCACACATTCAGCAAAGTTGCAGGATACAAAATAAACCCACATAAGTCATCAGCATTCTTATATATCACTAATAAAACCCAACAGTTAGAGTTACAAAGAGAAATTCCATTTAAAGTAACTACTGATTGTATAAAATATTTAGGAATCTATCTGCCAAGAGAAAATCAAAAACTTTATGAGCAAAACTACAAAACACTTTCCACACAAATTAAGTCTGATCTAATCAACTGGAAAAATAGTAAATGCTCTTGGATTGGGCTAGTAAATATAATAAAGATGACAATACTACCTAAACTAATCTATTTATTTAGCGCTATACCAATGAGACTCCCAAAAACTATTTTGATGATCTAGAAAAAATAACAACAAAATTCATATGGAAAAACAAAAGGTCAAAAATTTCAAGGAAATTAATGGGAAAAAAAATCAAATGAAGGTGGCCTAACTGTACCCAGATCTAAAATTATATTATAAATCAGAGGTTACTAAAACCATTGGGTATTGGCTAAGAAATAGACTAGTTGATCAATGGAATAGGTTAAGTTCAAAAGAAAAAACAGCCAATAACTTTAATAATCTAGTGTTTGACAAACCCAAAGCCCCCAGTTTTGCGGATAAAAATGCATTATTTGACAAAAATTGCTGGGAAAATTGGAAATTAGTAAGGCAGAAATTAGGCATTGACCCACACTTAACACCATACACCAAGATAAGGTCAAAATGGGTTCATGACCTAGGCATAAAGAATGAGATTATAAATAAATTGGAAGAGCATAGGATAGTTTACCTCTCAGACCTGTGGAAGAGGAAGGAATTTATGACCAAAGAATAACTAGAGATCACTATTGACCACAAAATAGAAAATTTTGATTATATCAAATTGAAAAGTTTTTGTACAAACAGAACTAATGCAGACAAGATTAGAAGGGAAACAATAAACTGGGAAAACATTTTTACAGTCAAAGGTTCTGATAAAGGCCTCATTTCCAAAACATATAGAGAATTGACTCTAATTTATAAGAAATCAAACCATTCTCAAATTGATAAATGGTCAAAGGACGTGAACAGACAATTCTCAGATGAAGAAATTAAAACTATTTCTAACCACATGAAAACATGCTCCAAATCATTATTAATCAGAGAAATGCACATTAAGACAACTCTGAGATACCCTACACACCTGTCAGATTGGCTAGAATGATAGGAAAAGATAATGAGGAATGTTGGAGGGGAAGTGATAAAACAGGGACACTGATACATTGTTGTTGGAATTGTGAACACATCCAGCCATTCTGGAGAGCAATTTGGAACTATGCTCAAAAAGTTATCAAACTGTGCATACCCTTTGATCCAACAATGTTTCTACTGGGCTTATAGCCCAAAGAGATACGAAAGAAGGGAAAGGGACCTGTATGTGCCAACGTGTTTGTGGCAGCCCTGTTTGTAGTGGCTAGAAGCTGGAAAATGAATGGAAGCCCATCAATTGAAAAATGATCGAGTAAATTGTGGTATATGAATGTTATGTAATATTAATATTCTGTAAGAAATGACCAGCAGGATGAATACAGAGAGTGAGACTTGCATGAACTGATGCTTAGTGAAATGAGCAGAACCAGGTGATCATTATATACTTCAACGATACTCTATGAGGATGTATTCTGATGGAAGTGGATTTCTTCGACAAAGAGATCTAACTCAGTTTCAATTGATCAAGGATGGACAGAAGCAGCTACACCCAAAGAAAGAACACTGGGAAATGAATATAAACTGTTTGCAGTTTTGTTTTTCTTCCTGGGTTATTTATACCTTCTGAATCCAATTCTCCCTGTGCAATAAGAGAACTGTTCGGTTCTGCACACATATATTGTATCTAGGATATACTCTGACATAGTTAACATGTATAGGACTGCTTGCCATCTGGGGGAGAGGGTGGAGGGAGGGAGGAGAAAAATCGGAACAGAAGTGTGTCCAAAGGATAATGTTGTAAAAATATTACCTTGGCATGGGTTCTGTCAATAAAAAAATATTTTTTAAAAAAAGGACACAATTTTATGTATTTTCGGCATTCTTTTTTTTAAAAATTGAGTTTCAAATTCTCTTCTCTTCAGTCCCTCTCCCAGTCAATTAGAAGGTAAAGAATATAATATCAACTATATATGTCGTCATACAAAATACATTTCCATATTAGCTATATCAGTAAAAAAACAAAAACAAAACTAATGAAATTTTTAAAATCTACATTCAGACCATGAGTTCTTTCTCTTTGGAGAATAGCAGTTTTCATCATGAGTCTTGTGAAATTTTCTTGGATAGTTGTTTTGATTGGAGTAGTTAACTAAGTCTTTCAGAATTCATCATTATAATATCAAATGTTATATTTGATAATGCATATTATACTAATAATAATCTCTTAGTTTTGCTCACTTCATTTTGTCCATTTCATTTAATATCTCTGAGGTTTTTCTGAAATTATTCTGTTTATAATTTCTTGTAGCATAATAGTATTCCATCAAAATCATATGTCACAATTTATTCAGTTATTCTTTGCCATCCCAAAAAAACTAAATATTTTTATATGTAAATACAATTTCCCTTTATCTTTTATCTTTTTGGGGTACAGAACTAATAGGGTTACTGCTGGGTTAAAAGATATGTGCAGCTTTATAGCTCTTTGTGCATAATTCCTAATTCTTCTAAAGAAAGGTTGGACCAAGTCACAACTCCATCAGTGGTTTACTAGAGTACCTATTTCTTCTCATTCCATTTGTCATTTCTGATAGGTGTGAAGTGGTGCTTTAAAGATATTAAAATTTGCACTTCTCTAATCAAAAATGATTTTATACATGTGATTCAATTCCTTATGTATTTTAGAAATCAGGCTTTCATTTGAGAAACCTGATGAAGAAAAAAGTGGGAATATTATTTTACTGTCTATAGAGCATTCTTCTTGTTTTCAACCTTTCTTTTTAAAGAGAACCAAAGACATTATAAGGTGAAATCTTGACTCCTCTGTGAATTGGACTTAAGTGAAGGAAATCCTTGGCCCCTTTGATACTTGATAAAGATCTTAAAGTTTCATTGCACCTGCTTCAGCCACCTTCATGGCCATGAGAACAAATTGTTCTCATTTGCCCATTGGGCTATGAAAAGTCTTCACATGTAGACATCCCCCCAACTCATCATATAGTTCTTGGGGGAGAGGGTTGACAGGGAGAATCCCAAGTAGTTTATATTACCTACAGTTATTTTTAATGGAATTTCTCTTTCTTGTTGCTGGACTTTGTTGGTAACATATAGAAACAATGATAATTTATCCAGATATATTTTATACCCTACGACTTTGCCAAAGTTGTTAATAAATTCAACTTTTTGTTTCAGTTTTTAGTTTTTTAATTGATCCCCAGGATTGTTTTAGTATACCTCATATAATCTGCAAAGAATGGTAGTTTTGTTTCCTCATAGCCTATTCTAATTTTCTTTTTTTTTTCTTATATTGCTATAGCTAGAATTTCTAGTTACAATATTGAATAATAGTAGTGATAATGAGCATCCTTGCTTCATTCGGGATGTTATGGAAAGGTTTCTAGCTATTCTCATTAAAGATAATGCTTGCTGATGATTTTAGATAAGAACTTATCCATTTAAGAAAATCTTAGTTTATTCCTGTGCCCTCTGATGTTTTCATTAAAATAGGTATAATATTTTTGCAAATGCCTTTTCTTACTCTTTTGAGATAATCAGATGATTTTCTGTTGTTTTTGTTATTGATATGGTTAATTATGATAATAGTTTTCTTAATATTGAACCAGTCCTAGATTTCCTAGTGCAAATTGCTCTCCCATTTAGTGCATGAGCCTTGTGCTAGTATTTTATTTAAAAATTTTTGCATCAATATTCATTAAAAAAAACTTGTAGTTTTCTTTCACTATTTTCATTCTTCCTGGTTTAGGTATCAATATCATATTTGTGTAGTGAATTTGGCAGGAGTCTTTCACCTATTTATTTCAAATAGATTCTATAGTATGGAGGTTAATTGTTCTTGTGAATACATCTTTCCTGGGGATTTTTTCTCAGAAAGTTCATTGATAGTTTGTTCAATTTCTTTTTCTAAGATAAAGTAATTTAAATATTCTATTTCCTCTTCTGTTATTCTGGGAAATTTATATTTTTGCAAATATTCATTCGTTTCGCTCATACTGTTGGATTTATCAGCATTTGTGGGCAAAATAACTCCAAATGGTTGTTTTCATTTCTTCTTCATTTATGGTGAATTCACCTCTTTAATTTTTAACATTGGTAATTTGGTTTTGATCTTCTTTTTACTCAAATTAAGCTATGGTTTATTTATTTTATTATTGTGGTTGTTTTCATAAAACCAGATCATAGTTTTATATATTAGTTCCATGGTTTTCTTACTTTAAATTTTATTAATCTCCCTTTTGGTTTTCAGGATTTCCATTTTGATTTGAATTTGTTGACTTGAAGTCTTCAAGACTATTACTAATGGAGAATCCATTATCTCCATGATAGTCTCATTCTTACAATTATAGATAGCCTTTTTTCACATTTCACTTTTTGTTACATTTAGTCATTTTCCTTGTATTGCTATTGTTGTCCAGTCATCAGTCATATCTGACTGATTCCATTAAACTATAGTATACCAGGCCCTTCTATTCTCTACTCTTTTTTAAAAAAATAACTTTTTATTGACAGAACCCATGCCAAGGTAATTTTTTACAACATTATCCCTTGCACTCACTTCTGTTCCGATTTTTCCCCTCCCTCCCTCCACGCCCTCCCCCAGATGGCAAGCAGTCCTATACATGTTAAATAGGTTACAATATATCCTAGATACATTATATGTGTGCAGAACTGAACAGTTCTCTTGTTGCACAGAGAGAATTGGATTTAGAGGGTATAAATAACCCAGGAAAAAAAAACAAAAATGAAAGCAGTTTATATTCATTTCCCAGTGTTTTTTCTTTGGGTGTAGCTGCTTCTGTCCATCCTTGATCAATTGAAACTGAATTAGCTCTCTTTATCGAAGAGATCCACTTCCATCAGAATACATCCTCATACAATATCGTTATTGAGGTATATAATGATCTCCTGGTTCTGCTCATTTCACTTAGCATTAGTTCATGTAATTCTCACCAGTCCTCTCTGTATTCATCCTGCTAGTCATTTCTTATAGAAAAATAATATTCCATAACATTCATATACAACAATTTACTCAACCATTCTCCAATTGATAGGCATCCATTCATTTTCCAGCTTCTGGCCACTACAAACAGGGCTGCCACAATCATTTTGACACATACAGGTCCCTTTCCCTTCTTTAATATCTTTTTGGGATATAAGTTCAGTAGAAACACTGCTGGATCAAAGGGTATGCACAGTTTGATAACTTTTTGAGCATAGTTCCAAATTGCTCTCCAGAATGGCTGGATGTGTTCACAATTCCAACAACAATGTATCAGTGTCCCTGTTTTATCACTTCCCCTCCAACATTCCTCATTATCTTTTCCTGTCATTCTAGCCAATCTGACAGGTGTGTAGGGGTATCTCAGAGTTGTCTTAATTTGCATTTCTCTGATTAATAATGATTTGGAGCATGTTTTCATATGGTTAGAAATAGTTTTAATTTCTTCATCTGAGAATTGTCTGTTCATATCCTTTGACCATTTATCAATTGGAGAATGGCTTGATTTCTTAAAAATTAGAGTCAATTCTCTATATATTTTGGAAATGAGGTCTTTATCAGAATCTTTGACTGTAAAAAATGTTTTCCCAGTTTATTGTTTCCTTTCTAATCTTATCTGCATTAGTTCTGTTTGTACAAAAACTTTTCAATTTGATATAATCAAATTTTCTGTTTTGTGGTCAATAGTGATCTCTAGTTCTTCTTTGGTCATAAATTCCTTCCTCTTCCACAGGTCTGAGAGGTAAACTATCCTGTGCTCTTCCAACTTATTTATAATCTCATTCTTTATATGTATGAACCATTGGCAGATAGATTTCTAAATATTTTATACAATCAGTAGTTACTTTAAATGGAATTTCTCTTTGTAACTTTAATTGTTGGGTTTTGTTAGTGATATATAAGAATGCTGATGATTTATGTGGGTTTATTTTGTATCCTGCAACTTTGCTAAAGGTGTGGATTATTTCTAATAACTTTTTAGTAGAATCTCTGGGGTGCTCTAAGTACACCATCATATCATCAGCAAAGAGTGATAATTTAGTTTCTTCATTGCCTATTCTTATTCCTTTAATCTCTTTCTCAACTCTTATTGCCAAAGCTAGCATTTCTAATACAATATTAAATAGTAACAGTGAGAGTGGGCAATCTTGTTTCACTCCTGAGCTTATTGGGAATAGTTGCAGTTTGTCCCCCTTACATATGATGCTTACTGCTGGTTTTAAATAGATGCTACTGATTATTTTAAGGAAAAGTCCATTCATTCCTATACTCTCAAGAGTTTTTAATAGGAATGGATGTTGGATTTTATCAAATGTTTTTTCTGCATCTATTGAGATGATCATATGGTTTTTAATTTAGTTATTAATATGGCCAATATACTGATAGTTTTCCTAATGTTGAACCAGCCCTGCATTCCTGGTATAAATCTTACTTAATTGTGGTGTATTAACCTGGGGATGATTTTCTGTAGTCTTTTTGCTACTATCCTATTTGAGATTTTAGCATCAATATTCACTAGGGAGATTGTTCTATAATTTTCTTTATCTGTTTTCAACCTACCTGGTTTGGGTATCAGTACCATGTCTGTGTCATAAAAGGAATTTGGTAGAAATCCTTTATTCCCTATTTTTCCAAATAGTTTATAAATTGGGGCTAATTATTCTTTGAATGTTTGGTAGAATTCACATGTAAATCCATCTGGTCCTGGGGATTTTTTTTTAGGGAGTTTTTTTAGGGGAGTTTTTTAAGGAGAAATAGAACAATAGCATGTTCTATTTCTTTTTTTGAAATGGGACTGTTTAAGCAATTTACTTCCTCCTCTAATAATCTGGGAAGCCTATATTTTTGGAGGTAGTCATCCATTTCGCTTAGGTTATCAAATTTATTGGCATAAAGTTGGGCAAAGTAACCCCTTATTATTTCTTTAATTTCCTCTTCATTGGTGGAAAGTTCTCCCTTTTCATTTTTAAGACTACTAATTTGATTTTCCACTCTTTTTTTTTCTAATCAGATTTACCAAAGATTTATCAATTTTTTGTTTTATTCATAAAACCAACTCTTAGTTTTATTTATTAGTTCAATAGTTTTTTTTTAAATTTCAATATTATTAATTTCTCCTTTTAATTTTAGAATTTCAAGTTTAGTAATTGATTGCGGGTTTTTAATTTGATCTTTTTTTAGCTTTTTAAGTTACAGGCCCAATTCAGTGATCTTCTCTTTCTCTATTTTATTCAAGTAAGCCTCTAAGGATATAAAATTTCCCCGTATTACCACTTTGGTTGCATCCCATAAATTTTGGTATGATATCTCACCGTTCTCATTATCTTGAGTGAAATTATTAATTGTATCTATAATTTGCTGTTTCACCCAATCATTCTTTAAGATGAGATTATTTAGTTTCCAATTACTTTTTGGTCTATTTACACCTAACTTTTTGTTGAATGTAGTTTTTATTGCATTGTGATCTGAAAAGAAAGCATTTACTATTTCTGCCTTCCTGCATTTAATTTTGAGGTCTTTATGTCCTAATATATGGTCATTTTTGTGTAGGTTCCATGAACTGCTGAGAAGAAAGTATACTCCTTTCTGTCACCATTCAGTTTTCTCCAGAGATCTATCATACCTAATTTTTCTAATATTCTATTTACCTCTTTAATTTCTTTCTTATTTGTTTTGCAATTTATCTAAATCTGAGAGTGCAAAATTGAGATCTCCCACAATTATAATTTTGCTGTCTATTTCTTCTTGCAACTCTCTTAACTTCTCCTTTAGGAAGTTAGATCCTACACCACTTGTGCATATATGTTTAATACTGATATTGCTTCATTGTCTATAGTACTCTTTAGCAAGATACAGTTTCCTTCATTATCTCTTTTTATTAGATCAAATTTTTCCTTTTGCTAGATCTGAGATAAGGATGGCTACCCCTGCTTTTTTGACTTCATCTGAAGCATAATAAATTCTGCTCCAGCCTTTTACCTTTACTCTGTATGTATCTCCCTGCTTTAAATGTGTTTCCTGTAAACAGCAAACCTGTAGGGTTCTGACTTTTGATCTAATCTGGTATCCCCCTCCTCTTTATGAGAGAGTTCATCCCATTCACATTTAAGGTTAAAATAACTAATTCTGTATTTCCTGCCATCCTAATATCCCCAGATTATACTTTTCTTTTTCTTTACCTCCTTCCCATCTTCCCTAGTATTAAACTTATTGGTCCCACTTGCGTCATGCAGCTCTCCCTCTTTAGTATCCCTCCCTTCTCCCTTTGAATTCCTTCCCCTTTCTTGTACCCTTCCTTTATTACTCTTTTTCCTTTTACCTTTTCCTCTACCACTTTCTAACGAAGTGAGAGAAGATTCTCTGTAAAACTAATATGTCAATTATTTCCTCTTTGAGCCAACTCTGATGAGAGTAGGATTCACACAATGTTCCTCACCCTCTCTAAATTCTCTCAGATATGATAGGTTTCCTTTGCCTCTTCGTTGCATGTAGTTTCCCTCTTTTTATCTCCCCTTTTCCCTTTTTCTGACACTATCCCCTTTCCATTTCTACTTCCCTTTTTTATGTTATATCAGTAAAATCAAATTATACATATGGTTTTTATGTATATCCACAATAGAAATACAATTCTCAAGAGTTCCTTTTACCTTTTTCTATTTCTCTTGAGTCCTCTTGCTGGAGATCAAATATTTTGTTTAAGTCTGGTTTTTTTCCTTAGAAACAAATGGAATTCCTCTATTTCATTAAACGTCCATCTTCTTCCATGGAAAAAATACAAAGCTTAGCTGGGTAGTTTATTCTTGGCTGCATTCCAGGCTCTTTTGCCTTTCTGAATACCTGATTGCAGGCCCTTCAGTCCTTTAATGTGGAGGCAGCCAGATCTTGGGTGATCTTTATTGTGGCACCTTGGTATTTAAATTGTTTTTTTCCTGGCTGCTTGTAAAATTTTTTCTTTAGTATGAAAATTCTGAAGTTTGGCC
>MU174340.1:49253172-49290258 GCA_016696395.1 Antechinus stuartii
GCCATTTCTAGAATATGTTGTGAGTCTTCAAAGAACTTATCAATTTTGTCTTCTGACATCACTAGTTAGAGTATAGAATGCTACTATGGTGATACTGAATGGTTTGTCTTGGATTTTAACAGATATCATTATGTAATTTTTAAGTTTATGCCCTAGAAATTGGAACATACAGTTTTGTTATTGAAACACAAGATTTTGCAAGAGTGAAGCCTGAAAATTAACTATGCATATGTTTTGAAAATAAAAAGCTTTAACTACAATAATAAAAAGAAAAAATATTATGTCCTTTATTTCACTTTCTGACCTCAGGGGCTCATCCTCCATTTCTTATAACTATGTCCAGTCTCAAACTAGAAATGGGAGTTGTAACTTCCAAGTATTTTAGGAAGAATGCTTTTCACTTTTTGGATATCACACTCAATTCATCATTGAATAATCATATTAAAATAAATTTTTTATACTTGGATGATCAAATGGTCCACTTCTAAGACCCTTTTCTTCTGTGGTATTGCTTGACCAGGTATGAACTGATTTAATTTTCTGAACTCAAATTGGCACATATAACAATAGAATTATGGTGCTGTCACTACATAAAAATATCATGAAAGTAAATGATATGACACATATGAAACTCTTTTAATGGATTAAAGCAAAGTTCTATGTATAATTCAAATTTATTAACAAATATGAGCACCCTACATTCATAGTGCATTTCAGTAATAATTGGAGGCAACAGTCAACAGTATTTCAGTCAAATTCCCCAGCTTTAAGCTTGGTTGATTTTTTTTCCTTTTAGTTCTCATTATGATTATTTATGTTTATTTGTATTGTTTTGCTTAATTACATGTTGTGTTTCAGATATCTTGTGCTATTTCTGAAAAATGGCATTTAATGAAGTGAAAGTAAACAGGTAACTGTCAGGAAGAGATGACAGTCTGTTAATTTATGTAAAATGTAACCAACCAGATGTTCTAAAAAGTGTCTCAGTTAAAAAGACAGAACTTTACAAATGCAATGTTCTTTAATGAAGAGGCAATGGAAGTAAATAAGGGAAAAAAATCAAGAAAGCCTCATAAAATTTAACATGGAACCAGAGGATGTAGGAGTTTATGAATATATTAAGCCATGGATAAAAGATCATATAAGTATTAGAGGCAACTAAGTGGTCTAGCAAATACAGGACAAAACATGGAATCAGGAAAAGCCAAATTCAAATCCTGCCTTAGCTATTCACTAGTTTATTTATTTTTTGTTTTTTACTGTGATCTTGGGCATATTTTTCAACCTCTGTCCATTTTAATTTCTTGATCTATAAAATAGGGATAATATTAGCACCTAATTGCCTTTGTTGTTTTGAGAATGAAAAAAGAAACTATTATAAAACTCCTTGCAAACTTTAAGAGATTACATAAATGCTTATTAGTGTTATTAGCATTACTGTCATTTTTTTATTAAATGTTGCATCTGATTAAGAAAAGATTATCGATTTTAAAGTGATATAATTTATAACTAAAAAGCAGATAACTGAAAATATATTAGCAATAATTATTTCCTGACCATCCATTAGTACCAGAGAGGAAAGTGGGAACATCCATATGGTGACTATGATCTCCCCCTCTAAACACTTCCAGGACTTTTTCAAAAATTATCTACTTATGGAACTACTTGAGAAAACTACTGGTCTGTGTCATATTCCTTACCATATAAATAAAATTTCATCCCTTAAACTCAAGCCTCTTGAGTATGTGCCTTAAAAAACGTACCTATGAAATATAATTGTACAAATTACAAGATCTTCTTAGAATCCTTGGTTTATTCAGTTCCTCAATTAATTTGTGTTTCCAGAATAACTTCAATGTAACAACAACAAAAAACCCAAACCCATGCCTTTAGAGACCTTGTAGCTGTAGGCCAAGAATGATTGATGGTTTTCCTAGTCTATTCCCATTCAGTACTTTCAAATGTCCCAAATAAATAAATAAATGAAGCATTTCTTAAATGGTTACATGTATTTTGTCCCTCATAGGACTCTCCATCCTTCTGGTGAGGACTGTCTAATATAAGTCTTATATAACCATCTCACTGTCTTGTGTTTAATTCCATTTCATATTTTCTCTTTTCATCATATTTTCTTTCTGAATAAAATTACATAGGAATAAGAACTCATTCTCATGTGAACTGCCCATGGACATTCCACTGAAATGAATGGGCATCCCATTGTCCTGTAGGAATGTTCCAGAGCTCTAGGCGCAAGCCCAGAGTGAATAACTTGAAAAAATGTGCAGCATATCAGTATGCAAATGAACATATCAACAGTCTGTCATGTCAAAATCTATTGTGTCACAATTATTACCACAAGTCCCACTTTGCTGCCAGGATTTTTACATCCATGACAGCTACAAGTAGATGAATTTTTTCCTCTCCCTCCATACTGGCATAGGGCTTAGCCAGGCCCAGTTGAGAACTGTATATAGCTAGTGGGTAATAAAATTAGATGAGATGATAGAATAGCAATATCACTCACTGATACAAATTGAAAAAGAAATATTTTGTTTCCTACCAAATAGAAAAGCTTCTTTCCCTATTACTATGTTTCTATTACTCAGTTAGGAGTAGTATAAATCTAGGACCATGGTGGTGAGTTAATGTTACCTACACAATATTATTCACTGAGAATAGGTGTTAAGAAATGAATCCTGGTGCCCTTTAGGAAAGACTTCATGTTGAGCTATTTAATAAATAAGAAAAAAATAGCAGAGATATTGTATATAATTTCCTCACTTGTGCTTTTTATACTATATTCATGGCTATATTTTGATGTGAATATCTCCTCCAATAGTGTAGATCACAACTTAATGATACCTCAAACTCTTCAACTTTGTAAAGAACACTAAAAATAGCAGTCTTCTAGCAATCTGGGAATGATGAACAAGAGTTGGGCATGAATATAGGGAAAGGCTGCACCACAAGGGATGATGAATCTGAAGAATTGAAAGAAACAAGGGGAGAAACAGATGACTAATTGTTTTGGAGGAAGAACATATTTTATAAGCATATTTATTTATTTCTGTGGATTATTGTGAGAGCATGTTAGTGTCAAAAAACAGTATCCATAGTTTAGTTGTATCCTAATTTAAAAAAAATATATGGATTCTTTGTTTCAGAATTAAGGTCTGAGTCATTAAAGCAGTGCTGAGTTTTCTATAGCCAATCCAGCCCATTCCTCTAACACAGTTCAAATGTCTAACATAGACATAATTGCAGTGTATGGCTAAGATATATGTATTTTGGAACCTGGTTTCTTAGTTATTTTCTTAACTTTTTAAAAAATTTTAAAAGGTTTCAGCAATAATCATGCATCTTTCACCTGTTTTTCCAAAATAGTTATTTTTTTAGGTCATTTAGGTAATTATAAATCTTATTTAGTAAGCTCTGTAGTATTCTACAATTCAACACAATAAGCATTTATCATTCAGAAACCATAATAATTTGAATATTCAATAGTATTGGGCATATTTCTTCATTTTGGACTTTTCATTAAATATCTTCCACAAGAGTGACAAATACTTTTGTCAAGCATACATCTCCTTGTTTTATATCTCTATCTTGTTATTAATTTTCAGAGAATCACTGGACAAAGATCTTTTGTTATAATTATCAAGTAATCTCATTATTATACTATAGAATATGGAAGACATATGTTTTTATATATGAAGTAAATCTTTAAGGGGACATTTTGCTCTAGTATGTCAACTGATTAAAAATATAATTAATACAAATAAAAGTATTGTAATATATTCGCTGTACCTTTCAATTAACTACATAACTAAAATATGAGATTTTTATAGAGATTTTTGTTTACAAAAGCATGCTTCTGACCATAAAAAGTATTTTTAAAAATCAAGAATAAATTATATGTATGCATAGATTATCTTCAAACAAATTTTGAAGCAACAAGAAAATAAAGGACATATGGGTTACCAGATACTGATTTTGGGGGAAGCCCAATGGATAGAGCACAAGCCCTGGAGTCAGGAAGACCTGAATTCAAATCTGACTTCAGACTTTTAAAACTTGCTAGCTGAATAACCTGGGCAAATCATTTAATCCCAATTAAGCAAAAAAAAAAAAATACTGATTTTTAAAATATACATTTCAATGATAATTAAGCTTATTATTTTTCCTACTCATTTAACAACCTTCTTACCTTTGAGACATAACATTCTGTCTTCTAATGCTTTTGAAATGGTCTCACTTAGAATGTAATGTTCTCTGTGTCTATTTGATCTACTCTTCCCATCTTTATTTTTTTAATTGTCATTTTTATTTTTTCATTTAGCACAAGAGGAATTTTGAAATGGGGTCGATCTACTATCTATGATGGAGAAAATTTTTAATGGAAATCTTTGCTGACTTTTCAAAAATGTGCTTTAAATAAGCCAAAAGGTATCGGGGGAAGGCAGATCAATCTGAATTCTGCCAAATTCCCTTCTAAACAGGTTTAAATGATGCTGCAAAGTGCATTTTGAAGCAGTAGACTCACCTAAGCCTAAAACAACTCAGAAAATCCCTAAAAAAGTGCTACCTCTTTGGGTTGAGAGTGTAGCACAGGACATTCCCCAGCAAACTAGCATCAGGTTTTTGGGGGTAAATAACAGGAACAAGATAAATCAGTTGAAGTAGCAGTGGCTTGTGTCAATCTCAGCCTATAGAAGATAAGAGAATTGGACAACTGTTCAGAAGAAAATCACAGGAGTCCTTTTGCTGGTAATGAGTGGAAGACTTTGTTGTATTGCTCAGATAAAGATTCAAATCAATTACATAGTTGGCAGTCTCAGGGCAAGGAGGAGTACTAACACACCAGAGTATGTGGCCAGGGGAACAGGTAACAGTTTCATGGTGAAAAAGAGTGCTTGTGATTACTCAAAGACCAGAACGCATTCGCAAAAAGTAATCATATAACCTTGGAAGAACTGAAAACTTATCGACATCCAGAATTCTCCCTAAGATTATCAGCAAGAAAGACCTGAAGATTGGGAAAGTATTGAACTGAACAGAGACCCACTTTAACAGAACTAAAAGTCAAGAAACAAGTTGGGGAAATGAGCTGAACATAAAAGTGACTATGGTGACTGAGAGAAACAAAACACAAGCAAAAGAAGACATAAAAGTCAAATTCCTACATACAAAGCTTCAGAGAAAAATATAAATTGAATTTCTAGAATGAAGCAAAAATGATATTTAAAATCCATTTTTAAAAGTATGAGGAAAACCTTGGGAAAGAAATAAGAGTAATGTAAGAAAGTCATGATAGAAGAGTCAATATCTTTACCAAGGTAAAGGGAAAAAAAAAACATACCCCCCCCAAAAAAACAAACAAACAAACAAACAAAACAAAACAAAACAAAACAAAACAAAACAGGCCAAATTGTAAATGAGGACAAAAATTTACTGAAGGTAATTCCTTAAAAAGCAAAATTGGTCAAGTGGGGGAAAAAAACCAAAAATTTACTAAAGAAAAGAAAAGAACTCCTTAAGGAATAGAATTGGCTAAATGGAAAAGGAGGTACAAAAGCTAATTGAAGAAAAGTAATTCCTTAAAAATTAGAATTGGATGAATGGAAGCCAGTAGCTCCATGAGACATAAAGAAACAATAAAACAAAATGAAAAATGAAAAAATGTGAAATATTTTATTGGAAAAAAACATTTGATCTGGAAAATAGATTGAGGAGAAATGATTTAAGAATTTAGACTACCTGATAGGTATGATCAAAAAACATTAGATGTCATCTTCAAAAAATTATCAAGGAAAACTGTCCTGATATTCTAGAATTAAAGGATAAAATAGAAATTGAAAAAAAAAAACCCTCATCTCCTGAAGGTGATGAAATCTATCAAGAATATAGTAGATTTCAGAGCTCTCAGATCAAGGAGAAAATCTCATATAACCAGAAAAAAATTCAAATATCATGGGGCCATAGTAAAATAACAAAAGATTGAAGAAGTCATTACATTGTATTAAAAAGTCAAAGGGTTTAACATATTATATTCCACATAACATTTGAGCAAGGATTACAACTAAGAATCACCTACTGAGTAAGTTTCACTGATAAATATCCTATTTCTCAAATATAGAGAGAATAGGATGGAATTTATAAAAATAAGAGCCATTTTTCAATTGATAAATGATGAAAGTAGATGAACAGGCAAATTTCACATGAAGTAACCAAGGTAATATCTAGACATAAGAAAAGCTCTAAATCCCTATTTATTAGAGTAATATAAATTAAATTAAATCTGAGGCACCACACTACACCTATCAAACTTTTTAATATGACAGAAAAGAAAATGACAAATGTTGAAGAATATGTGGGAAAACTGAGACTAAGGCATTGTTGCTGGAGTTGTGAACTAATTGTAAACTAAAGATAATTTGGAACTGTTTCCAAATGGCTATAATATCATGCATGCCTTTTGATCTAGCATTAATGCTACCAGGTCTGCATCCCAAAGTGATAAAAACAATAAAAAGGAAAAAGTCAAAATGTATTAAAATATTCATAACAATTCTTATTGTGGTGGTAAAGAACTGAAAATTAAGAAAATGCCTAATGATTAGGGAATGGCTGATCAAGTTGTGGCATATGATTGTGATGAAATATGATTGTGCCATAAGAAATAATAGCAGGATGCACAGAAAATTTTGGAATGATTTATTTGAATTGATTCAATGAAGTAACCAGGACCAGGAGAACATTGTACCCAGTAACAGCAATATTACACAATGACTAACTGTGAATTATTAACTATTTTCAGCAATACAATTATTCAAGACAATTCTGAAGGACAAAATGAGAAGTTCATCTCCAGAGAAAGAGATAATAAAGTACCAATATAGATCAAAGCATACATTTTTCACTTTCTTAATTTTGCTTGTGTTTTTTAATGTGTTTTCTTTCACTGTATGAATAATATGAAAATATGTTCTGAATGACTGCATGATAATTTTTATCAGATTACTTGTCTTCCCAGTGAGAGGAGAGGATTTGAAACTCAACATTTAATAAAAATAAAGTTAAAATATTTTCAAATATTATTGGGTAAAACAAAATGCTAAATATATATATTTAAATGCATTTGTTGTTCTTTCTCTTTCGATATTAAATGCTCCCAAGATAACTTGGCTTAATTGCTTATTCAGCAAGTTTGTTGTAAATTTTTTTTTATTGCTTCTCATTTTTATGTAACAATATTGCTTAAAATATTTTATTCTTAACTTTAAGATTTTAAAAATAATTTAAAATATAAAACAGGGCTATTTTTACTTTTGACTTCTACATATCTTTTCATAATAAACAAGAATAAGAGCTTACTTTCTGGAGTAAGTTCTAAAGTCTTCTGCAATTGCTTAAAATAGCTTAAACTTCTTTAGAAAATAACAAGTGTGCATCCATGTATGTTCTATACATTTTTTCCTTATAGAATATCAATGGCTTACTTAAATAGGTTGGATAATAATTGTTTATATTGTGAATCATAGTTACTTTTTTAGTCTTTGTTCCAATTTGGTATTGATTTTTTTCTTTGCATTGTCCACTTAAATATGTTGGATTTTAAGGATACAGCCAATTCAGAAGTTATTCCTCATCATTTATCAATCATTTCCTATTTATCTTTTGCCATGTTTAGTGGGTGCTTGTATAGATAGGAAAATGTATAAGATATAAAATAGCTATGTAAAACTTATATCCATTTCATCCCAAGATTTTAATTTTGATTAGCCTTCTGAACTCAGCTAGTAGAAATTGTTTAGTTAAGCAAGAAATACTGAGTTCCAGTTAACATTATAAGAAACATGCCCAAACCTATAATATCCAGTCCAGCTATACTCTATTCTCAAAAGACTTTTTTTCCCCAATTCTTCCAAGAACAGTACCTCTCCTTATATCTCTTATCAGGGGATGTGTGGCTTTATTGGATGATTTTTGTGACAGAATGCTATGTAATGACTATATATCTTAGAGTCTTTCTTGTTGTACAAGTACCATACCCTGAGGAGACTGAAACTACTGTCAGCAAGCAGTTATACTTAGCTTGCTAATAACTCTCTCTTTTTTTTTTTTGTCAGTATTTGATCTTCAGTCTTATAGACCAGTTGGTGGGCTTTCCAAGATCTGGGGGGGGGGGGAATTGCTCCCAAAAAGGCATTTGCAATATGTCTAAACTCTTTTTTTAAAGGAAAAAATATTCTATAGATGCATAAGAACATTTTAAATCATTTTAAATATACAATATAACATACTATTGAAGAATAACTTGCCTGCCACCCCTACCAAGATTATAAACTTCTTGAGAATTGAGGTCAGACTGATTTTATTTTTGTGTTCAATAGTGCCTCCCATATAGTAGTCATTTATTAAACTTTTGTTAAATTATATTGATTAAAAGAAACTAAACATTTTTGTAATAAACAAGTTTTATCTTTCACTCACACACGTTCTTTTTTTTTTTTTTTTAAATAGTTTTTAGTGTATCTCCCTTGGTCATATTGGCTGCTTTTCCTGATGTGTCTGCTCATCTTCTCTGTTCAAATTTCCAGTTCTTCAATATTTTCCTTGACAAAGAGTGATAGTTTTCAAACTTCCTTGACAAGGAGAGATAGCTTTTCATCTTATTGACCTACATCATTCTTTGTAATGACCGCGTATTTAAAATCAGCCGGAGTCAGGAATTCAGGTTAAGGGAAAAATCTTCAATATTTATTGAAGTGAAGAGGTGAATAAAGATTGCGATAGCAATATGGGCAAGAAAGATTGCTATAGCAATATGAGCAGCTGCGACAGGAAGCCAGCTAACAGAGAATGATCTGACCTGAGCAAACCGTCGCAATCGCAATCCCAAAAGTCTCTCCTTCCCCTTACTTTTCCACTCCCCTGCCTCCACCCACCAAAATCATCATTTCCTATACAACACATCAGGACTTGCACAAAGAGTGGGCGGGGGCCATTCTTTCTCCAAGCTTATATATTAATAGAGTATGGTCCAATTACTATTTAGCCTCATGTGCTTGGGACCTCAGTGCATCAACTCAAGCCTCATCCCATTACATCTCCCGCTTTCTTTTGTTTTAGAACACAGGTGATCATGCCATCCCTGACTCCTCAGGGAGGTCAGAACCCCCAAGGGGAGGTGATCACACCCTCCCTGACTTCTCAGGAAAGGAGGTGAAAGCACTGAAAAGGAGGTGATCACGACCCCCCCTGACTTCTCAGGAAGGGAGGTGAAAGCACTAAAAAGGAGATAATCACGTCCTCCCTGACATCTCAGGAAGGGAGATGAAAAGCACCAAAGGGAAGTGGGGGTTGCTAGCAGGTTTCTGGGCTCAAGGGTCTTATTATGCACAAACCCATCAGCATGGGAACACATAGCACATAGCACATAGCAACAACACAGAGGCTATTAGTGATGACTCTCCCCACAGTCAGTGCAGGCTTGATGTGGTGTAACAAACATGAATTATACACCCAAGTAACAATATAACAAACAATATAAATCAACATTATGATGTAAAAGATTGCCAGAAGTCCTAGAAGGAGAGTATGTAAACAGCAGTCACACATACACCTCTTCAGCAGCCAAGAGATAGTCCAAAACCAATCTATTGTCCATTGCTTCACATATCAGGGAATCCAATGATCCCTCCAAGTTTTTGAAGTCCAGCAAAAGTCTTTTTATGTCTTAGGGAATCCAATGATTCCAGCAGATTTTGAAGTCCTGTAACAGTCTTATCATTTCTCAGAAAATCCAATGATTCCTGAGGGCTTTCAAGTCTTATGTCTCAAAGAATCCAATGATTCCTGAGGGATTTAAAGTCCTACAACAATCTAATGTCTCAGAGAATCCAATAATTTCTGAGGGTTTTGAAGTCCAATGATTTTCTATGTCCATGAGTCAAACGCCATAACTGCCACACTCTTTCAACGGTGAGCACAATCAGCAACAGAACCACCCAATGTTTCTTGGGTCTTCTCCTTCGTTTCAAGGGTCTGCTCCATCTCTCTGCGATGGACAAGGCAAATATGGCTCATTGGCACCCATCTGATTCCTTCTCCACCTGTAGAGATACAAGCAAACCCTCTCTCCCAAGCAGTTAGCCTATCTGGTCCCTTCCATTCACCACTTTCTGGGTCTCTCCACATCACCTGGCGATTATCTAAAGATAGTGGAGCTGCTCGCACTGGACATTGCCCTTCGGGTGGGTTATAAAATCTGTCTGCCAGAGCCAGTGCATCTTTGTCAAAAATCAAGAAGTTATAGTATAAAGTGCTAGATTTAATAGTTCTCTAGGGTTACCTGTGGCTCCCCCTTTCTTTTGTTTTTGGAGAAGCGTCTTAATGTCTCTGTTTCTCCTCTCTACTATTGCCTGTCCTTGAGGATTAAAGGGTATGCCAGTGGTGTGTAAAATTTTATACTGTGCACAAAAGTGTGCAAAATGTTTGGAGGTGTATGCAGGACCATTGTCTGTTTTTATTGCTTGTGGCACACCCATAATGGCAAATGCTTGCATGAGGAATTCAGTGACCACTCGGGCTGTCTCTTTTGCTGCTGGTATGGCAAAAGTGAATCCTGAAAAGGTGTCTATCACAACATGGATAAAAGACAGACGACCGAAAGATTTATAATGGGTCACATCCATTTGCCAGATTTCATTGGGTCTCAAACCACGAGGGTTCTTCCCTGGAGGCAGTGTAGGAGCGTGGAAAGGAAGGCAAGCTGTACAGCTTTTTACTATGCTCCTAGCTTCCTCTTTTGTTATCCCAAATTGTAAACGCAAAGCTCGAGCAGCCTGATGATATTTAGAATGGGATTCCTGGGCCTCCTGAAATAAAGATGTACTGGCTAATATAGTTAAAAGGCTATCTGCCTTTGAATTCCCATCAAAAATAGGGCCTGGGAGTCCACTATGTGAGTGGACATGCAAGATATAAATCTTACCTGGATGTTTTCTCACTTGCTCCTGAAGTTCCTTAAAGAGCTGATATATATTAGAAGCTGCAAATTTTATTTGGGCTGTGGCAATTCTTTGTACCACACCTACTGAATAGGCTGAATCAGATATTATATTTATGTCTCCTGGGTAATAAGTGAGAGCTAACATGATTGCATATAATTCGTTCTGCTGAGTGGACTGAAAAGGAGTTCTGACTACTCTCTTTATAGTTAAGTCATGAGAGTATACAGCACAAATATTGTGTTTGGATGCATCTGTAAAGATAGTTGGTCCTTTAAGAGGAACTTTAGAAACTTTTTCTTCAAGAATCCATCGCCAATTATGTAAAAGTCTGGTTATCTTTAATGGAGACCCATGTGTTAAATTTGGAGCCATGGCTAATAAAATTTGCCACTCTGGGATGGTCTCACAACACACATTAATTTGTGTATTGGTGTAAAAGGTGTATATCTTATCAGGTCTTGCCCCAGATTATTGTACTGCTCGCTTAATGGCCTTTAACAAAATTCTAGCCACAAGCACTGGGTAAGGAGTAAGGCTTTGTTCTGGTTGTGCCGAGAGGTTCACCCACTCTATCACACTGTCTCCTTGATGAAGAACTGGTGTGGGTGCCTCTTATGTGGCAAAAACTAATATTTCCAAGGGCTTTTGAGTGACTCTTTCAACCACATTGGATAAAGCCAGTTTAACCTCTCTCAAAGCCTCTTGAGCTTCTTTTGTAAGCTGATATGGTGAGTTTAAAGCACTGTCTCCTCTTAAAATGTTACATAATAGTTGTAATTGATAGGTAATTAAGCCTAATACTGGATACATCCATTGGATATCTCCTATCAATTTCTGAAAGTTATTTAAAGTGTTTAGCTTCTCTGTTCTTAAGGACAGTTTTTGTACTGTAAGCACCTTAGGGTATACTTCATATCCTAAATATTGAAAAGGAGCATGTCTTTGAATTTTTTCTGGAGCTATGTGCAATTTGTAGTACCTTAGTGTTTCCATGGTCTTTTGTAGACATGCTTCTAGCATTTGTTCCTCAGGTGCACATCCCAATATATCATCCATATAATGTAATAGTATAACTTTTGGAAATGCTTTTCTTATTGGAGCAAGAGCAGCAGCAACATACATTTGACACATAGTGGGGCTGTTTTTCATTCCCTGTGGCAAAACTGTCCATTCATATCTTTTATAAGGCTCAGCTAAGTTAACTCTGGGCACTGAAAAGGCAAATCTTTTCATATCCTTCTTATCCAGAGGGATAGAATAGAAACAATCCTTAATATCGATGACCCAAAGAGGCCACTCTCTAGGCAATTGAGTAGGAGATGGAAGTCCAGGCTGGAGAGTTCCCATAGTTTCCATCTGTTCATTTACTTTTCTTAAATCAGTGAGCATCCTCCATTTTCTCGATTTCTTTTTTACAACGAACACTGGGGAATTCCAAGGACTTAGAGAAGGTTGTAAATGCCCTTGTTCAAGCTGCTCCTGTACTATATCTAATAAGGCCTGAATTTTATTGCTACCTAAGGGCCACTGTTCTATCCACACTGGTGTATCAGTTTTCCATTGGATAGGAACAGGTGAAAGTGTTGGCAGGCCTTCAACAGCAGCCCTGCTTAAAAAACCGAAGTACTCATTTTTAACTCTAATTGTTGTAAAACGTGTCTTCCCCACAGATTGATGGGGAGTTTTTCAACTATAAAAGGAGTAAAAACTTCTGTTTTGCCTTCAAAAGTCCATCTCATAGGGGCAGCACTAACTTCAGCTGCTATTGATCCTCCTACTCCAGACATATAGGTGTCTGCTTTAATCTTTGGCCAGTGACTGGGCCAATTGGCACCTCTAATAACTGTACGATCTGCACCTGTGTCTACCAATCCTTCCAATGGTAGGCTATTTATATAGATAGTGAGCATAGGTCTGTCAGTTGTAATAGCTGCTGTCCAGTATATTTCTGGATTTTGTGGTCTGGAGTCAGAATCTGGGTGACTATCACCAGGTTGCTTATTAGGATTCTGTATGAGTAAACCTGCTACTAGTACTTCTCCTGGATGATAAGTCACACATTGTCTACCTGTATTAGTGCCTGGGATATTATCTACACATTCCCCAGTTTCCCACATCAGTGTGTGGATGGACACTGTTTTGTACGTACAAAAAGGAGGTGAAATGGTCAAGTCTACTGTGCCTGGAGGTAAGGGATCCATAGGCTGGCAAGGAACAGATTTCATCTCTCCAGGGGGTGTCTCAGTTGTCCCAGCTGCATACAGCTCTATTCTCCCCAATTGTAATTCCCTTCTGCCATCAGGTTGCTTCCTGGCTGGTTGACTGTGTAATCCCCTTCTCCCATCATATGGCTTTCTGGCTGATTGGTCATGTCTGGGTACTGGACTTCTAGGCACTCTCTGGGTGCACCATTGGCTGCCATCATGCCCCAAGTGTTTTTTGCCTTGGGCCCTGGGGCTGAGCCCCTCATCCCGTTTCCCTGAATCTGTCTACATTCTGAGGCCCAATGGAAGCCTCTGTTGCATTTTGGACATGGGGTATTGGGTCTTGTTCTCCCACCTTGTTTTCCCATTCTATCTCTATACCAACATTGAGCTTTCAGATGCCCTACTTTTCCACACTGAAAGCATTTACGAGTCTCTCTGGAAGTCCCTTGCCAAGAAGGACTCTGTCTTCCCATGTTTGGATTTTGGGAAGTCTGCACCATAGCCTGGGTATAAAAGGCATCTGTGCCCACTGTGGCACAGCATCTTATGATCTCCTCTAAAGGAGCATCCTTGCGCAGTCCTAGTATAATTCTTCTGCAAACTTCATTAGCATTTTCCTTAGCAAGTTGCCTTATCAAAATTTCTGTTATTGCATTTTCTCCATTTGTTCTTGGGATAGCGGTGTGCAAACATCCCACAAAGTCAGCAAAGGGTTCATTTGGCCCTTGTGTTATTTTTGTGAAGGCCCCATCCTTGTCATCTTTATTGTGGAGGGAAGCCCACGCTTTGATAGCATTAGCAGCAATTTGCTCATATGCTGCTATAGAATAATTAATTTGTACTGCGACATCTGCATAAGGACTGACACCTGTTAGTAGGTCATAGGTGATTGCAGCATGAACTCCACTTTGACTATTTTGTTGGGCTTGTATCCTACAGAGCTCACTATATTCAGAAAGCCACAAGTAGTTTTGTCCAAGTTCTAGGCATATCTTTGCTATAGATTTCCAGTCATTAGGGGTCAAGATTTCAAAAGCCAAATTCTGTAATAACATCTTAACATAAGCTGATGTAGCCCCATAAAGAGTGCAAGCATTTTTCAGGTCTTTGAGGATTTCTATATCAAAAGGAGAGTATCTTCTACTTTCTTGACCTGAAGAATTAAACTGTTGAATAACTGGAAAAATGTGGTGTTGGAATTCCAATACATTTCTCCCTTCTTCTTTGGCCTTAAGCAGTCCCTTTTGCAATCTACTCAAAGGAGCAGCTGGATGCTGGGGGGAAGGTGCTGGTGCTGTCACTCCCCCCCCCCCACTACCCCTCCTCCCTCCATCCCAGAGCGTGGAGTTGATGGAGGAGAGTCAATTACCTGCTCCTCAGGTGGGGCTGAAGCTGCCTCAGATTCACCCCGCCCTTGAGCCTCACTTAAGTCTCCATGCCCTGTGGGGATATGGCCATTAATCTGTTCTTTGTCTTCCTCCTTTATCTCAGGCTTCCTCATTTGGCTATTACTAGAGTTTTTTCCTTTTCTCCTAGAACTTATACTATTTTAAGGCCAACTGTATCGTATTGTATAAATAGAATGCCTCGAAGGGAACTGACTGAGGACCATTTTCAATGTTATATTCGGAGAGCTGTTGACCAACCAATGCCCAGTTATCTAGAGAGATTGGCTCTACCTCTAAGAACCAAGGGGAGGTGCGTTTTAATATACCCAGAAGTTTAGCTGCCTGTTCCCAAGTTACAAGTAGCCCTTGATCTTCTATCAGGTCACTAAGGCTTTCTATAGCACCACTCCTGGGTGGGGCAGGGGTTGGGGGGGTTGGTGGGGGATGGAGAATCTTTACCTAGGATCTGTCCCATTTCAGCCAAAAAGTTACTGCTTTAGTCTTTAAGAAAATAAGTTCCCTGTTTGTCTTATACTCACCTAAGTTCCTGGTCACTGGAAACTTCTTCAGTGAAAGTAAGGTCCTTGGTTCCCACGCTTGGGTGCCAAATGTAATGACCGCGTATTTAAAATCAGCTGGAGTTAGGAATTCAGGTTAAGGGAAAAATCTTCAATATTTATTAAGGTGATGAGGCGAATAAAGATTGCAATAGCAATATGGGCAAGAAAGATTGCTATAGTAATATGGGCAGCTGCGACAGGAAGCCAGCTAACAGAGAGCGATCTGAGCTGAGCAAACCGTTGCAATCGCAATCCCAAAAGTCTCTCCTTCCCCTTCCTTTTCCACTCCCCTGCCTCCACCCACCAAAATTGTCATTTCCTATACAACACATCAGGACTTGCACAAAGAGTGGGCGGGGGCCATTCTTTCCCCAAGCTTATATATTAATAGAGTATGGTCCAATTACTATTTAGCCTCATGTGCTTGGGACCTCAGTGCATCAACTCAAGCCTCAGCCCATTACAATTCTTAGACTGCTATTTACCTCATGACAAAATGAAGGCAAACTTGCTGCTTATGCCCTCTGATGTTTATAATGATGCTTGTCATTAATGATTCTCCTTTATAAACAGCTAAGCAAGAACCACCACAAACATAAAATTCTTGGAAAGTATATGATATTTGAGTACAATAAGTAAAGCAATTATAGGCCACACATCCACTCACAATGTGAATTGAACTGAAGCGATTACACAGAGAGCTAAAGCAAGATAACCTTTGTCCTTACTTTGATGTATTATGACAAGGACCAAAAAAATACCCAAAAGTCATGAGTCAAATAACGTTTGATGTTAGAGCTCACTTCCAAGAATGACATATCAACAGCTCAAATCAGTTTTCACTAACATGATCTTTTTTTCATTTATTCTTTTACTCATTCAACAGTTTTTTAAACCACCCACTATGTACATGATATCATGCTAGTCTCAAGCACAACCACAAAAATAACAATATATTCAGTTCTAAAACCTTAAGAAGATTAAATTTTAGGGAGTTGAAATAAGAGTTTTTCTTGTTCAATATGTTGATGGATTTGTGATGGCATCAAAAAAAGCAATTTCTGAATCAAAAGTTATCTTGCTTTCCTTTTTTCGGCAATGTTTGGCAATATCTTTCAATAAATCCTCTGAAAAAAAATCATCTAAAATCTTGATATGTCTCTTGGCATTTCTTCAATAGCATTTGGTTTTATCTCTGTGATTCCTTTTTTACTCTATGATTTGATCTGATTATACACATCTGAAATAGTCTCACATTTTTGCACATAAGTTATCATAGGTAATATGTTATAATCTACTTGAATCCTTCAGACACCTTTCTCTTGTCTTTGGGTCTCCTACTTCTTTTGATTTCATGGTGTTTTAGCATTCATAATCACATAACATAACAGGAACAATAATATTGATATGTTTGCCAAAAAAAAAAAAAAAAAGAAAGAAAGAAAAAGAAACACTGGGCAGTAGGGATAAACATAGTATTGTTGAAAATGCTATTTAGTTTCACAAATGTTTCCAATCTATGGTCCAGTTTATGGTTCCAGTATATGTATGACTTTATCATAGTTTTGTCCTGATAGACTAAATCAAAGGATTTCTTATCCAACTACTTTTCACATATTCTCTTAGTATGTATTCTCTATCTATTTTGATTTTCCTCTGTGATAGCTAGAATGATCTCTGAACCCTGGTAGAGGGGAGTCTTTCTGCAGTTCATACAACGTTATCTGCCAACAAGAATATCTTCACTAGAGAAACAGGAATTCTTGGCATACTTTGTGTTCTGAACCTCTTGACTGCCTACTGAACCTAAGCACAACTTCTCAGAATAATGTTCTTAGGTGCATAAAATTAAAATCACAGGACTACAAAGGAAATAAATAATATTAAAATATAAATACAAATATATATATATACATATATATGTGTATATATATATATATATACATATGTGTATATATATATAATATTTATATATTTAAATTTTGTGACCTCTATGTTAAACACTCCTAATTTTGAGGCATTAATACTTTCATTTGGATAGATATCCTATGTGATACTGGCTTGTTCAATGCCTCCCTTAAAATTGATATTAATCACAGGCTAATGAAATAAAGTTATTTTGTGGTGAGCTGATCAAATAATTATCTATGCTTTTAACATATACATGGAAGACATCTTGTTGGAGGAGAATCTTTAGGGTTTAATTTTGTTTTACTGAGTCAATTTTTTACTGAGTCAATTTTAAGAAGGTCTTAAGACACAGATTAATGTAATGCAAATTAAAATATAGTAAATTGATAAGAGAAATACAGATTTCTATGAGATAATAAAAATGAAGTGGAAATCACATCAATCTGAGACCAAAATGAAGGCTAATAGATAAAATAGATTTTGGGATGCAACTATGATACAAACATTGAAAAGCAAGAAATCAGTAGATAAAATGTCATATGTCATTTGTGAGCAAGACCAAAAAGACTATTGCCACTGGATCATAGAATGTGTGGAAAGAAATAAAGAGTAAGAAAATTAGAACAGTTGAAAGGGATCTCTGTGAGGAATTTAGAAACCAAATGGAAACTTTTATATTCACTTTTGAAGGTAACTTGTTATTCAATCATTTCCATCATGTCTGACTCTTTATGACCCATCTAGGGTTTTTTTTTCTTTTTGGAGGGGGGGTTCTTTTGGAAAAGATACTGGAGTTGTTTACCATTGTCTTCTCCTGTCCATTTTACAAATGAGGGAACTGAGGAAAAGAAGTGTGACTTGCCCAGGATCCCATAGTTAGTAAGTGTCTGAAACCATATTTAAGTTCAGGATGGTGAATCTTCCTGATCCTAGGCTCAGATATTCTATTTATTGCTCCATCATATTGACCTCTTAGAAGATAATAGACAGCCTTAAATGTGAAACTCCCTATATATAATATCTTTGTTGGTAGGCAACAAAGAGCAACTGAAGATTTTTCAGCAGTGGAATGATGAGTTCAAATCATTTTAATTCAGGAAGAAGAGCTAAGATAGTAAAAAAAAAGATAGGAACTCACCCATACTCTCCCAAACTACTCCAAATTCCTTTGAATAATGACTTTAAGCAAAATTTAGAACATCAGAAGACCCCAAAGATGGATTAGAGCATTTTCCATCTGAAAAGAATTTAGAAGCTCAGCAGAAAAGGTCTGCAATACTACGGTGGGTGGGATCCCAGCAAGCAAACCCAGCACAAGCTGTGCCAGTGCAGCCCCGGATCCAGCCTCAGATCCAGATCTGGCCCCAACCAAACCGCTTAATCAGTGGCAGTACTGGCAGCTTCCAGATTTCTCAGTTCAGAGATGCCAAACAAGACTTAGGAGGTCAGCAGAAAAGGTCTGTGCAAACAGGGAGTAATCACAGCACAGGCTACCCCAGTGCAGCCCCACCCCAGCAGGCTCTGGCCCCAATCTCAGTTGGATCCCAGCATCTGTTGGGGTGGGATCTCTAAATCAGCTGTAGTGCTGGAGGTGTCTGAACCTCTTGGAGGGGAATACTAGGAAGGACTTGGAAAGTCAGTGGAGAGAGTTTGTGACAACAAGGTAGGAGTCTGTTGTGCAGCCTCAGTGAAGTCCCATTATAGATCATTCCAGCCCTACTGTGACCTCTATCCCAGAGCCTCAGTATCTGCAAAGCAGAACTCTTGCTTCAGCACACTAGGTTGTATATCTACAGAGAGGCAGGGACACATCTAACAGCTCCTGGTTAGAAAACAGTGTTTGCAATCAGATTCCCTAAAGGATCTCTGAAAACAATTGCACAAAATCCCTGAAGCTTGGAACAGTGCATTCTCCAACTTGGAAACAGAGTCCTGCTTTAATAAAGAGTTAAAAGCAGAGTAACAGGCTAGGAAAATGAGCAGAGAACAAAAAAAGTTTCTGACCATTTAAAATTATTATGATGAAAAGGAAGATCAAAACACACATTCAGATGATACCAAAGATAAAGCTCCTACATCCAAAGTTTCAAAGAAAAACAAGAATTGGGCTCAGATCACAGAAGAACTCAAAAAGTATTCTGATACCAAGTAAAAGAGAGAAGAAAATTTAGGAATAGAATTGAAAGTGATTCTAAAGAAAATGCAAAAAAAAGTTATTATGAGAAGAATGTCTTAAAAAGTAAAGTTGGCCAATTGGGAATGGAAGTTCAAAAACTCACTGAGGAAAATAATTTCTTAAAATAAAATTGATCAAATGGAAACTAATGAATTGATGAGAAATCAAGATACAATAAAGCAAAACAAAAAATGAAGAAATAGAAAAAATGTGAATACCTTTTATTGAAAAATAACTGACCAGGAAGATAGATTCAAGAGACATAATTATTTTAAACATTTTTTTTTTTGGTTACATGTGTATATTAACATTTTTCAAGGTGGAGCCAAGATGGTGGAGAGCAGACACAACTTACTGTGACCTCCTCTGATCTTTCTCTTAAACCAACAGCAGATTAAACCTCTAAACTGGTTTTAAAGCAACAGAACCCACAAATATTTGGAGTACAACACATCTATAGAAGAAGATACCTTGGAAGAATTTCAGAACAGGTCTGTTTCAATCAGACAGGAGGACAGTCTGCTGAGCCCAGACCACAGCACAAGGAATCTGGGGCAAGGAGCTAGGGTGAGGAGCCAGAGCATAGCTACATCTGTGGATTGGGGAATCTTCTGTGAATGAGTCTCTTAGGCTACTCTGCTATGGTTGCAGGTGGATAGCTTATTAGATTTCCTTCAAGACACCAAAAGCCAATATTAAAGGCAAATTGTAAGCTACTCAGTCCTGGAAGAACTCAGTACCTGGCCACAATTACTCAGCATTGAAAGTCTGAAACACTGGACAAAGGGCAAATTAAAGCAGCTTTCACACCTTTGCCTTAAGAGCAGATCTTAACCCTTAAAGAAATGAACAAAAAGAACTCAGCATTGACAACTTTTATGGAGAGAGAGAACAGATTTCAAACTCTGAGGTTCCCAAAGGCAAATCAACTCCTGATAAAGTCCCAAAAGGACATATGAGTTGAAATGGTCCCAATTTCACAATGCCTTCTTGAAAGATCTCAAAAAGGATCTTAAAAGAGAGTTAGAAAAAAAATGGGGAAAGGAAAAAAGATCTTTGCAAAAGGGTATTGAAAAGGAAAATGGAAATTATCTGAAAAAACTCCTTAAAAATAGATTTGATGAAATGAGAAAAGCATATATCTCCCCTACAAAATAGATTTGATGAAATGGAAAAAGGATATAACTCATTACAAAATAGATATGAAAAAGATAGCAATTTGTTGAAAAACAGTATTTATTAAATGGAAAAAAATGCAATGGACAAAGCAATTCAACTGGCCAAATGCAAAAGGAGCTAAATAAAATATAACTGAATATAATATACTAAAAATTAGAATTGAACAAATGGAAGTGAATGACTCAATAAGACTTTAGGAATCAGTGAAATAGAACCACAAAAAGAATGAAAAAAAAATATAATGAAATATGAAATAACTCCTAGGAAAAACAATTGACTTCGAAAATATATCTAGAAGAGACAATCTAAGGATTATTGGTCTTCCTGAAAGCCATGATGAAATAAAGAGCCTAGACATTATTGTTCAGGAAATCATAAAAGAAAACTACCCTGATGTCCTAGTATCAGAAGGCAAAATAGCTATTGAAAGAATTCACCAATCACCTCCTGAAAGACACCCCAAATTAAAACCCCCAAGGAATATCATGGCTAAATTTCAGAAGTATCAGACCAAAGAAAAAATATTTCAAGCATCCAAAAAAAAATTTAAATACTGAAGTGCCATAATCAGGATTACCTAGGACCTTGCAGTTTCCATCTTAAAGGATTGAAAAGCCTGGAATCAGATATTCTGAAAGGCAAAAAAAAAAAAACCTTGAAACTAGAATTTTATTTATTTATCCAGCTAAAATGAGCATTATCTTTCAGGGAAGAAGATAAACATTCAATGATACAGGTGAATTTCATCTCTTTCTGATGAGAAGAACTAGCTGGACAAAAAATTTGATCTCCAAATACAGAACTCAAGTGAAGCATAAAAAGGTAAAAAGGAAAGAACTCTCAAGAACTATATTTCTCTTATGGATAAAGTGAGAGAGTTCAGGTACAATTTGATTTTATTATGATAATATGAAAAAGTAACAAGAGATAAAAAGGGGATTATACTGAAAAAAAGAGGAAAATTGAGATAAAATGAGGGAAATTACATCTCATGAAGAGGCAAAGAAGGCCTATTATAACTGAGGAAAAGAAGAGGTGCGGGGAGCATGATGTGAATTTTACTCTAATCAGATTTGGCTCAAAGAGAGACATATTTGGTTTCACAGAAAAACTTGTCTCACATTATAGAGAAGTAGGAAGGAAAGAGGAAAGGAAAAGGGAGGCTAATAGAAGGGAAAACAGAAATAGTAGGGGAAAAGTATAAGAAGGGGGAGGGGTTCTAAAAGGGGAGGGCTATATGAGGTAAATGGGGTTAGAAGCTAAATACTGGGAAGGAGGAAAGGGAAAAGGGAAAGAGAAAAGCATAACTTGGGGTAAATAAGATGGCAGGAAATATAGAACTAGTCATGTTAAATGTGAATGTGAATGGGATGAACTCTCTCATAAAACAGAAGAGAATAGCAGATTGGATTAAAAGCCAGAGTCTGATAATATGTTGTTTACAAGAAACACATTTAAAGGAGAGTGATACATATAGAGTAAGGGTAAAAAGTTAAAAAAAAAAAAAAAAAAAAAAAATTGAGGTGGTGTTAAAAAAAAAAAAAAAAAAAGCAGGGATAGCCAACCTGATACCAGATCAAGCAAAAGCAAAGATAGAGCCAATTAAAAAAGATAAAGAAGGAAACTACATCTTGCTGAAGAGTACAATAGATAATGAAGCAATATCAATACTAAACATATATGCACTAAGTGGTATAGCATCCAAATTCCTAGAGAAGAAGTTAAAAGAGCTGCAAGAAGAAATAGACAATAAAACTATACTAGTGTGGGATCTCAACTTTGCTCTCTCAGACTTAGATAAGTCAAACTGTAAAATAAATAAGAAAGATGTTAAGGAGGTAAAGATAATTTTAGAAAAGTTAAGTACGATAGATCTTTGGAGAAAATTGAATAGAGACAGAAAGGAGTATACTTTTTCTCAGCAGTTCATTGAACCTATATAAAAACTGACCATGTATCAGGACATAAAAACCTCAAAATCAAATGAAGAAAGGCAGAAATAATAAATGCAGTTCTTCAAATCATGATGCATTAAAAATTACTTTCAATAAAAGGCCAGGGGAAAATGGGCAAAAAATTAATTGGAAATTAAATAATCTAATCCTGAAGAATGAAAGCATGAAATAACAAGTCATAGACACAATCAATATCTTCATCCAAGAGAATGACAATAATGAAACAACATACCAGAATTTGTGGGATGCAGCCAAACTGAGTATAAGGGGAAATTTTATATGTCTAGATACTTACTTGCAAAAAATAGAGAAAAAGAAGAACAAAGAATTGAGCTTACAACTAAAAAAGTTAGAAAAAGAAATCAAAAGCCTTCAATTAAATACCAGATCTGAAAAGGGGAGATTAATGAAGTTGAAAGTAAGAAAACTATTGAATTAATAAACAAAACTAAGAGTTGGTTTTATGAAAAAAACCAACAAAATAGATAAACCTTTATTAATTTGATTAGAAAAAGGAAAGAAGAAAATCAAATAGTCTCAAAAATTAAAAGTGAGAACTTTCCATCAATGAAGAGGAAATAAGAGCAATAATTAGGAGTTATTTTTGCCCAACTATATGTCAATAAATTTGATAATGTAAGTGAATTCGAGGAATATCTAGGAAAATACAGATTGCCCAGGTTAACAGAGAAGGAAATAAATTATTTAAATAATCCCATTTTAGAAAAAGAAATAGAAAAAGCTATTAATCTAGTTCCTAAGAAAAAAATCCTCATGAATCAGATGGATTTACATGTGAATTCTACCAAACAGTTAAAGAACAATTAATTCCAATAAAATATAAGCTATTTGAAAAAAATATGGAAAGGAGTCCTACCAAATTTATTTTATAATACAGATATGGTGCTGATACCTAAACTAGATAGGGTGAAAACAGAGAAAGAAAATTATACACCAATTTTCCTAATGAATATTAATGCAAAAATCTTGAATAAAATATTAGCAAAGAGATAACAGAAAGTCATCCCCAGGATAATACACTATGACCAATTAGTATTTAAACCAGGAATGCAGGGCTGGTTCAATATTATGAAAACTATTAGCATCATTGACCATATTAATAACCAAACTAACTAAAATCATATGATTATCTCAAAAGATGCAGAAAAAGTATTTGATAAAATGCAACATCTATTCCTATTAAAACCACTAGTGAGTATAGGAATAAATGGCCTTTCTCATAAAATTAAATGTAGTATCTAGTAAAGCCATCAGCAAGTATCATATATAATGTAGACAAACTAGAACCATTCCCAATTATATCAAGAGTGAAAAAAGGTTGCCCACTATCACCATTACTATTCAATGGTATATTAGAAATGTTAGTTTTGGTGATAATAGAAGAAAAAGATTAAAGGAATTAGAGTTGGTAATGATAAAATCAAATTATGACTCTTTGCAGATGATATGATGGTATATTTAGAGAACCCTAGAGAATAAACTAAAAAACTACTAGAAACAGTCCACAATTTTGTAAAGTTGCAGGATACAAAATAAATACAGAGAAATCATCAGTATTTTTATGTTACCAATAAAGTCCATCAACAAGAGATAGAAAGAAAAATTCCATTTAAAATAACTGTTGATAATATAAAATATTTGGGAGTCTAACTATCAAGGGAAAGTTAGGAACTATATGAACACAATTCCAAAACACTTTGTACACAGATAAAGTCAGATCTAAACAAATGGAAAAATATCAAATGCTCATGGGTATGATGAGTGAATATGGTAAAAATGACAACACTACCTAAATTAATCTACTTATTTAGTGATATACCAATCATACTCCCAAGAAATTATTTTACAGATCTTGAAAAAATCATAATAAAGTTCATCTGGAAGAACAAAAGTCAAGAATTTCAAGGGAATTAATTGAAAAAAAAAAAAAAAGCCAACAAAGGTGACCTAGCTGTGTCAAATCTAAAGCTATATTATAAAGCAGTGGTCATCAAAACCATTTGGTACTGGCTAAGAAATAAAGTAGTTGATCAGTGGAATAGGTTAGATTGACAGGACAAAATATTCAATAACTATAGCAATCTAATGTTTTTTTTTTTTAATTTTATTTTATTTAATAATAACTTTGTATTGACAGAATCCATGCCAGGATAATTTTTATACAACATTATCCCTTGCAATCGCTTATTTTTCGTTTTTTCCCCCCCCCCCCCCACCCCCCCCCCCCAAGATGGCAAGCAGTCCTATATATGTTAAATATGTTGCAGTATATCCTAGATACAATACATATTTGCAGAACCGAACAGTTCTCCCGCTGCACAGGGAGAATTGGATTCAGAAGGTAAAAATAACTCGGGAAGAAAATCAAAAATGCAAATATTTCACATTCATTTCCCAGTATTCCTTCTTTGGGTGTAGCTGTTTCTATCCATCATTTATCCATTGAAACTCAGTTAAGTCTCTTTGTCATAGAAATCCACTTCCATCAGAATACATCCTCATACAATATCGTTGTCGAAGTGTATAATGATCTCCTGGTTCTGCTCATCTCACTTAGCATCAGTCCATGTAGGTCTCTCCAAGCCTCTCTGTATTCATCCTGCTGGTCATTCCTTACAGAGCAATAATATTCCATAACATTCATATACCACAATTTACCCAGCCATTCTCCAATTGATGGGCATCCATTCATTTTCCAGTTTCTAGCCACTACAAACAGGGCTGCTACAAACATTTTGGCACATACCGGTCCCTTTCCCTTTTTTAGTATCTCTTTGGGGTATAAGCCCAATAGAAACATTGCTGGATCAAAGGGTATGCACAGTTTGATAACTTTTTGGGCATAATTCCAGATTGCTCTCCAGAATGGCTGGATTCGTTCACAACTCCACCAACAATGCATCAGTGTCCCCGTTTTCCCGCATCCCCTCCAACATTCATCATTATTTTTTCCTGTCATCTTAGCCAATCTGACAGGTGTGTAGTGATATCTCAGAGTTGTCTTAATTTGCATTTCTCTGATCAATAGTGATTTGGAACACTCTTTCATGTGAGTGGTAATAGTTTCAATTTCTTCATCTGAAAAGCAATCTAATGTTTGACAAACCCAAAGACCCCACCTTTTAGGATAAGAACTTTTTACAAAAACTACTAGGAAAATTTGAAACTAGCATGGCAGAACTATGCATTGACTCACACCTAACTACACCAAGATAAGGTCAAAATGCTGCCATGATTTAGACAAAAAGAGTGATATTATAACCAAATTAGAAAAACATAGGATGGTTTACCTCAGATCTGTGGAGAGGGAAGGAATTTGTGACCAAAGAACTGGAATTTATTATTGAACACCAAATAGGTAAGTTTGATTATATTAAGTAGAAAAGTTTTTGTACCAACAAGATTTATGCAGAGAAGATTAGAAGGGAAGCAATAAATTGGGGGAAAAATTTACATTTAAGCATTCTGATAAAGGTCCCATTTCTAAAATATATAGATTGACTCAAATTTATAAAAATTCAAGCCATTTTCCAATTGATAAATGCTCAAAGGATATTTACAATTTTCAGATGAAGAAATTAAAACCATTTCTAGTCATACAAAAAGGTGCTCTAAATCACTATTAATCAGAGAAATGCAAATTAAGACAACTTTGAGATACTACTCCATACTTTTCAGATTGGTTAAAATGACAGGAAAAGATAATGACAATTGTTGGAGGGGATGTGGGAAAACTGAGACACGAATACTTTGTTGGTGGAATTGTGAACAGATCCAGCCATTCTGGAGATTAATTTGGAACTATGACCCAAAAGTTATCAAACTGTGCACACCCTTTGATCCAGCAGTGTTTTTACTGGGCTTATATCCCAGAGAGATATTAAAGGAAGGAAAAAGACCCACATGTGTTGGAATCTTTACAAACTGCTAACTAATTAGAGTTGATCTAATCTTACAAGAAGATGTTTTGGGCCAGAACCTGAAACAAGGTACTAAGTAGAACTAATTAGTACAATGCTTGTGTTTGCACCTTTACTCATTGGAGTTCACAAGTATGCCAGCTTCACAAAGTAAACTTTGTACTTTTGTGAGTTCACACCTCCCTTGAAGCTCTTTGGGCCAGAGAGCACTATGGGAGAAAACCCATAATCCCTCTCTCTCGTATCCCACAATTCCTCCCTCTTGGATAAAAGAAACAGACAGAGGCTCTCGGTCAGATTTCACTGGAATGACATGAAGAGTGGAGCTGGCTGGAGGCTGAAGAAAGCAGAGGCAGAAGCAAAGGACAAAGCGGCAAGAGCTCTTGGAACCAAGCAGAGAGAGATAGGCCTCTAAGCTAACTGGGCTATATTGGAGATAATAAAAGATCTGAACTTTTATCACCTGGTGGTGTTTTGAGAAGAAGAAGCTCACCACATTTTGGCGCCCGAACAGGGACCAACAAAATCCTGATTCCAGGGAAGGCACCCAGAGAGAACATTTAATATTTTAAAGAAGAATAAGAACCCAACATTTGAACTCATAACACACATGTGCAAAAATGTTTGTGGCAGCCCTTTTTGTAGTGACAAGAAATTGAAAACTGAGTGGATGCTCATCAGTTGGAAAATGGCTGAATAAGTTATGGTATATGAATGCTAAATATCTTTGTTCTATAAGAAATGATCAGCAGGATGATTTTAGAGAGGCTTGGGGAGACTTACATAAATTGATGCTAATTGAAATGAGCAGGACCAGGAGCTTACTATACATGGCAATAACAAGATTATATGATGATCAGTTCTGATATATGTGGCTCGTTCCAACAATTAGATGATTCAGATCAGTTCCAATAATTTTGTGATGAAGAGAGATATCTACCCCTAGAGAGAGGCCTGTGGCACTTGGACCACAACTTAGTATTTTTACTCCTTCTGTTGTTATTTGTCTGCATTTTGTTTTCTTTAAAATTTTTTTCTTTTTGATCTGATTTTTCTTGTGCAGCAAGATAACTGTATAAATATGTATACACATATTGGATTTAACATCTAGTTTAACACATATAACATGTATTAGATTACCTGCTATCTAGGGGAGGAGGTCGGGCTAGAAGAGGAAAATTTGGAACACAAGATTTTCCAAGGGTCAATGTTGAAAAATTATCCATGCATATGTTTTGTAAATAAAATGGATTAATAAAAAAGATTTCAAAAAAAAAAACATTTTTCATAAGCATTTCTTCATGAATCATGTTGAAAGAAAAATAAGAAGAAAAGGGGAAAAACCACAGGAGAGACAGAAAAAAAGAAGTGAGCAAAGCATGTGTTGAATTACATTCAAAGTCCGTAGTTCTCTTTCTAGATGCAGATTACATTTTTCTATTCAAAGTTTACTGGGAATCCTTTCGATTAATGAATCACTGAGAAGAACCAAGTCTTTCATAGTTAAATCATTACACAATCTTGCTGTCACTATGTACAATGTATTTTTGGTTCTGCTTTTTCACTCAATATCAGTTCATGTAAATCTCAGGCCTTTCTAAAATCAGGTTGTTCATTGTTTTTTATAGAACAGTAACATCCCATTACTTTCATATATCCCAACTTATTCAGCCATTCCCCAATTGAAGGGCATCTACTAGTTTTCCAATTCTTTGCCACCACAAAATGAGCTGCTACAAACATTTTGGCACATGTGGCTCCTTTCCCCTCTTTTATGATTTCTTTGGGATAAAGACACAGTATTGGCACTACCAAGTCAAAGGATATGGAGTCAAAGGGTATGCACAGTTTTATATATGACATAGTTCCAAATTGGGGATAATTCCAAATTGCTCTCCAAAATAGTTGGATCAGTTCACAACTCCATGAACAAGCTTGAATGTCCCAGTTTTCCCACATCCTCTCCAAAATTTATGATTATCTTTTTCCTTTCATCTTAGTCAATCTGAAAGGTATGAGTTGGCACATTTTTTTCTATGACTATAGATGCCTTTAATTTAATCATCTAAAAATTGTCTGTTCATATCCTTTGCTTATCAGTTGTGGAATGAGTTGTATTCTTATAAATTTGACAGTTCTTTATATATTTTAGAAAGGAGATTTTTATCAGAAACACTGTCTATAAAAGTTTTTTTTTTCTCAGCTTCATACTTCTCTTTTAATCTTATTTCTGTTGGTTTTGTTTGCACAAAATCTTTTTAATTTAAAGTAATCAAAGTTGTGCATTTTTTATTTCATAATGTTCTCTAGTCCTTCTTTGGACATAAATTATTCCCTTCTCCAAAAATTTGATAGGTAAATTATCTCTTGCTCTCCTAATTTACTTATAATATCACCTTTTATGCCCAAATCATGGAATCATTTAATCCTTAATTTGGTATGGGGTATGAGATGTAGGTCTATGCTGAATTTGTGACATATTATTTACCACTTTTTCCTGCAACTTCTGTGAAATAGTGAGTTCTTATCCCAGATGCTGACATTTGGGGGTTTATCAGATACTATATTACTACAGTCATTGATTATTGTATCATATGTCTAGCCTATTCCACTGGCACACCATTCTATTTCTTAACCAGTACCAAATACTTTTGATGATTGCTGCTTTATAATATAGTTTTGGGAATGGTACTGTTAGGCCACCATCCTTTGTATTTTTTTTTCATTAATTTTCTTGACAGTCTTGACCTTTTGTTCTTCAAGAATAATTTTGTTATTATTTTTTCTAGCTTTATAAAATAATTTTTAGCAGTTTAATTGATGTGGCATTGAATAAATAGACCAATTTAGGTAGAATTATCATTTTTATTAGCTTAGCCCACCCATGAACAATTTATATTTTCCCAATTGTTTAGATCTGACTTTATTTTTGTGAGAAGTGTTTTGTAATTGTGTTCATATAATTCCTATATATGTCTTGGCTGGTAGATGCCCAAATATTTTATTTTGTCTACAGTTATTTTAAATATTATTTCTCTTTCTATCTCTTGCTACTGGGCTTTATCAGTAATACACACAAATGCTGATGATATATGTAGGTTTAATTTATATCCTGCAATTTTGCTAAAGCTGTGAACTATTTCTAGTAGGTTTTGGATGGTTTTCTAGGATTCTCTACATCATCATATCATCTGCAAAGAGTAATAGTTTTATCTCTTCATTGCCTATTCTAAATCCTTTAATTTCTTTTTTCTTTTCTTTTTTACTAAAGCTAACATTTCTACTACAGTGTTGAATAACAGTGGTAATAAATGTCTTCTTTTTTTTACCCCTGATCTTATTGGGAATGTGACCAGCTCCTTCATTACAAATAATGCTACTATTGGTTTTAGACAGATAGTGCTTATTATTTTAAGGAAAACTCCCATTGTCCCTATGTTCTCTAGTGTTTTTCTTTTTAACAGCAATGAGTGCTATAATTTGTCAAAAGCTTTTTCTGCATCTATTGAGATTATCATATGATTTCTGTTGGTTTTATTTTTGATATGTGTAAAGGACAGAATACTTAAGCCTGGGCAGTCATTTCATTTGTGAATGCTCTAGTGTTACTCTGCAGCTTTTTACATTGCCAATCTCTCCTAATTCCCAACACTTTAGAGAATCCTCTGACCGCTGACCTTTTGCAGTGTCAACCAATTTTAACCCGGCTTATCTCTTCTGAGGTCTTCAGGAGTTTCTGGCTATGATTTCTCAAATCGTAGTTTAATAACCAATAGCACGCTCAAGAATAGCCATGTACAAACTTAAAGTCTTTTATTATACTCACTTACATCTTGCCCTGACCTATTAACTCCCATATGGACACCAGGTCTGCAAGAGACCCACGTGCTCACTATCTGGCACCTTAACTTTCAGCTATCCATCCTCTTGGCTTCCCCAGGACAAAGAGGCTGACCCCTTCCTGCACCAGGCTTAAGAAGGGTCTGTGAGGTCACACGCACAGTCAATTAGAGAAGGAGACACTTCCATTAAGGAGGCTATCTTGATATGAGCAGAATCCTGCCCACTAGGCAGTCTCTTGATCACAGAAATTACCTCTGCGAACTTCAAGCATTTTTGACTTCTTACTTCATGTTTGCACTGGGTTTGACTCTTGTAAAAAGACCTTAATAGATGGTTGATTATGGTAATAGTTTTTCCAATATTGAACCAACCCTGCGTTCTTGGTATAAATCCCACTTGATCATAATATATTATTCTGCTGATAAATTGCTGTAATCTATTTGTTAATAGTTTATTAAAATTTTTTACAACAATATTAATTAGGGAGTTTGGTCTGTTATTTTCTTTCTCTGTTTTGACCTTTCCTGGTTTAGGTATGAGTGCTATATTTGTGTCATAGAAAGAATTTGGCAGTACTCTTTCTTTGCCTTTTTTCCCAAATAGGATGCATAATATTGGAATTATTGTTCTTTAAATGTTTGGAAGAATTCACTTGTAAATCCATCAGGCTCTCGAGATTTTTTTCTTAGGGAGTTCATTGATGGATTGTTTAATTTATTTTTCTGAAATGGAACTATTTAAGTAATTTATTTCTTTTTCTGTTAATCTGGGTAATATATATTTATGTAAATATTGATTCATTTTGATTAGATTGTCAGACTTGATGGCATACAGTTATGCTGTATAGCTCCTAATTATTGCTTTAATTTCTTTTTCAATTGGTGGTAAGTTTACCCTTTTCATTTTTGTTGATACTAATTTATTTTTTCTTTCCTTTTTCTAATTAAATTAACCAATAGCTTATATACTTTGTTGTTGTTTTCACAAAACTAGCCCTTAGTTTTATTAGGTCAATATTTTTCTTAATTTCAATTTTATTTGTCTCTCCATTGAGTTTCAAAATTTCTAGTTTGGTATTTAATTGGGGATTTTAATTGGTTCTTTTTTTAGCTTTTTTAGTTGCATGCCCAACTCATTGATCACCTTTTTCTTTTTTATTTATTACACAGATATTTATTACATAAATAAAGACTATTTAGAGATATAAAATTTCCCCAAGAACTGCTTTGGCTGCACCCCATAAGTTTTGCTATATCGTCTCATTATTGTCATTTTCTTGGAAGAAATTATGGATTTGTTGTTTGATCCATTCATTCTTTAGAAGTAGATTATTTAAATTCCATTTGTTTTTTAGTATATCTCTACCTGGCCCTTTATTGAATATAATTTTTTATTGCATCATGGCCTGAAAAGGAAAAAAAAAAATTGTTATTTTTGCCCTAATACAGGTTTTTGTGTAGGTGCCATGTACTGCAAAGAAAAAATATATTCTTTTCTGAACCTGTTTAATTTTCTTCAAAGGTTATATCAAGATTTTCTAGGATTCTTTTAATCAACTTAGTTTCTTTCTTGTTTATTTTGTGGTTAGAATTGTTTGATTCTGCAAGAGGAAGGTTGAAATCCCCTACTAGTATAGTTTTGCTGTCTATTTCTTCCTGTAGCTGGCTTAAAAATCTTTTTTTAAAAAAGCAGTATATTTTCAACATAGATAGATAGATAGATATTTAGATCACTTTAAACATTCACCCTTAGAGAAACTTGTGTTCCAATTTTTTTCTCTCTCTCCCTTTCCACCCCACCCCCAGATGGCAAGTAATCCAATATATGTTAGACATGTGAAATTCTTCCATGCATAATTTTTGTTCCTTTTTAATCTATTTAATATTTTTCCAGTTATATTCAAAACCATATTTTTACATTTTAAAAATATTTTTGAATTCTAGGTCCTCTCCCTTATTGCCACCCACAATTAAGATACTACATGTGAATTTATGTAAAACATTTTCATAAAATTCAAGTTGTGAAACAAAACATAAACCTCCCACCATAATGAAAATAAAAGTCCTTGAGAAAAAAATTATGCTAAAAATAAAGAGGGAAATAGAGAGTATAAATAATCTATATACAGGCTTGATCAGTTCGTTTTCTGGATATGTATAGCATTTTTATCATAGGTCTTTTAGAATACGTGTGGATGATTATAGTACTGAGAGTAACAAAGTAATTTACAGCTGGTCATCCCAGAACATTGTCACTGATTTGTATGTAGTATATTTGACTTTGTTAATAGAGGAGTTTTCAGGAATTTTTTTTTCCCTGAGAGCTCCATGCTCATCATTTCCCAGAGAACAATAACATGCCATCACAGAAACTTGCTTTGAATATTTTTTTTTAAATTCTATTGATAATTGTATTTTCCCCATTTATTCTCTCTCTCCTTTTACCTTGTCCCTCCTCAAAAGTGTTTACTACTGACAACTCCCTTCCCCAATATGCCTTTTCTTTTATTACTCTCCTCCCCCTTCCATATGCCATTCCCCTCCTATTTTCCTGCAGGGTAAGATAGATTTCTATATGCCTATTGATATGTGTGTTATTTACTCTTTGAGCCAATTCTGATGAGAACCCTCTCTGCCCTTTCTTCCCCTCCATTGTAAAAGCTTTTTCTTGCCTCTTTCTTCACAGCAGATAATTTGCACCATTCCATTTCTCCCTTTCCCTTTCTCCCAGTATATTCCTTTTTCACCTTTTAATTTCATTATTAAAAAAAAAATTATATCCTTTCATATTCAACTCACATCCATGAACTCTGTTTATACATACACCTTCTGCCATAATAATGAGAAAGTTCTAATGAGTTACAAGTTTCATCCTCTCATGTAGGAATGTAAACAGATAATCTTGTTAAGTCCCTTGCGATATCACTTTCCTGATTACTTCCTTATGCTTCTTCAGAGTCCTGTATTGGAATATCAAATTTTCCTCTCAGCTCTGATCTTTTCATTACAAATGTTTAAAAACCTTCTGTTTCAATGAATGACCACATTTCTCTCTAAAAGATTATACTCAGTTTTTTCTAGGTAGGTGATTTTTTAGTTGCAATCCTAGCTCCATTGCTCTTCAATATTCCTAGCTCTCTGGTTCTTAAATGGAGAAACTGCTATATCTTGTATTATCCTGACTTTGGTTCCAGTACATTTCAATTGTTTTTTTCTCAATGCTTGCAATATTTTCTCCTTGACCTGGGAATCTCAGAATTTGACTTTAATATTCCTGGGGGTGTCGTGAGCTTTTTCTTCTCAAAATACAGCCAGGTGATAAAAGTTCAGATCTTTTATTATCTCCAATATAGCCCGGTTAGCTTAGAGGCCTATCTCTCTGCTTGGTTCCAAGAGCTCTCTCCGAATGTCACCAAATCCAAAGGTCTGGTCCTTCAGCCTCTGCCTCTGCTTTCTTCAGCCTCCAGCCAGCTCCAACTCTTCATGTCATTCCGGTGAAATCTCGACTTGTAGCTTCTTCCTCTGAAGAACTTCCTTCGACTGGCCCATTGGCCTATTTATGCTCCTTCCAGAGAGAGGGATTGTGGGTTTTCTCCCATAGTGCTCTCTGGCCCAAAGGGCTTCAAGGGAGGTGTGGACTCATTGAACTCCAATGAGTAAAGGTGTGGACACAAGCCTTGTATTAATTAGTTCTACTTAGTACCTTGTTTCAGGTTCTGCCCAAAACATCTTCTTGTAAGATTAGATCAATTCTAATTAGTTAGCAGTTAGTAAGGATTCCAACATGGGGGTTTTGATTTTGGGATCTCTTTTAGGAGGTGATTAGTGGATTCTTTCCATTTCAATTTCACCCTTTGAATCTAGAATATCATAACAGTTTTTCTTGATAATTTCTTGAAATATGATGTCCAGACTCTTTTTTGTTCATCACTTTCAGGTACACCAATAATTTTTAAATTATCTCTCCTGGATCTATTTTCTAGGGCAGTTGTTTTTCCAATGAGATATTTCACAATTTTTCCCTACATTTTCATTTTTTTTTTTTTTGGTTTTGCTTTATTGTATTTCAAACATAAGTCATTAGCTTCCATTTGCTCAATTCTATTTTTTAAAGAATTATTTTCCTCCATCAGTTTTTGTACCTCCTTTCCCAATGGGTCAGTTTTTCTTTTTTAGGCATTCTTCTCCTCATTAGTTTTTTTTTTTAATTTTCTTTTGTACCTCTCTCAATTCTTTCATAATTTTTCCTCTATATCTCTTACTAGATTTTCAAAATCTCTTTTGGCATGAGCCCAATTCTTATTTTTCTTGAAGGCTTTGGGTATAGGATCTTTGACTTTATTATTTTCTGAGTATGTGTTTCGATCATCCTAGTCACCATAATAACTTTCAATGGTCAGAAACCATTTTGTTTTCTGCTCATTTTCCTAACTTATTACTCTACTTTTAATTGTTTGTTAAAGTGGGACTCTGTTTCCAGGGTGGAGGTTGCCCTATCCTAAGTTTCAGGGGATTTGTGCAGCTTTTGGAAATCCTTCTAGGAATCTGACCACAAATACTCTTTTCTGTTCTGGAGCTGTTAGGAGTATTCCTGCCCCTTAGTAGCTGTAAGATCTAATGTTGCTGAGTAAGGCTGTGCTGGGACTCCCACCTCATTGCCAAAGATCCTCTGCACTGACCTTCAGAATCCTCCTGGGTCTCCAGGCTGAGAGTTCTAGAAGCCTCCAGTGCTGCTGCTGATTCACAGGTCCTCCTCAAATGCTGGAGTCTGGGCTGGAGCTGGGGCCAGGGTTGGACTTGCACTGGGATTGCTACACTGGGCTCCCACTGTGATTTCACTGACCTTTTCTGCTGACTTTCTGGGTCCTCTTTGGTGTTTCTGGGCTGAGAGGTCTGGAAGTCTTCAGGACTGCCTCTGATTCAGAAGTCAGGCAGTACAAGTTGCAGTTGTATCATGGACTGCACAGTGTGCCTTGTCCTTGGACTCCCACCCTAATGCCACAGACTTTTCTGCTGAGCTTCTAAGTTGCATTCAGCTGAAAAATGTTCTTCTCTGTGTTTTGGGGTGTTCTGTTGCTCTAAATGTGTTTAGATTCATTATTTAAAGGAAATTGTTGTAGTTTTGGGGAAAGGTTGGGAAAGTTCCTGCCTTCACTCTTCCATCTTGGCTCTGTCTCATTTCTATACATCTTTCTGCAATTATCATGCTGTAGCTCTGAGCCTTGGCTTTGGGCACAGGAACCCCTTATGTTTGGTGGGGATCACTTTCCCTGCTCTTTCTGGGAAACAGTGTGGTTTCCAAGAATTTGCCTTCTGAGCTGGGGGCTAAAAGCTGCCCCCCGATTTGCTTTTTCACTGACCTAGATCTGAGGGTTCTAGCTGCTGATTTGCTGTGATTAAGATCCTTTCACTGGCTTTCCCAGACTCCATCTGAGCTGGGATGAACACGGAGACTGATCTTCCTTGAAGTTTTTCAAAGTCTATCTTGAGCAGCAAAGTGGTTTTGTTCCTTCAGACTCTGCTCAGAGGCTTGGTTTCATGTACTTTGAAAGGGAAACTGGAAGAGCTCAAGCAGCTTCTTGGATTCACTCTGCCATCTTGGCTTGACCCCCAGAAGTCTCTAGAATAATATCCAGAAGAAATCATTTAAAAATTATTGGTCTACTTGGACAAGTGCCTAAATATCATTTTCAAGACATCATTATGGAAAACTGTCCTGATATTCTAGAACTAGAGGGTAAAATAGAAATTTAAAAAAAAAAAAAATCCACCAATCACCTCCTGAAAAAGGTTCCAAAATGAAAACTCCCAGGAATATTATAGCCAAATCCTGGGACTCCCAGGTCAAGGAGAAAATATTGTAAGCATCCAAAAAGAAACAATTCAAGCATAGTGGAGCTACAGTCAGGATAAAACAAGATTTAGCAGCTTCTACATTAAAGGACTGGAGGGCTTGGAATATGATATTCCAGAGAGCAGTGTAGCAAGGATTATAACTAAGAATCACTTACCCAGGAAAACTGAGTATAGTCCTTCAGAGGAATGAAACAGACAGTTTCCAAACATTTGTGGTGAAAAGACCAAAAATGAATGGACAGTCTGATTTTCAAACACAGGACTCTGGAGAAGCTTAAGGAGGTAATCAAGAAAGTAATATCATAAGGAACTTAATAAGGTTTATCTGTTTACATCCCTACTTGGGAAGATGATGCTTATAATTTATTAGAAATTTCTTATTATTATGTCAGTTAGGAGGCGTTTATATAGATGAAGGTACTGATGTGAGTTGAATAATGTATTGGGAGAAAAGGAAAATGAGAAGTGGAATGCTGGAAATTATCTGCTATAAGAAAGAGACAAGAAAAAGCTTTTACAGTGAAGGGGAAGAGAGGGAGGAGCGGGAGAGACAGTGAACCTTACTCTCATCAGAATTGGCTCAAAGAAGAAATAATATAAATACTCAATAGGAGCATAAAATCTATCTTACCCTGCAAGAAAATAGGAGGGGAATGGGAAATGGGAAAAGGGGGAGGCAGAAAAGATAAAAAAGAAGGCATATTTGGGGAGGGAGCAATCAGTAACAAAACACTTTTGAGGAGGCATAGGGAGAAGGAAGAAAATAAATGGAGGAAATACATGTAGCAATAGTAATTGTAAAAGTAATTTTAAGCAAGTTTCTCTGATACAACTTCATTTCTCAAACATTGAAGGAACTGAATAGTCAAATTTATAAAAAATAAAATAAAAACCATTCCCCTATTGATAAATGATCAAATGATATTATCTGTACTCAAAAGGCTATAAATTCATGCATATTTTTGACCTAACAATACCACTACTTGACACGAATGCCAAGAGATTAAACACACACACACACACACACACACACACACACACACACACACACACACA
>MU174340.1:49290268-49311419 GCA_016696395.1 Antechinus stuartii
ACACACACACACACACACACACACACACACACACACACACACACACAGGAAAATGACCCATATATACAAAAACTATCAACAGCCTCTTCTCAGAGAAAAAAAAAAAAAAAAAAGGGAAATTGAAGGGATGTCCATTAATTAGGGAATGGCTCAAAAATATGTGTTTTTGTAGTAGAATATTATTGTTCTATGGGAAATGATGAGCAGGATTCTCTCAGGAAGCAAAGAAAAATTGGCAAAGTCCCACCATGAACGCAAGCAATTATCATTACTGGAAAAGTAATTCATTTATCCTACTGATGTTGTATTAGCAGCATCTATTTTTTAAGATGGATATTTGTAAGTTATCATTAGCATACAATTTTCCTAGAAATTCACATGTAATTCCTAAGTATAATTGGCATCCCCATTCTTGGACTACTCTGTGATGTTTTTAAACTTTAATGTCTGATCTTCTCTGGAATTTTCAGTATTATCTTAAAGTCTGCAAAAGAAAATTTGTTTTTTCTATAGCCACGAAAGATCACTTTTCCTGGGGATGTAAAAAACAAAAGTCCTCTTTATACATGATGGAGTGTTTGCCTATATCAGAAGTATAGAATTAAAGAGAAATGGAAGCAACTCATTCATAACATAAAGATCTCTTTGGGCATATATAGACATAGTTTTACATTTTAATATTATCTATTGCATTTTTATTTATTTTGTTAAATATTTCCTAATTATATTTTAATTTTCTTTGGGCAATATTTGAGAATGTTGTGAGCCACATGCAGCTAAATCCTATATTTGGCACCTCTCCCCTACTTGATATGATTTGAGGAGCTTAAGATCATAAAATAGGTTCCTCCATTATCCTGGTGTTTGATTTTTCTTTTTTAGCATAAGGAAATTTTAGAAATGAAATTTCCACATATATGTAGAAGGAGACCTGACACAAAACTTAAAATCTTGAACTCATGAATGGGGCAATAAGAGACTAGGTAAATCTCCCTTAATTTCATGGCCAGTGACAACATTCCAGGTCTTTGGGACTTTGCAGACTCTTTATCCACCATGCAAAATTGCTTTTTTGAAACTGAAATCATGCTATGAAAAATTTGTTGTTTCTAACAGATTCTCCCATTCTTCTACTTAAATATAAACATTGTGAGATATATTTTCAGGCATTATTATATAATGCCTGGTGTTAGTAGTTGATTTTGAGTTAACTATGAGCAGGAGCATTCTATCCAGAATAAAACGCAGATTAAACTTCAAGAGTTAGAAGCACACAAAGCCAGAAGAGAGGTGAAGAGAAGGGGAAGAGAACAATATTTCTAATGTGTCTAGCTTGTGCCAGGTACTGTTAAGTGCTCTACAAATCTCTTTTGATTCTTGTGACAGCCCTTAGAGGTAGGTGCTATTATATAGCATATATATGTAATTTATATCTAAATTACAATTAAGGAAACTGAGGCAAAAAGATTAAGTGACTTGCCCAGAATTTTTTAAAAGATGGAAAATAAGGCTACTTTGTAATCCTTTCCCCCAAAAAAGATAAGCAATTGAAAATAATTATATGTATTAATTTCATCAAAGATACCACATTTTAAGAAACTTTCCACTTGAAAAACTAGTCTACCAATCATATTAATAGATGTTATATAATGTGTTATTAAGATTGCTTTGCTTAAGATTGATTTGTTAAGATTGTAATAGAGAAAGAGACAGAGAGAAAGAGACAGAAAGAAAGAGACACAGAGAGAGAATAAATTCCACACATTATTTTTAAAATAGTGTTTAATTTTTTTTCCTGTGGCTTGATCTGGAAGATATATGGGCCAAACTTTTATCCAAGTAGCATCTGGTGGCCTACAAAAAAAGAAGATGTCCCTTCAAAAATAATAGTCAGATCATTTCCAGGACAGAACTGCGACTTGAAAAAGACCTGTATTAAACGATTTTCTTTAATTTCAATCAAGCCATTGAACAAAATATTATTAAATGCCATTTCAAAGCATTTTCCTCACAAGAACTTCTGTTAAATACTAATTGATGTACTCAATTGCCTGCTCTACCTTAGTCAAAGGTATTTATTAATTTATGCAAATTCCTTTTTGTGTTATCATATTTGGCTCATATGGAAACAATGTTCATTGAAAATTTCAACTTTACAATATGCTTCCTAGCAAGCAGTCACCTCCCATTTCTGTTTTTTTAATTAAAAAAAAAAAAAAACCTAAGCATAATAACATACATGGATCATTGTAGTCATCTCAGTTAGACCTATTGTTGGGAGGTATTGAGGTGATTTTTAATTTTGACCCTGTTACTATCCATTGTATTAACTGATTCTCTCATTTTTATGTCAGAATTTACCCAAGTGTGAATCTGTTAGGGAATTGAACCTCTGAGTTCCTCAGAAAACTGTCTAAAATGGCAGTTCTCATACTTTTTTGGTCTCAAAATCCATTTATATATTCAAAAATTGAGGACCCTGCCCCAAAGAGGTGACTTTAGTTATTTCAATCGTGTCTGATTCTTTATGATCATGTTTATTCACATATTAGAATTTAAATATTCTATAATAATAATAATAATTTTTGTTTTTAACTTGAGATCCCTTAAAATATATCAGACTTTCCCCCAAAACATTACTAGATTATACTTTGAGAACACTACTTTAAAACTGTAAGTTTAACAGTAGGCAAACATCTACCTAGGTAAAGGAATTTTTTTCTTTTGTGTGTATTCACAATTCTAAAAATTATAGAACTAGTTATAATCATTCAACACTTTGTTTAAGTCAATGAACTTTAGTTTGATGCTCATTTCCTCAGTGCCAAGGAGAACAGTGCTAGAGATAAAGCTCTATGGTACATCTTACTTGGATCTCACAACAAGCCTATGAGAGAGAACTACAAACATTATTTTCTCTACTTTATAAGTAAGAAATGAGAGCTTCACCAATCCAAAGCAAAATGGCTTAGATAAAAGTTTATGTTAAATTAAATAAAATTGTTTCTGACATTGAAGAGAACAGAACTGGGGGAGAGGGAGAGAGACAATTAGAAACAGAAAGGTAGACAGAAACAGAGTTAAAGAGATGCAGTGAAAGAGATAGAAAAAAGAGAGAGAGCAGTAGAGAGAGTACTTAAGCTGAATTGAATTATTGGACATGAGGGAAAATTTTCTACCAAAGAATTTGCAGAAAATGAAAATCTAGTACAAAGAAAAGTACCAGAGAAATGAAGGAAAACTGGGGAAAGAGACACGATGATATTCAATTTGGGCTGATTTTATTTTTCCCAGAAACTTGAAAGTGAAATCTGAAAGTTGTACCCCTTTCCAGTACATTTCAAAATGGAATGTGATACAATAAATTCCTTGATAGGAAGTTGTATGGAATAAAAAAGGAGCTGTGCACTCAGGGAGAATCTATGGTGTAGTGGATAAAGCATCAATACAAGACTCAGGAAGAGCTAAATTCAAATGTTATCGTTATTGTTGTTCAATTGTTTCAGTCATATCTCATTCTTTTGACTCTTTGATATTTTCTTGGCAAAGAGTTTGCTATTTCTTTCTTCAGCTCATTTCATAGATAAGGAAACTAAGGTAAACAGGGTTAAGCGACTTGCATAGGGTCACACAACTAGAACACATCTGAAGCCAGATTGGAACTCAGAAAGATGACTTTTTCTGAATTTTAGCCTGACACATCACTCAACTGCCCCAATACAGCCTTAGACACTTACTAACTATGTGACACTGGACAAGTCACTTAATTGGTTTGCCTCAGGTTCCTCACCTGTAAAATGGGCACAGTAATAGCACCAACTTTCCAAGGGATTGTGAGAATTAAGATGAAATGACATTTGTAAAGAACATTGTAACTCTTTAAGCATTCCTATATAAATATGAGCTGTTGAATGACAATGGTAGTGATATTGTATATGATGCTTTAAAGTTCACAGAATTTTCCTCACAAGAACAAGATGAGATAAACTGAATTTGGGATTCTTTAAAATATTCAGAGCTCAAAGCTAAAGGAACTCCTTCAGTACTTTCTTTAGTCTTAGAGAGCTGCTGAAAGCAATGAGAGGTTGAGTGTTTTTTCTTAGGGTCACACAGCCAGTAAACCTTCATTGGCTCCAAGATCAACCTTATCTTGACTAGGACCTACTGGATTACCAAACTAGGCAGAATGTCATGACTCTGTTGTGTGTTTATAGAAACCTGCCAGACAAAAAGCTCAGAAATGTTGAATTATTTGTAAAAAAAAAAAAAAAAATTCTCCTCACCTTTTCCCTGGACCATTGCTCTTGGTCCCAAATTATTTTCTTTGCTTCCAGTCTATCCCCATTCCAATCCATCCTTCCCTCAGTTTATGATTATGTCACTCTTCCTATTTACTCAAGAAACTCCAGTAAGCTTCCATATTAAATTTAAAATAATTTCTTTAGCATTTAGAAATCTTCACAAAGAGCTCTAATTGTAAAAGGCCTTCACAACTACCTGCTGTAGGAGATTTTTCCTTTCCCCTCCTCAAATCCCTTTCTCCTTATTCTTATATATTACATGTCTTATTGTAATGGGCTGAGGCTTGAGTTGATGCACTGAGGTCCCAAGCACATGAGGCTAAATAGTAATTGGACCATACTCTATTAATATATAAGCTTGGAGAAAGAATGGTCCCCGCCCACTCTTTGTGCAAGTCCTGATGTGTTGTATAGGAAATGATGATTTTGGTGGGTGGAGGCAGGGGAGTGGAAAAGGAAGGGGAAGGAGAGACTTTTGGGATTGCGATTGCGACGGTTTGCTCAGCTCAGATCGCTCTCTGTTAGCTGGCTTCCTGTCGCAGCTGCCCATATTGCTATAGCAATCTTTCTTGCCCATATTGCTATCGCAATCTTTATTCACCTCTTCACTTCAATAAATATTGAAGATTTTTCCCTTAACCTGAATTCCTGACTCCGGCTGATTTTAAATACGCGGTCATTACATTTGGTGCCCAACGTGGGGCTGTTTTTCATTCCCTGTGGCAAAACTGTCCATTCATATCTTTTATAAGGCTCAGCTAAGTTAACTTTGGGCACTGAAAAGGCAAATCTTTTCATATCCTCTTTATCCAGAGGGATAGAATAGAAACAATCCTTAATATCGATGACCCAAAGAGGCCACTCTCTAGGCAATTGAGTAGGAGATGGAAGTCCAGGCTGAAGAGTTCCCATAGTTTCCATCTGTTCATTCACTTTTCTTAAATCTGTGAGCATCCTCCATTTTCCCGATTTCTTTTTTACAATGAACACTGGGGAATTCCAAGGACTTAGAGAAGGTTGTAAATGCCCTTGTTCAAGCTGCTCCTGTACTATATCTAATAAGGCCTGAATTTTATCGCTACCTAAGGGCCACTGTTCTATCCACACTGGTGTATCAGTTTACCATTGGATAGGAACAGGTGAAAGTGTTGGCAGGTCTTCAACAGCAGCCCTGCTTAAAAAACCGAAGTACTCATTTTTAACCCTAATTTTTGTAAAATGTCTCTTCCCCACAGATTGATGTTGAATAACTGGAAAAATGTGGTGTTGGAATTCCAATACATTTCTCCCTTCTTCTTTGGCCTTAATTAGTCCCTTTTGCAATCTACTCAAAGGAGCAGCTGGATGCTGGGGGGAAGGTGCTGGATGCTGGGGGGGAGGTGCTGGATGCTGGGGGGCAGGTGCTGGTGCTGTCACTGCCCCCCCCCCACTATCCCTCCTCCCTCCATCCCAGAGGGTGGAGTTGATGGAGGAGAGTCAATTACCTGCTCCTCAGGTGGGGCTGAAGCTGCCTCAGATTCACCCCACCCTTGAGCCTCACTTAAGTCTCCATGCCCTGTGGGGATATGACCATTAATCTGTTCTTTGTCTTCCTCCTTTATCTCAGGCTTCCTCATTTGGCTATTCCTAGAGTTTTTTCCTTTTCTCCTAGAACTTATACGGTATTTTAAGGCCAACTGTATCGTATTGTATAAATAGAATGCCTCGAAGGGAACTGACTGAGGACCGTTTTCAATGTTATATTCGGAGAGCTGTTGACCAACCAATGCCCAGTTATCTAGAGAGATTGGCTCTACCTCTAAGAACCAAGAGGAGGTGCGTTTTAATATACCCAGAAGTTTAGCTGCCTGTTCCCAAGTTATAAGTAGCCCTTGATCTTCTATCAGGTCACGATATATCAGGTGATATCTTCTATCAGGTGATATCTATCTAGATGATCTTCTATCAGGTTCTATATAGCACCACTCCTGGGTGGGGCGGGGGTTTGGGGGGTTGGGGTGGGGGATGGAGAATCTTTACCTAGTATCTGTCCCATTTCAGCCAAAAAGTTACTGCTTTAGTCTTTAAGAAAATAAGTTTCCTGTTTGTCTTATACTCACCTAAGTTCCTGGTCACTGGAGACTTCTTCAGTGAAAGTAGGGTCCTTGGTTGCCACGCTTGGGCGCCAAATGTAATGACCGCGTATCTAAAATCAGCTGGAGTCAGGAATTCAGGTTAAGGGAAAAATCTTCAATATTTATTGAAGTGAAGAGGTGAATAAAGATTGCGATAGCAATATGGGCAAGAAAGATTGCTATAGCAATATGGGCAGCTGCGACAGAAAGCCAGCTAACAGAACAAAAGAAAGGGGGAGCCACAGGTAACCCTAGAGAACTACTAAATCTAGCACTTTATATTATTAACTTCTTGATTTTTGACAAAGATGCACTGGCTCTGGCAGACAAGGTTTTATAACCCACCGGAAGGGCAATGTCCAGTGCGAGCAGCTCCACTATCTTTAGATAATCACCAGGTGATGTGGAGAGACCCAGAAAGTGGTGAATGGAAGGGACCAGATAGGCTAACTGCTTGGGGGAGAGGGTTTGCTTGTATCTGTACAGGTGGAGAAGGAATCAGATGGGTGCCAACGAGCCATATTTGCCTTGTCCATCGCAGAGAGACGGAACAGACCCTTGAAATGAAGGAGAAGACCCAAGAAACATTGGGTGGTTCTGTTGCTGATTGTGCTCACCATTGAAAGAGTGTGGCAGTAATGGCATTTGACTCATGGACATAGAAAATCATTGGACTTCAAAACCCTCAGAAATCATTGGATTCTCTGAAACATTAGATTGTTGTAGGACTTTAAATCCCTCAGGAATCATTGGATTCTTTGAGACATAAGACTTGAAAGCCCTCAGGAATCATTGGATTTTCTGAGAAATGATAAGACTGTTATAGGACTTCAAAATCTGCTGGAATCATTGGATTCCCTGATATGTGAAGCAATGGACAATTGATTGGTTTTGGACTATCTCTTGGCTGCTGAAGAGGTGTATGTGTGACTGCTGTTTACATACTCTCCTTCTAGGACTTCTGGCAATCTTTTACATCATAATGTTGATTTATATTGTTTGTTATACCGTTACTTGGGTGTATAATTCATGTTTGTTACACCATTTCAAGCCTGTACTGACTCTGGGGAGAGTCATCACTAATAACCTCTGCATTGTTGCTATGTGCTATGTGCTATGTGTTCCCATGCTGATGGGTTTGTGCATAATAAGACCCTTGAGCCCAGAAACCTGCTAGCAACCCCCACTTCCCTTTGGTGCTTTTCATCTCCCTTCCTGAGATGTCAGGGAGGGCGTGATTATCTCCTTTTTAGTGCTTTCACCTCCTTTCCTGAGAAGTCAGGGAGGGTGTGATCACCTCCCCTTGGGGGTTCTGATCTCCCTGAGGAGTCAGGGATGGCATGATCACCTGTGTTCGAAAACAAAAGAAAGCGGGAGATATAATGGGCTGAGGCTTGAGTTGATGCACTGAGGTCCCAAGCACATGAGGCTAAATAGTAATTGGACCATACTCTATTAATATATAAGCTTGGAGAAGAATGGCCCCCGCCCACTCTTTGTGCAAGTCCTGATGTGTTGTATAGGAAATGACGATTTTGGTGGGTGGAGGCAGGGGAGTGGAAAAGGAAGGGGAAGGAGAGACTTTTGGCATTGCTATTGCGATGGTTTGCTCAGCTCAGATCGCTCTCTGTTAGCTGGCTTTCTGTCGCAGCTGCCCATATTGCTATAGCAATCTTTCTTGCCCATATTGCTATCGCAATCTTTATTCACCTCTTCACTTCAATAAATATTGAAGATTTTTCCCTTAACCTGAATTCCTGACTCCAGCTGATTTTAAATACGCGGTCATTACATCTTATATGTGCATTTTTCTTCCCCATTAATCTGGGAGATTTTGGAGAGGGAATATGCATTGATAAAACAACTACCATGTGCCAAACACTAGACTAACTATTTTACAAACAGCCTCTCATTTGATCCTTACAACAATCCTGGGAGTTAATTGCTATTATTCTCCCCATTTTATAAATTAGAAAATGGAGGCAGAAGAGGTAAAGTGGCTTGTCCAAAGTTACATAGATAATTGTTGTTTCAAAATAGAATCAACCTCAGGTCTGAGTTCCTGATTTCATGCCCAGAACCTTATCCACTATACCACAAGCTGTTTTTAAATGTAAATTGTTAAAGTTGTTGAGCTCTAACACAGCTATAAAGCATAACTTTTATTTTCTCTAAGTGGAATCAAGTAACATTCGACTGTCATGAGCAATTTGGCCACTGCTTATAGCTTCCCTTGTTGAATTCCTGGATGTCTAGAATCACATTTTTGCTTTTCTTTGTATCCCCCAATGCTTAGCACAGTGCCTGGCACATATTAAGTGTGTCATTGCTAAATGTTGAATGATTGGCAGATTTGATCATGTTCACACAAATTGCAAAGGAGGGGCCCTTCTTTACATTAAATATTTGCCAGTTACAATAGAGAGTCTCTTTCCCTGGACGTGTATTTCTTTAATACATGTTCCAAGATGCTGATAAATGTAGTATCTTTGAGTTTTGGCAATGCTGCATCTTGGCAGTCTGTACCCAACAACTCACACTTATACAGCTCCTACTTTAAAAACAAGGATGTGAATTTATTGAGCACATAGTATGAAAATATACATCAATCATTTGGGGGACATTCTAGCTTAAAGAATATGCAAATACGTATTCATAAAAAATTGTTATTAGTTCAATCAGAGAGCTACTTTCTATGAAAGATTTAGCCAGTAATTCATACACCATCACCAAGCAGAAAGATTTGTGGACAGAAAGAACTAAGATTTAGGAGGTAGAAAAGACCTTGAGGCTGTAACTTATAACAGCCACAAACATTTATTTGGTGCTTAATGTATACAGAAAGTGGGCAGCTAGATGGCACAGGGGATAAAGTGCAAGCCTAGCATCAGAATGCATCTACATGAGTGCAAATCTGGCTTCAGACACTTACTAGCTTTTTGATCTCAGGCAAATCACTTAGTCTTGTATGTTTCCATTTACTCATAAATAAATAAAATAAGCTAGTGAAGGAAATGATAAACCATTTTGGTATCTTTGCCAAGAAAATATCAAAAGAAGTCATGAAGAGTTGGAAATGACTAAACAATTATCTTTATGCACTATCATTTCACCAAGATGACAACTGTCATTGGGTCTGGTGACCCAAACTTGGACTTTTCCAGATCAAATAAGGAATCCTACCTGGAAAATACTGATCACTTGCCTAGCAACAAGAGCATTTAAAACTATGTTGCATTTCATTGATATTACTCTGGAATGCTAACAGGTTTATTTTAAAATACATTTAAATATATATTATAATTTTAACAACAAAGTTTTTATGTTATTCCATTTATCATTTTGACATTTGATAAAATGTATTTGGAATAACATACAAATAGGGCATCTATGTAATACAGGAGATAGAGGGGCTGGACCTGGAGTCAGCAAGACTCACCTTTCTGAGTTCAAATGTGACCTCAGACATTTATTAGCTGTGTGACCTTGGGCAAGTTACTTAACCCTGCTTGCCTCAGGTTCCCGCTTCTGTAAATTGAATATAAAACGAGGGAAGGGCAAACCACCACAGTATCTTTGCCAAGAAAAATCTAAATAGGGTCACAAAGAGTTGGACATGATTGTAAAACAGCTCAATTTTGGGTAGAGCTGTTTGTATTTGATTGTATTAAGCTGACTTTGGCTCTTGAAACAGAAACTCTTTTATCCAATCTATATAAATATTTATTATGAATTAGGAGTATTCTTTTAGTGAAATGGGTCATTTTTATAAAGTTAATTTGAAAGTTCTCTGGGAGAAGATTCTAGAAAATAGAGATAATCCCAAACTTTCCAAAGTTGTTCCACAAACAAGACACCTCAGAGCAAATGTAGAAAGATATAAAACAAGACTTGAAGCAGAACAGATGTCTTCCTGAGACAACTAGAGAAGATCAGAAAAGAGATGATGGGATGAATATTTGGTTCCTGTGAATTGTAAACATATTGAGATTAGTTCTAATAAAATAGCAAGTGAAGGCTGAATTTGAAGGTAGCTTCAGCCACAGCTACAAGAATTTTCACCTCCTAGACAATTTGAAGAGTAAGGAACAGGGAAGATTGAGGGAATCTCTGCTAATAAGGGACACCAGGGTCAACTGAGCTGACAAGACCCAGTTCTGGCCAAAAAGAACCAGCACACAGAAAATTGTCCTGAAGTGTTAGAACAAGAGGGGAAAGTAGAAATAGAAAAAAATTGACTGTTCAACACCTGAAAGAGATTTTATGAGGAAAAGCTACAGAAAATATCATAGCCAAATTCCCAAACTCTCAAGTTAAGAAGAAAATATTATGAGCAACAAGAAAAAATTCAGATTAAGCATAACCACAATTAAAATCACAAAAGACTTAGCTTTGGCTATATTAAAAGACCACAGTCTTGGAACAGCATTTATTAAAGAGCAAAAGAACTGGAGTTATAGCCAAAATTATCATGCCCAGAAAAGTTAAGCATAATCCTAAATGAAAAAAAAAAAAAGGATATTTGTTATAAAAATACCAGGACTTAATAAAAAATTTGGCATTGAAGATCCAAGATAAATACAAGGTAAACATCAAAGATTAATTACAAAAGAATCAGTAATGATAAACTTTATTTTTAATAGTATTCTACTTTTCCAATTACATGAAAAATAAGCTTTCAGCGTTCATTTTTATAAGATTTTGAGTTCAAATTATCTTTTTTTCCCTCCCTCTTTTATCCTTCCTAAGATAGCAAGCAATCTGATATATAATGTATAATACAAAGTATATTATATATGTTATATATATTTATATATGCATCATAATAATGTATAATAACATGTATTATAATTTTAAACATATTTACATATTAGTCAGATATTTTAAAAAATCAGAACTAAGTGGAAAAATCATAAGAAAGAAAAAGCAAACATTTTTAAAATGTGAAAATACTATGCTTCAATCCATCTCCATAGTTCTCTCATCTGGATGCAGATGGCATTTTCCATACCGAGTCTATTGGAATTGTCTTGGATCAATGAATTGCTGAGAAGAGCTAAGTCTAATATATAAACTGTTTATTTTCTTTATGTGGAAATGTAAACCTTATGTCCAAGACTGGCATTAGTAATTGGGTACTTTGAAAGAAAGATTGAGGTAGAGCTGAGTATGATGTAATTCTAAAAAGTAAGGCCATGTAAGAAAAGGTAAAAAGAGTAATTATCTTATACAAATGAGGTGTGAGAGGAAGCACTGACACAGAGAAATTAGATAGGGTGGAGGGCTGTCAGTTCTGGAACTCTCATCTCATAGGGAATAAGTTAAGGAGGGAACAGTATATATATAGTATTATATGTACAAAAGCACATGTACACATGTATGTACAAGTGTGCTACACATAGGTATCTATATTCATACATATATATATATATATACATATACATTAGTATACAACTATGTAAGACTGTACTATCTTGTCTGTTTTCTCTGAAGGTAGATATGTCTGTGTATATGTGCGTGTGTGTGTATATATATACACACACAGACATACACATATGTGTATACACACACACGCACATATACATGTATTTGTGTAAGTATATACAAAGATAGGCAGACAGATACAGAGGCAGACAGATAGACAGATGCTTGTGTTTAATTATAGCCTTCTTAGTAGGGGATGGAGCAAAGGGAAAAATAGAATAAAATAAAAAAGCACATGCAGATAACAAAAGAAAACTTATAAGAAAGCAAAGATGGACAATGCTGAACAATGTGTAATATATGTTATGTAGGCTTTTTTGAAATGGAAATTTGTTGCTTTATGTTTTTAATCCTCTCATATTTTGTTGTGCATATGACAATGTTTTTCTTTTTTTTCTTTCCTTTTTTGTATTTAACTTTAAAACAAACAAATAAATAGAGAAAAAAAGAAAGTTCCCTGGCAAGTTTGATAGAGTGAAGTGAGCAGACCTAGTAAGATAATTTATATGATGAAATCAATAATAAACAGAAAAATATATAAGTTAAACCTTAGAACAATGTCCAATGAAATGATAAACCATTACTCCAGAGGACCAAAAAAGTCTATTATCTATCACTTGCATTAGAACTTAAAACGCAGAAAGAAGTAACTTTTGTTTTGTTTTTTAATGTGGCCAATGTGGGGATTTGTCTTTTTTTTTTAAAATTTTATGCATTTGTTTTGAAGATTTTATTTCTTTTTTCTTTTGAACTGTCTAATTATAAGCAATGGAAAGTAGAAGAAAGAAAAAAAAAGAATATTTGTTCATTAGGAGAAAAAAATAGGGGGAAGTAAAAACATATTTGATATGTATACATTTACTACTATATTATTTTAAAAATATTTTCTGATAATTTCCATTAAACATAAGAAAAATAAAAATATTTAAAAGTAAACAAAATAAATAATATTTTTGAAATATAGTGTGAGTTAAAATTTCTATTATTTTTACTATGAATATAAATAAAAGACCTCTTAAAATTTGAAAACATCTATCTACTGTTTTAAAGAATTTTATTTGTGATGTCCCCTTAAGTTTTAATCTTTAATGGAACTATGTTCTTCGGTGTTGTAATCCAAATTTACTTTCTTAACCTGTGTAATTCTTATCTATGATAACCTCCAGAAAGAAATTACCCAGAATGCTATTTTTAATATCCCATGTTTATCTTTGAAACACTTGGGTTCTTAAAAAATTATCTCTTCCTCTCAAGAATGATCACCTACTTTTTTGGTCATATATATGATGAAGGATATTCCACACATATGTATGATACACATACGAATAGATATACACATACATCTATACATGCATATATATATATATATATATACATGCACATGTATAATATGTATGTATATAAGTGTATACAAATATTATTTTGTTATATGCATTATATTATTCCTGATTCTTTCCATTGTCCTCTGCTTCACTTGTCATTTTGATTTTTCTGTACTTGTAGTGTTTTCTATTATTCTATATTTCAAAAAAAAAATACAGAATCTGGGGGAAGATCATGTATTAAACACTTAAATGAAATCTCAATAAACTCTTAATTATATTTGCAACAACTGGGTGTTGCAAGAGAGAGCTGTCTCAGGGAGAAGACGGGATTTAAAAGAGAAGATATTCTTCAGTTGATTTTTAAAAAAGAAACAACCTTCTCTCAGTAAAAACAAATAAACAAAAAAGATACCTTTTAGATAAATTGTGCTTTGGTGGCAAGATATTTTATTCCCAGATATTTGTGAATTCTTTTTCATTTGGAAAATGAAAGGTCAGGTATCAAATTAACGTTAAGCCAATAAAAGAATGCTGATCAAAAGGTGATAAGTTCACTCCTCTTGCAAATACAAAGAAAGACTCCATCTGAGTTAAGGGGTATCAGAACATCTTGTCAGCAGATGAATTAAAGTTTGTTAAAGCACACACACACACACACACACACACACACACACACACACACATATCCATGTTTAAAAATAACAGTGACAACTTTAGTTCCCAAATACATCAACACCTGCACAAGAACAATACTTTCCAGAATTTTACCCTTATTCTACCTCCATTTAATCATGATTCACTTTGTATAGATCAATGACACATCATCCCCCTTTTATTCTTTCTTTACCCCTGCCCATCAGTCACTTTTGATTTTCAAACAAAAGGTGTGTCTATCATTCAGTAATGATACTTTATCCAGATTTGATTTTTTCCCCCTTAAATAGCATCCAGAATAAGGAGGATAATATTACTTCACAATTCCTTGTATTTTCCTACTCTCTCAGTCTTTGAAATCAGACAACAGTTTTACCATCTTAAAATTCTCACTGTCATCTTATTTGTCAAAGGGTGAACATTAACATCAATACTACTGAGCCCTGTGAATAGCCACTGAGTTTCTGACCTCACTAGTCCCTGTGAACCTGGCACTTCTGTTAACATTGACCTTTTCATTTCAAAAAGATAACAGCCTCAAAGACACATGATTTTATTTTGTTAGCTGGGAGGAAGCAGGAGGAAAGAAATTGAGCTCTATGCTATACGACATTTGATTAGAAACAATAGAAAATTCAATAGTTAATCTCTAACCCCTCAACATTCTCATGTTTATTTACATTGTAAAGATACTAAAGCAAACTTTAGGTTTGCATCCATAATTAGGGGACACTATGCTTCCTGTAGATTTTTTCTGGTTATACAACTTTGACCAATAACTATTTACTCATTCATTAATCCAACAAATATTAACACTACTATATACAAAACTGGCTTGAGAGTTTTGAAGATAAATTAGACATTATGACTACCTTCAAGAAGCTAGTATTTTTGTTGGGGAGAAATGAGTAATATCCAGTATTTAAAAGACTCTCACATCCTACTCTAATGAACAACAGAGCTATTTAGTCAAGAGCCCTTAATTAAAATCCTTCCTCTGATATTGAGTCCTACTTGACTCTTTTTTTACCCCATTTGGAGTTTTCTTGGCATTGATTCTGAAGTGGTTTGTTATTTCCAGATCATTTTACAGATGAGAAAACTGAGACAAATAGGGTTAATCAACTCACTGAGGATTACACAGCTAGTAAGTATCTGAGGCCAGATTTGAACCGATGAAGATGAGTATTCTTTACTCTAGACCCAGTACTCTATCTGTTGTGCCACCTAGATGACACCTAGAAGATGAGTCTTCACAACTTATTTTCAGTAAGATCATAGACAAATAATCTCTCTCTGAACCTCAATTTATCCATCGATAAAATGGTATTATCAGAAGTTTTTGTAGGAATAATCCAAGATCCTATACACAAAATGTTATGCACTTAAATAACTGTAAATGCAAATTTTTCTTATGGAGACTAATCTCATTTTGATTAGTTTTACAATTAATTACAATTAATTAATAATTAATTTTATTTTCATTATTTTTCAATGGAAAAAAATTACAAGAGGAAGATTTAGATTCTCCTTAAGACAAAGCTTCCAAAAATTTAGAACTATCTAAAAATGAAAACAAACAAAAACAAGTTATCAGATAAGGTAGTGATTTCCCTGTCACTAGAACCATTCTTTCCCACATTGTATTATCACTTGCTAGAAATATTACAGATATGACTCAGCTTATGACTGGATGCCTTCTATGATCTCTTCTGTGAAAAATGCTGAAAAGTTGGGTTTCCATAGTCTTGCAAACTTTGAGAAATTGGGATAGTAGGTACCATTGACTAAGAGGTTTTCAGAATGTAAGAAATTAAGGAAGATTAGAATTCACAGAATAATTAAGTGATCAATAGAAGGCTTGAGCAAACAAGAAACTGTGGGGCTAGGAAGGCACAGGTGGATTCAGCCAGTCAGAAAAAGTCTTGTGGTTTTGAGAAAAATCATAAACTTAAGATAATAGCCCATCCAGCCCAAACTAGTTGGGGTCAGTGACCTGATTTAACCAACTCACTACTAGGCCTCCTTAATAGGTTTATTAAATATTAAACAACACACCCCAGAGGAGGAGGTTTTCTGCCATTTTTGAACATGGGATATATGATGGGGATGGAGAACACATGTTTTATACATATTAAGGGGGAATACATAGTGGGAGTATCAGAAAGACTGTAACCCAGGTAAAAATGGACCAATCCATTCTTTGGGAGGGGCTGCATCACATAAGTAAGTATAAAGATTCCTCCATTTCTGTACCCAGTGCTCCCTCTTCCCAAAAAGGAGTGGGGCCTTCTTCTGGCCAGAAATGTTAAAATGATTCCTTAAGATTCATCTTTACTAAAATTTCCTTGATATCTGATTTCAGTGTCAAGAGTATTTTTTTTAACACTTCTAATTCCAAGTGTTTTACTACAAAAATCCAAAAATAAGCAAAATGCAACTTATTAGCATTATTATTAAGAGGCAATATATTGTACTTTAAGGCTTGCATTCATTATTTTGCTATTTTCCTTATAATACTCTATAAGATATATACTTTTATCTTTCCCATTTTAAAAATGAGGAAAAGGGAACTGCCAGTGATGAAATGATTTGTTCAGAGTCCCATTGCTATCAAGAATATAAAGCAGGTTTTTAACTTGCATTACATACATAAGTGACTAAATTAATGTGAAAGCATGTAAGTACTTATTATGTGCCAAGAATCGCCTGAGTACTGATGATATGAATTCAAAAGTGAGATAGCCTTTGCCTTCAAAGATCTCATATTCCAACAGGTGAAATAGAATTAGAAAATGGGAGGAGAAATATGAAAAGGGAAGACTTTGGCAACATGGTTTGGAGTGGCCTAGAAAAAGCTTGATTGTTGAAAAGATAAGATTCAAGCTACTTCTTAGACCAAGATTCATTGAAAGGGGTGGATAAAGGACAAAGTATGAATGACATGGTTTAGAAATTACTACAAAGTGATATGGCTTGATTTCAGGCAAAATGAAGTGGAAGCTCACCAGTCAAAGCTCAAGGTCCCAAGTACAAGAATAGATATGAAAGGTAAAGAAAAATGCCTTAAATTTAAAAATAAATGTCCCAAATTTGTTCTAAAAATTGCTTCTGCAATGATCAAAAATGATGTCAATCAACAAATGATTTTTAAATTTGTGAGAGCTTTCTTTATTGTTTGGCACATCTTTTCCTTTTTCTTCTTCTTCTAATTAGACCAAGGTCTTCAAGATGACATAAATCCACTTTATGGTTGTGTTCGTTTTAATACTTAATCAACTACCTTCCTGAGAAGTCATTGCTTTTAAATTTAACTTTTAAACTTTCCTTTCAGACAAATGCTATCATTTACAAGTGATTTGGAATGCAAATCATGAAAACTGCTCAATACTCTTAGCTCCTGTCCTTTATGAATCAGTGCCCCATAAACCGTTGTCAATATCTATATTAAACACTTATTGACTAAGGTTTTATAGTGGTCTTATTCACAAAGGACCACTGCTGCCAATGTGACTCCTGAGTATTGTCAAAGGAATGTTGCTTTGAGAAAAATGATTCTTTATAAACTCAGGAAGGAAAATTGGCTATTGCTAAAGTGCAGGCATGAAGAACATCAAAAAATATCCAACAACAATATTTTTGGCCCATTTATAGTACATGGCATTTTAAAGGACCAAAGAAGGGATTTATATAGCAATTGTTGTTTTTGTTTTAATCAAACAACTGGTGGAGAAGTCTGGTTAAGACATTTGATTTATTGATTTCAACATCCAGTTTTGACAACTGAGAACAACTGCCTGCAACTGCAACCTTCTTAAATTAGGATATAGGAGCAAAATAAATAAATAAAAATTTGCATTCAGTTACTAAAGTTAAAGTTTGAAAAAGGACTAGAATAACTTTAGGAAAGCATCTTTGTCCTCATTGGTACCAATGACTCAAAGGAATGAATAGATGAACTGCAAAAAGCCAATATCCTAGAAAGCATTAGGAAAACCAATGTTTACTGTAGATCCTGTTTTATAAAACTATCTTGACTAACATGGAGGATATTAGAAATCTCAATTTTATTCCTTTAAAAAATTAATCTTTCCATTTTCTAGATTGCAAGACACTTTCAAATTCAGTATTTCAGGATATTAACATCAGAATGGTAATTTTGTTTTCTGCTCCTTTGGTTCACTTTGTTTGCAGTATAATAGATATAGTATAATAGAATTTAAAGCCTGGAGGGACTATAAAGCTTACCTAGTCCAGACCTTTTATTTTACAAATAAACATACCTATGCCCAGAGGTAAAGAGATATCCAAAATCACATAGTAGATATGGGATTCAAACTGAGATTTTTTAATTTTTATTCTTAGCAAGGGGGTGGTGTTGATTTTTGTTTTTTAGTATAACATACCTGTCTTTCCATTACAAATCTGTCTAAAATAAGTAAATGACTAAAAAACTAAAACAAAACAAAACAACAACAACAAAAACTACGATCTTGGCAATGTGATATAGATGGTAGCCTCTGAAGACAGAAAGCATAATTTGCTGGCCTGTATCTGGCACATACTAGCAACTTAATTATAGGCAAAACCTTTTAACCTCTCTATGTAAATATCTTTCTCACCAATAAAAAGTCCCCCAAAAAGATTAGTTTCTAATGATTATATATTTCTTAAATGTTCCTATATGGAAGAAGAGGTAATTCCAATTAAGCCAAAAGTATTGTTTAGCATTTTGTTGTTTTAGTCTTAAAATCTCTCCACAAGAAACAAAATGGTTCTAGGTTTCATTTCCCTCCCATAAGTGTCTTATGTTTGTCTTAGGGCTTCAATCAAAACTAATCAAATTAGCAAATATATGTAAGGCATTTTGCAAATCTCAAATCACCTTGTTATTACTATTATTTTAAATAATAATAATTATTATTATTATTGAGACTTGGTTTGTTTATAGTTGACTATTGACTATATTTTCTGGTATCAGAATAAAGTGACATGATCAGTGGTACCAAAAAATATTACAACAAAAACACTAAATGAATCTTCAGACAAAATTTGTGCTTAAAACCTATGCACCTGAACTTTTAGACTAGAAGATCATAAAATTAGAGTTTATGGAGCATATCTGAGTTTTCACAAGATTATTATCACTTAATCAACAAGTTTTTTACTATATTACAAGCACTGTTTTAAATGCTAGTTATAGAGAAAAGAAAAAAATATATTCCTTGCACTCAAAGAACTCACATTTTAATGGAGGAGACAATAGTCAAATAATTATGTACAAACAAGATATACCCAGTATAAGTGAAAGATTTTTATTGTTCATCCTTCTTTCTCAAAGAGGCCCATGACATCAGGGAGTAAAAGCCATGACATGCAAGCAAATTGGATTTCAATGATGGAGGTCTGTGCAAGTTCACTTGCCTTACTTTCCCCTCCAGAGCCATCTGGGTCCAGTGGCCAGATATAGATCCTACTGGAAGTAGCCCTGGATTCAGTGGGAGACCTTGGCCTTTTTAAGCTAAGGGTTTCAACAAGTCTCTGTTTGACTGAGGCTGCACCCATTCAGTGATTAAGGCTAGGTTGCAATGGAGACAAACAATCTCTTTCATCTAGCCCAAAAATATCTAAATAAATCTGAAAAGGGAAGACCCTTGGGGTTTCTGGCCAAAGCAGAAATAATTTCTTTGTAAATACAACACCCTTTGTAAATGAAGAGGGAGATCATCTTAGAAGGAATATACCAGTAGTTGTGGGGGAAGATGTGGCAGTTATTAAGAAGGAATGGCCTGGAAAAAAAGTCTCTTATAGAAAATAGGAATCCAAGAAAGTCAGGAAGTGAAGGTAAGGAAAGAGAGCATTCCATGCAAGGAGTGAAAGTACCTGGAGTCAAGAAGTGAAGTGTAAATTGTTAAAGATTCCAGTGTTCCTAGATCATAGGTTATATGGAGGAGAGTCAAGGTATAAAAAGGGCTCAGATAGAGAAGAGCTTTAAAAATTAAATAGGCTTAAATTTATTCCTGGTATCAATAAGTAGCATCTAGAGTTTACTACATAGGAAGAAAACGTGTCGAATCATTTTTTGGTCATGTCCTTTTTCTGGGCAAAAATATCGGGGTGGTTTGCTATTTCCTTCTCTAGCTTATTTTATAGATAAGAAAAATGAGACAAACATAGTTGAGCGACCTGTCCAGAGTCCCACAAGTAGTAATAATGTTGATGTAGTAGTACTACTAGTAGAGTAGTAGATGTCTGAGGCCAGATTCAAAATCAGGATGGAATCTTCCTGAATCCAGGCCTATCACTCTATCCTTTCATTATCCCTAGGGACAACATGGTCTAATCTGTAGTTTAAGAATATCATTTTGGCATTCAAGTGGAAGATGAATGAGAGTTGGTAGAGATTTGAAGCAGGGAGACCAACCAGAAACCATATCTTTCTATGTAATAGATCATAAACTCACAACCAGTGGGGATTGTTTCCTTCTTTGTACTTGTATTCCATCCACTTTGTCCAGTGTCAGGCATTTCATAAATTTTTTTTCAATTGATTGATTAATATCAAAGTATTTGACTATAAGAATAAGAGATGCAAAGGAAAGGTAAACTGTGAGCTGGACTCTGAACTCAATGAGGAATAGTTTCTATTCAGTCAGGAAATGGATATGTGTGGTGTTTTTCTTCTTTTAAAATAATGTAAGACTGGTCCTTTCTGGGAGTGAGCAAGTTTTTCAGGGTCTTCTGGAGGCAGCCTTAGTATCAGTTCAGATCAATAATTATCCCAAATGCAGCCAGGTGATAAAACTTTTATTGTCTCCAATATAACCCAGTTAGCTTAGAGGCCTATCTCTCTGCTTGGTTCCAAGATCTCTTGCAGCTTTGTCCTTTGCTTATGCCTCTGCTTTCTTCAGCCTCCAATTCAGCTCCACTCCAATGTAATTCAGCTGAACTCTCTCGACTGGGCTTATATATGACTCTTCTGAGAGAATGGGATTATGGGTTTTCTCCCAGAGTGCTCTCTGGCCCTAAGAGCTTCAAGGGAGGGTGAATTCAGATATCGCATACTAAACCCTGAAATCTCCCAAAAGTGTGAACTCCAATGAGTAAAAGTGTGAACACAAACATTGTATCAATTACATTGAGTTAACACTAGAATTCTAACATCTCCCTTGAGTTATCACCTTGTTTCAAGTTGAGTTAACACTAGGATTCCAACAGATATGAATATATTTTCTACCAATTTCTTTATTCAGGAAATGCATCTTTTTTTTTT
>MU174340.1:49311819-49384319 GCA_016696395.1 Antechinus stuartii
CCTAGATGGCAAGCAGTCCTATATATGTTAGATATGTTGCAGTATATCCTAGATACAATATATGTTTGCAGAACTGAACAGTTCTCTTGTTGCACAGGAAGAATTGGATTCAGAAGGTAAAAATAACCCGGGAAGAAAAACAAAAATGCAGATAGTTCACATTCGTTTCCCAGTGTTCTTTCTTTGGGTGTAGCTGCTTTTGTCCGTCATTTATCAATTGAAACTCAGTTAGGTCTCTTTGTCAAAGAAGTCCACTTCCATCAGAATATGTCCTCATACAATATCGTTGTCGAAGTGTATAATGATCTCCTGGTTCTGCTTATTTCACTTAGCATCAGTTCATGTAAGTTTCGCCAGTCCTCTCTGTATTCATCCTGCTGGTCATTTCTTACAGAACAATAATATTCCATAACGTTCATATACCACAATTTATCCAACCATTCTCCAATTGATGGGCACCCATTCAATTTCCAGTTTCTAGCCACTACAAACAGGGCTGCCACAAACATTTTGGCACATACAGGTCCCTTTCCCTTCTTTAGGATCTCTTTGGGATATAAGCCCAATAGAAACACTGCTGGATCAAAGGGTATGCACAGTTTGATAACTTTTTGGGCATAATTCCAGATTGCTCTCCAGAATGGTTGGATTAGTTCACAACTCCACCAACAATGCATTAGTGTCCCAGTTTTCCCGCATCTCCTCCAACGTTCATCATTATTTTTTCCTGTCATCTTAGCCAATCTGACAGGTGTGTAGTGGTATCTCAGAGTTGTCTTAATTTGCATTTCTCTGATCAATAGTGATTTGGAACACTCTTTCATATGAGTGGTAATAGTTTCAATTTCATCATCTGAAAATTGTCTATTCATATCCTTTGACCATTTATCAATTGGAGAATGGCTTGATTTCTTATAAATTTGAGTCAGTTCTCTATATATTTTGGAAATGAGGCCTTTATCAGAACCTTTAACTGTGAAGATGTTTTCCCAGTTTGTTGCTTCCCTTCTAATCTTGTTTGCATTAGTTTTATTTGTACAAAGGCTTTTTAATTTGATGTAATCAAAACAGGAAATGCATCTTAATTTACCACCTACCATGTATAAGATATTGTGCTAGATGATGAGGACTTATTTCTTCTTTTTTAATTGGCTGTCCATATCTGAAGATATACACTAATATAACATTTAACATTGGATACATACAAAGTAAGTGATGATGGCTTCAAAGTAGAGATCTAAACAAAATATTCTGAGAAACATTGAGAAGGTGGAGGATAATTCAGTATGGAGGAGTCAAATAAGGCTTCAATGAAGGAGATGGTATCTGAACTGAGCTTTGCGGGAGATTTTTTTATTTTCAACAGTATTTTATTTTTCCAAATACATGTAAAGATAGCTTACAAAATTCATTTTTGTAATACTCTGTTCCAAATTTTTCTTCTTCTCCCAAACAGTAAGCAATCTGATATGTTAAATATGTAAAATCCTTTTAAACATGTTCTCATATTTGTTATGTTGTACAAGAAAAATCAGACCAAAAAGGAAAAAAAATAATGAGAAATACAATAACAAAAAGTGAAAAAAAATGCTTTGATCAATAGTCAGCCTTCATAGTTTTCTCTCTGGAAATAGATGGCATTTTCCATCTCAGTTCTATTGGAATTGCCTTGATTCACCATGTTGTTGAGAAGAGCCAAATCCATCATAGTTGATCATCACATAATCTTGTTCTTATTTTATACCATGTTCTCTTGGTTCTGCTCACTTCACTCAGAATTTGATAGGAATTTTGAAAGGCTGTGATGAAGAAAGAGTCAGATTTAATGTTAACAATTCAAGTATTGGTGCTCTCAAAAGAAATATAACAGTGTAGTGAAAGGGAAGGTTAAGAGAGAAATATGATCATTTGCATTTTAGAAATGTTACTGAATCACTAATTTTCACCATAAGAAATGACCTCAAAGAGTCCAATCCATATCTGGGCAAGCATACTTTCTATAATATACCTGAGAAGATGCTTTAAGTCATCCCAATGAGTAGAAAGCTACTCTTTTCTAAGACAATTCATTTCTCTTTGGGAAAGCTCTCATTATTAAGAAGATTTTACTTATATGAGACCTACATTTGCTTTATTTCAACCTCTATCAACAGTTCTATTCACTATTTATGGAGTATTTAGGAGGATTAGCACCCTCTGGGACCAATCTCTTTTCAGGGCTACTCATACCTTTTTAGTGCTCACTTCCTGCCCAGTTCCAAAAACCTCAAGCATGTACAACGTCCTCACTTGGGTAAAACCATCTTAATGGATGAGCTAAACTAACAGTCCTCAAACTTATTGGTGAATTGGGGGATCACTAGTCCAAGCATGTGAAGACTTCCCTGAGTAGAATGGGTAAAAGAGAAATAATTTGTTCCAGTGACCATGAAGGCAGGTGAAGCAGGTATTTGTAGAATGCTTAGAGCTTGATCAGACTTTTTATTGTCATCCTGACTTTTAATTGGCCCTTGGAATTCAACAAGAGAGTGAGGCTGACAACTTTGTACAATTCTGACTCACTTATACCAAATTAACACACAAATTAAAACATTACCCATGTTGGTTCTCCTTGAAAATGAAGGATGAACAATAGCATCAGAGAAAAAAAAAAGTCTAATCCTTATTTTCTCTGACAGTCCTTCAAACATTCCAAAGTCATCTCTCCTCTGGACAAAATGGTTGTTCCTTCCTCTCATTCTAATGTGTCATGTAAATAATGGACTTTACTATCCTGGTTACCTGCCTCTAGGGTCTTTTGCTTATCAATATCAACATTAACTATTATTTTATTGTAATTTATTGAAATTAATTAGCCCAAAACAATCATAATCCTCTAGATATGACAGACAAGGATAGAGATCAGAAGAACTATCTCTTTCCTCATGCTGGTGACTGTATATCTCTTAATGTATCTTAAAGCTTTCTTGAGCCCCATAATTATTTTTTTTTTCCTTTCAGCTGATCATATTGGGTCCAGATTTTCTCCACTAAAACCAAATCTCTTTAGAGAAATTGAAAGGGTGGTTATGTGAGTGGAGAGAAGGAGACAAAAACAAATGAGATTATAGAGAACTTAATTATGAAATTTATGAAAAATTATGAATTTATGAAAGGTAGCAACTAGTTATATAGGTTGACCCAAAACTCATAGTGCAATTTCAAGTTTTAATAGCTTAAAACTACACTAAAATGCACAAAAATGACTGCAAAAAACTGGCTTTTGGTCTGCCTTCTATATGTGCATTAAGGGAGAATGACAGGTTATAAACCTGGATAACTGGCCCATATTTGTCACATAAAAGAAAAAAAGTTTATTCAAGTGTTTTATTTCTCAATTTTGGGGGATAATATTTTGTACAGCACAGATATTAATTACTCGTTAAATCTTCTGCGTATGTGTATGTGTAATATGTGTAAATCTGTCTGAATTGAAAGCTTTTTTTATTTGGAATTTCTTTTATGGCCTGTTCAATTTTATTTTCTGAGATTGGATTGTTTAAGATCTCTACTTCATACTCTGTTAATTTGCACATCTTATATTTTTATAGGTAAACCTCTATTTCTTTTAAATTGCTGGTTTTAATGACATAAAATTGTGTACAATAGTGTGCTAATATATAACTGTGTATAATCCTTTTTATTTCTCCTTTTTTGATATTTCATCTTATTTTTTTTTAATTTTGGTAATTTTACTTTCCTCTATTTTTGTTCAGGTTAAAGTTTTATTGATTTGTTAGTCCTTTCAATGAAACAGCTTTTAATTTTCTTTATTACTTCTATGTTGTTTGTATTTTCCATTTTCCATTTTTAACTATTCCCATATTAAATCTCAAGTATTTAGAGAAAAACTTTCTTACTCTGGAAATTCATTTTGTCCTTAAGGCCTCTTCAAACTTCCTCCATCATGTCACAATCGTCATCTCACTCTTGAAATTCAGGAGGTTAGGGGGAAAAGTTTGGAAAGTCAGTAGAAGAATCTGGGAAGGAGTTAAGATATAGCTGGCTTTGGTGTTTCCCTTAAAATTGAGATTCTGGGAGGAATTGACCAATTTGAGAAAGGGATCTCAAGAGAGGAATGAATTTCAAGAGTTCCTTCTTCCTAAATGCTCTACTCCCAATCTTTCAATTTTTTTATGTAAGGTTTTCTTACATTAGTTTGTAAATTCCTTTGAAGGCAGGGACTAGCAATTTTTTTTAATTTATTGACTGTTTTTAGCATAACTCCTGGCAAATAGTAAGCAATTAATAAATATTTATTTGTTCTTTAATGGTTGTTTTATCTGTGTGTATTATTTTAACTAGCATATTAAAATTCAGCTGATAATCCTTTCATTTTCTATTGCTCTGACTCTAAAGCCAAACAGGCCAGGGTTCAAATACACCTTTGATATTTTTCAAGTAATTTACCATATCCTAAACCTTAGTTTCCTAACCTATATCATGACAAGCATGAACAAATGTCCTCTATCATCCCTTCAGGCGTAGATCAATGTTGGAAAGAAACAATGAACTTTTCCCAACTCTATCTTAAACATATTTTTTTCTCTTATTACTACTTTAGCAGGATTCCCTAAATTTCAGCATGTTGTCTCTTTACCATTTGCTATAATATAATGGTTTAATTGTTTTTATGTGTTTTATTCCCCCATCCATTTTTCAGATATGATTAAATCTTCATTTTGTGTTTTTATATTGATTACTATTTTAATGTATTTTGTCTAAAACTCATATGATTAGCATTTCTACATTTTAAAATTATTTAAAATTTCTCTGTGCTGGGGTATATGAGTGAAAAGTCCTACTCTAAGTTGTGTTTGTAAATCATCTGTAAAATATGTGTGAATGTAAGCTAAAGGTCTAATTGTGAAATGTGTGTGTTTATATGTATATATGTGTAGGTTGAAGTCCCATATGTGAAGGTTGTATTTTTGAGGGTGTGTTGGTGTGTGTGTGTGTGTGTGTGTGTGTGTGTGTGTGTGTGTGTATGAAAGGCCCCTCACACAGGGGTTATCTGTGTATATGGAATTTTAAATGGATTACTATTGAAATGTTATAAATATTTGTTAGATTTCAAGGTCATTCCAAATCTTATTATTGCTTCTGTGATAAAAGCTGATGTGTGTAAGGTGTACATAATACAACAAAGCAAAACTTGTCTGTATTATGAAGAATATGGTCTTTTTTTGAAAGGATATCATGTGCAACTGAGATATGCAAAATCTTTAATGTTGTCATACAGAAGACAGCATAAGCCTTACTGATCTAACTTCTTCTCCCTTCCTTAGGGTTTCTTTATTTTGGGAGAATTCTTTTTATTTTAATTTTTGATAATGTTTCTGTTAAATTTATCCAAGTTGTAGGAAAGAAAATTCTATGGCTATTGTGTTAATATTTGTATTTGTATTTGAATTTACTTCACTTTTCCTTTATTACTTTAGATGTTAAACCATTTGGTATAGATGTATATTTATATTTATAAATCTCTATATCTCTGTTTACATTTCTGGATGTGTATGTATGGATATGTGTGTATGCAGATATTGTTACTTGATTCGGGTGCCCTTAAGTATAATAAAATATCTATTAATTCTCTTAATGCTATGAATTTTAATTTCTATTCTGATATCAATCTCACAATTTTTACTCCTTGGAATCATCTGCTACACAGTCAATTTTATTCCACCTTCTTATTTGTATTCTGATTTAATTTTTCAGAAGTGTTTTATGCATGAATCAATTGCTGAGGTAAATCAATCAGTCAATGGACATTTATTAAGTACTTAATTTACAGCAGGAACTGTGATAATTGCTGGGGATTTTTAAAAATGATAAAAACAATCCCTGCCATCAAGGAACTAAGGTTTTATGTTTTCATTTTTCTTCCTAATCCATTCTGAAATTCTCTTTCAGTTTATTGGATTAGTGATCTGATGTTATGATTAGTAATCTGATGTTATGATAATTATGTTTGTATTTTCATTCGTTATTCCTTTTTATTGATTTTTTCTTGATCTTCTATTGTAGAAAAATGACACCATTTCCCTAAAACTGGTTTTAGTTATGCTACTTTGAGATTCAAAATGATTCCTCATTCTAACTCATTCCCAATTATTTTCTTCATTCCTAATAATTTTAATTAACTTTAATTTGCCTATTGATAGATTCAGAAATACATGCATAGATGTATACACACATACACATATTTGTGTATCTGTGTATATATTTTCTTTATTCCTCCACTTTGATCTTTTGTTTCTCCTCCTTACTCAGATAAGTGCTTCAGAAATAGATCTCAACCATTTAATTTAACCAAACTTTCTTTTTTGGTCCCATTTTATGAGAAGTTTTCATTTATTTATTTTGTGTGTGTGTGTGTGTGTGTGTGTGTGTGTGTGTGTGTGTATGTGTGTAGGTTCTATTCAATTTCAGGTTATTCTGAATTGTATTCTTCCATTCATCATATATAACTTCAGGCCCTCAATCACCTAGAACTAAATAGACTACATCATCAATAAAGATTCCAGGGAACCTCAAGTTGTATTTCATCCTTAATCCTTTTGGCTCAAGCCCCTACTGACTGACTAGCCATGTAACTCCTTACCTTTATTGTTAGTTGCCAGTTATCAGAACTCTATTTCCATTTTACCACTTCTTATGTCAATTATCTTTTACAAAGGACATATGCTCCCAAAATATAGTAATAAGAAATATTCAAACATCCCCCCACAGCCTGAGGGGTAAAGTCTCCTCTGAATTTCCTCAGTCTCTGTTGAGAATAGGATAAGAATTTAGCTAAGTTCATGCAAAGCATTGGTTCCATCAAGCTCAATGGCCCTGAGAATCTTTTTCTCGGCTTCTATTGGCCTGAGTCTAAAAGGTCACTTCCTTCCTCCTCAAATCATTAATACTGGACTGCTAAATCAGCTCTGGACTCTAATTCTTCAATTTCTATTTCTCTTCTGATCTTTAAAAACTCTCATGGTTAGAGAATCTTTTCACTTAGAAGACAGAAGTATTAAAAGTCTTAAGGTTTAAGGGCTATTTCTTATAACTTCATGGCTTTGCTAGCTATCAGAAGCTGAATCAGACTTTTTTGAAGATACCTCCATTTTTATCAGCCATAGGTAATTAAAACAGACTCCTCCCAAATGTTCAGTTACCAGATTAGAAAATTTTAAAATTCTCTCTCTTTCTCACATGACTTCTTCTAGAAGCAGTTTTTCCAATTATTCTGTGTGGGGAAATAGCATAAACAGGGGAAGTTAATCTAGAGATTCACATATCACAACTTGGGGTGGGATACAATACTGTGAAACATCACCTTTGATCCAAGAAAGTAGTTTTATATCCCCACAACTAAGACCAATTATAAGCTAATCCTTCCCATCATGAGAATATTCACAATAGTGCCTAATTCATTTCTTTTCTTTGGGTGAGAATACTTTTTAATTATGTTATACTTCCCCTGATTTATTTTATCCTTTTTCCCAGAGTCTCCCACTATTAGTGAGGGTTAAGGAAATTGTTATAGTTATTCTGTTTACCTCTAGGCTGTGTAGGTATGTATCTCTAGTTCTGTCTCTTATGTCTTGCCTTTTCTCTCTTTGCTTGAGTGACTTTCCATTGTGATATTTCTTCCACATTAGCGTTAGTTTCTGTTTTGTCCTTTGATGCTTTTGTTTTTGTTCTTTCTTTAATTCATTCAGTCTAATTTCTTTTTATTAACAGTGATTTATAAATATGAAAAAAATTACTAATTTGTGTTTTCTTGAAAATATTGCTTTTAAAATTTTTTCTTGTGTTTTTCTTGCATAGTATATTAAGCAAGTTGAATATTCTACTTGCCTCAGTTTTTATTTTCAAGAATATTTCTCTTCTTTTTGTTGAAGGCCCATCTTTTAAATTTTTTTTTCCATCCAAGATTAGGCCAGTTAATAGGAAATGTTACTTGGGAGTTCAATCTGAGTTACTTTGCTTTTTGGAAAATCTAAGTCCATTCTTTTCTGTGATTTTTCAAGATTGCTGAGTTATACTACATATATTGAATGAAGATCTTTCATAGAAAAATCTGCTCACCTAACTGTTAGCCAAATTTGGGGTTTCATATAGAAATTGTCAGATTTAGTGATTCCATGGTTTGGAGGTTCAAGTATAAAACTGATTTAGTTGGTAATTAAATAAGTTAATACATTTGACTCAGTAGCTCTGAGATGCTTGCTTAGAATATTTGTTTGCTTTTTAATTATTATGCCCTCCAAATCTCTCATCCTTAAATTATCCTTAAGGACATCTTCAAGGAGCAGTAAATGTAATTGTCAAAGTTCAGTTACTTTAGCTTGTGGAGAATGAATGTAGTCCCTTAAAGTAATTGCTTTTTATTTCTCTTCTGCCATATTTTTTCCACTTCTTTGATTTTAATCTGCCATTTTCTCTTTCAGAGTCAAAAGATTTTCAGAAATATTTTTCATTATATTATCTAAAGTTTCTAGTTTATTATTTGCCTTACTTCCATCTCAATATCAACCTTAAAAAATTATCTTTCTTTTCTTTTTTCTTTTTTCTGAAACTTTCTGAGAGAAGTGATTTCTATGATCTTTTCTACCAGTCTATGATTCTACAACCCTGAATTCCTGAAAATATAAGGAAAGGACTCAAATATTAAAAAAAAAAATCCAAGTGAGAAGGACTAAGAGAAGCCTCGTTCCCAAGCAGATAAACATATATGAAGCAAAAAAAAAAAGTTAGAAATAAAATAATTAAACTTTAAGAGAGTTCATGCTGCACTGAACAATTTTTAAACTAAGATGAAAAATAAATTATTACTCCAGTGAAAATAAACTAAACATCTTTGTGTTTTCTCCAGAGATTGTGGAACAATAGCAAGAAACTTCAGAAAGAATAGATCATAGAAATCACTTGGTCCAGCCTCCTTATTTTATAATGAAAGAAATGATAGCCATTTGACTATAAAGTGATTGACTTTTCTAAGGACACACAATTAGAATATGGCAGAGGGAAAACCCTAGTTTCTTTCCTTTGCTTTTTATTCATTTGTTCCTTTCCCTCTCTCCTTCCCACTTTCTTTCATTTCTTTCACATTTCCCTCTTTCTATACTTTTTTCCTTCCTTCTCTACTGATTTACTTTCCTTATTTTGTCCCTTTTTTTTTTTTTTACTTCTTCTATCCTTCCTTCTCTCCTCTTTTCCTCCCTCCTTTTCTTCTTCATACTATTCATCTAAAACCCCAGTCCTTTGGAGTCCAATCCTAATGCATTTTATCCTATTTCACAATGGACTACATGGTAGCTACTGGGAAAGCCTTAGCAGTTGCTTGTAAAATTTGAGTGGGTTTTACTGCTTTTCTTGTATTTATAGTTTGGCAAAGAACATGTGGACTATATGGATTCATTAAAAATATAACTACTAAAATTACTGGAATTATGTATTATAAAATAATTTATCTAATTGATGCAATTAATTTTTGGTTTATGTTATGTTTGAAGTAAAATGTAATAAAATAAAATTTAAAAGGCACCCACACGTACAAAGGACTAAGTGCCTGCAATATTTTAGTTTCTTTTTAATTACTCCATTTTTTACTTTGAATAGCTCAGAAAAAAATATATTCAACTCTAAGAGCAAAACACCTGATGCTATCTAAATATAGAATTTAATCCATTTGAGTTGAGACATTGAGAATAAATCATATGATGGCCCAACATTCAGGAATATTATATGAATGGCAATTATTGGATCAGTATTTCACATCTTTGCTTGGACCTGCAATCTCATCAAAGTGACTATTCATTCCATGAGCAATGGTAGATGACAATCTCTCTATGCAGGCCTGTCCAGTGCAACTCTCCTTCACATACTTCAATAAATTCACTGCTAAGGGTTCATTCAGCATGTCTTCTTCATAATCTCTTCTCATTTCATGGATATAAATAGATGATGTGGGAGGATGTGGTGGTTCCTTCCACTCACTATATGAGCTTCTCAACATTTTATTGAGTCATAGATTTTTCTAACAACCGACTTCGTACTTCTTTTCTTGCATGAATCCTCAATTGTAACACATCACAGTCTGTTTTTACTTAAGATTTGTTTTCTGTTGTCTTTTATATGATTTTCAACTCCAATTCTTTTGTGACTCATAGAAATATGTCATCAATATATAAATCATGATTTTTTTTTGAAATAAGAAGAAAAATCATCTTGAATCCAAAAAGTCTCTTGCTTTCAGTCAGAATTTTTGTATCATTAAAAGAACTATGTAATTCCTCCAAAGAAGTGCCTTTAATTCTTATCCTTCTGTTGTTTTCTGGGTCTATGTTATTGTCATTTATAGTGTCTAGCTTTGATATGGATGTGATAGACTACCTTTGTAGGATTCCAGTATCAAATGGCATTTTAAATTTATTTAAATCCATTTAATGCAATGTATTCAATTTAGATGAAAAAGGTAAGTGAATTATCCAATGTCATATGAGTTGTAAGTGGAAGAACTAGCATTGAACCATCTCCTGGTCCAAACTGAAATTATCTGGGCAACATCATATCAGAATCTGAACAATTCACTAAAAATTCACTGTTTTTTTTTCTAGTGTATATAATCAGGCTCAGCTTTTTTGAGTGATTTAGGTCTTTTAGGAAATTCTTCCAGGATCTTTTAAGAATATCCATAGTTAATACAAGCACAATGCCTTCTCTAATCATGAGCAACTAGAAAAGAATGTATCTATCTCACAATTCTATTCTGAGCCTCTTCTCTAATGGTGGTATGCCCCTTCGGCATGCACTTGTCACCTTATTTCCTGTGACCTCCTTGAATACAAACACAGTTTATTATTAGTGTTCAACACAATGCCTAACACATAGGTTTTTAAATAAATGCTAGTTGACTGACTGTTTTTTGCATGAGTTATTATAATAATCAGAATGTCCACAAAGGTGTTTCTGTCATTACATTTTTCAAAGAATCTTTAACTGGAAAATTGAATTAAATAAAATATTATTAGGAGAAAATGATAACTGTGTTAATCCGAATTCTTTCATTATAACTTAGTTTTGTTCATTCAATTCCTTAGCATGCTATCTTGTACCAAGCAGGGGTTAAATTTTTTTTTTATTTGGTAAATTATTACATACAGAAATAATTCATCAATAAAATATAAGCTCTGTGAAGATAAAGGTCTTTTTCTTTATTTTTTGTCTTTGTATCCCCAGTATCAGGCATTTATGGCACATACTAGGTGCTTAATAAGTGCTTATTGGTTGATTGCTTGATTCAGCTCCTCCATTTTAATTCTTTCTACAGAACTGAGTCTTATTCAATTTGACATTATGATGGTAACTTTGTTTAGACAAATATAATTTTGAGGAAACCCTAGCTTATTACATATTTAAAATGCATTAGGGGAAATTGGAGCAAACAGCTTTCTCCAAGAAAAAATATTGGCTTCATATTTTCATATACTGGTTGTGAAGGAAAATAGTTTATCTTTTAAGAAAGAACATCTTCAAATAGAATCAAAAACTTTTGTGAAATTTTAGTCCAGTGCCTCTTGATGGTGATGGTGAATTCTCAGAGATTAGAAATGCATAATATAAGCTCAGGAAGGTCCTGACAAACTTTAAATAGACTTTTAAAATGGACACAGAAATGTAATTTGTGCTTGTTGTCAGAAGATTCATGGAGACTGATTTGGAGAAGCATATTAAGTTGCTTAATATATTTTTGTCTTCCAACTATCTATATTTTGGAACATGGGAAGTATGCAAATAAATTTTGGTGGAAGCTGTGTCAGTACTGATGATATGATGTAATTTGTGAAGTCTGATGAATTAGAGATTTGAAGAACTATATAATCTTGTGAAAGTGAACACTTAGAGGAGCACCTCTCTACTAATGCAAGACTCTCTTTTATGGCATTCAGGAAATACTGTCGTGAAGTTTCTTTTTAATTATTTGTTCTAGTTTTGTTTTTAACGTGGAATAAAACAAGCATTTCTATCATGTAGTCTACATATAGATAAAGAGATAGATACTCATATTTATATATCTATATCTATATAAAGGTTAATTGCACTTGTGACTACAAATATATACAATTTTTATTCCTTTAAAATATATGATAAAGTTATTGTGTAAATTTCTTTTTTTCCTTCTTTTTTTCTCCCCCCCGCCACCCTAGGCATGATTACCATTAGACACAAATAGGTATATGTATGTATGTGTTATATATATGTGTGTGTGTGTATATATAAATATATATATGTATATATATATATAATTGTCCTATGTATATTTCTATTTATCAGTTGTTTCTCTGGATGCAGATACAATCTTTTTTCATATATCCTTTTTTGTTAATTTGAGTATTTTTAATAATCAGAATGACTTATTTACTCAAAGTTGTTTTTAAAATGATATTGCATTTACTGTATACAATATTCACTTAGTTCTTCTCTTATTGCTTTTCACTACTTTATATATTTATCCATGTTTTTCTAAGATCAAACCTATCATATCTTGTAGCATAGTAACATTATATCACAATCATCTACCACAAATTGTTTAACCATTCTCCAATTGATGGACACCCCACAATTTCGAGTTCTTTGCCAACCCAAAGAAAGTTTATAATTTTAGTACACATAGGTTCTCTTCCCTTTTCTCTAATCACCTCTGGGGAAGAGCCTAATAGTGGTATTACTGGGTCAAAGACAATTGGAAGTATAATAATTCTTTGGACATAATTTCAGATTACTCTCCAAACTGGTTAGATCAGTTCACAATTCCACTGACAATGAATTAGTGTCCCAACTTTTGCACATCTGCTCTAACATTTGTCACTTTTCCTTTCAATCATCTTCATCAATGTAATAAGTGTAAAATTATATCTCAAGGTTGTTTTAATCTACATTTCTCTAGTTAATAATGTTTTAGAACATTTTTCATATGGCTATAAATTGTCTTGATATCTTCATCAAAAAGATGCTTGTTTATGTCCTTTAATCATTATTGATTGGGGAATGACCTATATTCTTGTAGACTTTGCCAAATTCGTTATTTATTTGAAATGTAAAACCTTTCTCTGAGAAACTGTCACTAAATTCCACCCCCCCAGTTTTCTACTTTCCTTGAAAAAGTCCAAAGAATAAGACTTCTGACATTCATAAGGTTATTTTATTTTTATTTCCATTATAAGATAATCCTGTTAGAAAAGTATTACTCATATTCCACCCAAATCTATCTCCTTAGAAATACCCATGTATTATTTCTAGGCTGTTTACCAAGCTGGTTACAGCACTTTAGCATCACACTAGACTCACATTGTGCCCAAAGCAAGCATAATTCCCAGTTCTTCATTACATCATTAGCTCCCCACTCATATCTTTTATCATCTAGTGATGTAATTGAAATTTAAAACCTAAATATAAGACTTTTTATTTTTTCCTATTGAATTTACTATTTTGGGTTTTAATTCATACTGTAAGTTGTCAAGGTGATTTTGAATTTTGATTCTATCACTCATCATATTTGCTCTCTTGCCCAGCTTTACATCATAACATATATATTTTATAATTATGCCATATATCTCTACAGCCAAAGCAGTGAATTTAGTCTACTGATGCTCACAATCCTCATTGTTAAATAGGATAGCCTGGCAATTCTTCCCTTGAAATCTGCATATAGATTGGCATCATAATAACTGATACCCCTCTTTTAAGTTTGCGAATTATATTGCAAATATTATTTCCTTGATCTTCACAAAAATTCTATTGGGTATGTATTATAGGTACTATTATTTCTGTTTCATAAATGAGGAGGAAAGTCTTAGAGAGTTAAATGATTTCCTTAAGGTTACCTCACTAGTAAATGTTAGAGGCAAGATTCATTTGGTGAGCATCTGCTATGTTTTCAATTCTTAATTATTACAAGAAATGTGGTACTATTAATATTTTGGAGAATACAGAAACTTTTTTCTTATCAGTGTTTTTTACCCTTGGGATAGAAATAGTTTGTAGTTTTTTGAGAACTTTTGTCCACATCCTTTAAACATTTATCTGTTGGAGAATAGCTAGTAGATGATAGATAGAGTAAAAAAATTATATATGCTTGTATATGTGTATGTATGGAGGGGGGGGGCAAGAGAGAGAGAGAGTCAGGGAGGGAGGAGAAAGACAGAGAAGTTTATATCTTTTTGATACTAAACACCTTTAGAAATATTTAGTACAAAGATTCCCTTCCCTCCCCATTCAGCTGTCTCCCTTCTTATTCTAGTTCCATTAATGTCTGTGCAGAAATGTTTCAGTTTCAAGTTCCTTCTTCTGCTAGAGTATTATATTATTTTAGTTACTTTCTTTAAATCTTTTGAAGGTGGTCCTACTCCCATTGGCTCTCTTTTACCTCACTCCTGATTCCCCTCTTTTCATTTGATATTTTCCCTTTTTTCCCCCCATTTGCTAGTTTTGTTGCTTACTTTTTAAATTCCATTTTTATATTCCTTTCCAAAAAAGATTTCATTCATTTTCTTCATTATCTTCCTTCTCTCTGTATTTACTCTTGACTCTTTTAATTCACAAGTCTTATAATTATCTGGTTTCTTGTCTCTGTACTATTCATACAATCAAAGCTTCCAAAGTATCCATCCTAGACTTTCTTCTTTAGATACATACTTGTAGGACTTGCCCCATGACTTACTCCCAGAATAATAATTATTGTAGATATCAGGGAGGATACTGCCTTGGGGGTGCTTTTATCAAAAGTTTACAGAAAAAAGGACTTAGAAAATTTCATCTATATGTTAAGAGAGTTTATAAGAACTAACTGGAACAGGAGTTCAAGACCATTGACCAAGATGAATTATCTATATATTTCCTTTATTCATGCTGATTTCAGTTAATTGCTCAGTATAAGACAATAGTGACAATCATCCAGTAAATCAGTAATATCATTTTACTTAATTCTTTGGTAATTGTTTTCTAATCAATTACTGCATTTGAATGATGTAAGCTACTCTTGATTGATGCTGATAAGAACAGCATAAGACTATGGATTCATATACATTACCCTATGGATTTTCAAATGTCAAAGAGAATTTTGCTCAATAGTTAAATTGTAAATGCTTTGGAAAGCTCATAATTAAATTGATCACCAAAATTTATTAACAAAAATTGACTATTTGAGTTATTTTTGCCATCTTGACATATGTACTATTTCTCATGAATCATAAAATCAAAAAAATACATCTGTTATTACTTGCTTTAAATTTTGAATGACCTTTAATAACATGAATTGGACACTATCCACTAATGACAATCACAATCCCTCCATATCTTGGTAGACACTGACATTCAATTCTATGATCTCAAAAATTTGGTGACCTAAAGTCTTACCTTTTAAGTTTTTCTGAAATTAGCTAGAGTAGTACTCAGATGACAGAACATTAAGCACATTCTGAATCCATACATAAAGTCTTCGTTGGATCCACTGATTATGCTCTGCATCATTATGCTATGAAGCATAATAGTCAAGAACCTTGCATCCTCTCCACAACTCTAATGATCCATCAGATTAGAAATTCGGTGGTGTAATCAGCAATTTAGATACTCAATCCTTACATGAATCATTTTTTTTTGAACCTGCATAGAGCACAGGATTACTTCATTAGGCCTGAGCTCTTGTTCTTCTCTCTGATATTCCAGGGAAAAAAAGAGGAAAAAAAGTCATTTTACAAGATCTTGAGCTATTAAGAAGATGTTCCAAATAGGATATGGGCTGATATTTAATATCCCTGTGATCGTGGACAAAACACGTGAAATTTTCTAGTCTTTGTTTCCATCTTTGAAAAATGGGGCTGATAATAATACTTGAATTACTTACCAAGAAAGTGCTTTACAATCTTTATATGTGAGTTATTTATTACCATTCTAGGGATGAAAGAAATGAGGAGATCATGAAAATTATGCAAGCTGGGAAAAAATGTTTGTGGGTTGAGAGATTTTTTTAACCTATTTGCAAGGCTAATTGGATTGTCAATAGATATCAATCAGAATATATAAAAGAAATGGAGTGACAGCACTGAATTCCATTGCATGACTTCAGCATGCCTCCTTTTAGTAGAACTTGTCTGCATTTGACATTTATTTTCTCTTCCTTTTAATATTTAGCAGATATCCATTTTTTTAAAAAAATATTATTCTTGGCATTGTTCAACTATTGTGTACATTTCTGTCAAATATGTAAAAAATGAGAAAAACTTCTCTGGCTCAGACTACATCTGATTTATGTGACAAAACTCAGTATCTTCCCATGTTTGCCAAAGGAGTCTTTCAAACCTCAATCATTCCATGTAATTTACAAACATATCTTAAAGGAAAGAAGTTGTTTTTTCTAGGGTAGTCTGCAGAGCACATGTTTCTGTCTGGGTTTAGATACCAGGAGGAAACTGGCCCCTGGGAACACCATTAAAAAGCCAGGAAAGGAAAACTCTTCTTCCATGAGTTACCTGAACTATGAATATTTTACAAATGAATATACCCATGCTAATCAAAACAACAGGAAAACGTAGCTTTCCTATATATATATATATATTTTTTTTTTCTACAAATAGGAATTTTTAAAAATCACTCATGACCACCAGCCTTGTAATATTCTAGGAAAAAATGTGAATTTTTTGTAATGTAAATGTAAATAAAATGTACTCACCTTCACAAAATTCTTCCTCCAACTAATTCAATGATGTATGTGTTTATTTTTGCTTGATATTTGTATAAATCTTTGATAAGCTCAACATGATATCAGAGGCCTATGAAAGAAAACAGCAAACTTAGGAGTTCAAGAGACCTAGAATATGACTGCAAGGATTTAAGATATCACAGTATTTTCAAATTTGCATGAGCCAAAACAATTCATGTTAGAGGTTATTTATTCATTCATGTATATTTTGAGAGAAAAAGTTATTAAAATGTTAATAAAAGAATGATGGAAAGGTAAAGACTATCTTAATCTGCTTGTGATTCTTCCCAACTCATTTATTATTATTATTTTGCAAAACATAATTAGGGTATGCTGCTGTAACTGTGTTCCAGAAACATATTTGTTGGCAGCTGTTACCATTATCCTAAGTATACATTCTTCTGTATTTGAATTTATGCCTTCTGGGTCCATTCCCAGGACTAGATAGATTGCTTTTGGTACTATAGTGCAAGGGGAGGAAAAAAACGTTTATATGTTGAATTTCTAACGAAGATCCAAAAAAAATTCTTTAAAGATGTATTCAAGTACGTTGTTGTAGCTTTCTGCAACCATTTCATTTACTTTCCCTTGGGGTTTTTGTAGAATTCAATTTATGAGATCAATAACTTCAACCTAGTACAATTAATACATATGGCTTTTCTTCAGTTAATTGGATATCTTTGAAGATCACAATCGGCAAATAATCAAGCAATGTGTTCTATAGGATACAAGGCCAACTTTGTTCCCAGGAAGACCTGGATAGAAGCCTTATTTTTGACCCAAAATAGCTGCAGAACCACTGGAAAGTCCTTGAATCTCTCAGTGCTCCAAATGGTTCTCGAAAGTTGTAAGATCCAAGTGATTTGTCTATCTGCTTTGTTGAAGAATATTTCCTAACTATGAGTTCATCAGATCAATTAATTATAGATCTAAATGTCCCTGCCTCTCCAAAAAGACCATCTTTTTAGTAATAGGCTTCTTTAAAAAAATGAAAAGCTACAATTCCTGATTCTAAAATATAAGTGATTATACTCTCAAATTCAAAGTCCATGTTATATGTTTATAGTACTCACCTATGTGCAATTCTTCAACACTTAACTAAATTTTGACTTTTATCTGTAAAAATATACAATAAACCTTCCCATCCCCCCCAAAAAAAACAGCAAATCAAACAAATGAACAGACAAAACAATACAAATCCACAACTCCTCTGCAATTACCTATTTTATAGTTCTTTATAATTCTATAAATTATTCATTCAATAGGCCTTCCTCTGATTCTCCAATTCAATCCAAGAATTGGAATGGTTGGCAGTTTAGATTGAGAAAGGACCTCAGAGTCTAGTATCTTATTTTGCCATTATCCTTTCAGATGTAGAACATTTGTGTCCTTATCAGCAGACAGAGACTTCTACTCTAAACAGCAACTTCAGGTAATAATGGATGGATATTTTCACTGTGGAAATCAATATTTGAAGGATAATTTTATATTTTAATGGTCTCTTGTCAAATCTAGATTTGTCGAATCTAAAGAAAGGAACTGGTTTGCAGTAACATGATCTTCAGGAGAGAAATCTGGGGGTTGGAATTCTAATCAATGCTTTCTTAGTGACTTCAAATATAACAATAGATGTAAGACCTATTTTCATACCATATGTCACATAAAAGCTCTGAACAAAATACAAACCAGCAATTCCATGATCTGGTGGCAGCAGCACAAAATGGACCTCTGGGTAAATATCAGTAAAAGTTGCCACAATCAATTTTTAAAGACAAATGCTTTTCTTTTAAGGCTCTTTCTGTCTCCTATGTTCAAATGGTTAATTATAATTTGGTCAATTTTTTTTTTAAAAATCTCTGAGTATCAAATGATAGACTATCTGAGTGGTACCAAAAGTAGAGTAAAAGCATTATTTTACTTCACAATTGAGCAGTTTGCATGTGAATATTTTTATATTTATCAATCTGCATAAAATGTTGTCATTGCTATATAGCATTTTTTGCCTGTTCAGAAAAAAAAGCCTATTTGCTTATATCTAATTTTTCATTAGTCAATAAAAACAGCATACTTGTGTCATTTTTATTGGCAGATTTGTCATTATTCTGATAAGCCTCTTTGAATAACATTGAGTTACAAAATATGGAGAGTTTTGTACTTATTAATTACAAAATTAGTAACTCCAATTTTTTTGGTAAGTATAATATTTTTCTATTCTAATAGAGTTGTGATTTCATTGATGTTGGTGCTCCCTTCATGAAAGTATAACCAAAGCCTTTTGGTACATTAAAAGATGGTTATGTAGATAGTTTTGGTCAAAAATCATCTTCATCCATCATCTTGCAGCCAAACTTTTTAGGATAAGTCTCTTTGAATTTACTTATGTTGGTTCCCAAATACCTTAGTAAGGTCTTCCTGAATGTGTATACTACTAAAAAAAAATTCTCAAAACCATGTGAATGCAAAATGGGGCATCAGAGTAGCATATCAGGGGAGGAAATTATTTTTGTATAATGTTAGACTGTTACTAAATGTGGACAACTAAAGTAAAATAATTTTAATGATTTAAAGAATAAAATTATAACTTAAAAAATGACCATGGTACTAAAAAATTACCACCTTGCTTTTTTGTAGGAACAAATCCTATCAGATAATTATGGTTTTTTCCTTTTATAATATTACAGTGTGCATATTGACTAATTAAAGGAATACATGTAATTTCTCTGACGACAGCAATGTCCCAGTTTTTTTTTCCCCCAGCTGGACACACACATTATTTTGAAAGTTTGTTTGAAGACTCCAATTGATAGGCAACCTGATCCCAACAAAGGTGTTCTGAACTTCCATGTTCAGATAATTTTCATTGTTAAGAATTTTTCCTGATATCAAGGCTAAATTTGTTATTGTTTCAACTTCTATCCCTTGCTTTTGAATTTATTAAATACATATTATATACTAAGCCTTGTATTAAGTGCTGGGGATAAAAAGAAAGGCAAAAGCAATCCCTGCTCTCAAAAAGCTCACAGATAGATGGGAGGAGGGTGAGATGTTCAAACAACTATGTAGAAGTAAGACATATGCTAGATAAATTGAACATAATCTGAAGGGAAGGTACTAGCATTAAAATGAATCAGGAAGGCAAAGATGAAGAATGAAAGAATTCCAGACAAGGATGACAGTAAAGATGAACAGCAAAGAGAAAGAAGATATTGTGGGAGGAATAGCAAAGAGGTAAAAGGGATTAGATAATAAATATAATCTCTCTTCCATACAATATCCTTGAATATAGTAATTATTATTACCTTCTTTTTTATGTTAAATATCCCTATTCCCTTAGGCTTATCCTTAAAAGGTAAATAACTGAGGAATTTTACAATTCTGAGTCCTTCCTCTGCCCAGGAAAGAATAAAGTGGAGTAGAAGGGAAAAGGGGAAAGTTAATAGAAGAGAGGACAGAAGTGACAGGCAAAAGAGATGAGGGGGGATGGGCTGAAAAAAAGGGAAAGAGGTGGTAATCAGAAGCAAAAGTACTGGTGAGAAGGGAAAAAAGGGAAAGAAAAGAGAAAAGTATAACCGGGAGAAAAATAGAATGATAGAAAATAGAGAGTTAGTAATTTAACTGTGAATGTGAATGGGATGAACTCTCCCATAAAATGGATGCAATAAAAATTACATGTAACAAAAGGCCAGGGAAAAATAGATCAAAAATGAATTGGAAACTAAATAAATTAAAGCTAAAGAATGAGTGTGAAAAACAACAGATAACAAAAAAAGTTAATAATTTCATTCAAGAGAATGACAATAATGAGACAACATACCAAAATTTATGGTATGCATGCAAAGCTGTTCTTAGGGGAAATTGTGTATCTCTAGATACTTATTTGAATAAAATAGAGAAAGAAAAGATCAATGAATTGGATATGCAACTTAAAAAATTTAGGAAAAGAACAAATTAAAAATACCCAATTAAATAACAAATTTGAAATTGTGAAAATAAGAGGGGAAATTAATAAAATCAAAATTAAGAAAATTATTGAATAATAAACAAAACAGTTGGATTTATGAAAAAAACAAAATAGATAAACTTTAATTTGATTAGAAAAAGGAAAGAAGAAAATCAAATTGCTAGTATTAAAAATGAAAAGGGTGAATTTTTCACTAATGAAGCGGAAACTAGAGCAATAATTAGGATCTATTTTTCAAAATTTTGTGCCAATAAATCTAATAATGTAATTGAAATGGATGAATACTTATAAAAATATATTTTGCCCAGATTAACAGATAAGAAAATAAATTATTTAAATAATCCCATTTTAGAGAAAGAAATTCAATAAGCTATTAATCAACTCTCTTAGAAAAAATCTCCAGGACACTCAAACAATTTGAAAAATTAGGGAAGGAAGTCCTACCAAATTCCTTTCATGATACAGATATGGTGCTGATACCTAAATCAGGTAGGGTCAAAACAGAGAAAGAAAATTATAGATCAATTTTGCTAATGAATATTGATGCAAAAATCTTAAGTAAAATATTAGCAAATAGAATGCAGAAAGTTATTACCAGGATAATACACTATGGCCAAGTAGGATTTATACCAAGAATCCAGAGCTGCTTCAATTTTAGAAAAACTATTAGCATAATTGACTATATCAATAACCAAATTAATAGAAATCATATGATTATCTCAAAAGATGCAGAAAAAAAGCATTTGACAAAATCCAACACCCATTCCTATTAAAAACTCTAGAAAGAATAGGAATAGAGTTTTCCTTGATTAACATCCAAATGGGAAGCCTGAACTAATATAATAAAAGTGACAATTCTGCATAAATTAATCTACTTATTCAGTGCCATACCAATCAAATTGCCAAGAAATTACAGAGCTATAAATAATAACAACGTTCATCTGGATCAATTAAAAGTCAGTATTTCAAGCGAATTAATGAGAAAAAAATGGAAGCAAGGGTGAGCTAACTATACCAGACTTAAAACTATATTATAAAGCAGCAATCATCAAAACCATTTAGTACTGGCTAAGAAATAGAGTAGCTGATCAGTACAATAGGTTAGGTTCATAAGACACAATAGTCAATGACTATAGTAATCTAGTTTTTTATAAGACTCCAAAGACTCCAACTTTTGGAATAAGAACTCACTAATTGATAAAAATTGTTGGGGAAGTTGAAAACTAGTATGGCAGAAATTAGGCATTGACCAACACCTAACACACTATATGCCAAGTTAAGGTTGAAATCTGTTCATTATTTAGACATAAAGGGTGATACTTAAATTAGGAAAACAAAGGATACTCTATTTCTCAGATCTGTTGAAAAAAAAAAAGGAATTTATGGCCAAAGGAGAACTGGAAAACATTATGAAATGCAAAATGAATAATTTTGATTGCATTAAATTAAAAAAAAAGATTTTATACATACAAAACCAGTGCAGACAAGATTAGAAGGGAAGCAGAAAACTAGGGGAACATTTTTACATCCACGAGTTCTGATAAAGGCCTCATTCTTAAAATAGAGAATTGATTCAAATTTATAAGAATACAAGTCATTCTCCAATTGATAAATGGTCAAAGGATATGATGACAATTTTCAGACAAAAAAGTTAAAGCTATTTATAATCATTTTTAAAAAATGCTCTAAATCACTATTGATTAGAGAAATGCACACTAAGACAACTCTGACATATCTCTACGTACTTCTTAGATTGGCTAAGATGACAGTAAAAGATAATGATAAATGTTGGAGGGGTTGTGGGAAAACGTAGAGATTAATACATTGTTGATGGAGTTGTGAATTGATCTAACCATTTTGGGAGAACAATTTGGAACTATGCCCAAAGGGCTATGAAACAGTGTAAACCCTTTCATTTTGAAGTGTCTCTACTGGGTCTGTATCCCAAAGACATCATAAAATAGTGAAAAGGACCCATATGTGCAAAAATATTTGTAGCAACACTTTTTTGTAGTGGCAAGGAACTGGAAACTGAGTGGATCCCCATCTGGGAATGGATTAATAAGTTATGTTATATGAATAGTAATAGAATATTATTGTTCAATAAGAAACAATCAATAAGTTGATTTCAGAAAGGCCTGGAGAGACTTATGTGAACTGATGCTAAGTGAATTGAATAGAAGGAAAAGAACATTGCCTACTGCAACAAGAAGATTATGTGATAGTTAACTTCAATGAATGTTACTCTTTTCAACAATGAAATGATTCAATCCAGTTTCAATAGATTTGTGATGAAGAGAGCCATCTGCATCCAGAAGTAGGACTATGGAGACTGAATGTAGATCATAACATAACATTTTAATCTTTTGTTGTTGTTGTTGTTTGCTTGCTATTTCTTTTTCCTTTTTTATTTCTTCCTAATGACCAATTCAAATATCCAGGAGCCACAGTCAGGATTACAGACTTAGAAGCTTCTACCTTAAAGAGTTAGAGGGGTTGGAATATGATATTTTGGAAGACAAAAAAAAGTTGAATGACAACCAAGATTCAACCACCCAGCAAAATTGTGTGTAATGTTTCAGAGGAAAAGAAGAATATTCAATGAAATAAAGGACTTTCTAATATTCATAATGAAAAGACCAGAAGTAAATGGAAAGTTCAGTTTTCAAATATACAACTCAAGGGAATCATTAAAAAGATACACAAGAAAGAAAAAAACAAGCAAACATGTTATTCAATAAGATTAAACTGTTTTCTTCCCTATATAGAAAGATGATCCTTGTTAATTATTGAGAATTGTAGCTTTATTAGGGTAATTGGAAAGGGTTTACATTGATAAAGGCTATGGTTTTAAGCTGAATAATGTGATGATGAAAAAAAATTGAGATGAAAAAAGATTTGTAGTGGGAGAAGAAGATAGAGGGAGGTACCATGGGACAAATTCCATCCCATTCTTACATAAAAAAGAATTGGATAGCAGAGTTCATTTATTTTTTGGATTTAAATAGATTTATTTTTAATTTTCCAAATACATGGAAAGATAGTTTTCATCATTCACCTTTGCAAAAACTTGCATTCCAAATGTTTCTCCCTCCTCTCCATTCACCCTTCCCTAAACACTAAGCAACCCAATATAGGTTAAATATGTGCAATTCTTCTCAATATATTTCCATATTTTTCATGCTTCACAAGAAAAATCATATCAAAAAGGGAAAAAACCATGAGAAATAGAAAATCAAAAGGCAAACAAACAACTAAAATAGATGAAAATACTATATTTTGATCCACATTCAATTTTCATAGTTCTCTCTCAAGAAGCTGATGGTTTTTTCCATCACAAGTCTATTGAAATTGTCTTGAATCACCTCATCATTCAAAAGAGCCAAGTCCATCATAATCTTCTTGTTGCCATGTACAATGTTCTCTTGGTTTTGCTCACTTTGCTTAACCTCAATCCATGCAAATCTTTCCAGGCTTTTCCAAAATCCGTCTGCTCATCATTTCTTATAAAACAATAATATTCCATTACATTCATATACCATAACTTTTTCAGCCTTTCCTCAATTGATGGGTATCCATACAATTTCCAGTTTCTTGCTACTGTGAAAAGGGCTAGTACAAACATTTTTACACATGTGTTTCCCCCCCCTTTTTATGATTTTCTTGGGATATTGATCCAGTAGAGACACTGTTGGACCAAAGGATATGGATAGTTTGATAGTCCTTTGGGCATAATTCCAAATTGTTCTCCAGAACGTTTGGATCATTTAATAACAATACTCCATTAATTTTTATGCTCCCTAGTGTTTTTTAATAGGAATAGGTGTTATATTTTGTCTAATGCTTTTTTCTGTATCTATTAAGATAATCATATGATTTCTATCAGTTTGGTTATTTTTACGGTCAATTATGCTGATGGTTTTTCTGTTGCTGATATTTTTGATATTCTGATATTTCTGAATTCTTGGTATAAGATCTACTTGTTATACTGTATTATTCTAGTGAGAAGTTGTTGTAATCTTTTTGCAATATTTTATTTAAGAATTTTGCATTGTGGAAAAACTGGGACACTGATGCATTGTTGGAGTTGTGAATGAATCCAACCATTCTGGAGAGCAATCTGGAATTATGCTCCAAAAGTTATCAAATTGTGTGTACCCTTTGACCCAGCAGTGTTTCTACTGGGCTTATACCCCAAAGAGATACGAAAGAAGGGAAAGGGACCAGTATGTGCCAAAATGTTGGTGGCAGCCCTGTTTGTAGTGGCTAGAAACTGAAAACTGAATGGATGTCCATCAATTGGAGAATGGTTGAGTAAATTGTGGTATATGAATGTTATGGAATATTATTGTTCTGTAAGAAATGACCAGCAGAATGAATACAGAGAGGCTTGGAGAGACTTACATGAACTGATGCTAAGTGAAATGAGCAGAATCAGGAGATCATTATATACTTCAGCAATGATACTATATGAGAATGTATTCTGATGGAAGTGGATCTTTTTGACAAAGAGACCTAACTCAGTTTCAGTTGATCAACGATGGACAGAAGCAGCTACACCCAAAGAAAGAACACTGGGAAATGATGTAAACTGTTCGCATTTTGTTTTTTCTTCCTGGGTTATTTTTACCTTCTGAATCCAATTCTTCCTGTGCAACAAGAAAACTGTTCAGTTCTGTACACATATTGTATCTAGGATATACTGTGACATATCTAACATATATAGGACTGTTTGCCATCTGGGGGAGGGGGTGGAGGGTGGGAGGGGAAAAACTGGAACAGAAATGAGTGCAAGGGATAATGTTGTAAAAAAATTACCCAGGCATGGGTTCTGTCAATAAAAAGTTATAATTATTAAAAAAAAGAATTTTACATTGTTATTCATTAGGGAAATTGCTCTATAATTTTCTTTCTCTGTTTTGTCCCCAGCCACAACCCTGGTTAAGGTATCAGTAGGTATCAGTACCATAATTGTGTCATAAGTGAAATTTGGTAAGATTCCTTCTTCCCCTATTTTCTTAAATCATTTAGATGGTATTGGGATTACTTCTTTAAGTGTTTAGTAGAATTTACTTGTAAATCTATCTGGCCTATTTTTTTAGGGAGCTCATCAATGGCTTGTTCAAATTCTTTTTCTAAAATGAGGCTGTTTAAGTAATTGATTTCATCATCTGTTAACCCGGGCAATCTATATTTTTGTAAATATTCATCCATTTCACTTAGAGTATCACATTTATTGGCATGCAATTGGCAAAATAGTTCCTAATTATTACTTTAATTTCCTCTTCATTGGTAGCAAATTCACCTTTTTCATTTTTAATACTGATTATCTGGTTTTCTTCTTTTTTTAAAAAATCAAATTAACTAAAGGTTTTATCTATTTTTTTTTCACAAAACCAACTCTTAGTTTTAGTTTGTGGAAAAAAAATTGACAAAATGTAACACCCATTCCCACGAAAAACAATAGAGAGATAATTTAAGTTTTGCTTAAAATTATAAATAGTTTTTACACACAGCCATCAGTAAGTATTATATGTAACAGGGATAAGCTAGAAACATTGCCAATTTCAAGGATGAAACAAAGTTGCCCATTATCACCACCATTATTTAATATTTGACTAGAAATATTAGCTTTAGCAAAAAATAAAAGAAATTGAAGGAATTAAAATAGGTAATGAGGAAACAAAATTATCACTATTTTCAAATGATTTGATGTTATATTAAAGAATCCTAGACGACCAATTAAAAAACTCCTAGAAACAATTAACAACATTAGCAAAGTTACAGGATACAAAATAAATCCACACAAATCATTAGCATGTATTTTTAATTATTATTAAAGTTTTTTATTTACAAAGCATATTCATGAGTAATTTTTCCAACATTGATCCTTGCATAATCTTTTGTTGCAAATTTTCCCCTCCTTCCCCCAACTCTCTCCCCTAGCTGGCAGGTAGTCCAATACATGTTAAATATGTTGAAATATATGTTGGATCCAATATATGTATACATATTTATACAATTATCATAAGAAAAAGAAAAACTGAGAAAGAAAATACGAGAGAGTAAGAATGCTATATTGTGTTCCACACTCAGTTCCCACAGTTTTCTCTCTGGATGTAGATGGCTCTCTTCATCACTGCATGAGTGGAACTGATTTGAATCATCTCAGTATTGAAGAGAGCCATGTCCATCAGAATTGATTGTCATATAGTCTTGTTGTTGCCATGTATAATGCTCTCCTGGTTCTGCTCATTTCACTTAGCCTCAGTTCATGTAGGTCTCTCCAAGCTTCTCTAAAATCATCCTGCTGGTCATTTATTACAGAACAATAGTATTCCATAGCATTCATATACCACAATTAATTCAGCTATTCCCAATTGTTGGGCATCCACTCAGTTTCCAGTTTCTTGCCACTACAAAGAGGGCTGCCACAAACATTTTTGTACATGTAGGTCCATTTCCCTCCTTTAGGATCTCTTTGGGATATAAGATCAGTAGTAATACTGTTTGACAAAGTAAAGGCACAGTCTGATAACTTTTTGAGCATAGTTCCAAATTGTTCTCCAGAATGATTGGATTCATTCACAGTTCCACCAACAATGTATCAGTGTCCCAGTTTTCCCACAGCCCCTCTAATCATCAGCATTTTTATGTTAAGCCCAGCAGTAAGAAATTTCATTTAACCTATCTGTAGACAATTGACAGAGCCAAGGTGACAGAGAGGACACATGTTTCTTTCTGATCTTCTCCACTGACCCTCAACTAGCTAGCAAATTTAGCCTATGAATTAGTTCTGGCAGAATCCACAAATATTGGAAGTGCAACAAATTACCAGAATAAGATCATTTGAAAGATTGCCGGAAAAGGTCTGTTTTGGTCAGGTGCAGGGGCAGGTAGCCAGGTGCAGGCAGGCAGGCAGAACATAGAGGCCAGCAAATGCTATTCAGACAGAGGGCAGGATGGGGTCTCCATGGGGCTTTGCAGACTCCAAATGGTGGAGAATCTACAGGGAAGGATCTACACTTGTGTTGGCCACTCTGCTTTGGTTGAAAGCCAGTAAATCAGCAGAGAAGTTATAAAAAAAAAGTTTCAAACACAAAAGATAAATAGTGAACCTCAAAATCCTGGAGTCTCATAGGACCTGGACATACCCACCAAGCTTTGGGAGTGAGTCAGCACAGACCCAGTGCAGTCACATCTGCATTTGTAGAGGAAGCTTGGAAAATGCCCTTTGTCCTAAAAGCAGTTCCCAACATTAAAAAAAAAAAAAATGAATAAGAAAGCAACGAGAACTCTAATCATAGATAGTTTTTTATGGTGAAAGAGAAGAACAGATTTCAAACTCTGAAGAAACTAAAAGCAGATTGTCTCCAGATGAAGACCCAAAAGGTGATATAACCTGGTTCCCATCACACAAGGCTCTTCTAGAAGAAATTAAAAAGGATATCAAAAAAGAGCTAGAAGAAAATGGGGAAAGGAAAGGAAAACATTGCAAGAGGGTTTGAAAAGGCATATAACTCATTAAAAGATTGATTTGACAAAATGGAAAAAGAAAACAACTCCCTGAAAAACAGAATTTGTGAAATGAAAAAGTCAAATAACTCCAAGAAAAACAAAATTTGTGAAATGGAAAAAGAAAATAATTCCTTAAAAAAAAAAAAATTGTGAAATAGAAAAAACTTCCATAGAACAAAACAACTCATTTAAAAACTCAATTGGACAAATACAAAAAGAAGTAAAAAAGTAAATGAAGAAAATAATTCACTAAAAATCAGAACTGAACAAATGGAAATGAATGACTTGATGAGACATCAAGAATCAGTCAGGCAAAACAAAAAAGAAAAAAAAATAGAAAAAATGTAAAATACCTACTTCAGAAAACAACTGATCTGGTAAAATAGATCCAGGAGAGACAATGTAAAGATTATTGGACTCCCTGAAAAACATGATGAAAAAAGTAAAATACCCATTAAAATAATTCACCGAAAACCTCCTGAAAGAGACCCCAATATTAAAACTTCAAGGAATATCATGGCTAAATTTCAGAACTATTGGACCAAGGAAAATATTACAAAAAGCCAGAAAAAAAAAAAAAAAAATTCAAATACTGAAGAGCCACAATAAGGAGTATTCAGGATCTAGCAGCTTCCACCTTAAAGGATCGAGGGGCCTGGAATCTGATATTCTTTTTTTTTCTTTTTTTATTATAGCTTTTTATTTACAAGTTATATGCATGGGTAATTTTACAGCATTGACAATAGCCAAGCTTTTTGTTCCAATTTTCCCCCTTCTTCTCCCCATCCCCTTCCCCTTGTGGCAGGTTGTCCAATACATGTGAAATATGTTAAAGTATAAATTAGATACAATATAAGTATATATATCCTAACAGTTATTTTGCTGTACAAAAAGAATCAGACTTTGAAATAGTGTACTATTAGCCTGTGAAGGAAATCAAAAATAAAGGCAGACAAAAATATAGGGATTGGGAATTCTATGTAATGGTTCATAGTCATCTCCCAGAGTTCTTTTGCTGGAGATGGTCATGTCCATCAGAATTGATCATCATATTGTATTGTTGTTGTAGTATATAATGATCTCCTGGTCCTGTTCATTTCACTCAGCATCAGTTCATGTAAGTCTTTCCAGGCCTTTCTGAAATCATCCTGCTGGTCATTTCTTACGGAACAATCTGATATTCTGAAAGACAAAGGAACTTAAAATGCAGCCAAGAATAAACTACCCCAGTAAACTGAGCATTTTCTTCCAGGGAAGAAGATGAGTATTCAATGAAACAGGTGAATTCCATTTATTTCTGATGAAAAGACCAGAAGTAAACAAAAAAAATTGACCTCCAAATATAGGACTAAAGAGAAGCATAAAAAGGTAAAAAGAATTCTTGAGAACTCTATTTCTGTTATGAGTATACATAGAGTGCATTTATAATTTGACTTTACTGTTATTATTTCCAAAAGTCACTAGAGGTGGAAAGGGGATTGTACCAGAAAAAAGGAAAAGTGGAGGTAAAAAGAGGGAAATTACATCTCATGAAGAGGCAAAGAAAACCTATTATATTTGAGGGAAAGAAGGGAGGGGGATGAATATTGTGTGAATCTTACTCTCATCAGATATGGCTCAAAGAGAAAATATTAGACATCTTTGGTTTACAGAGAAACCTGTCTTAGCTTATTGAAAAGTAGGAGGGGAAAAGGGAAAAGGGAAGGGGCAAGCTAAATAGAAAAGAATACAGAATACAGAAATAGTAGGGGAAAGATATAAGAAAGGCGGAGGGATGCTAAAGGGGAAGGGCTGCTTCAGACAAGTAGTGCTCATAAGTGAAATACTGGGGAGGAGGGAAAGGGGAAAAGTAAAGAGAAAAGTATAATCTGGACATAATAAGATGTCAGGAAATACCAAATTAGTAGTTTTAACCATAAATGTGAATGGGGTGAACTCTCCCATAAAGCAAAAGAGGATATTAAATCTGGATTAAAAGCCAGAATGAGTTGTTTACAATAAGTTGTTTACAAGAAATACATTTAAAGCAGAGAGATACATACAGAGTAAAGGTAAAAGGTTGGACCAGAATCTATTATGCTTCAGATGAAGTTAAAAAGAAAAAAAGCAGGGGTAGCCATCCTGATTGCAGATCAAGCAAAAGCAAAAATTGATCTAATTAAAAGAGATGATAGGAAACTATATCTTGCTAAAAGGTACCATAGATAATGAAGCAATATCAGTACTAAATATATATGCATCAAGTGGTATAGCATAGAAATTCTTAGAGGAGAAGTTAAGAGAGCTGCAAGAAGAAATAGACAACAAAACTATAATAGTAATAGATCTCAAACTTGCTCTCTCAGAACTAGATAAATCAAACCACAAAATAAGTAAGAAAAAAGTTAAAGAGGCAAATAGAATACTAGAAAAGTCAGGTATGATAGAACTTTGGAGAAAATTGAATGGATACAGAAAGGAGTACATTTTCTTCTTGGCAGTTCATGGAACCTATACAAAAATTGACCATTTATTAGGTCAAAAAGATCTCAAAATGAAATGTAGAAAGGCAGAAATAATTAATGCATTTTTTCAGACCATGATGCTATAAAAATTACATTCAATAAAAAGCCAGGAGAAAATAGACCAAAAAGTAATTGGAAACTAAATAATCCCATCCTAAAGACTGAATGGATGAAATAGCAAATCATAGACACAATTAATAATTTCATTCAAGAGAATGACAATAATGAGAAAACATACCAAAAGTTCTGAGATGCAACCCAAGTGGTAATAAGGGAAATTTTATAACTATAGAGGCTTACTTGCATAAAAAAGAGAAAGAGAAAAGTCAATGAATTGGGCTTGCAATAACTAAAGCTAGAAAAAGAGTAAATTAAAAAACCCCAATCTAACACCAAACTTTAAATTCCAAAAATAAAAGAAGAGATTAATAAAATTGAAAGAAAAAAAATTGAATTAATAAAAGTAAGAACTGATTTTATGAAAAAAAAACAACACAACAGATAAATCTTTAGTAAATTTGATTAGAAAAAGGAAAGAGGAAAATCAATTGCTAGTCATAAAAATGAAAATGGAGTACTTTCCTCTAATGAAGAAGAAGTTAGAGCAATAATTAGGAGTTATTTTGCCCAAGTTTAGGGCAACAAATTTGATAAACATACTTGTTGAAAACTATCTTTGTATGTATTTGCTAAAATAAAAAACTTAAAATGTGAAGAAAGAATGAATTCCAATACTATATAACCTTTTTTAAAAATAAGAAAATATAGAGTACTATGAAATTATTTTTATGATTCAAATATGATGTCAATATCTATATCAGGGGACTCAAAGCAAATAATAAAATTATAGATCAATTAATAAAGATTAATTCAAAAAATTATATAAATATTAGAAAAGAGATTATAGAAATTTGTCACCAGGATAATAAGCTAAGTCAAGATGAGTTTTGTACAAGGAATACAGGGAGGGTTCAGTATTAGGAAACCTCTCAGAATAGCTGATAATTTCAATAATAGAACTAAAAAATCAGATTAATATTTCAATAGATGCTAAATAAAAAGCTTTTGACAAAATACTGTACTCATTCCTTTTAAAAACACAAAAGAGCATAGGAATAAAGTAAGCATTCTTTAATTTGATAAGCAGCACCTATCTAAAGTCATGTTCAAGCAATATATGTAATGAGGATAAAATAAAAGCATTCTCAATAAGATCAGGGGTAAAACAAGGATATCATTATAACCACTTTTCAGTATTGTGTTAGAAATATTAACCTTAGCAGTAAAGAAAAAGAAATGGAGGAATTAGAGTAGATAATGAGGAAACCAAATTATCATTCTTTGCACATGATATGGATGATATACTTAGAGTATACCAAAAAATCTACTAGAAACAATTAACAACTTTAGCAAACTTGCAGGATATAAAATAAATCCACATAAATCATCAGCAACTCTATATGTTACCAACAAAGCCCAGCAGTAACAAAGAGAAAAATATAAAATATTTGGAATTCTACCACCCAAGATAAAACCAGGAATTATATAAATTAAATATGAATACTTTTCTCATTAAATCAAATATAAATTTATTGTTGTTAGGCTTTATTAACATAAAAAATGACAATTACAATAAATTAATTTATTTTTTCAGTGTTAAACCAAACAAACTACCAAAAATATTTTATAGTTTTTATAGATATTTTATAAATTATTTTATAAAGTAAAAAAAATATTTTATAGAGTGAGAGAAAAATAACAAAATTCATTTGGAAAGAAAAAAATTCAAGAATATTAAGGGAATTAATAAAAAAAAAATAAAGTTGGTCTAGCTGTACCAAATCTAAAACTGTATTATAAAGTGACAATTGCAAAAAGTCTTTGGGACTGGATAAGAAATTGAATAGTGAATCAGTGGAATAGGTTAAGTACAAAACTCACAGTACTATATGATATAAAAACCATCTCTTTGGTTAACACAAAGACTCCAGCTTCTGGGATAAGAGCTCACTATTTGACAAAAGCTTCTGGGAAAACTGGAAAATAGTATGGCAGAAACTAGGCCTGTACCAATGTCTCACATCCAATATCAAGATAAGATAAAAATGAGCACATGATTTATAGATAAAGGCTGATACAATAAGCAAATCATAAGAGCAAGAAATAGATTACCTGTGAAACATATAGAGAAGAAAAAATTTATGACCAAAACACCAGGAACAGAAAACATTATGAAATGCAAAAGAGTTGATTTGGATTACATCCAATTAAAAAGAGTTTGCACAAATAAAGTCAATGCAACTAAGATTAGAAGGAAAATAGAAAGATGGGAAACAAATTTTAAATCCTGTGTTTCTAATAAAGACCTCATTTCTAAAATGTATAGAGAACTGAATTATTTGTATTCCCTACTCGATAAATTATCAAAGGATATGAACATGCAGTTTTCAGTTGAAGAAATTAGAGATTTCCATAATCATATGAAAAAAGGTGCTAAATCATTATTGATTAGTGAAATGCAAATTAAATAACTCTGAGGTATAAGCTCACACCTATCTGATTAACTAATATGCCAGAAAAGAAATTATAAATGTTGGAGAAGATGTGGAAAAATTAGGGCATAATATTTTGTTGGTAGAATTGTGAACCAATCCAATCATTCTGGAAAGCAATTTGGAACTATAGCCAAAAGGCTATAAAACTGTGCTTACTGTTTGATCTAGCACTACCACTATTATGTCTATATGTCAAAGAGATCATAAAAAGGGGAAAAAGACTCACATGTACAAAAATATTTATACTATATTTTTTTGGTGGTAGCACAGAATTAGAAAACAAGGAAATGGCCTTCCACTGGGGAATGACTGAATAAGTATATGAGTACAATAGAATATTATTGTACTATAAGAAAGGTGATTTCAGAAAAATCTGGAAAGACTAACTAATGTACTCATGCTGAGTGAAGCGAGGAAAACAAGAATACTACACAGAATAACTGTGCGATAATCAATTATGATAAATTTAGCTCTTCTTAGCAATACAATGATCTGAGACAATTCACAATGACTCATGATGTAAAATGCTATCCACATCTAGAGAAAGAACTATGGAATAAGAATGCACATTAAAGCACACTATTTTGACTTTTTTCATATATTTGGATTTTTTTCTCATGTTTTTTCACTTTTATTCTGATTCTTTTTTCACAACATTATTAATATGGAAATACATTTAATATGATTACACATGTATAATCTATCTCACATTACTTGTTGTCTTCTGATGGGGAGTTGAGAGGGGAGAAGAAATATTTAGAACTCAAGAACTTATAAAAATGAATATTGAAAACTATCTTTATATGTAATTAAAAAATAAAATATTGTTGATTGGGGAAAATAAAAAAAGATCTTTTGTTAAAAAAAATAAATTCAATTATTATGACATGAGTTAAGTGAATATTTTTAAGATAATGAAACAGTAAGGCACATTAATCTCACTAATTTATCATTACTAATAATATTCTAGTACAAGTAAAAATGATTTTGTACTATTCATGATGTTTTGAAATATTCATTTTATGTCACCATTCTTGTGTATTTTGTAGAATATAATGTGTGTTTTTATAATGAGTACAATTATTAGCTAAGTAATAATTGTATATATTTTATAAATAAGTAAATATGGTTTCATTGGCAGTGCATGTTCAAAAAAATTTTAAGGATAGTATGACAAATGTTTGGAGATCATGACTTTATTGAACTTTATGAGTATAGAATTTATGAGCTTTATGAGCTTAGAGATGGAAACTTTTTTTTACTTCCTATATCAGCTACCAGTCCTTCCCAACTGAATTTTTGAATAGAGCTAGAAGGATACTCTGAAATCATAGAAATCTAACCCATTCATGTTATAGGTGACTGAATCATGGTAAAGAGAGGATAAAATACCTCATCAAAGATATACTTCTCATTACTTGCAGAATCCTAATTTTCCCCAAGAATTATATCTGCTTGGAAGAAAGCCTTAACATTTTACCTGAGCATTTGGAGAGAAAAGAGCTCATTTTACTTTGTGTATGGGTCCCAGGTGGTAATGAGGCTCTTGTACTATCCTATCTGGAAAAGAAAAAAAAATTATTAATCTGTCCAACTCATGTTAGATATGGGGATGCAAATGAGTGTCTTTAGTGATCTCTTTCTTTCTGCTTCTGTATATCTCTTTTTTCTAAAACACACACATATCTTAATGGGACAGTGTTTTGCATTATCAGTTCCTTCTAAGAAACTCGTCATTTAATGACACATCTCATGGCTTGAGCATAGGCCCTGATGATGACTTTTGGAAGCTCTGTATGAAAGATAATACAGAATTATCAAATCATCATGAGAGCTCATGGCAGATTTAGATATTTGAGACAAATGACAATTTGATCACCATGTCAACCTATCAAGTATTCATATTCATAGAAAAATGCTTTTTCAGAATATATCTTCACATATCACAGCTTGTGCATTTTTGCCGTATCTTTAAGAATACCACTAGCTTAAGCTGGCTTATTTTAACAGAAAATAGTAGAAAATGAAAATTAAGAGAAACTGTTAGATATATTATGCTTCCTTTAAGAAGTGAATTAATTTTTTAAAACCTTTTTTATTGATTTCTTCACTACACCCATTTCTCCCTAAAGCTATTTTGCTCTTTAAAAAAATCTATGACTTCCTCTAACTTAGATTGATTAATTGGGGGCTTTAAATTTCTCATACCAAATTTCTCTCACTATAATATTTCTTTACCTCTATAAATGATTATCCTTAAAAGTAGGGTGTTTTATGCATCAGAGCTACTACACTTTTTCCCACCTCTTTTTGTCTTGATGCGGTGAATAGTAATGATGACCTTCCAAAAGAACACATTGGTACAAAGCAAAGGAAGGAAAAGTTCATCTCATGTAAGAAATTCTAATTTCTATATTATATACAATTTAAATCATAGAAAATATTTCTTTTGGAAAACTAAAGATAATTCAAGGTGAAGCAAACATTACTAAATTTTCTACAGTGACACTTTTTCTGAGCACTAATTCTAATTACAAATTCAATGGAAGCAACTAATTGCATTGAATTTTCTAAATGTCCATTTAAGTAAAAATTCTGTGACCTGTTGATGATTGTACTCTCACCAATGGTTACTATTTGATTTTCCATGTAAAGATTTTGCTCATCCTATTCCTTATTATAGAATTCATTATTAGTAGTAACTAATGTTCAGCTAGTATATCATGTAGTATATGATAAATCTTGAAATCAGAAACTTTTTTGAAAGATATAAATAGAAGGGAAGTTGAAAATATAACCATTGGTGGCAAAATAGAAAAGGAACCTAATATTAATTTCTGCAATATTATAAAAAGGAACTAAGAGGTCATTGACTCTAATCTTACATCTAGTACACAAGTAAATCAATCTATAGTGATGACTAATCAGGCTCTACTCAATTATCTCTTATAATGGGAAATTTAGTATCTTATAAGGCAACCAACCAATTCAATTTTTGAAAATATTTCTTTGTCCTTTTAATTTTAAGGGATTTACAAGAGATGGAAATAGAAAATAAGAACAAAAAAAAAAATAAGAAGGTGTGAATAGGTTGCAATCTGTACCAGAAGGGAAAAAAAAAAACATATATTGATGAGCTCACAGATCAATTTAAGAAGAATCGAACAGGAAATTTTTTCTTGTTGGTTTTGGCCCAATGTTAAGAGTGCATTGTACTAATTTAGAATATTGATTCTGTCATCCATTGTAGTAGCTAAAGCCATCAGCCAGCAACATCAAATCTGATAAGCCTGTCTCTTATGATTTTGGTAAAGTCATTTATAAAAATGTTAAATGAGATATTTCCAAGAACAAAGCCTGCAATATTCTACTAAAGATTTTCTGGCTGACACAGAGGGTATAGCTATTCAAACAACCTCAAATAAACCTGTTACTGTCATATCATATATTTATATTTTCCTATCTTATTGAAACAGATATCAGGAGTGCAATTGCAAAAATCTCTTCCTAAAATGAAGATACTCTTATCCACATCATTTTTTCCAGATTTACTAACCTAGTGTTAGGTCAATGACCTTTAATCTGTCTTCATGAGAATTACATACACCAGTTCAAATATTAGAACACTTTTTGACATTCAGCTAAGTTGTGACTTGCTCAGAGAATCAGAAATAGAATTTGTACCTATATGTTCCTAAATCCAAATCCAAAACTCTACACTGTAGTGACTTCCTAAATAATGTAGTATTGTTAGTTTTCAAAAAAAAAAAAAGAAGGAAGAAGGAAGGAAAGAAGAAAATAAAAAGCATAAAAAAGAAAGATAGTTGGATATAGTTTATTCTCAGAAACCCATATTAGTTTAGATATTCTCTCTCTCTCTCTCTCTCTCTCTCTCTCTCTCTCTCTCTCTCTCTCTTACTTTTTCCTCATCCTTTCCTCACATTCACATGCACAAACACACACACCACTTTAAGGTTTAGCCCTGCCTCCCCCAAGCATCAAATGGTCTATTGAAATAAAAGTATTGAAATAAAGATAGAAGGATGCATTTACTATTTCTGCCTTACTGCATTTGAGTTTGAGGTTTTTATGTCCTAATATATGGTCAATTTTTGTATAGGTTCCATGAACTGCTGAAAAGAAAATGTACTCCTATCTGTCCCCATTACATTTTCTCCAGAAATCTATCATATCTAATTTTTCTAGTATTCTATTTATCTCTTTGACTTCTTTCTTATTTATTTTGTGGTTTGATTTATCTAATTCTGAGAGTGCAAGGTTGAGATCTCCCCCTATTATAATTTTGCTGTCTATTTCTTCTTGCAGCTCTCTTAATTTTTCTTTTAAGAAATTAGATGTTACACAACTTGGCGCATATATGTTTAATAGTGATATTGCTTCATTATCCATGCTACCCTTTAGCAAGATATAGTGCCCTTTCTTATCTCTTTTAATTAGATCAATTTTTGCTTTAGATTGATCTGAGATCAGGATGGCTATCCCTGCTTTTTTGACTTCACCTGAAGCATAGTAGATTTTGCTCCAACCTTTTACCTTTAACCTGCATGTATCTCCCTGCTTTAGGTGTGTTTCCCATAAACAACATATTGTAGGATTCTGGCTTTTAATCCATTCTGCTAACCACTTTTTCTTTATGAAGGAGTTTACCCATTCACATTTATGGTTAAAATTACCAATTCTGTATTACTTGACATCTTGTTAACCCCTGTTTATGCTTTTCTCCCTTCTTTCCCCCTTACCCTCCTCCCCAGTATTAAACTTGTGAGCACCATTTGCTTCTACAGACCTCCCTTTTTAGTATCCCTCCCCCCCACCTTAGAGTTCCTCCCCCTATCTTACTTCTTTTCCTCACAATTTCTGTATTCCCTTCCACTTAGCTTATTCCTTCCCTTTTCACTTTTCTCTTCCCACTTTTCAATGAGGTGGGAGAAATTGAATATGTCTAAAATTTTTCTCTTAAACCCAATTCTGATAACAGTAAGATATCCACTATATTCATCCCCCTCCATTCTTTCTCTCAGATATAATAGGTTTCCTTTGCCTCTTCATGAGATGTAGTGTCACCATTTTATCCTTTTTCTGGTACAATGTCCTTTCCACCTCTAGTCTCTAGAACAAGATATACATGTATTCTTTATACATCTTTATAGCTGAAATATAGTTCCCAAGATTTCTTTTTACCTTTCTTAGGTTTCTCTTGAGTTCTATATTTGTAGATCAAACTTTTTTGTTATGTTCTAGTTTTTTCATCAAAAATAGGTGAAATTCGCTTATTTTGTTGACTGTCCATTTTCTTCCTTGGAAAAAGATGCTCATTCTGGCTGGGTAAGTTATTTTTGGTTGCATACCGAGTTCCTTAGCCTTTCGGAATACCATATTCCAGGCCCTTTGATGTTTTAATGTGTACACTGCTAGATCCTGGGTAATCCTTATTGTGGTTCCTCTATATTTGAATTGGGTTTTTCTAGCCGCTTGCAGTATTTTTTCCTTCATATGAGGGTTCTGGCATTTGGCCACTATATTTCTTGGTGTTTTGATTTTAGGATCCCTTTCAGTAGGTAATTGATGAATTATTTCAATGTCTATTTTACCCTCTGTCTCTATGACTTCTGGGCAATTTTCTTTGATAATATCCTGGAAAATAGTGTCCAGGCTCTTTTTTTCATCATATTTTTCTGGGAATCCAATAATTCTCAGATTGTCTCTCCTAGATCTATTTTCCAGATCTGTTGTTTTCCCAAGAAGGTATTTCACATTTTTTTTTATTGTTTGATTTTTTGGGGGTTTGCTTGACTGATTTTTGTTGTCTTCTAGAATCATTCAATTCCATTTGTTCGATTCTGATTTTCAATGAAGTATTTTCTTCACTCACTTTTTTATATCTTTTTCTAATTGTCCAATGGAGTTTTTAAATCAGTTATTTTGTTCTATGGAATTTTTTTTCCATTTCACCAATTTTATTTTTTAGAGAGCTATTTTCTGTTTCCAGTTCACTAATTCTATTTTGTAATGATTTGATTTCTTTATCCACTTGGTCTTTAAATGTGTGGGATGACTTCTCCAGACTCTCTTGCCAAGCCTCTCTCTCCTTTTTCCCATTTTTCTTCTAGTTCTCTTGTGAGAGCCTTTTTAATTTCTTCTATGAGATTCATCTGTGCTGAGGAACAGATGATCTCCTCCTTTGGGGAGTCACCTGGAGACAATCTATTTTTTAGTCTTCTCAGGGTTTAGAGTCTGCTCCTATCCGTATAGAAGCTGTCAATGGTTAAGGTCCGTTTCAATATTTTGCTCATTTTGTCAGAGAAGAATAAAGGACAAACTAGCAAAGAAAAAAAGAAAGAAAAAAAAAAAAAACCAAATGGAATCTGCATTTTTTTTCTTTCTCTTTTGGGCTGGGTGGTATTACCAAGCTTCCTCTACAGACTGCTGGAAGCAGCAGTGAGGCCCTAACAGGACAGCATTGGCTGTGCTGAGCCTGTGTTCAGAGACTCTGAGAGCATGCTGAGACTGTCGGGGAGGGGAGGCCAGGTCCCTAGAGACTCCAGTTATTGGGGTTGTATCCTTCATCCTCTGTGTTTTTAGCTTCTCTGCTTGTCTGCTGGCTTGCTGCCAGGTCAAAATATCCAATCCTGTAGCAGAGCTCTCCCCACAGAGACGACTGAGATTACACCCCACCCCGCTCCAGTCTACTCAGCTGTGAGCTGCCTGCTATGCTCTCGCTGCCACTGCCTGCCCTCATCCTGTGCCTCATCTAAAACTTTCCCTGCCCTGGAGCAAAAACAGACCTTTCCTGGTGAATTTCAAGGATGTTTTCTCTTGGTAACTATTTGTGGGGTTTTTTTTTTTTTTTCAGTTAAGCATTAATTCAGAGGCTTGTCATGAAATGGATTCTGAGAGAAAACATGGAGCTTATGCTGTTGTGTGCCTCCTCTCCACCATCTTGGATGGAAGTCCCAGACAGTGTAATTTTAGAGGTGACTCAACCAGAATTTGTGGGGGAAATAGGGATATATTCTCATTACATATCAATTTCTGCCTATTATAAAATTGAGGACAGAATGAAAAAGTATTTGTAGTATAATTGTATTTGTTCTTGTTTATTTCCTTTTTTATTTTGAATATAGGAGCAAGACAAAATGAGTACAAAGATGGGTAGAAACAGAGTAGCATGATCTTATGGAACTAAATTGTTAGAAACATTCAGTTTTTCTCTATGAAGAAGGATTATCTGGATAAATGGGAAGTGACCTCAGAGAAAAACAAGAGTGTGCTGATAAATGTTTAAAAATGAAGTCTCCAGAGAAAACATGTACTTATGACACTTTTAAGTTTCATATATATTATTAATATTTCTCTCACCTTTTTAACATAGACAATCAACAAAACAACTTATCAAGTTCTTATCTGAATCATTTACCAATATATAATTTTTTACACTGAAGATTTAGCAATCAACTCAGGATTTTGTTTGATTTGGCTCTAGCACACCCCTAGAGAAAAAGTGCTAAGTTGGTAAAGTGGAGACAAAAAAAAGGCCTTTTCTAGAAGCTGAGAAATGAGCTGAGTCTTGAAGGAAGAGAGGAAAACTCAAAAGTGGAGAGGAGGAGGAAAAACTTCCCTGAATGATGGAAAGCCAATGTATAGACAGAGTTGGGGTATGGAGTAATTGTGAGGAAGAAAAAGGAAGAAAAATTCCATTTAAAATAACAAGAGAATATATTAAGTACTTGGGAATAAAACCTAGCAAAATACATATAGATCTTGTATAAATACAATTACAAAACAATTTTTGTAAAAACAAAATCTATTCAGCATTTATATTTTGAATTCAATATAATACCATTTATGATCAAAAGTATTTTACAGATTTAGTGTTAGAACATTCAAATTACAAAAGAATCATTTTATAAGTTTAAACAAAATAATAACAAAATTCATTTTAGAAATATAGAAAAAAAATGTCAAAAAATGCAAGACCTCAAAAGCACACTGGACAGCGATAATTATCAAAGCATTTAGTATTGGGAGGTAGGAACAATACCAACAACAACAACAACAACAAAAAATAGAACAATGTAAGATATTAGGTGAATAAAAACTAAAATTCTACTAAAAGTAGCAATAGATGACATTTATAGAAGGTTTTATAGTTTATATGACTTAAAATATTATCCAGACTGTGTTATGGTTCATAAGGGAATTTAATTGTGCCATCTGATCCTCACATAACCCTGTGAGGTGTTAGGTTCTATTAAAATCTGCATTTAATAGTTGAAACAAAAAGAAGTTACTTGCCCAAAGTTAAAGAACTATTAATTATCTGAGGGCAAGAATTTAAATTTTCCTTCTAGATTCAGTGTTTTAACTACTATACCACACTATTAGAAATACACGGATACAGCATATCATAAATCCAAGACTACAGACTACTGAGGAAAGGAACAATTAAAATATAAGAATTGATGGAAAAATGGAGAAGCATTAGAACGTTAGATCATAGGATATGCCTAATATCAGAATAGATTCGGAATGGATAAATATAAATATCAAATTTCAAAATGCAAAATATTAGAGAATAATGGAAAATTGTATATTTCAAAGTTATGTATAGAGAAAAGTCATAATTAGACATGGAAACAATCATAAAAAGACAAACATCATGTTTTTAAAGTTTTATAAATATAACATTAATATGGCTAGAATTTGAATAAAACATAATGGAAAATATATTGTTGTGAAATAATTCTAATTGAAAACAGGTATATAAATTGTATAGGAAAACACTGCAAACCTATGAACCATTCCTCAATAAATTAGTTGTCAATGCAAATGAAAAATTTCTAAAATAAGATCAATAACAAATGGAACATGTATTATAGAACATAGGTAATCAGAGAAATGTGAATTGAAGCCAAAAGAATTCAATTTATATCCATCAAGTTAGCAAAGATACCAAAAATGGGAAATCTCAGTGTTAGAAAGTTTGCAAGAAGAGAAGTACAGTGAATCATTGCTGGTGAAAATGGGAATTGATGCAACCATTCTAACCAATTAAAAACTAAGAAAGAGAAATTATAGAAATGTACATATACAATGACCCAGAGATTCTATTGCTTAAACTACATATCCCAAAAAATTACTGACAGAATAAGAGAGAAGGTGAAGTGTTATGGGCCAGAATTCTGTACTTCAAACAAGGATTCTTACAAGGTGCTAATTCAGTGAAATTGATAAGACAATGGTTATCTAGTTTAGCATGGTGATTAATAGTTCAGTATGATTGATTTAATCTTATAACAAATAATAGTTTCCTAGTGATATAATGATTGGTTTATACTCAGTGTAGAGCATATCAGCTGGGACAAACTCAGCCAGAGGAGAGCCAGATTCATTCATTTCATCTCACACCACCATGGTGGTTGGCTGCCTGTACTTTCCCCTCTGAGACCAAGTCTCATCTGAAAGGCTCTCAAGAAAGCTAGTTGGGCCCCAGGCAAAGAAAGTAGACTGTAAAAGAGATAATAAAGGATTTGGATTTTAACACCTGGCTATTCTTGTGGCGATTACTCTACTGAAAAGAAGGCTGGTCCCAAGACCTCAAGAAAACCAACTGAGAATACTACATCTTGGCTCCCAAATGTCCCTCAAAGAGGGATCCTGAGTTCAGTGGGAAAAGTCTCCAATCCTGATTTCAGTGGGAAAATCTCCCTGACCCAGAAATTAAGGTAAATACAAAAATAGACAAGAAGGAAACTTTGTTAAGGGCTAAAGTAGTGTGTCAGCTGAAATGGGACAAATGTTTAGAAAACAGCCTTTTTTTCCACTTCAAGGAAAATGTATCAAAAGCATAGTTAAACTCATAAAAAACTAAGATTTGATTTAACTTGGGAGCATATCATTCTACTTTTAGAAACATTACAATACACATCTCCTTGGTTTTCTAAGGAAAAAGAATTAGATCCAGATGAGTAGAAATTAGTAAGAGAGCAACTAAGTGAATATTACAATGATAATGGTCCTCATTCAATTCTTAAAGAAACATTCTATACATATAACAATATAATTGGCTTTAAGGAATTATATAAGTTATAGAATAAGGAAAAAGAAGAAAATGCAGGAGGGGGAGGATACTGACAAACTAAGTGAAAAGGATGATGAATTAGACAAGATGAAATTAAGGAGGGTAGTGTTTCACAGCAGGAGCCATTAGGGCATTCCCCTTCTCATGACCCTCCCCCCTCAATTAACCCTTCATGGATGGAGGGAGAAGAAAGAGGGGGAGGGGCAGTGACACAATCAGCACTACCTATAAAGCAGCCTATGGCAGGATTACAAAAGGCACTAGTTAAAGCAAAAAATGAAGGACAAGATATATCTAATTTAATAAATGCATACCCTGTGATTGAAGAGCTTGACTCCAGGTCAACAAAGGAGAAGATACACTCCTTTTGATCTGGAACAAATTAAGGATTTGAAAAAGGGTTGCACTCTTTATGGGGCTACATCATTTTATGTTAAGATAGTATTAGAGTATTTGGCTTATGAAATTTGAACCCCAAGTGAATGGAAATCTATGGCAAGGACATGTTTAGAACCTGGACAAAACTTGGTGTGGCTTTTGGAGTATAGTGAACTATGTAGAATACAAGCCCAATGAAATAGGCAAACTGGAATTAATATACAAATGACCTTTGACCAACTAGCAGATAAAGGTCAGTGTGCAAACACTTCAGTACAGATTGATAAAATATGAGCAAATTGCTGCTGCTGCTATCAAAGCATAGGGCTCTCTCCCAGGACAGGATAGAGGGGAAGTCTTCACAAAAATAGAGCAATAATGAAACCTTTGCTGATTTTGTGGGATGTCACAAGAACCATTGGAGAAAATGCAGCTACAGGTATCATGATAAAACAACTCACTAAAGAAAATGCTAATGAGGTTTGTAAAAAAAATTACATGGGGACTACACAAAAATGCTCCTTTAGAAGAGATAATAAGATGCTGTGCCACAGTGGGCACAAGTGTTTATTATACTCAGATTATGATGAACATGGGAAGACAGGGTCCCTCATTGCAAGGGACTTCCAGAGAGACTCGTCAATGCTTTCAGTGTAGTAAGTAGGGCATTTGAAAGCTCAGTGTTGGCATAGTGATAGAGAGAGAAGACAGGATGGGAGACCAAGACCCAAAATCCCATGTCCAAAATGCAATGAAGGCTTCTACTGGGCCTCAGAATGTAGACTGACCCAGGGAAATGAGAAGGGGGCCCAGCTCCAGGGCCCCAGGCAACAAGCAGGTGGGGCATGATGGCAGCTGAGGTTACACTCAGATAGTCTTTAGAAGTTCAATATTCAGACATGATCAATCAGCAGAGAAGCAATCAGGTGACAGAAAGGGATTACAACTGGGGAGAATACAGGCTTTTTAATCCAACAGAAAGGCAGTATCCAGTGTGAACAGCTCCAATATATAATCTCCAGGTGATGTGGAGAGATCTGGAAAGTGGTGAATGGAAGGAACTAGATAGGCTAACTGCTTGAGAGAAAGGGTTTGCTTGTATTTCTACAGATGGAGAAGGAATCAAATAGGTGGCAACAAGCATCTTGAGAGAGACAGAAAAAGAGAAAAAGCTCAAAACAAAGGGGAAGACTTAAGAAACATCTGACACTGAAAGAGCATGACTAATAAGGAGACTGTTACAGGACTTCAAAACGCACAGGAATCATTGGATTCCCTGAGACATGATTAGACTGATACAAGACTTCAAAATCTGCAGGAATTATTGGATTCCCTGACATATGATGAGACTATTGCAGGACTTCAAAACTTGTAAGTATCACTAGATTCCTGACACATGAAGTAATGGACAATAGTCCAATGGTTTTTGGTCTATTTCTAAGACTTTATGGACATGTATAATTCCTCATGTTGATTCATGTTGTTTGTTTGTAATATTTCCCATGCTGATGGATTTATGTATATCTGTTTCAATTGACACTCTTTAGAAACCCGCTGATCTGGTTTGATTCTCCATTTCCTTTGGTGTTTTCATCTCCCTGAGATGTCAAGGAGAGCGTGATCACCTCCTTTTATGGTATTTTCACCCCCTTTTCTGAGAAGTAAGGGAGGGTGTGATCACCTCCTTTTTGGGTTCTCACCTCCTTGAGAAGTCAGGGAGGGTGTGACCACCTATGTTCTAAAACAAAAGAAAGCGGGAATGAAGAACTTTTTTTGAAATTCAACATAATTGAATAATGGAATATTCCATTATATATCCAATATTGGATACATTGGATCCATATTTTTTGATATATAGGAAGGCATCTAAAAAGTAATCAAAAGCAAAGAATGTAGATTGAAAACACAATATACAGATTGGTTACATTACTGTTGATAAGATTAACATGGGAAAGCAAAGAAAAATCTTAAATGAATAAAAATGTGGCTCAAATACTCAAGCTCAAATGAATTTGTGATCTCAGTTAAGCCATTAATATGCAATGATTCAGATTACAACCTACTCATGCCATCATGTGTGTAATGTGTCCTCTAAATTCATTATCAGATAATCCTGTACTTTTTTGGAGGCATATCTTTCTGAAGTAAGCAGAAGAGTACTCAGGCTGTCCAGTTATCATGGCTCATTTTCTTCACATAATCAACCCATATTTTTATGTTATCCATTTTTCTGATCCTTTATTCCTAATTTCACTGAATTTCCTTACATATTATATGTTGTGACCTGTTAGCATTTCTCCTTCATGTCTCTATCACCTATGTGATGCTCACTTTCAATTCTTAGGAGACAGTTGAATTTCATGTTTGTCAGCCATATAACAACACTGAAAACAAATAGAATACTGGTGTTTAAAAGGAAATGTCTTTGTTTCTGAAAGTTTGGTGACATTTAATTATTTTTGCAATACTCTTAAACCAATTCATTCTACACTCGTCCACCTATTTAATTTTAGGTCCAACTTATTGCACATATGTAACCAGATTGTTACTTCTAGTATCAAGGAGCATTATCAGTTGCAATTCCAAGAGATCAATGATCCTTTCTGAGTAAGAACCAGAGTGTAGAACATGAGCAATGACCACCCTTTTTAAAATACTGAAGAAAATATCTTATAATAGAATTGACCAAAAGATAAAGAAACGTAAAAATCCACTGAAAAGAGCTTTTAAAAATAGAATTGGGCAAAGGGAAAAGGAGGTACAAAAACTCACTGGAAAAAAAAAAACAAACAAACAGTTCCTTAAAAATCAGAATTGGGAAGCTAATGACTCCAAGAGACACTAAGAAACAAGAAAATGAAAAGTGAAAAGAGAGGGAAAAAAGAAGAAAATATGAAACATTTCAGTGGAAAAACAATTGACCTGGAAAATAGATCAAGGAGAAATAATTTAAAAATTATTAGACTACCTGAAAGCAATGATCAAAAAAAAAAAAAAAGAGAGAGAGCGAGAGAGAGAAAGAGCCAAGACATCATATTTCAAGAAATTATTAAGAAAAACTGACTTGATATTCTAAAACTATAGGGTAAAATAGAAATTGAAAGAATCCATCAATCACCACCTAGAAGAGATCCCACCATGAAAACTTCAAAAAATATTATAATCACATTCCATATCTCAAGGATAAAATATTTTAGCATTCAGCAAAAAACAATTCAAATATTATGAAGCCATAGTCAGTATTACAAAAGATATAGAAACGTCTATGTTAAGGGACAGGTCAATTCTCCTAGAGCCTCCATAGCTGTGAATCATAACATCTGAAGGAATTTCAAGACAGTCTTTGCTGACACAGGTTTTGTTAACTGAGAATGAGTTAAATTGGAGGCAGAGGGAAGAGGAGAGAGGTCAGAGAATGCAACTGCCTCTCAAAGAGATCAGAGAAGATCAACTACCTCTAAAGCTCCTTGTATTATCCTCTTGCAAGAGGAGATCCATTCTGCAGGTCTGGGTTGGATCTCCAGCAGCCACTGGCAGATGGATCCCTGGTATTCCAACAGCTCCCGTGTATTCCAATATCTCTATATTATAGGAATCTCAAAGGGTTTAGAATATGATTTTCTAGAAAACAAGAGCTGACTACAACCAAGAGTAACCTACCCCCAAAAAAGCTGAGAATATAATTCTTTAAGGGAAAAATAGATATTTGATGAAATACAAGATGTTCAGATATCCCTGATAAGAAGACCAGGACTGAATGGAAAATGCTAAATGAAGCTTTCAAAGTTAAATATGAAAGAAAAAAACATAAGAGACATAATAAAGTTAAATCATTTACCTTTCTATATGGAAAAATGATGCATGCATTTTCAAAAAATTTAATCATTATTAAAAAACTAATTATAATACTAGTAATGCATGATTAATAACTAATAACAAACTGTTGAAGAATTATTTTATAGTGCTAAAAGTAATAAAATTCATCTGGAAAAATAGGTTAAGAATATCAAGGGAACAAATGAAAAAGTATCAAAGAAAGTAGCCTAGCAGTTTCAGATTTTAAACTATATTATAAACTGGAAATTATCAAAAAATATGGTGCTACCTAAGAAATAGAGTGTTGAATCAGAGGAAAATATTAGGCGCACAATGCACAATAGCAAATAATCGAAGTAATGTAATGTTTGATAAACTCAAAGATTTAAGCATTGGAATTAGAAATTTAATATTTGGCAAAAATTGTTGAGAAAACTGGAAAGCAATTTGGAAGAAACAGACATAGATCAACATCTTACACTATACACCATGATAATGTCAAAGTGGGTAAATGACATAAATAATAACTTTATAAGTAAGTTAGGGGAGGATGAGAAAATATACATTGCAGACCCATGGATAAGTGTAGAGTTTGAGATCAAACAAGAGATAGAAAGGATTGGAAGAAGTAAAATAATTTTCTTTACAAGAAATTAAAAGGTATATGCAAAAATATATAATGCTGCCAAAATTAGGAGAAAAACAAGAAAGCAAAGCAATTTACATAAAGGTCTCTTTTGTCAAATATATTGGAAATTAAGCTAATTTGCAAAAATAACAGTCATTTCCCAGTTGAAAATTGGTCAAAGAATATGAATAGGCAGTTTACAGGAGTCAAAGCCATCAATAGTCACATGAAAAAATTATCTAAATAACTATTTAGTAGATAAATGCAAATTAAAACAGTTCTGAGATACTACCTTATACCTATCAAATTGGCTAACATGACATAAAAGGAATATAGAAAAAATGGCACACTAATGCACTGTTGGTGAAGTGATGAACTTTTCTAATCATTCTGGAGGCCAATTTAGTACTGTACCCAAAAAAGCTATAAAGCTCTGCATACTCTTGGACCTAGAAGTAAGTTAGACATGTACTCCAAAGAGATCAAAGAAAAAAGGAAAGCACCTGTCTATAAAAATATTTATAGCGCCTCTTTTTGCTATGGCAAAGAATTGGAATTTGAGTTGATGATCATTAATTGAATAGTGACTGACCAAAGTGGGATATATGGTTGTGGTGGAATATTATCGTGCTATAAAAAATGACTTGTAGGCTGCTTTCACAACAACCTGGAAAGAAATATAAACAGAGTCAAAGTGAAATGAGCAGAACCAAGAGAACAATGTACATAGAGATATTGTAATGTTTTGCTCAAGACTTAGCTACTTTGATCAAGACCCAAGAGAATCCCAAAGAATCCATAATAAAAAATGCTATTTACTTCCAGAGAAGAAACTGATGAATTATGAATGTAAATTGAAAAATACTTTTTTACTGTCTTCATCTTTATGGTTCGTTCTTTCCTTCTTTTTTTCCCCTTTCCTTTCCTTCTTTCTTTCTTTTTTGGATTGTGTTATCTTTTGCAACATGTCTAATATGAAAATGTTTGATTTTTACAATATGGCTAATTTGAAAATGTTGATGCATGAATTCACATAAATAATAAATATCAATCACTTTTCTTCTTAAGGATGGGGGAGAGGCAGAAAGAGGAAAGAGAATTTGGAAAACAACTTTAAAAAAATGATTGTTTAAATGCTTGTATATAGTGGGAAAATTTAATTAATTAATTAATTGAGACCAGCACTTAGCACAGCATGTGTGTGTATGTGTGTGTGTGTGTATGTGTGTGTGTGTAATGTTTCTATAATTGAATACTTGCTAATGTTACTACTTAGTAACATGAATCATTATTAGTAGTTTTGACAAGGGTTGATGACTATGGAAAAACAGTGTTTATTATTGTGAAATGTTTTTAATGCTTATAAAGGGCAGAAGAGATATAAGATGATAGGCTTGATAGAAGGAACAAGTGAAGGCTTTTTGAGGAGAAGAGAGAAAGGCATGTTTATAGGCAGTAGGAAATGAACCAAATAGAGAAAATAATTGAAAGAATAGGGATGAAAATGGGGCAACCTGTTAGTGTAGATAGCTTGGAATAGGATCACTTGAAAGCCTTGATATGGAGTGTGACCACTTCTTCATGTTGCTGTTTGTCTTTCATTCTCCAAGAGGACTACAACATCAGGTTGACATCAGGAGACAAGACCATGAGATTGAAGTGAATTCAATTTTAAGTGAGGGAGAGCTGTCACTTGCCTCATTTTCTACTCTAGAGCCATTTCAGTCCAATGGTCAGATAGCAATCAGAATTGAATATGACCCTAAAGGCAGTAGGAGACCTTGGCCTTTTGAAGTTAAGGTCTTTAACAGATCTTCTGATAAACTTAGAATGAATGGGGGGAAAAAAATCTTTCTTGTTTTGACCAGCAACCTTTTGGATCTTCTTATCCCAGATTTATTTAGAATGTGGGCTCTTTTTTTTTCTTCTTTTGACTAGGTAAAAGAAGTCATGCTTTATCTCAGTTGGTATGTAGTGTTAATGAGTGACTGGATGCAGCCTGAGTCCAACTGAGATCTGTTAAAAAAAAATCTTAGCTTAAAAAGGTCAAGGTATCCCACTGTATCCAGGACCATCTCCAGTTTTCCTGATCTATATCTCACCACTGGACCCAGATGACTCTGGATAGGAAAATGAAATAAGTGACCTTGAATAGTCCTCCTGCACTTAAATCTAATTCACTTGCATGTCATGACATCACCTCCCTGATGTCATGGTTCTTCTTAAGAATGAAGGACAAACAATTTCATTACATGAGATGTGGATGAAAGAGGAGAAAGTACCATAAGTCACCTGAGTAACTATAGGAGATGACAGAATGGATAAGAGGGTCCATTTTTTCTTTAAAATCTGAGATAAGGTTTTCAGCTAAAGAGAGTAGGGAAAACTAGAGATTATTACTGATCACAAAATAGAAAATTTTGATTATATCAAATTGAAAAGTTTTTGTACAAACAAAACTAATGCAGAGAAGATCAGAAGGGAAGCAATAAACTGGGAAAACATTTTTTACAGTCAAAGGTTCTGATAAAGGCCTAATTTCCAAAATATATAGAGAACCGACTCTATAAGAAATCAAGCCATTCTCCAATTGATAAATGGTCAAAGGATATGTACAGACAATTCTCAGATGAAGAAATTGAAACTATTTCTAGCCATATGAAAAGATGCTCCAACTCATTGTTAATAAATGAAATGCAAATTAAGACAACTCTGAGATACTACTACACACCTGTCAGATTGGCTAGAATGACAGGGAAAGATAAGGTGGAATGTTGGAGGGGATGTGGGCAAACAGGGACATTAATACATTGTTGGTGGAATTGTGAATACATCCAGGGATTCTGGAGAGCAATTTGGAACTATGCTCAAAAAGTTATCAAACTGTGCATACCCTTTGATCCAGTAGTGTTACTACTGGGCTTATATCCCAAAGAGATTTTACGGAAAGGGACCTGTATGTGCAAGAATATTTGTAGCAGCCCTCTTTGTAGTGGCCAGAAACTGGAAACTGAGTAGATGATCATCAATTGGAGAATGGCTGAATAAATTGTGATATATGAATATTATGGAATATTATTGTTCTGTAAGGAATGACCAGCAGGATGATTTCAGAAAGGCCTGGAGAGACTTACATGAACTTATGCTGAGTGAAATGAACAGGGCCAGGAGATCATTATATACTTCAACAACAATACTATATGATGATCAATTCTGATGGACGTGGCTTTCTTCAGCAGTGAGATAAACCAAATCAGTTCCAATGGAGCAGTAATGAACTGAACCAGCTATACCCAGCGAAAGAACTCTGGGAGATGACTAAGAACCATTATATTGAATTCCCAATCCCTATATTATTTCCTGCCTGCATTTTGGATTTCCCTCACAGGCTAATTGTATAATATTTCAGAGTCCAATTCTTTTTGTACAGCAAAATAACGATTTGGTCATGTATACTTATTTTGTATTTAATTTATACTTTAATATATTTAACATATATTGGTCATCCTGCCATTTAGGGGAGGGGGTGGGGGGAAGGAAGGGAAAAATTGGAACAAAAGGTTTGGCAATTGTCAATGCTGCAAAATTACCTATGCATTATAACTTGTAAATAAAAAGCTATTAAAAATTTTTAAAAAGAGTGTAGGGAAGAGGATTTAAGTGAGATGACAATTTTAGAAGAGCCACTGTGGAGATTGGGATAATGATTTGCTAAAGCAGTTATGGTAGGATTGCCTAGCATCAGTGAGAACCCAAAAAATCTTATGTAATATACATTTGCAATAGACCCTATTGGAAAAAAAATTGTGTGATTTTTCTCTACCTTCATTTTAGTAATATATATGTAAGAGTAAATGTGACTTCAGCTAAGAATAATGCAAGGCTGAGACTTGACTATTAGAGTTACTTATACCATTTTGGCTGAATCTAAAGTCACTTAGGCAATAATGACTAACTTCACGTAGTGGTCACTTCATTTCTATTTCACATGGTGATATGTCATCTTAATCGAAGGCACACAAAACACCCTGAAACCAAACACACACCACTTAATTTCCTGAGTGCATTCATAGTTTTCTCCTAATTAATCTATGACTCCTTTCATGTGTAAAATGAAATGGAAAAATTAGATTATCTGGATTATTCTAGAGTTTTTTATGTTGTTTTATTTTGAAGTGGTAATCATGTGAAAGTATTTGACTTTAACCCAGATTCTTCTTATCATGTTTAAAGAAAAGTAACTTGATTTCCAATAACTATGCTTTTAACCATTTTTCTCTGATTATAACATTGCATATGTCCTTGTTATTTTTGCCTATTTCTGTCACTTTCCAAGGTCATTTTGAATTATAATTCTATCCTTGAAGATACTAGCCTTTCTTAACAATGTGTCATCATCTATTAACTTAATGGACATTTCTTCTTCCAAGCCACTTGTAAAAATTATATCATTGGTCTTTATGGGGCACAATTGGTCATTTCCTTCCAGAAAGCCATGGTAGTACTGTTAATTACTCTTTGATTCACATTCTCTGAAAAGGTAAGTTCCAAATGAAACTTTTTAATACATTGTTGATGGATATGCTATGTTGAATGGGATTAAAAGCCAAGATACAAACATTGCATTACTTTTTCCCTATATCTTCATTTGTTGCTGTTTTTATCTCTGTTGGCATATAGGAGATTTAAAAAAAAAGAATTTTGGATTTTGTAGTTGTATTTTGCAAAACATTTCCATTAAAGTCATGTTGTGAAAGAAAACATAGATATCAGCCACTATAATAAAAAATACTCAAGAAAAATAAGGTTAAGAAGAGAAAGATAGAGAGAGAGACAGAGAGACACAGAGACACAGAGAGAATGCTTCAATCTGTATTGAGACACAATCAGTTTCTTCTCTGGGTATGGATAGGATTTTTCATCATAAGTCCTTCAGAGTAGTCACTGTATTGTTGATAATAGCCGTCATTTACAGCTGGTCAACTCAGAACATTGCTATTATTTTGTATAACATAAAATTTTCTTTGTTTGCATTTATGGAGGACTTTCTAGATTTCTATTTTCCTGAGAGCATGTTGCTCATTTCCCATGGAACAATAATGTTCCATGACAATAACATACCACATTCTATTCAGCCATTTTCCAATTGATGGGGATCCCCTCAATTTCCATTTTTTTTGTGCTGAGAAGAGAGCTGCTACAAATATTTTTGGGCATATAGGTCCTTTCCTCTTATTTTTTAAAATCTCTTTTGGTATTCATGATTAGTAGTAATATGATTAGGTCAAAGTTTGTGCATGAATTTATAGCCCTTTGGGCATGTGTCATATTTTTTATCATTTATCAACTTTTGTATGGCTTTTATTTTTTATACATTTCACTTAGCTGGAAGCTCTGGCAATTTCTTAGGAATAAGTATACCCAAACCTTGGATGGTATTGTGGAGGGAGAACTTCAAACCTGCTTTGCCCAGGGAACTGAGTGGATAGCCATGCACTGATCCAATTGGTAATTGCTTTTACGCTGACATTCAAAAAAGAAAACTTTGATGAATTCAAGGCTAGAAATCTAGTTAGTTCTGGATTTGAGTCATTCCTACACTGGTGGGTAAATATTATTGGTGGGTAAATATTAAGTTACACTAAAGAGGCAATGAATATAATAGCAGAATAGTTAGAGGTCACTAACAATGGCATAGAAAAATAGAATGACTGTGGACAGGTTTTTGGCAGAAAAAAAGAGAATACTCATAGTACAGCCCTTTTAGAAGAATTAGCAGGAAATTCAAGGATTAATTATTCATCCTGTATAAGAAGAGCTCTGCAGAAGTTAATAGACTTTCATGAAGTGGGATGTAAAAAAGTATTCGCCAAATTTGAGATATTAGAAAAGGATGTGAAAACCAAATTATTTTTAAAAGGTAGGGGGTGGGTGGGAGAATTGTGAGAAATTGGTGGGCATTTGTTTGGTTTTTATAGTGGTGAAGATTAAATTGAAGAAATGAAACATAAATTGGAGGTTTGAAACCTACCCGGACCTCAGTGGATGGTCAGAGTGGAAGTTATCTCTCTCAAAAGAATGTAAGAATACAACTTCCTTAAGGGCAGGAACTGGGTTTTGTGATCAGCGGGGATAGCTAGATATTTGAAAAGAATCATTTATTCTTTGTCCCTAGCTTTCCACTGTTGAAACCCTCTCAGTGCATCCACATTTTCACACCACACTTCCTCATGTGACTCAGGATGGGAAAAGGTCAAGACTTCAAATCTCCCTTTTTGTAGAGCAAACACTTTTGTTTTGAGCTCTTGCTTGGGAAAATTCTCCCATAAGCTCTGAAGAGCAAGGGAGTGGTTGGGTCTCCACTTTAAGGTCTATAGAACTGCTTACCTTTGCACTCCCTTGCTGACACCATTTTGGTCAACACTGGATGTGTCCTTTCTCATGAGAAAGCAATAAATTCCTTTTTGCCTCTCCTAAAAATAATAATAATAATAATAAAATAAATAAATAAATTTGACTCAATTCAAATAAAGTCTTTCCAGAGAAACCTGCTTCAAATTTTTTTACACTTATTATTGCTAACTGCATTCCTCCCCATTTAATCCATTCTCTCTCTTTTCAACCTGTTCTCAAGTGTTTTGCTCCTTGACTACTCCCTCTCCCAAAATGACCTCTCTTTTATGTATGTATGTGTATATATATATATATATATATATATATACACATACATATATATATGTATGTATATATATATACATACATATATATATATATATATAGTACTTTGAAGTCTGAAATCACCTGAAAGTATTTAACTGAGTTATCTTAACAGTACTCTCAAGTCTCCACTTTGTCCTACAAGATGCTCAGACAAAGCCAGTTCAGCAAGGAAGGCACACTGTGTAGTAGAAAGACTTAGATCAAGAGTCAAAGGACTTGATTGTGATACTTACCACCTGTTCAATACTGGACAAGTTACTTCACTTCTATGGGGCTCAGGTTCTTCATTTATGAAATAAATGGGATTAGATTGAAGGAGTAGTAAGATCACTTCCAGCCTAAAATTAATGATTTTAGAATTGTCTGATAGTATTGAAATAAAGCAATGGTCTTGGGTTTTCCAATATCTTTATTTAAAAGAAATCCATAGTATTCAATTTTTCAGAGTGTTCAGTTGTCAAATTCACTTCACTTGAGAAGTAAATTTGACTTATATTTCAAAATTTTCATTGTAATTAAAAGTAGTTGTGAAAAAAATTGACAAAAAAAGTGCTTCTATTGTTTGCATATAAATGCCAGAGGAACAAGTTCAAAATAATCTAAACATTTATTTTTTTATATAGCTTTTTATTTACAAGACATATTCATGGTAATTTTTTCAGCATTGATCCTTGCAAAACCTTCTATTCTAACTTTTCCCCTTTTTCATCCCCTCCCCCAGATATCAGGTAGATCAATACATATTAAATATGCTAAAGTATATATTAAGTACAATATATGCATACATATTTATACAGTTATCTTGCTGCACAAGAAAAATCGGATTTATAAATAAGGTAAAAATAACCTGAGAAGGAAAACAAAAATGCAAGTGGGCTAAAACAGAAGCAGTGGAAATGCTGTTCTGGTCCACACTCATTTCCCATAGTTCTTTCACTGGGTGTAACTGGTTCTTTTCATTATTGAACAATTGGAACTGATTTGGTTCATCTTATTATTGAAGAGAGCCACATCCATCAGAATTGATCATCATATAATATAGTATAGTTGTTGAAGTGTATAATGACCTCCTGATTCTGCTCATTTCACTCAGTATTAGTTCATGTAAGTCTCTCTAGGCCTTTCTGAAATCATCCTGTTGGTCATTTCTTACTGAACAATAATATTCCATAACATTCATATACCATAACTTATTCAGTTCTCCAATTGATGGTCATCCATTCAATTTCCAGTTTCTAGTCACTACAAAAAGGGCTGCCACAAACAGTTCTGCACATACGGGTCCCTTTCCCTTCTTTAAGATCTCTTTGGGATTTAAGCCCAGTAGTAATGCTGCTGGATCAAACACTGTACTGGATGCACAGTTTGATAACTTTTTGAGCGAGTTCCAAATTGTCCTCCAGAATGGTTGGATGTGTTCACAATTCCATCAACAATGTATCAGTGTCCCAGTTTTCCCAAACCCCTCCAACATTCATCATTATCTTTTCCTGTCATCCTAGCCAATCTGAGAGGTCTATAGTAGTATTTCAGAGTTGTCTTAATTTGCATTTCTCTGATCAATAATGATTTGAAACATCTTTTTATATGGCTAGAAATAGTTTCCATTTCTTCATCCAAAAATTGTCTGTTCATATCCTTTGACCATTTATCAATTGAAGAATGGTTTGATTTATTATAAATTAGAGTAAATTCTCTATATATTTTGGAAATTAGGCCTTTATCAGAACCTTTGACTGTAAAAATATTTTCCCACTTTATTGTTATCCTATGTTCTTCCAACTTATTTATAATCTCATTTTTTGTGCCTAAATCATGAAACCATTTTGATCTTATCTTGGTGTGTGGTGTTAAGTGTGGGTCAATGCCTAATTTCTGCCATATGTACATCTTTCTGTCTCCATTCAGTTTTCTCCAAAAATCTATCATACCTAACTTTTCTAATATTCTATTTACCCCTTTGGAGTTTTGTCTGGAGACTGTTTGCTCTAAGTCTCCTTTAGGTTGGAAACCTGTTGTCTTTCAGTATAGAAGTTATCTATAGTTAGAGTTTGCTTTGATTTTTTTATTCATTTTTTAAAAAATTCCTGGGTGTCTGCCTTTAGGGCAAGGAGGTTCCTAGCTTCCCCTACAGAACAGGGACAAACAGACAGTGGCTGTCCTGCAAACAGGCTGTGAAGAGCGACAGCACTGCAGAAGTTCAACTGCCCTGGGATGAGCAGCCCCACTGTGTAGTGAGGGTGTGCTGGGATCATGAGACTGCATTGTGATCATGCTGTGTCACTTCCAGTGTTGAGTAGGTGTGGCCAGGTCCTGTGAAACTCTGGCATTTGGGGGTACACTCTACCTTTTGTGTTTGTGTAACTTCTCTGCTAATCTACTACTTTGCAACCAAATTAGAACAGTCAACCTGTGGTAGAGAGGGTAGATCTCCACCCTCAGAAATGTAGTAAGAGGAGAAGGGAGCTCAAAATAAAGCATGTATCCTCTTTGCCATCTTGGCTCTGCCCCTGTGGTTTTTTTTTTAATAATATTTTATTTTCCCCAATTATGTTCGAGCAATTTTTTGCATTTTTTTAAAACTTTGAGTTTCACATTTTCTCTCTCCTTTTCTTTCCTCCCTCCCTATTTCCTGAGATGATAAGCAATTGGATGTATTTTATACTTGCATAATCATGTAAAACATTTTCATATTAGTCATTTTGCCTAAGAAGACCTTGAATAAAACAGAAGAATGAAAAAATAAAAAATAGCATTGTGCAGTTTGTATTCTTTCTCTGGAGGCAGATAGTAAACTTCGTGATTCTTTTGGGATTGTGGAGAAAAGCTAAGTCATTCACAATTCTTTTTTTTTTTTTTTTTTTTTTTACAGTATTGGCTGTTACTGTGTACAGTGTTCTACTGATTCTGCTTACTTCCTTTTCTATAAGTTCATATAAATTGGTACAGGTTTTTCTCAAATCATCCTGCTTCTCATTTCTTATAGCACATTAGTATTCTATCACAATCATATACTACCTTGGCTTGTTTAGTCACACCTCAATTGTTGGGCATCTCTCTAATTTCCAAATCTCAACTACTACCAAAAATATAAAAACAAAAACAAAAAAGTGTTTTTAAAGAAATTGGTCTTCTATCTTATTTTAAATATTTTGGGAATGTAGACCTAGCAGTGATATTGCTAGATCAAAGAGTATGTACAGTTTTATAGTTTGTTGAGCATGGTTCCAAATTGCTCTCCACATTTGTTTGATCATTTCACAACTCCACCAACAGTGTAAGCCTAAACATTTACTGAAACAATGTTATGCCAATAAAAATGGTATAATCACAAGTAGAAAACAATCATTTGTGGAAATGTCATTCAATCATGTCCTCATCTTCCTGGCTCTGTGGACCATAGCACACCAATAATATCAACACTGGGATTTTCTTATTAAAGGATCTGGAATAGTTTGCCCTTTCCTTGTCTAGTGACTTAAGTCAAAAAGAAGTTAAAGTAAAAGTGTTTGAGGCAGAATTTGAATTTAGGTTTAACTGACTCCAGACTCAGCTCTTTAACCATAACTGTTTCCAACAAGTATATATATATATATATATTAGAATGCTCAAAATATGAAGACTAAGATCTCAAAAGTATGGATCAAGAAGTTTATTTATTATAACTCAGCATAAATAAATATACTTCAAAACATTCAGATTAGGATAAACATTTCAGATCAAATAAAAGATGAACATTTCTCTTATTTTCACTCTTAGTATTTCATGACCAGAACATAAGTGCAGCCATGGTAAATGAAAACCAGGAAATAGCTACAAAATAAAGATGGAAGCTGTGTGATTTTCTAGAAGTAAGCAAAACTATAAGTGATGTGTATATTAGGTCCCTAAATTCATTTCCATTTTTGTAGTTTACCCTGTTATCAACAATATGGGTAGGAATATAGTTTTTACTTTGACAGTGCCCCCCTTTAAAATATACTTCTACATGTAAATTGAGAGATAGGTTTAATATAAGTATCTCATACACACTATTACTGCAGTGTTTCCTTCTTAAGTACAATATTGTTATGTAGCATAGACTTTAAGAGCTGAAATGTAAATGAATACAGTTTATCTTTGAATTACATACAGAACAGCATGTGTTATCAATCTATCAGAAGCTCTGCCAAATTGAGACTAGTGAGTGAAAGTAGGTGACTATTTTCAGCAATAAGAAGTCAGCAAATATTAGGATCAGCTGAGTCAGCTAGTTCTTCCATCTCTCTATCCTTAGCATTATTGACATATCTCTAGTCACAGGGAACTGATATTTAAATGTTACCTCACTGTCCAAATTACATAATGGCTACAAAATTCATGTCCTGTAGCAACTTAAAGGAATTTGTTCATGGATTTCTTGTCACAAATTGGTTCTTCTTTAAGGTGAGTTCTCAAATCACAGTAGTCAATCCTGAATTATAACTAGCAGATCAATTTTAATGAATAGCTTTAAGTCAAAAGGAAAAAAAAAGCCTATTTCATATTACATGAACACAGAAGTATTTATTTGCTGTCATATTTGTAGGCCTCTACTTGCTTCTAAATAATAAAACAGTACTACTTTAATAGTGTCATTTATAATCATATGATATCTCTTTAAATTCACGTCTGTACATCATTATTAAATGGGAGTGTAGCAGGCTGCCCTATGTGACATGATAACTTCAAAACTCAGTAATGTTATGGGATCACCCTTGAGCCTGGTGATACCATAGATGAATTTTCATTTGTTTGTTTTCTTTCTTTAAAAAAGTTCCTTAATATCCATGACTCTTTGAACAGTTTTAGGTGTTTTGTAAGGGACTAGCCTTCTACAAATCTGGTGGCTAATTGCCATGCCTCTTTGAGAAATGTAAATCATAAAGTACAGCTCACATATACATAGTATATATACACAAATATCTCACATGGCACTGAGAGGATCATACACTTCTATAAGATAAAAAAGGGAAACATTTCTTTTTTTTTAATTGTAACTTTTTATACAAATTGTAATTTTATTATTTTTATTTAAATTGTAACATATATATATGTGCATATATATATGTATATATATATTTTTATTGACAGAACATATGCCTGGGTAATTTTTTATAACATTATCCCTTGCACTCACTTCTGTTCCCTTCCCTCCCTCCACCTCCTCCCCTAGATGGCAAGCAGTCTTATACATGTTAAATATGTCACAGTATATCCTAGATACAATATGTGTGTGCAGAACCGAACAGTTCTCTTGTTGCACAGGGAGAATTGGATTCAGAAGGTAAAAATAACCCGGGAAGAAAAACAAAAATGCAAACAGTTTACATTCATTTTCCAATGTTCTTTCTTTGGGTGTAGCTGCTTCTGTCCATCCTTGATCACTTGAAACTGAATTAGCTCTCTTTATCGAAGAGATCCACTTCCATCAGAATACATCCTCAAACAGTATTGTTGTTGAAGTATATAATGATCTCCTGGTTCTGCTCATTTCATTTAGCATCAGTTCATATAAGTCTCTCCAAGCCTCTCTGTATTCATCCTGCTGGTCATTTCTTACAGAACAATAATATTCCATAACACTCATATACCACAATTTACCCAATCATTTTCCAATTGATGGGCATCCATTCAATTTCCAGCTTCTAGCCACTACAAACAGGACTGCCACAAACATTTTGGCACATACAGGTCCCTTTCCCTTCTTTAGTATTTATTTGGGATATAAGCCCAGTAGTAACACTGCTGGATCAAAGAGTATGCACAGTTTGATAACTTTTGGGCCACAATTCCAGATTGCTCTCCAGAATGGTTATATTCATTCACAACTCCACCAACAATGCATCAGTGTCCCAGTTTTCCCGCATCTCCTCCAACATTCATCATTATTTTTTCCTGTCATCTTAGCCAATCTGACAGGTGTGTAATGGTATCTCAGAGTTGTCTTGATTTGCATTTTTCTGATTAATGATTTGGAGCATATTTTCATATGGCTATAAATAGTTTTAATTTCTTCATCTGAGAATTGTCTGTTCATATCTTTTGACCATTTATCAATTGGAGAATGACTTGTTTTCTTACAAATTAGAGTCAATTCTCTATATGTTTTGGAAATGAGGCCTTTATCAGAATCTTTAACTATAAAATGGGGAAACATTTCATTTTGAATTTTGTTATTTTGTTTCTAGAATGCCATCAAGATGTCAATATAAAATATATCATTTATCATTTGTTCACTTATCTATTCATTCATACATTTTTCAACAATTATTAAGTGTTTAATTTGCAGGCAAAGCTCAGGGGTGGGGTACAAAGTTTAGATACTACTTCTCTTTACTCCTCATGGAAATTAAAGTTAAATAATAGGATCTGTACAAAATTGACTGAAGAACATGTTGTTGTTGTTTTTAGTTTTGAGATAAGCCAAATAATTTCAACTCTTTGGGATTCAATGTCTTAGAATAAAAAATTTAAAAAAAATGTAAGAAGGCCTTTGAAAAGTTAGTTACATTAAGTACTCTAAGAATATGAATAGGATACCAATCATGCATATTTATACGCTTCTAATCATATTACTCTTTTGTCCTTAGATGGTCGGGTGTTTCCCATTGGTAAGTAAATAAAGCATGACTTCTTATTTGAAATCTTGTACAATTTCATTCCTATCTATTGTTCAGCCATTTCTTACACTGTGTCTTCTACTTATTCTACATTTCAATTCAACAATTAAACACTTATTAAGCCAATGAACTATGTTCATGCTTGACCTAAGGAAAAAAAAAATAATAATTCCTGTATGCAGAAAACTTATGTTCTACTGGAGTAGTGAGAGCAGTAATACACAGAAAACTAAATTTGAAATATATGCAATCAATTTTAGGAATGGAGGAAAGTAATTTAATAATTGGTACAAACAAGAAGGGCTTCAAATAGAAAGTTTTCTCAGCTAACCTTGAAGGAAACCATGAGAATGAGAATGTATTCCTTGCATGGTGGGGAGAAACTAATGCCTTTGAAAAGACACTAGGAGGGAGATGGAATATTGTGAACAGAGACTAGCTAATAGGTGAATTTGTCTGAAATGTTGAGTGTGTGAGAAGTATGCTAGCGACCAATGTGAAGGGTTATAAATGCCAAACAAAGGATTTGTATTTTATTTGGGGAGACATAGGAAACCACTATAACTTCTTGAGTAGAACTTTACTTTAGGAATGTTATTTTCATAGCTGTATGAAGAAATGATGAGAGGAGGAAAGAAATTACATTCAGGGATATGAACTAGGAAGTTATTGTAATAATTTGGGTAAATTGAGATGAAGACTTGAGTAAATGGGAAAGCTATTACAGAGGTAGAATTGACAAGATTTGTTAATAGATTCAATATGGAAGGTGAGGGAGACTGAAGTATCAGGGATTATGATATCCAGGGTTATGAACATGGCAGATTAAAACCCTGATGGTGCCATTGGCAAAAATATTAAAATTAGTCTTATTTTTTAAGAAAAGATAATAAACTCTTTTATATATATTAAATTAAAGATGCATGTGATACTTCTAGTTGGAAGTGTTCAACATGCATCTGGTCATGTGGAACTAGAGATGCAAAGATGAGAATTGCATATGTAGAACTGGAAGTTGTCTGTATAAATACTCTTTGTAGGAGTTTAATGATTTGCTGAAAAAGAGAAAGCATAAACAATTAAAAAAAAAAAAAAAGAAGAAGTAAAAGAGACTCCAGGACTGGGTCTTAAGGAGAAAAAAGAGTCTTCAAACCTTTTGCACCCTGAAGTCAAAAGATGATAAATTCTACAGATTTATTTATTTCAGTCAGGACTCTGATAACACATACTGAATCTTAGTACTTATCTTAGTCCTATATAGGCAAGACCTCTCTCAGGGTTCATTTTTCTCTAGGCTATGGGATCTAGTATTCAGAGTTTTAAAACAACAGAGATTGATCTTAAACCCATTTCCATAACATTGCTGGGCACATAGAAATCACAATAACTCATAGTCATTCTTGTTAAAATGTGGCAGCTGAGTCCAAGGAACAGCTTCAGCTCACAGTGAAATTTCCCATGAATACGTATGGCTTCATTCAATAAGGAGCAGCTTTCACCAGAAAGACTTTGGTCAACAGATTTGTACTGAAATAAACCTTATGAGTTGACACTAACTTAATTAAAAAGTGATAAATCTCCCTATCCCAGTCTATCAGCTATTTTTTAAAAGAGAGAGAGAAAATTCAGTCTCTTCTTATTGTTTCACTAGTAGTCACTTAAAAACACAATTTCATCTTATGTTTTTTATTGCCATATAGCATTTAACACATAATTTTTTCCCTTTGTGCTAGGCAAATATATTTTAAATAATATTTCATCTGCATATATTCTAATGAAGATTTCGCTTGAGTCAGAGGACTAGATTCAAAATCCATCTCTGCCATTTACTGTGTTACCTTAAGCAAACTCTCTAGTGCTCAGTTTTCTCATCTGTCACATGAGAAGGTTGGATTAGATGACTTCTGCTATCTGTATCAGCATTATATTTGTGATATTTTGAATCCTATATCTTGTCATTATACGATACTAACCTTAAAGTCTTCCTCATAGTGAACTGGTCACTAATTTTCTAAAGAAAGCATTCTTTTTAATATACATAACACTTTTTTGATTAAAGAAATATAGCTAATTTTATTCAATATCCCCTCAATTATTCTTTGCACATGTAGATATCCATATTCACATACACACACACAGAGAAATACTATGTTTGACTATTGTTAAATGAGTTCATAGCCATTGATAGAAATGTAATTGATTTATAGATCATTAACTATTGATCTTTTGGTATTGTTTCTATATCCTCAATAACAAACCATTTTCTCTAGTCACAGAAATATTAGTATTCTATTTTCTCTGTCATTTTCTTGGATTTTGGATCCTTCCCATTCATTTACAAATATGCTCAGGCCTAACCTATCCACATGTTTTCTCACCATCTATACCTCGTCACCAAATAATCTTTCAACCTTCTGAATTTGACTTCTACTCTCACCACTCTAATGAAATTGTTATTTCAGAAGATTATCAATGCATTTATTTTTTGTCTTTGAACTCTTTGCAGTGGCCCACCTCTTTGGACACTACCTCCTTTGTTAGCTTCACATATTCTTTTATTGCTTCTTGACCTTTTCCTTATTCTTCTCTTTTTGCATCCTCAATAATCTCACACATTAACACTATTGTCCTAGACCAATAGAATCAGTGGTTTAAGTAAAACTGTACAATGCAAAAAATTTGAAAAAATCTTTTTTCTCCTTAAGACCTAGTCCTGGGGCCTTTTCTTCTCTCTCTTTTTTTTTTTAAGTTGGCACATTAACTATCAATAACCCTTCTTCCTACACATAGGAACCCCAAATCAATATTTCAAGCTCTTTCTTCTCTTCTGAGCTTTAGATTCACATCCCTATGTGTCCATTGAACAACTCTACCTGGATGCTCATCATGTCCAAAGATGAAATTGTCTTTTCATAAGGTACTATTTATTCTTCTAATTTTTGATTCACTATCTCAATCAGTGCCACCAGCAATGATTCTTTTATTTTAAAACTTTTTCTTTCTCTTTGATTTTTTTGTATTTCCCTCACTTCTCATATTCCATTGCTAACCAAAGACTGGCAATGCTATAGGAGCCTTACATCTCTAGCCTATCTTCCCTGGTATTATATTAGAGTAGTCTCAGTACATGAATAATGGAGAAGGAGAAGAATGTTGCAAGAAGTAATGTAGTGAAAATATTGCATTAGGAAGCTTAGATTTGGAATCTGAGTTCTTCACATCTGTGTGACAGTCAGGCACTAAACATTTATTAAGCATCTACTTCATGCCAAGTACTGTGCCAAGAAATGAAGGTATAAAACTGAACATAGTCCTTACCCTAGAAGAGCTCACAATCTGATGAGAAAAACAAGTTTAAGAAATCTACTGGACATTCAGTTTGAGATACTGGAAAAGCACTTTGAAATGAGATGTTGGAGGTGAGCAAAGAAGTTGGACCAAGACCAGTAGACTTGAGAACTGTTAGCATAGAGATGATAAATAAATCCATGGGAGCTGAAGGCAAGATAAAGGGAGAAGAGAAAATGGCCCAGAATAAAATTCTAAGGATCCAAAAAAGGAGACTGAGAAAGAGCAGTGGAAGGATCTTAGGCAAAAGATAGTGGTAGCCCCAAAACTTAGAGACAGGAGAGTCACTCAAAGAGAAAGAGGTGGCAAACAGTGGCAAAAGGCTATAGAAAGGTCAATAAGAATAAGATATGAGAAAAGGCCTTTGAATATGATAATTAGGAAGTCATTGTTAACTGTGGAGAGATTAGTTTTGTTGGAATAATGAGGCTGGAAACCAGAATGTAAGGGTTTAAGAAAAAAGCAAAAGGAGACAAAGTGGAAGCACCTATTACAAACAGTTATTTCAAGGAATTAAGCTACAAGGGACAAAAGAGCTATAGGATGATAGTGAGGATCAAGGGAAGGAAGTGAGATTGGGAAAAATGTGGAAATGTCTATAGGTCCTTAGAGAAAGAGCCATCAAAGTGGAAGAGAGTCAAGATAAATGACAAACTAGAAATGTCAAAGAGAGGAATCTATTGGAAAAGACAATGGAATGAATTCAATTTTGCTGCTAAAGAGGTCAGTTTGGTAAGCAGTAAGGCCCCCTCTTCTTGTGAAATAAAAGGCAATGGAGGAGTTAGTCAAAAGAGGCATTATGAGTGATATGAAACAAAGAAGAGCAGAAGAAAGAGGCCATGAGAACTGTATTTTTTTTCCTAAAATGTGAGTCAAGATTCTCAGCTGAGAGGCAGGGAAGGGGCATGGGATGTCTGAGAAGAGATAAAACATTTTGGAAGAATTGTTATGGGGGATGGGATAGTAAATAGCAAAGGCACTACATTGGATTGCTTAAAATCATGAAGGGCCCAGTAGAAGTAATGTTACATAAATTTATAGTGACAAAAGGCCACTCACTTAATACTCTCTGAGCCTCAGTTTCCCCATCAGGTAATGCCAACTTATTTTGGATTTTAGGTGAAATAATGTATGTAATGTATTTTGTAAACCTTGAAGCATGGTAAAAACATCAGCTATTATTATTATCATAACTATAATATTCAATCTTTCTGCTTTCACTGTTTCCATTTAAATCCATCTTTCACAGAGAGTCTTTCTCATCAATAGATTTTTTTTAATGTCCTTTATTTTTCCCTACAAAAATTGTTACTGACTTGTACTGAAAAAAGTTAAATTGCTTTGACTAACATTCAACATGCATCATAGCTTGTCACTATCTTACACTGGCAAACTTAAAAACTTCTCTGTATCATATTCTTTATGTTCAGGCTAAATGGAACCATTTACTACCACCTAAATTATCTCTGCTGTTCTTCCCTCCTCTCTTTACTCACATTTTTCCTTCTTTCTTTTTACTTATGGGATGCTTGTTCTTCTTTTAAAGTCTACCAAACTGGCAGCTTCCCTAAAAAATGTTCCCTGATCTCTTCACTGAGTAATTATCTCTCTCTCCTTAGGCCTTACATAGCACTTACATGCTATGTACATGTGCAAAGCCCGTGTCATGTATTATTGTGAATTATTTTTTCTTTATCAGATTGTAAGCTCCATGAGAGAAAGGATTATATCTTACCTAAATTTCGTATCTCTGCCAATGCCTACCACAGAACTCTGAATATTTTAAGCGCTTAATAAATGTGTATTGAATTGAATTAAATTGAACAAGGAATAACCTGACCTTATTTCTTCTTGGTTTTATGATAAGAGCCCAGGATCACTGGTAGGCAAATATAACTGTCTTAAATAATAACTGCTAGTTACTAATATATTTGTGGAATACAAAAACTCTTTCTGATTGAAGCCCATTTGAAGAGTATCATACAATCATATCCAATCCAACAAATGTTTATTATATGCCTACTGTGCCCAAAGCAATGGAGAAAGACAAAAAAGCAACTGTTCCTTTGAGCCTGACATTATAGGAGGATAAAATGTGCATGCTAAAATACAAGATAATTTTGAAGAGGAAAAAAGCATTAACCATTGTGGAAACAGAGAAAGGTTTCAGGGACTGAGATTTAAAATTAAAAAAATATATGTGAAGGATTGTAAAGAATGGAGATAAGATTAGGCATGGAGGTGGAGCCTGTGTCTAGGTATAGAGAGAAGAAATGGAATGTCCATTTTCATTAGCAGCCCAATTTGGCTAAAATATTTACTGAAGTAGGGGAGCTATATAAAACAAATCTTTTTTTAAAATGCATGCCATAGTGTGGAAGCCTTGAAATAAGCTATGGAGGATATTTGTCTTATTCTAAAAGTAATGAGGAGTCACCTGAATATTGTTGAGCCACAAACTGGCGTTGTCAAACCTATGCTTTAGAAAGATTGATATGTCAGGGATATGGAGCATGGGATGAAAAGGGTGAAAAATTAAAGCTAGCTCTACTAATAGTCTAGGCAAGAGGTAACAAGGTACAGAGCTATCATGCTAGTTTGTGTGTGGAGAAGAGGGAAATATAATAGAGACAGGGCCTTGATAACTGATTGAATTTGGGTACATTGATAATACATTCATTTGAACACATCCACCAGAAAATTGCTAATACAGAACTGATACTTAAGAAAGAAATTAGAGATTGTTAGTATTTTTTTAAATTGGGCTTTATAAGCATAGATATGACCCTTCAACCTAAATGAAAATGATGAGATCATAAAAGGAGGAAGTCATTGGGAGGAAATGGGAAAAAAAAAAGTATACACATCTTGTCTTAGGAAGATTCTGAAAATTACCTGGCAGGAAAAGATACCAGACACTTAGATCCTTTCTCAAACTAAATTGCCAAGAAATCCAACTCTACTGAAAAGAACACAACTCCATTGGAGTGTCTACATTGTTCAAATGCCAAATGTACAATTACCAAAAAGTATTATATGAAGTGCTCACCAGTGCAAACACTCACAAGATGGTCAGAAAAAGTGATACAAGGACATTCTCAAGTTCTCTCTTAAAATCATTAGAATTGATTGTATGATGTGGGAGACACTGGCACAAGACCAGGGCTTCTCATGCCCTCATTAGAGAATGTTCTGTGCTCCATGAGCAAAGCAGAATGAATTAGTTCTGAAGAAATGTGAGATGCATAAAGTTAGAGAAGCCATTTCAAATGTGCCTAGGAACTATTTGTGGCAAAACATTCTGGGTTTCTATTGATCTAATCAGGCACAGTCAGACTGAAACTCAGTTCTAACATAGTGATCCTCTTTGAAAATAAAGGACAACAATAAACATCATAGCTTTGGAGGCAGAATATGAATGATGATCCTGCAAAGGAGTCTGAGAATGAGTGTTCAGAGAGGTAGGAATTATAACTTTATATTTGTATAATACTTCAAAATCACTTCTTTATTCAATATACTATACAATAAATACATATAGTGTACTTATTTTAACTTTCTACTTGAAAAAATAGAAATGCCAATGTATTTACATTTAAATAGAAAAATGTATAATGGCAAGACTAAAATTTGATTTGTCAGAGGGATACTGTTACTCAAGATAGGCTTTACTCAGGTCTTTTTATTCTACTAGAAAAGCAAAAACTTGATCCAAATCACATTTTAGAGAGGCAAGATAAGTAAACATAACCTAGTGAAATCAAAGAGTTGATTTATTGGTCAAATCTTATGAATGAGCTCCTAGTATTCTGGAAAAGTAACCAAACACCATGTTTAGATATCCCCACAAAAAGAAAACAATTAAAATGTGCACAGATAGGGGTTTTGGAAATGCCAGAAATACGTGTGAGAAAGGAAGTTCAGGAGGCCAGTATAAGTAATTGTCATGTCCTCTTTTTTTCTTTGATTCAACAGCAAAATCTTGTTTAAGCCAGTCGACTTATTTTAAAATAAACTCAAGGACAAAATATAATGTTCATTTGTAAATAAGAATAACATCATGATCCTTTCCTGAAAAGGTAAATAGTTCCTTTACATCTTTTAAGGGCTTCAGAGTCAACATTCACATAAACTAATGAGTCAAATTTTGCCTTTTTCATTCTTCATGTGACTTGATCATCTTTGTCTCATGATGGTTACTTATTTTACTTTTCTCTTCCTCTTCCTTTCCTATATAATATTGAATAAGACAATCAACAGTTGTTAGGACTGCTGAATATGATCATTTTTCTTGTGCTTTAAAAAAATTGAAGTAGGTGGATATTTAAAATTGAAGCTCAAATATTCACATAATTATGGTAGTTTAACTAATACTATATTACTAGACTATAGGAAGTAGTACAAAATGAGATGTCTGAAAAGTTGGATTGGAGCCAGATTATGGTGGACCTTGAATGCAAGTTTATGCTTTTGTAGGTAAAAGGGAGTCACTGACAGTTTTAAAAGAGAGGAATAAAATGATTAGAATGATAGAAAGATCACACTAGCAGCATTAGCAGCAATCACCTCAGCAGAAGGGTGGAAAGGAGATAGAATTAACTGGAAGTAGGAGCATCAGTTCAAACCTAAAAGAAATGTGGCCCATAACAGTGGTTGCTTTTAATTAGAAAAGTACAGGGTTTTTTGCAAAAGATCTTGCAAAGAAAGATAAGAGAGTAGAAAAATTCAAAGATGAGGTCACAACTCTGGGTGATAGAGAAGATGACAGTGTCTTAATAGAAGTACAAGAGTTTAGAGATGGAGGCATTTTGGCAGGAAGATGATGTGCAATTATGTATGGTAATTCTGAGGTTTTAGCAAAATTGGATTTATTAACAAGTAGTTATAAATATAGGACTGGAAATAGTGAGGTGGTATATGGAATGGAAATATATGTGTGCATACATATATATGCATATATACACTTATATAAACATGCACACATGTACTTATGAATCATCTGCATAATAGAAGCAATAAAAATGGATTCTATTAGTAAGGAAGAGAATGTTGAGAAAAAAGAGGTCATTACACAAAATTGTAGGAGAAAACTACCTGGAAGGTAATGGAAGAATATGAAAAAGAAATAAGAAAAAATATGAAAAATAGATCAAGAAGGAGCAGTTAGGTAGCAGAAGAATCATATGAGTGGTGTCTCCAAGGAAGATACAAAATAGGGGAGGAAGTTGCCCAAGGTGTCCTTCAGAGAGGTCGACAAGAAAGAACACAGAAAATTGGGTCAGTTATTGTTTTTTTTTTTTACACTGGGAAGCTCTTTTGTAACTTTTGAGAAAAGCCTATCAATAGAATTTTGAAGGCAGAAACAAAGCTGTAAAAGTTGGAAGACTAAGTAAGTTGAGGCAAAGGAGGCAGTAAATGCACATTATTGATAGAAACTTATCAATGAACTGAAAGAAATAAGATGATGGAAGTAATGAGTGAAAGGAAATTTTTTCTTAAGATAAAAGAAAAAAGGTGATAAAAAGGCAAGCAGTCAGGCTAGAAATAATGTTATTAATATTATTATTAATATAATTTTGTAGGTTTCCATGTTCTTGGTCCTGAAGTTTACAATGTTATGACTCAATGGAATTGTTTTGTTTTGCCAGTGTTAAGTTCATATACCCATCTATATTTTACAGATGAAAATAATTAATAAAGAGAGAAAGAAACATTTTCCCTCTAACCTATTGAATCTTTACTTTCCTTACATTACAAGTTATCAGCATTTGAGATGTCATATGAAGATGAGAGTTACGGTTATATTATTTATCTTTTTGCCTAATGCTTGTTCATCATTCTAGGCATGAAAGTATGTATTTGTATGTGAGATTACCATGCTCACTTCTCTGTGTGTATGTATATATGTTTTAGAGAGGAAAAAATGATAGCCACATCAAGTGAAGGATCTCAACCACTGTGGATAAATCAATCCATCAAAAAAAAAAAAAAAAACAATTCTGCCATGAAACTTAATCACTAAAGGTCATGTCGGGGAGTGAGGAACAGATTAAATTAGCATAGTATTAGATATGGAAAATGATTTCTGTCAAAATCATCTTTACCACAATTATAATATGTTAATTACGTATTTCATTAAGGAAGTTGATTATGGTTCACAGATGAAATCATGCAGGCGAAGACACCTGGAAGGAAGCACTAGAGCCTGAAGCTTCTCTCTCGCTCTCTCTCTCTCTCTCTCTCTCTCTCTCTCTCTCTGGCTTTCTGTCTCGTTTTCTCTCTCTTTTATGTAGAGACATATTAATTTTAGTGATTTATGTACATCTCATTCAGAAGAGCTTTTTTCTTTTACTATTAATATTATTATTTTAGCATCAGATTCATGAAGCAGTGCCAGGAAGCAAAATGAAGACTACATACTCAGTGACAGTGCACAGATCTTCACTTTTTCTTTGTTTCCATGCTCAGAAAAAAATATCTAAGAGCAATGTCCATCTTTTCTTTTACTTTTTTCCCTACCTTTTATAATCATCTTTATCTTGCCTCTTTTCTCCTTGTATCCTAAGTACAGTACCTAAGAATATGTCTTCTAACTATTCACTAGAAATGGAATGTTGATTGACTAAGGGATATGAGATTTTTTTTTTTTGTTTTGCTTTGTTTTGTTTTTTACATTTAGAATTTGATGTCCCTAAAGGGTTTATGCTAGCCATTTAAAAAGGCATAGTCAATCATCTGAATATGTACTGATGTTAAAAGCAAGTCATAATCCTGTCGTGGGAATCCTGTCGTGGGAAGTAGTAGCAATGAAGATGTCAATGAGTATGGAGTTAAAGTTGGTAAAGTGATAGTTGATATCTATGAGACTATTGCTTAATCTTTGTTACCATTGTTACATTTGTTAACCCCAGTGTTACGCATTCTTTTTTCTTCATTATGTTGTAAATTAATTCATTGAAAATGAATTTTATAATTTCAGTTTTATAACAGACTTTTTATGACCCTCTCTCATATGTCAAACCTCTCCTGCATCAAGAACCCCAGGCCTCCCCTTGGGGACTATCTTCTAAAATTTGTGCTACTTCATTTGCACAAATGGACATACACCATATGCAAGCAAACAATCATTAGTTATTCTCAAGTGGCAAAAAAGAAGTAGAACTTCAGGACATGGTAGTCATAAATAGGCAGATTATATACCACCAAAGAAAAATAGTTCCTAGTTGTGTCCCTTTGGAATAAAGGCCACTAAGACTCAGTCAAATATAATTACTTCATCCTAAGACTTCATCATGAGTGAGAACGCATCAATGCTTGTATGCCCTTGTACTGATAGATTTTGCCACAGAGAATAATCATTGTTGGAATTAAGCATAATTGTCAAGAAAGACTTGGTCATCATGAGAAAGACTGTCTTATACAACTGTCCTTTTGCTTTCCAACAGTAATTACTTTAGTAATTAATCTCTGTCATTTAACTGTATTACAGTTTGAAAAGAGAAAATGGAAGAAAGACCAGTTTCAGGCTAATTTACATCAC
>MU174340.1:49387236-49433084 GCA_016696395.1 Antechinus stuartii
AGAGAGAGAGAGAGAGGATATGGTTATAAAATTCTCAAGGACTGCTGCACACTGGGTCCTGGAATAATTTAACATCACATTGAAATCCAGCCTCTTTGGCCAAAGAACTTGGCCAAGGTGTTAATGAAACAGTAATGATAGAGAGCAAAGGTGTTTATTTTCAGATTCAGTCTAGCAGAAACAGCTTTGACACAAAGTACCTCTGATGGTTCCAATCTCCTCTGATGGATTCAGACCCAGGGTTGAAGCTACTTGTTGGAATTGTACCTTTCTTCTTTTTTGATGCTAATGCTATTTTGAAATGCATATAGAATGTGATAGACAGTCTGGTGGAAAAGCAGCATCTCTGGGAGACCTGCTTTGAGCAGGGCCAGGGGAGCTTTCCATTTTCCTGCTTAAAAAAAAAACTATATTTAATCCCAATTATGCAAATCAAAAAGGTGGGCTCCTTATTGGTTTTCAGTAGGCTCTAAACCAATCAGAACACATGATTTACTGCATTGCCAATTTAATATCTGATAAACAGGAGCCCAGTAATTGTCATTTACGGTTGGGTGCATTTGTTTTTAGTGTTGGTGAACTACTGAACTTCCTCGTGCAATAAATGTCTTATCTGGCATTTTGTAATATGTCAGGTGAAATAAATGACAAAATTGAGTGACTCTCAGCTCTTTCCTTTCACTTTTGCCACTGTACTAGTCAGTAAGCTATACTATATTTTCTGAGCAAAGGAGTCAGAAATATGATCCATTGTCTTTGATGATGATAGGCAACCTTCCCTATTTCAAATAAGACAGAACTTCCTCTAAGGGAGATGCCAGGTGTTACTGAGAGGTGTAAAATCCATCTGTATGGATAGCTGTATAGTTGGTGGAAACTTCTTTCAGGAGATCTTTGTCCATACTGGCCCCCTTACCCACTCAACTTTCCTTGGAAATCTATCTCCAGAGATCATTTATGTGGAAGGACTTATAAAGTTATAAAACTCTCTACAAATTCTTATGTTGTGGTTATTTTCATCTAAGTTCAAAAGAACTCAGCTAGAAAGAGTTATCATTATTAATAGTTAATAATTATGACCACTATTCTCAGTGTGTTTGTTTTAAATATTCTGCCATGATGAAGCCATTGGAACAGCCCTCCTGAATTTGTGTCAAGAACCAGAAAGACTCTACAGATTGATTCTTACAAAAATTTGAATTCCAGGACTGTTTCTGGATCCAGCCAAAATACACATTCCCTCATGGCTAGCTAGGAGGGTTCTACCAGATTCAATCAAAAGGTTGAATTCCAGAGCCATTTCTGGGTATAGCCCAAAGGCAAATTTCCTTATAGCTAACCCTGATGGTTCTAAAGGCCTGTGTCAGAAGTTGCCTAAGGTTTGGTGTCTGGGAAAAATCTGTCAGGCGGATAGGATTTTGCAGCATGCTGATGAGCAAACCAGTGCTACATTTTAAACAAGGCTGCTGCACACAGAGCTACCCCAGCACGGTAATTTAATGAATCTACATTTCATGACTGAAGTGATAAGGATGAAACATTTTAAAATAACCAAAAGGTAGATACACCAAAAAAGTCTGATGAAACATTAAATGAATGTAGTGTAACACATTATCTTTGCTTCTGCACATCCAAAAAGCGCAATGAACTAAAACATTGCATTAAGCCAAGAATAAAGCTAAAAATTAAATTGGCTCCGAAAGATCTAGTGTAGTGGTTTATGCACTAAGAACGCAGTAAATTTGGTCATTTAATCTCATTCTCTTTACCTCTGATATGCACACTTAAGAGGAACCCAACTCTCATGGGGAAAAGCCCAAAGGGATCAGATGTATTCTTTTTCTTATCTGTTTACCTGGTTTCAAAATGTGGTGGGTGGGTCAGAGATGAATGTTGACTTTTTTTTTTAACTGCAAAATTGCTTTCATTTTCCAACATTTAAGTGCTTCGAGTGTCAAGAAACATAAAATATGACTAAGTCTGTAACAGATAAAAACAAGACCCAATAAAGAAGACATATTCAAAAATATAATACTGCCCCTTCAAATCAATAAATAAAGACAAGCATTTCATACACTAATGCATTTATCTATGACCATTATAAATTAGTTGCTTGCCAGAAAATACACTTCTTAGCACAAGTGCCATTATTTAAAGTTGTCTATTTAATGCACACTTAGTATATTTTCTCATCCAAAGCTGCACTGCATAATTAGACAACATCCATTCTTAAAAACTAAAGTAGATGCCAAAAATGCAATACATAAAGCATGACGTTTTACAAATTTACATCTTCAAAAGTTATGTGTGGTTTCAGATAGAAAAAAAATTGCAAAAAGATCACTCACTATATTCTAATGGCCCCGATTTCATCTAAGTATGCTTCTAGTACGAGCTGGCAGTAATGTAAGTTATAATGTAGTCATTCTTATTCAACTTCAGCGAATGGGTATTTTCCAGAGTGATTCTATTAACTGGACGACTGGAGAGTTGGCCTTCAATAGTTTGCTGAATTGTCACTGATCATCCTTCCTTATGCGCCTGGGTCAGTTGCTTTTGAGGTCAGCATTACTGTGTGCCCGGGGACCATCAAGGTCTTCACTGACTTTGCTGTATTTTGTCATCGATCATTCTGGATCAACACCCATCTGATTTGCAGGCCACTGGAGATAATTTTGCTAAGTAAGTCTAAGAAACGTGTCTCAAGCTTCTATATCCCCTCGGATATCCTCCCCCCTCCCAGCATTTTCCTTTCCTCTCCCTCACCCAATTCTTAGATCTCTCTAGCAGTACAACACCTCCCAAGTATAACCACATCGCCCCTGGCCCTGGATTGTTTGTTGTATTTCTGTTTTATGTCTTCTCTAACAAGTTGACACAACATAACGGTATTTGTCTTGTCACCAGATTATTGCTCTAAATACGATGGTTATTCACAGTGAGTCATTGAATATTTTACCACATGGCAACAGAAGCAGCTTAGACAGGCACCTGTGCCTAGATGAGAGCTAACAGGCTGTCACAACACTGTCAAAATAGGAGATGGTACTTTTGGAGAAATGCTCTTCTCTTTCCTTTTTTGTTCCTCCAATTCTTGTGCATTGCCCTTCATTGCCTTATCCTTCTTTCCTTTAAGAATGATCACTTTCATCCTCAGGAGAGGGCACATGAAAAAGAATAATAAAAGGTCACAGCAAATGGTGATTGAGGGATTTGCATGTAAAATGGGATAAGCCCCCTGATTTGAGAGTTAAAGGTTTTTACCCAGAAAGCAATGTTTCTTTCTACTTCTGATCCAGAGAACCACCTATAAACCAGAGAAGAGTCCTAAAAGCAACCCACTCCATTGATTTCCACTTTCTTTGTAACTCATCCAATTAGTATTGAAAGGGCCTCCAGCTAAAGAAGGGACTGCAATAGTTTTTGGTATAATATATTTTGGAGTTAAATTAGGGGAAGGGTGAAAGAGGGGGATCATCACAAGAAAAGTGAAGAATTATGCTTCTTGTTTTTCCCCTTATGATCAAAGTTTATTAAATGCCAGCAAGTACTGGGAATACCAAAAGAGGCAAAAAGACTGTCTGTTCCTTAAGAAGCTTACATTCTTACAGAAAAACTTACAGTCTTACAAGTCTATAAAACTTCTTCATTTATGCTTGGGGATTGAGACTAGAGATACATGTTCAAAATGTTATTTCTATATATTTATTTTGACATATCAATGATATCACAAAAACATCTTTTGTCATGGCTAAAGACATCCTACTGCCTTAAAACTGAGGACAATTTCTTTGAACTCAGATTCAAGAGTTTTCATGAGTTCCTTGTACCCCCTCCACTACAAAGACAAATCTTCCCCTTTTCCACTCACCTTGATACCTTCCTTATTTTCAGCCCTAAGTCAGAAATATCCTCCTTACTCTTCATGTATTTCTGCTTAAAATATTTTTTTCTAACATTCCTCACAATAACTTTTCTGTCATTCATGGAGCAGCTGAAATTCTTCCTTATCCATAAACAATTTTTTTTAAAGAACAAAACCATTTCTCTTTGTCTTTTAGTTGTCAAATCCAATGACTTTTTTCTCAACTTTCATTTTCCTTGATCTCTCAGAAGTCTTTGACATTCTTGATCCTTCTCTCCAACTTTATATTTTCTTCTCTCTAGGTTTTGAGGAGACCATTACCTCCTGGTTCTCTTACCTATACTGACAACTCCTTTTCAGTCTCCTTTGCTAGATCCTTCTCCAAATCTTGCTCTAACCTATATATCTATCCAAATTTCATCCTCAGCTCCCTTCTCTTTTCTCTCAGTACTACTTCACTTGATGATCTCATCAGCTCTCATAAAGCTAATTAATGATAATTAATTATATTTTGTCTTAATGATAATTCTCTGATCTATCTATCCTGCCTTCAGCTTTAAGCTGATCTTCAATCTCATATACCCATCTGCTTTGCAGACATCTTGCAACAGATATCCAATAGATATCTTAAACTAAAGATGTTCATTATGGCATTCATTTTTCTTTCCCCCTAAATTACTGCCCCTTCCTATCTTCCCTATTACCATAGAAGATAATACCACCCTCCAAGTTTCTTAGGCTTCCAACCTAGGAGTTATCCAGAATTCCTCACTATCTCTTACCCCCTATATCCAATCTATTGCCAAGGCCTGATTATTTTACTTTTGCAAAATTTCTTGAATATCTTTCTATCTTTCCTATGAAACTGCCATCTCTCAGGTACAAGCCCTCATTACTTCTCACCTGGGTCATTGCAATAGCATGGTAGAGTTGCCTGGCTCAAGTTTATCCTCACGCCAATCTATCCTCCATTCAGCCAGTATTGATTTTCTTAAAGACCAGCAACCACACTACTCCCTCTACTCAATAAATTCCACTAGCTCTCAATCAACTTAAGAGCAAAATCTTTGGGGTATTCAAAGACTTTTATAACCTAACCTTTTCTTACCTTTCTAGTTTTCTTATAGCTTACTTCTTGGCATATAATCTTCAATTCAATGACACTGGTCTCCCTACTGTTCCACAAACAAGACATCTCATTTCTCAGTTTCTTGCATTGTCTTTGGTTGTCCTCCATGCCAGTGTTTTCCTTTCTCATTTCTATCTAGTGGCTTTCCTAACTTTCTTTAAACACCAACTAAAATCTAATTTCTATAGGCAGTCTTTCCCAACCTCTGTTATTTCTACTGCCTCCCCTATCTTAATTATTTCCTATTTAATTCTGTACATAACCTGTTTGTGTGTATATGTATGCATGCAAACACACACACACACACACACACACACACACACACATATATAGTTTTCTGAATTAGATTCTGAGCTCCTTGGGGACAAGAAATATCTTTTTCCTCTTTTTTATATCCATAGAGCTTAGCACAATGCCTGACATAGAGTAGGGATTTAATAAATATTAATCAATTGGTTAATTAATTTATAATCTACTCTAATATTATATACACTAATTGACATTATATAACTTGACATTATATATACTAGTACATGATAATGACATGTTTTTATGTGTTTTTTTTTATAAGTTGTAAAAAATTTGATTTCTTTAATTCTTTTATTTTTACTTGAGGGCCACATTATAGAAAGCTATGGATAAGAATCTCAAGATTGAGAAGGAAAGAACAAGTTGTGATTTAGAATTATAATTTTTACTAGTAGATAGGATAATTATACTAATAGAATCATAGAGTGATTGAAAAATCAGATAATATAAGTATTTTCATATTGCCCAGAAGTATGTATGTCTAGGTGCTTTTGTTCATGTTGGTGTATCTTTTAAAGATTTAGGTTACTAGTGGATAGTTAAGGTATCTTTATAATTTACTATATGAAATAGTTTCATAATTGAATAAAAACATTGACTGCTTTATAGGAAAGAAGAGGGCATCAATCAATGAGCAAATATTTGATAAATCCCTATTATATACTAGACTTAATGATACTAATAGAACAATCACTATCCTCAAGGAAATGAATCCCATTGGCAAAAATAATATCTAGGGATTTAGGTGACATGGTGGATAGTATATAGGACTGGATTCAAAAAGATTTGAATTCAAGTCGTGCTTCAGGCACTTATTAACTCTGTGACTTTAAGCAAGTCACTTAAGCTCAGTTAACTCTGTGACTTTAAGCAAGTCACTTAAGCTCAGTGTCCTAATTAAAAAATAATAGTAATATTACCTTACAGAGAAAGTAGAAAGATCAAAAGAATATGTGTGTACCAATCTCCAAACTTTAAAACACTATATAAATTCTAATTATTATTATAACATACAGAATATATAGAAAATATATAGAGAAAAATAAATATAAGGCAATTTTGTGGGAAAAAATGGCAACAGCAAGTGTAGAAGAGAAGTTTTTGTGTAGAATATAGTACTGGAACTGAATTTTGAAGGAAATTAGTTCAGAAATGTAGGGGTGAAAAGCCTGTGAGCTCCAAACATTTGAGACATGTAGGTTTGAATCCTGGATTGATCCTCTAAGAGTTTTGTGACCTCCATCTTGCTGAACCTCAGTTTCTTCACCTACAAAGTAGGAATAAATAATGATATTATATTTTATTCATCTCATGGGATTTGTTATGAGAACAAAGAAAATATTTTCATGAACCATCAAGTAGCATTCAGCTATTTGGAAGCTCTCTGTCTCCATTTTTAACTAGCACCCATTGCTTTTTGACTCTTCCTCATCTTTTACTGCGGGCAATAGATTGCTGCTCACAGTCAGAATAAACAGTGAATGATAACTGAGAAAAATAGTATCAGACACTGGCTCACTCTCATTGTGCCCCATTTTGGAGTATATTTCTTTATATTAAATCTTAAGATTGAAACTTTTTGGTAGAGTAAACCACTGGGTGATCCCCAAGAGGCACAGGCAGCATGCATTCCATGTGGGTGAAAATATCTGGAATTTGCCTCTGGCTATTCTGAGTGGGGGAAGGTGGGTGAGAAAAGTGTTCACTAGTGGAATTTCAGCAAGTGGCAGGGGGAGAGATGCTGCAGATATTCTGTTCTAACAGTCTTAGATTTAATAAAAAGAGTATAAATTGAAAATGCATGGCCACCAAAATGACGTCAGATTTCTTCTAGGGAAAATCTTTGAAAAGTATTAAATGCTGTATAAATTGAAGGTCTTATTATTATTATATGCTAGAACCAAGAGAATATGCAATAACAACAAGATTATGTGATGATCAACTGTGATGACTTTTGATAGAAAGTACCATCCACATCCAGAGAGAAAACTATGGAGACAATGTAAATCAAAGCATAATATTTTTACCTATTTTATTGCTACTGTTTGCTTGCTTATTTGTTTCTCCTTTCTCATATTTTTTCCCTTTTGATCTGACTTTTTTTTTGCAGGATGATGAAAATGGAAATAAGTTTAAAAGAATGGCAGATGTTTAATCTACATCCTATTATTTGCTGTCTTGGTGAGGGAAGAGAGAGAAGGAAAGAGAGAAAAATTTGGAACACAAGAGTTTGCAAAGGTAAATGTTGAAAATCATCTTTATATGTATTTGGGAAAATAAAGTACTATTAAAATAAAAAATATTATGCTGCTATCATTTATTATTACAATTACTACTTCCTCCCAGAAGCAGCTTTCCTCAGAAGCAGCTGGAGGCATAGTAGATAAAGCATTGGATCAAGAAGATCTGAGTTCAAATCTAGTCTCACTTACTAATTATGATCAAGTCATATAACCTCTGTATGCCCTTAGTTTCCTTTAAATGTAAAATGGAGATAATAACAGCAGGAACCTTTCAGATTTTTGTGATGATCAGATGAGATATTATTTTTAAAAATAAAGTGCCTAGCACAGTGCTTAGGACATAGTAGATGCTATAAAAGTGAGTATTCTCTTCTCTCCTATTTTCCCACCATTGCACTGACACATAGTTAGCTAAGTAGTTTTCATTATTTTTTACAATGCTCCGCTCATAGTAGGTCCTTAACAAATATTTGTTTAATAGAATTTACACTTGAGTTTAAAGAATTCAGGATGAAGAGTTACTAAGATTTTTAGTACTTGTATATGTCCTTTAGTACTTGTATACGTCGTGCCAACAAAGGTAGAATGTATAATTATCAAACCTTTAAAAACTATGGATTGGGAATAAGAATACCTGAGGTCCAAACAATCAATAAGTATTTCTTAATCTTCTATAGCGCACTAGGTACTAGAGAGCTTGTACAAAGAATGAAACTATTTCTATTTGCAAGTAAACTTATTTTCTAATGGGGTAAAATAAGTCCTTATGAAATGTGTACACATAAATATAAAGTTAATAAATATAAATATACAGGAGGGAGACCAGCCAGAAGACAGTTGCAAAATCAAAGTGAGAGGTGATGAGAGTCCTGAACTGAAGGGTTAGTTATATGAGTGGAAAGCTGGAATCGGAAGCCAGAAATGCTGTGAAGATAACATTTGGCAACTAATGGCTATGCAGGGTGAGGGAGAGTCAGGAGTCTGGGATAATGCCAAGAATATGAACTGAGACACTGGAAGGAGATGGTGTCTTTTACAGAAAGAAGGAAGCCTGGAAGTCGGGAGGGTTTAGGAAGAAAGATCATAAGTTATCTTCAGCATATTGAGATTAAGATCTCTCTGGAAGGACCAGTTTGAAATGTCTAATAGGCAATTTGTAATTCAGAATTTTATTTCTAGGAAGAGACTAGAGTCAGATAAAGAGTGCTGGGCTACATAGAGATAAATGTTAAACACATAGAACCTAGTAAAATTAGAAAGGGGTGGAGGGGATGAATGAGTGATTGTAAAGGTAGAATTGATAGGATTTGGCAAGTGATTGGATCTAAGGTAAGAAAGAGATTCGAGTTGAGATGACTTTTAGGTTATGAGCCCAAATCATTAGAAGAATAAGGGTACCTGCAAATAAAATAAGGAAATTAAGAAGAAATAGAAGGCAAAAAAGATGATAAGTTCTGTTTAGAACTTTTAAATTTTAAAATGCCTAAAAATCATCATTTGGATATGTCTAATAGTAGTTAGTAATGTAGGCATCCATGGAGTTCAGGAGAGAGACAAGGATTAAGTATATAGACCCACACAATTGAATCCATAAATCATCAATAAATCATCAAAAGAGTATGGAAAAGAAAAATGAGTTTAGGGCATAAGCTCAGGTTGTACCCAAGTAGGTGGAATTGGAGAAGAATGATGATCTACCCAGGATCATATAGCTAAGGAGTTGTAGAAGGGGAAGCAAGAGAAACAAATATCACCCAGATCCAGAAATAAGTAGTAAACAATATCAAATATTGCAGAGAGGCAAAAAGGGATAAAGAAGCAGAAATTTTAAAGTCCATTGAATTTGGCAATTAACAGATGATTAGTAACCTTGAAGAATGGTTTCAGTTCAGTGATGAGGTCAGAAACCAGGATGAAGTACGTCAAAAAGTATGTGGGAATTGAGAAAGGGGAGATAACTTTTTGTGGTAGCAGACAGAGAACTAGGAGTCTAGTTGTAAAGAGGGGAGCTGTCTTAAGAAGAATAGTAAAATGAAATTAAATATTTTACTTTTGTTGTTAGTATGGCGTAAATATGATCATAAGTGGTAGAGATTCTAGAGATGGGGACTGTGTAAAGTTGACCTGATAAACCACAAGATTATAGTCTGAAAGGGAGAAAGTAAGACCACAACATATTTGATTGCCTACAATAGCAATAAATAGAAGTTGCAGTGAGCGCTTAGGATAGATTTTGATGAAAGGGCCCAGGAGGGGTGGAAGACTAGGAAGTTACAGTTTGATAGTGGAATAATAAAGTTAAGGCAGTGGAGAAACACTTGTAGGTGAAGAGATGAAGAGTAATGGCAAGTTCTGTGTCTGACAGGGATACAGTGAAGGTGTAGATCATGGCAGATGGGAATGATGAAACTCTATGTGAGGGTACATCAACATGTAAGTTGAAGTCTGAGATGTTAAGGGGATAAGAATTAGACTGTAATATAAGTAATCAAGTTCTTGAGAAAGGATTGAGAATTATCTGAGTACCAGAAACCATAAAATCTGGATAGAATTTTAACACTCATAGGACAGCTTATGTGTCTATGGGGAGAGGTTTAAGGAAAGCCAGAATGGAAGGAGGGAGAAAGGAAATAAACATGTTTTTATTTAATAAGCATAAATGAGTATTAAGTACCTACTGTGTGCCAACCATAGTGTTAAGTACTATTTTTATAATTTTTATCTCATTTGATCCTGACAACAATACTTAGATTGGTATTATTATTTTTCCCCATTTTACAATTGAGGCCACTGAAGTAAACAGAAGTTAAAAAATGTGGCCAATGTCAAACACAGCAAGTAAATGTATGAGGTTGGATTTGAACTCAGCTCTTCTAAACACCAGATGGATCACTCTGAGAATAACTTGCAGCCCTAACACAAAACTTTGGCTTTTATGTTGGCTTGGGAACCTCTAGAGACTCACATTTCCACTAGAGTAGGTTCTTTGAACTTCTATTAGTGCCTGGTTAAGAATATCCTCTCCCTAAAGAAAATTCCAGCTCCTTTTCCCCCAAGCTCCATTCACAACCAATTATGATTTGCTTGGAAGTAGCCTAATGATATGTTAATTGAGTTATAGTTCTTCTTAATCTGTATTGAGACAGGTAAAAATACTTACGGCTTCTAGAATTTCTCTGCTGCCCTCTCAGGATTATTAAAGTAACTAGGTCTCCAGAGAATGACTTCTGAGACTTTGGAGAACTGCAGAAAGAGACACCGTAAGTTCTTTGTGGGGAGAGGAAAGTTGAGGGGTGAAGAAACCAAGGGTCCTGTATTGCTGACAATTCTTCCATCCCCCCACCCCTGTCACCAGCAATAACTCATAATAATAATAATAATAATAAACTACTATTTATCTAGCACTTCAAGTTTAGAACAGCCTTCCGGATAAGCAGAACAAGTATTATTATTCCTATTTAATAGATAAGAAAAATGAAGCTCGGAAAAATTAGGTCGCTTGCTTGGGAATCATATAGCTTATAAGTACCATTACTAAGCTTCTACAGTCTTACAGTCAAAAGACTTGAGTTCAAGACCCAGAACTGTTGCTTAAGAACTAATTAAGTATTTTTACCATCTACTCCAACTACAACAAAATTCTTATGGAGTCCAAAAGTCAGACAACATGTCTGAAGCCCATCCTAATCCAAAGACCCTAATAATACATGTACTGGAGACTTTCTATTGCCTAAGTAATTGAATAGGACTGGTAACACATGACAATGCATGTAAAGGGACATATTCATTGCAAATATTTATTGGCCAAAGGACTTATTTAGGTTATATCCTCTTCATATGGAGATGGAAACAGACAGTGGGCCCATCACAGGAGAATCAAGATCACAATATTTACTTGATTTTGAGGGCAAATTTAAACCTCAGAATTAACTCAACAGTAGAGGAATTTATATGAAAATTCAAATTTTCCTAAAGTCTAGCTATGACAATTACAAAGGTAAACATGGCATTTTTAATGGAGTTTTAAAATATTCTCTCTAAAACTTTATTTCCAAGTCTGAAAGTACATAGATTATTTGAACATGAAAATTTGTACCTTTTTATTCTCCTCTATTTACAAGTATGATTTTTTTATTGTTTGTTATGTATTAAACTTTTGAAGACCCAAGTATTTTATAAAAGCTTTTATTAAAAATCCCAACTTTTGGATGGCTATTCAAATTGAATCTGAATGCTGGAGCATCTGAGCTGTAAGATGAGTTATTTTCACACAATCTCATTGAATATAAAGGATTTTCTTTTTTGTAGAATACAATTCCAGTGAAATGTTAAAGAATCATTCTTTAATTATCTCAGGGCTGACTTGCCACAAGGAAAAGGCTTACAAAATTAAAGAATAAGAGGAAAAGGAAAGAGTTGGGGAGTGAGTAAGAAAAGATGAAGAAAAAAGAAAAAACTACAAAAAGAGGGCTAAGTAGGAAACATGAGAAAATAAAGCCAAGAAAAAAAAGAAAACAAAACCAAGATGAAGATGATTAAGTAAGGTTTATAGCCAATGTTGGAGAACATATATAGAGAGATAACCCTTCTTAATTCTCTCTTTCTCCTCAGGCCAAATTTAATGGACAAAGAGGAAAAAGGAGATGGAGAAAGGATGTTTGGGAATTTTTTCTACCATTTTAAACTCTCTCTCTCTCTCTCTCTCTCTCTCTCTCTCTCTCTTTCTCCCTCTCTCTCTCTTTTTCTCTCACATACATAAACTTTGTTGAAAACTTTGAAAAAAGTTATCCATAACCCTTATAGTATCGGCTGGAGCTCTTCAGCCACAAGAAGAGGAAGACCTTCGGTTGCTAACTAAGCTAGGGGTTTATTCTTTGATGCATAATTTATTATTGCTGACATATGGCTTTGGCCTAGGATCAGGCATAAGCCTCTTTTAAAAGTATCACAGTCATAAAATTTCAGTTGGCCAGATTCCAGGAGCCATTCAACCCAATTCATACCTCAAGAGAATCTCCTTGACAATTTCTCCAACAAATGGTCATTCAGCTTTCACTTGAACACATTAAGTAGGGGATGTTCAGGAGATATCGTACATCCGGTATAAAGGCTTGCCAACCCTTCTCAGGGCTGCCCATCTACCTTGGTGTCCACCTGATTCATCAAGCTCTTCCATGTATCTCCAAGAAGCAATGGCCACACTTCAGTAAACTAACTCTGCAGATGGGCTAAGCCAGGTTAAGGGTAACCATTAAGCTTCTAGTCCATCAGTGAGTTAGTGATTCACCCAATCATGTGACGACTGTAGCTGGAGAATGAACAGAAGAGAATCATTTGTTCCAATGGCCATGAAGGCAGCTGAAGCAGGTGCTGTGGAAAACATAAAGCTTGGTAAGATCCCAAAGGAACCAAGATCATCTACTGAATCCCATTGTCGGTCTTCTTGACTTGCTGTCCTGCCATTAGACTTTGAAGACTTAGGAAGAAAGAGCCAGATTCACAACTTTGTACAACTCTGCTTCATTTAAATCCAAACCATGCAAAAGTCAAGATATCACCTTGTGATGAAAGAAGGATAAACAACAACAGTGAAGACATCAAGTCAGAGGAGCCTTGCTAGTTCCCAAAGTTCCCATTCCATTTTGATAAGGTCCAAGAGTTGAAAAATTGAATTATCATTGTTTCTTCCCTATCTTCCAAAAGTTTCATTTATCATCCCTAATTCTGCCTTCTGAGACCAAGAAACTGAAGTCAAATCCCTCTTTTTACCTGACAGCGCTTCAAATATTGAAAGTCAGTTATCATATCCCCTACCGTTTATAGCATGATAATAATCATAGCTAACAGTTCTACTTACTATGTGCCAGGCATTATGCTAAGTACTTTACAATTACAATTATTATCTCAATTGAAATTCATGACAATCCTGTGAGGTAGATGCTATTATTATTCCTGTTTCACAGATGAGGAGACTGAGCCAAACAGAAGTTGTGATTACCCAGGATCACACAGCTAGTAAGTGTCTGAGGACATTTGTATTGATAGCTTTCTGATTCTACCTCTTGTGCTCTATCCATGCATTACCTGGCTGCCTTCATGAACTCTAAGTTCTCCATCATCCTAATTCTCCACCACTGGACAATCAGGCTCACCAGTATTCTTCCAAGTATGTGATATACAAAATTTAATATTATACTTCAGATCTTCAGGGGAATACAACACGACATTCACACATATATTCTAAATATTCTTTCTCCTTTAAAGTAGTTGAAAATTTCTTTCTTTCTTTCTTTCTTTCTTTCTTTCTTTCTTTCTTTCTTTCTTTCTTTCTTTCTTTCTTTTTTTTTTTTTTTGCTGGTCAGGTCATATTTGTGTGATTCATAATGAATTATTGTGGAGTAACCTAGTTCCTTAACTGATAGAGATCTCCTTCTGGTTACAAGCTTAGGGAAAATCAGTTGACAGAAGACACAGTGAATCAAGTAATCAGTTTAATCCCTTAACTTTTTCCTACCTCAGTTTTCTCATCAGTAAAATGGAATAACAATAGCAACTAACTTGCATGATGATTATGAAGGTCAAATGAAATAACTTACATAAGCACTTTGAAAATACTATTATCAAATACCTAGTCTTGATGGGGTAAAGGATGAGGTGCTGAGGTTATAATTACAAAAGTGACACACGCCATGCCTTTAAAGAGTTTACACTCTTTTGAATATTATGTACCACGTCATATGATACCACAAAAATTTGTTAAGTACCTATGTGTTAGGCATTATACTAAACTCTGGGGATACAAATGAGAAAAAGGAAAATACTCCTTGTCCTTAATAATTTATATTCTAATGGGAAAAGAAAATATGTAAAAGGGGAGAGAGAATGCCAGATTATACCAGATGATGGTAGAGTCTAAAGCAATCAGAGAAGCTGGTGACAAAGAAAGAAATAGGTAGCATTTTAAGTACCCTAAAAAAAGAAGGCTATAGAAGGAGGAGCTGGGTTTTTTGGTTTTAATTTGGTTTGGCTTTTTTGCTCTGTCCTCTAGCCTTTTAATCAGAGGCAGAAGCAACTGAGGAATTTTGAGGACAAAACTAAAGTAATCTCTATGGTGATGAGTTTCTAGGTAATAAGATTATCTGGTGATGAGTTTCTCCTTGGTGGGGTATAATGAAAATGATGATGATGGAATAAAAACCAAGCTGAGCAGCTGATGGGAAATAAAAGGTATTTATAAATGTGGCAATATGTGCATAGGTATTTGAAAAAAGAATATATATATGCATATACATGTATATGTGTTTGTATCTATACATACACACACCCATATATACATATATACATGTATGTATATGTGCATATATATTCTGCAGTATTAGAGGTAGGGGAAGGACTAATACTAAGGAAATTTAAAAGGCCTATTTTATATTATTTATTTTAATTTTTATTTATTAAAGCTTTTTTTTAAACATATGCATGGATAATTTTTCAATACTGACCCTTGCAAAACCCTATATTCCAAATTTTCTCCTCTTTCCTCCCATCCCCTCCCCCAGATGGCAAGCAATGCAATATATGTTATATATGTTAAAATATATGTTAAATCCAATATACGTAAACATATTTATATAATTATCTTGCTTCACAAAAAAAAAAAAAATCTTATCAAAAAGGAAAAATGAGTTAAGAAAACAAAATGTAACTGAACAGCAAAAAGAGTGAAAAAGCTGTGTTGTGATCCACATTCAGTTTCCACAGTCCTCTCTCTGAGTGTAGATGATTTTCTTCATCACAAGATCATTGGAACTGGCCTCAGTCATTTCATTGTCAGAAAGAGTCACGCTCATCAGCATTGATCTTCATATAATTTTGTTGTTGCCATATACAATGATCTCCTGGTTCTGCTCATTTCACTTAGCATCAGTTTAAGTCTTTCCAGGCCTTTCTAAAATCATCCTCCTGATCATTTCATTTAGAACAATATTATTCCTTAACATTCATATATCATAACTTATTCAGTCATTCTCCAACAGAAGGGCTTCTACTCAGTTTTCAGTTTCCAATTTCTGGCCGCTACAAAAAGGGCTGCCACAAACATTTTTGCACATGTGGGTCCCTTTCCCTCCTTTAAGATCTCTTTGGGATAAAAGCCCATTTTAAAAGACACTATTTTAATTGAAGCTTAATGGCTAAGTAGGTTTCAAAGAAGCAAAAATGAAGAAGAACATTCTAGGAATAAAGAGAACTTCTGTAAAGATGAAGAGGGTAGTGGAATACAATGTATATGGAACAAAACATAGGCTAAATTGAAATAGAATTATAGACTCTGTGAAGGGAAATAATATGCAATTGGTCTAAAGTAATAGTTTGGAAGGATTAAAGTACCAAACAGAAGAGTTTAAACTTTACCCTTTATTTTTATGAAAGAGTTTAAATGCCAAACAGAGGCCTTTATACTTTATCCTTAGGACAATGGAAAGCCACAGAAATTTCTTGAGCAAAAGAGTAATATGGTCAGACCTTCAATCTAGTCATATCAATTTGGCAGCTGTTACATAGGAAGGATTGTAGAAGGAAGAGACAAAACATAAATCAACCAATTAGGATGTTATAGAAATAGTCCACATAAGACTTAATGAATGCCTGGACAAAAATGGTTGTTCTGTAAATAGAGAGAAGTGGACAGATGCAAAAAAGTATTAAGTATTTATAAACTGACAAAATTTAGCAATTGATTGGATATGGGGCAGGGAGAAAGTAGGAAAGGTAAGTGAAGAGTTGAGGATAATGTCTCATTACAAACCAAGGTAATTAAAAGAATGGTGATACCCTTAAACAAATACAAAAATTAAATGGAAGGCTAAATTTAAGGGGGAAAATGAGTTCTTTTTAAATCATGTTGATCTTAACAAGCCACACAAGTCATTGGAGAAACTGGACTTACAAGTAGGAAGTGTTTGGTGTAGTGGATAGAGCACTAGCCTTGAAGTCAGGATGACCTGAGTTCAAATCTGGTCTCAGACACTTAACACTTCCTGGCTGTGTGACCCTGAGCAAGTCACTTAACCCCAATTGTCTCAATAAAAAAAAAATAAAAAAATAAAAAAAAATAAAAAAAAGGAAGGGTGAAGAGGTAGGATATATAGGTCTGAGGTGGTGATATAGCTGATTAGATAGATTGCTTGACTTAAGAGTTAGAAAGACCTGAGTTTGAATACCTAGTGTGACTCAGAGCAAAATATTTCATTCTCTTTGCATCAGTTTCACATAAAATGGGATTCATAATAGTAACCCTAAGTATTATTATGAGGATCAAATGAGATAACATGAAAAACATTAGTGCTCTCCAAGAAAGCTATTTATCTACCTATCATATCATCATCATCATTGGTTATCATCTGAGGTCTTCTGCTGAGAGACATTTGAATATTCGGGAGCTGATGAGATTACTGAGAAAATTTAGAGAGATAAGGTCAGAAGAACCAGGATAGAGCCATATAATGTTAAGATGGAGAAAAGAACAATAAACATGCAAAGGAAACTGAAAAAAAAAAGAAAGAAAGAAAGAAAGAACTCACAAATAGAAAGAGAACTGTGACAGCAATCAATCAATTAATCAAAACATTTATTAAGTGCTTACTCTGTACCAGGCATTGTTGTAAGTGATAAAGATACAAAAAGAGGCAAAAGGCAGTCCTTATTCTTAAAGAGTTTACAATCTAATGGGGAGGCCACATGCCATCAAACATGTACAAAGCAAGTTATATACAGAATATGAAATAAAAATCCAAGAAGCAAAGAATATAAAAAGGAATAGGTTAGTCAACACTATCAAAAACTGATAAATAAAGATAAGGAAAGGATATTGGATTTTGCAATTTAAAAAAAATCAGTATTAACCTAGGAAGGAGCAGTTTCAGTCAAGTCCTGAACCCTCTTCTTCCTCTATACTGTTTGATAATCTAATCAGTTTCAGTGATTTCAATTATCATCTCTATGCAGATGATTCTCATAACTACTTATCCAGTCCTATTATTTCTCCAGACCTCTAGTATTTGCCTATTTGTCTATTTGCCAATTGCCTATTAGACATCTTGAACTGGATGGTACCATACATATGCCCTAAACAGAACTTGTATCTTTGCCTCAAAATCCTCCCCTCTTCCTAATTTTATACTGTTAAGGGTGCCACCATTCTTCTAGTCACTCTGGCTAAAAACTTAAATGGAATCCTCACTCTTTCAACCCCACTGCCCATAGAAAATCAGATATTAAGTGTCATTATGTCTATATTTGTAGACTTTCTCTCATTTGACACTGAAATCACCCAGGTAGGAGCCTCCATTACCTCACACCTGGACTTTTGTAATAGTCTTCTATTGGTTTTCTTGCCCTATGTTTCTCCTATTCCAATCCATCCTCATTGTCAAATTGATCTTTCTAAAATAAGTCTTTTCACATAAACCCCTATTCAATAAACTCTAATGATTCCTTATTACCTAGAAGATCAAATACAATATGGGGTTTAACCTTTAAAGCCTTTTATAAGCTGGAGCCTCCCTATAGGCTTCTTATACCTTAGTCGCCTCCATGTACTCTACAATCCAGGGACATTGGTCTTGCTCTTCCTGACCCTCCTGAAATGTTCTTCCTCCTTACCTCCATCTTCTAGTTTCCCTGGTTTCTTTCATATCTCAACTCATCTCTCCTTATGCAAAAAGCCTTTCCCAGTGCTTCTTAATTATACTATCTTTCCTCTGAGATTCCCGCCCCCAAAACTATCTTATATATAACTGATTCATACATACTTGTTTGCATGTTGCCTCCTCCATTAAACTTTCAACTCCTTGAGGACAGGGATTACATTTTCTCTTTGAATTCCTAGTACATAGGACAGTGCCTCCAGTATCATAGGTGTTTCATAAATACTTTTTATTGCCTGACAGAAACCAGATTGCATGGGTTAAGAAGTAAGTGTAAGGTGAGAAAGTAGAAATTCCAAATAGAGTTGGCTATTTCTAGGGCGTTGAATATGAAATAAAATAAAAATAAAAATTGAAAGCTTGAGGGCATAAAATGATCAAGAGAAAGTATTTTTAAGTATGTAAGAACATCTGGGCATGTTTTTAGCCAACAGAAAAGGACCGAGGGGATGAGAAGGTTGAAAAACAGATTAGTGTTATCCCAGTCTAGTCCAGTGAATTGTACAACTGAGTTTAGTTTAAAAAAATTTATGGTTTGAGGTCTACCCCAGGATCAATCTATCAATCAGAAGCATCCCTAAAGTACTGTTGTGTGCCAGGAACTGTGCTAAGTACTGGGAATAAAAATACAAAAAAAGAAACAACTCATACTTACAAAAAGCTTACATTCTAATTGGAGGAAAATACAATTATATCATGAGAACTCAACATTTTTTGTGTCATGGACTCTTTTTGCAATTTGGTAAAATCTATGAATTTCTTCCTAGAATATACATATATTTTAAATGATTCAAGAAAATCTTAAATTTCAGGGGTTAGTGAAAATTCACACATATACATATACACATATGTGTGTATGTATATTTGTGTGTGTGTGTATGCTTATTCAGGAGAACCCAAATATGGATGGGAAATATATTTAGACACATTTGTATGTATGCATACACATAACCACATATATAACTTAAGTGGGATATGTATATGTATATATATATATATATATATATATATATCAAATACAAGTATGAGTGTGTGTATGTATATATGCATGTACATGTGTATGTGTGTGTGTATTTCTCATCTATATTCAGTGCTCAGCTTCTAAATACAATCCATGGATTCCTTGAAGAATCTGGGGATTCAAGGTTAAGAACCCTTGGTAAGACATAGACCTTTGATTTCGTTAGTATATGGAACTTAGAGGTAAGGAAAATTCCTCTACTGATTCAGGTTAGAACCTGTTTTGCAATTTATAGTTTTAGAGAGTTGTCTAGAGCACTGAGAGATAAAAATTTTTTAAATACAATTTCTGTCCTGCAAGGAGATTACATCTATAAGGAAGATAAGACAGGGGAAAAATGACTATAATAAAATTAGAATGTGATTAGGCCATCAGAGAAGAACATGGAAAGCAATAAGAGCAGAATAATATCCATGTTGGAAAATAAAGGAAAACCTGCAGGAGGAGATAGCATTTGAGTTGGACCCTGAAGAATAGAGAATATTTCAATAGATTGAGACGCTTACTAAATAAATGCTAAATTTCTTCTCCTAGAAGTAAACTGTCACTTAACCTGATTTGCTTCAATTCCCCATCTATAAAGTGAGCTGGAGAAGAATGTGGCAAACCACTCCAGTATATTTGCCAAGAAAATCCTAAATGGGGTCACAAAGAATGACAGAAAGATCGACATTAGCCTTATACAGACTATATTCTAGCCAAACCAGACAATAGAACCCTTAATTCCCTCTGTGGCTGGGTATCTATGCTCATATCATCTCCTGTTCCTGAGTCTGTACTGTCACACACAAGCCATGACCACTGCTTCCTCATCTCCACTAGCACAATCCCTTGCCATGTTGTAAGGGCGTCATGGAAGGTTTTTGAGTAGTGCTATGAAATGATGAGCATTAAGAAGATGAATTTGGCACTGGTGTATAACATAGATTAGCGTGTGGAGAGACTTCAGGTAAGGATGCCAGTTACAAGACTATTTCAGTAATGACAAGGGTCTGAATCAGGCTGATTGCAGTGGAAGGGACAGATGTAAGAGATATTACAAAGGTTGAATCAGCAGGACTTGGCAGTGGTACCCATTGAGTCATTTGGCTTCTCTGTCCTCAGTTTTCCAATCCATAAAACTGAGGTGATTTTCTTGGCTTTTACATGGAGTATATCATAAATAGCAGAAAGAATCCCACACCTGAAATGGCAAGATAGTCATCTGTCATAGCACTAGGAACTAGCGAGATAGTGACAGAAACCATCACATAATAAAATTAGCTCTTGTGAAGGAAAACAAGATTCTTAGTCTTGAATTACTTTTAGGTAAAGGGAAGAGAGAAGCACCGTAGCAAGTGGTGGAAAATAAGGAAGGTATACCTAGGGATTCCTCTGGCCAGAAAGGAAGATCTGGTACCTTGAAAGGGGTGCTAGATTTGGTATTAAAAGAATTCAGTTCTAATCCTGATTCTTTCACTTACTGGTTTTGTGACCTTGAGTAAATTATTTAACATATACCTGGGCCATCTATCAAAAAGGCAGATGAAGAGATGGCTTCTAAGGTCTCATCCAATTCTTGATCTTTATTCTTGTGAATTTAAAAAACAGGGGAAAATAAGCATGTAAGCCTTGTTCCTAAATGAAGAATAAATTGACTGTCTTTCTAAAAAATGTGTGTATATATACATATATATGTATGTAATATTTTTATATTCTAAACTCCTTGAAGAAAGAAACTATTTTAAAAAATAGTCTTTGTATCTCAAGACCTTGCATTCTTTGCACATAGTAAATATTTTATAAATGTTTAATTACATTGAATTGAATTTCACTAACTCCATGAAGGAAATGGCCTAATATCTCCTCATCCCCACCAATCTCCTTCCCCCAATAAAAGAAACTATATAAGCATGAAAACAGAACTTTGTTCATTAAAGATTCCCATCAATTTATGGGATACTATATTAGTACAAATAATAACAACGTACATATATATAGTGTTTTAAGTATTACGCATTTTCTTCACAACAGTCCTGTAAGATATGTTGTGCAAGTATTACCCACATTTTCCAGGTAAAGAAACAAACACAGAGAAATTAAAACCATCCATGGGTAAAGATTAAGTAAAGACCAGAACAGCAATTTGAATGCAGATGTCCTGGTGCCCTTCAAGTAATGTGCAAAGCAGTAACATGTCCTCCCTGCTGTTCCCATCCATGAACTCCATCACCTTTCTCCAGGTATTCTCCTTGATTGTCCCTCGTGTCTGGAATGCTCTCTCTCTCCTCATTTATGTAACTATTCTTTCCTCAAGTCTCAGCTGATGTTCCCCTTTCTCCAAAAACTTTATCTGTCCTGCTTAATCTTAATGTTTTCCCTTTGAATTTAGCTCCAATTTATGTTGTTCATATCATACTTCTACCTAGGTGCTTTCCTTTTGTCTTCCCCATTAGATTGTGATCACTTTGAGATGTTTTGTTTTGTTTCGAAGGGGACTTCTTTATATTTGCCTGGTTTAGCACTGTGCAAGGAACACGGTGGGTGTTAATAAATGTTTGTTGACTGTCAGATTTACCATTCTTTTTGACCATCTGACTCTATTTTTTGTTTTTAAATGAGATTAAATCAAAATGGGGGAAATTGAATTAGAGAGAGGGAAGTCAGGAAAGGTAACTTGGACAAGATCTGATAGGAAAAACTAGCAGTCAAAGCCTAATTATCTTCTCTCCCTTTTCTGCCTTTCTTTTCTATTAGCCACCATTTTAGGAAAAATATAATTTATTACTTAGAATGATATTTACAAGGGCATTCTTCTTTATGGGCGGAGGCAAGGATTTTGTTTTATTTTATTTTTCCCCCTCGAGACTTGAACTCATCTCTACATTTTTCACTTCATCCCACAGTATGAAGTAAAGTATCTGAAAGATGCCTGCAGAAAATAATAATAATAATAATAATAATACCCTCTGAGAATGGAGTGGGTAAGTGAGGTGGGGGAAAATCAATAACTTGTCTCTGGGCCTTAAGGAGAGGGTCAGATTAGCTTCTAACTGCTATCTGCATATACATTTAAATCATATGTCATCCCAGTAACATAACTAGCTATAGCACCAAATCCACGGAGTTGAGAGATATTGGTCCGGTTTTTTTTTTTTAAATTTTGTTTTGTTTTGTTTTATTATAAAATACAGAGTACAAGGGTTATAAACACACAATACAGATTATCAGACTATAAAAAGGCATAACAATACAGTATGATTCATTGCTGGCATGGGCACAATATTTTGCTGGAAGATTAAAGACTATGCGACTTAAATAACTTTTATTGTAACACTTTCAACAGATCTCCTAACAGGGAAAACAAACTGGTTCTGCCTAGTGATATGACTGGTTAGCAGGACCCAATGAAACTCCCCAGAGGGCCATCCATCTCTCAGTTCTAACTGAGGTGGTTCCATTGTGGTGAATGTGCTGCTATCCTACCCAGCACATTCTGGGTTGAGTGATAATATACCAGTCTCATAGGATGTGCTATCGTTTGGCTAAATATAGCATGTGTCCTCAAAATAATGTGGCTGATGATGAGTAATAGTTATTCCTGTGCCTCCTCCCAGTCTCTTACATAGGCTCCTTTGGATTGGGTCCAGGAGTTAATTTGTGGTAATCTGGTCCCAAAATAAATAACTTTTGTCTTTATACAGCGCCTTGAGTTTCACAAGGAACAATATGCAGCTCTGACAATGGGAGCCCTGCATATAACCAAGGGGGGGAATTGGGCCCGGCGCATCTACAATTCAAATGCCATGATGAGGGCTGAAGCAATCAATCTGTCCTCAGACGGCGACCCTGTTCTGCTGTATTCAAGCTGAGCTGGAGGTAGGACTTGCCATACTGTACCCCCACAGAAGATCTGGAGGCAGTGACAAGTGGACAATTTTGATTTTCTTCCTCCTCAGGCTCAATAACAAAGGCTATTGGCAGAGGCTTTCCACCAAAATAGAGATGCTCCAGCTTCATGAGTGGTGGGTACACCGCCTGTTTTCTGTCAGCCTGGATTGTGCAGGGCAAAAGCTTAGCCCCTAAGATTTGCTGGCAGCCTCCTGCTCTTTGTTCTTCAGAATGTGAAAATAGTGTAAATAGCAGCATCTGCAATTGCTCCTGCTGCTCTGACTGCCAGCCAAATGCTGTTTTTTTTTTTTTTTTTTTTTTCCTTCTCTTGGAGAACAGTCCACATGCTGCACATAGGAATGGACGAGAGAGGAATTACATACAGTGAAAGCCTCAGGAGTGCCATGAAGAATACAGGTCTAATACAGGTCTTCAGATGGGGAGGCAGAGAGAGTGCTTTGGGGTTCTGCTATTCCCCAATGAAATTAAAAACTCCATTTACTACATCATGTATGTTTATGGGATTTATGGAATAAAATTTACAAAAAGTACTTACCTTCCCTCCACCCACCTCCATGCTAAGTTGAACCTCATTTCTTTCTGGATATATTGGGGGAATTTTATGATTTGGACAAGAAAAGAAATTATAATTCTTCCTCATGTCTCTAACCCTATTGAATGGAGACCTGAACGGAAGATTAATTCAAGGCATTCTACTTTTGGAATCAAACTAAAGGAACTTACTCTTTTGTCAAAATCTTTCTATCTGACCAGACTTAATTTTCAGGTTTTTTTTTTTTTTTCTTCTTAGATGGTGAGGTTCTTTTTTGCCCTGTTTCTCTTCAGTGTCTCTTTTAAGTGACAAAAGAAAAGATCACCAGGGTGACTTTGCCAAATCTAAGTTTTTGTTTATTTTTTTAAACCCCTGGCTGAGTGGCAGATGTCATTAGTCTGTGGGTTAAGATTACCCTAAAGTTCTCATAGGATTCAGCAAACAGATGCTAGTACTATCATCCTGGGTTTAGAACTAGCTTGTCACAGGCTTGGAGAATATATATGAATGTCACTTCCATGTTATGCTGTGTCTCACTCAGCTACTTTAACATAAAAACATAAGGGTCCCAACTACAAGTCCCAATTACATTTATCTCTCTCTTTTTTTTAAAATTTGTATTTCTCTAACACATGCCAACCCCTAGGACATAAAATGCTTGGCTCTGAGGAACAGACTTATACAGCTGCACTGTAATTGTATTTAAAAAAAAAAAACACAACACTAATAACTCTTCAGTGCATTCAAAACTCTGTGTATTGCGGGAGCATGTGTGCACAGAATGGCTATTCTGTTCTGTGGTAGTTAAAGGTTAAAACTGACATGCATCTTAAATGTTATATGACTAACACAAGCAGACTATTTTTTTTCAAGCTAATGTAAATGATATTCTAAAATGCAGTTAAGTGAATACAGGTTATTTTGTTAAATCTCTCTCTCTCTCTCTCTCTCTCTCTCTCTCTCTCTCTCTCTCTTTCTCTCTCTTTTTCTTATCGCCACTCTAAGAAAATATGGGTCAGAGTTTTTATTGCCATTACTGGGTAGGGAATGAAAAAACTAGTACCAAAAAACTAAGCCACTTATCAGACTTAGTTTATATTCAGTGACTATACTTGGAATTTGGGTGGAGGGAGGGTAGAGAATTCTGACAAATGTCTAGAAAGGTTTTTTCTACATAAACAACAATTCTGACCCACAGAAAGAACTATAAAATTATAGAATTATTCCCTTTGACCAACCTCCAATGCAACATCTTCCTCCCTTTCTGACATATCCCACTGAGAAAATCACTCTAAATCAGTGTAGTTCTTTCACAAAAGGAAATAGATTTACAGATCAAAACTAGCATTATTACACCTGAAAGACTAATGAAATAATACCTTATTTGATCTACTCTCTCCACCCAATAAGAAAAGATTTTTCTGCTCACAGAGAATGATAAGACCATGAGAACTTTGTCAGGCAATTTAACACATCTCAATCATGTTTCATTACCTGAGAATATTGTAATTTGACATCCTGCTGGAGGGTGAGTTGTAAAATGAGGAATTCTTTTGTGGCCTAGAACTTGGCAAACTGCAAATAACTTTCCTTCCATGCTGTGTATTAGTTGTAGAGTATACATACCAACATACAATTTCATGCCATAAAAACATCAGAGAAACCATAATAAAAAAAAAGCCAACAGTTTTAATGAGAGGTAGGCAATGATCCTAAAATAAATAAATCTACTTTTCACACACACTACTATTTTATTTAGTGTGGATAAGAATCTGTATTTAGATGGGATTTCTAAGAAACTGTTTATATTGCACAAAAATTTTGCTTGAAAACTTAAAAAAAAAATTAGGTATTAGTATACTGACCAAAAGAACTTTTCTTCAAAATGAAGGAAAGTAGAAGGGAAAGAAGGGAGAGGAAAGGAAAGAATAAAGGTGGGGAGAGAAGGAGGAAGGAAGGATGGAAGGAAGGAAGCAAAAGTACTATAGATTATTTCATTGACTTAAAATTTTCTTTAATAGGGAATTCCATCAAAATGCGTATGTGTGTATTTGTGTCTGGTTTGGGGTAGGGAGAAGAGAGCAGACCCACACACATAAGTGAATAGCTAGGTCCATATTTCAGTTTACTTAACTCCTAAACAATGAAAATAGTGCTACCACTACAAAATCAATTCAGTTATTTTATTTGCTTTATTAAACCAATCAGATCTCTATATGATCAATATATTTTACTTTCAAGCTATCAATTTTTAAAAAATAATCTGCATTAGATACCAAAATAAGCACAGCCAAAGACAAAAAGAGAAAAGTGTTTGAAGCCATGAATCTCCAACTTATACTTGATTTTTTAAAAAAATTCAATAAATTCAAAGATGAAGGAGTAAAGGCAGGAACTTGTGCAATCTCTCCCCCAAACTACTCTAAATTCCTTTTAATAATGACTCTAAACAAATTGTAGAGCATCAGACCACCCAAAAAGATGGAAGCCCAAAGGCAACTTAGAAGCTCAGCAGAAAAGTTCTGGGATCTCAGGCTGGGAGTCCAGCAGTCTTGGTGCAGGGACGTTGGTGCAGCCCCAGACACAGTCCCAGCCAGGCCCAGGGCAACCTCTGAATCAACCAGTCCTGGTGTCCCAGCCCAAGTGTCAATGAGATGGGACCTTGGACACCACGGAGGACTGAGAAGGAGGGACTATGCAGTCCTGGGGCAGGGCATGCTGGCACTACCTTAGACCCCAGCCTCAGATTGAGCCCACCTCTGTATTGGGGTAGTCCTGGTGACTTCCAAACCTCTCATCCCAAAGACACAAAAGAGGATCTGGAAAGTCAGCAGAAAAGGTCTGTGGAATCAGGGTGAGAGCCAGTGTTCAATCCCAATAGTCCCATACCGGGCCTCCAGCATCAGCGAGGTGGGACCTCTGCATCAGTAGCAGTGCTGGAGGTTCTCAGCCCAAGGACACCAGGGAGGTCAGGAGTCAGTGGAGAGGGTCTGTGGCAACAGGGTGGAAGACTGGTGTGCAGTCCCAGAGTAGCCCCGGTCAGCAGAGACCCAGTCTGGGACAATCCTTTAGATCTTACAGCTACAGTGCGGTAGGGACACACTTAACAATTCCAGGGCAGAAAAGAGTGCTTGTGGTCAGATTCCTAGAAGGATTTCTGAAAACAGCTGCACAAAACCCCTGAAGCTTGGGACAGTGCATCCTCCATCCTGGAAACAAAACAAACAGTTAAAAGCCCAGTAATAGACCAGGAAAATGAGTAGAAAACAAAACAAAACAAAACCAAAACACGTTTCTGACCACTGAAAGTTATTATGGTAACGAGAAGGATCAAAACACACGCTCAGAAGATGATAAAAAATGTTCTATATCCAAAGCCTCCAAGAAAAATAAGAATTGGACTCAGATCATGGAAGAACTCAAAAGAGATTTTGAAAAGCAATTAAGAGAGAGAAAATAAATAAATAAATAAAAACTTAGGGAAAGAATTGAGAAAATTGCAAAAAAAAATACAAAAAGCTAAATAATAAAATAATGCCTTAAAAACCAAGACTGGCCAGTTGGGAAAGGAGGCACAAAATCTCACTGAGAAAAATAATTCCTTCAAAAATAGAATTGAGCAAATGGAAGCTAATGACAGTGAGAATTCAAAACACAACAAAGCAAAACCAAAAAAGAAAAAAAAAAAGAAAAAAATGGAAAAAAAATGTGAAATATTTTATTGGAAAAACAACTGACCTAGAAAATAGATCCAGGAGAGATAATTTTAAAATTATTGGTATATCTAAAAGTCATGATAAAAAACAAAACAAAACAAACAAACAAACAAAACCCTTCATATCATCTTTCAAGAAATTATCAAGGAAAATAATCCTGATATTCTAGAACCAGAGGATAAGATAGAAAATGAAAGAATTCATTGATCACCTCCCGAAAGATAACCCAAAATAAAAACTTCCAGGAATACTATAGCCAAATTCCAGAACTTCCAAGTCAGGGAAAAATATTGGAAGCATCCAGAAAGAAACAATTCAAGAACCACAGTCAGGATAACAAAAGATTTAGCAGCTACTACAGTAAAGAAACAGAAGACTTGAAATATAATATCCAGAGAGCAAGGGAGCAAGAATCACCAAAATCACCTACCCAGCAAAACTGAGTATAATCCTTCAGAGAAAAAAGTGATCATTCAATGAAACAGAGGATTTCAAGCATTTGTGTTGAAAACATTAGAAATGAATTTAATTTTCAAATACAGGACTCTGGAGAAGCATAAGGAGGTAATCAGGAAAGCGATATCAAAAGGGACTTAATAAGGTTTATCTGTTTATATTTCTACATAGAAGGATGACACTTGTCACTCATTAGAACATTCTCATTATTATGGAAGTTAGAAGGAGTACATATGGACAGAGGGCTTAGGTGTGAGTTGAATATGAAGGAATAATATCTTTAAAAAAAATACTGAAATTAAGGGGTGAGAGAGGAATATACTGGGAGAAAGGGAAAGGGAGAAGTGGAATAATGCGAATTATCTGCCATAAAGAAAGAGACAAGAAAAAGCTTTTACAGAAAGGGAGGAGAGGGTGACTGAACCTTATTTCCCAAAAGAAATTTGCCCAAAGGGCTACAAATTAGTGCACATCCTTTAACTTAACTAACACTATTACTGGGCATGAATAGCAAAAGTGTTTGGGAAAAAAAAGAAAAAAAAGAGGAAATGACCTATATGTATAAAAAATATTCATAGTAACTCTCTTTTCAGGACAAAAGAAATAGAAATTGAGGTGATGCCTTTCAAGTGGGGAAGGCTCAATAAGCTGTGCTATGTGTTTGTGATGAAATGTTATTGTTCTCTGGGAAATGATGAGCAGGTTGTTCTCAGGGGAAAAAAAATCTGGAAAGTCCTCCATAATCAAAGTGAATATAATGTATACAAAGTAATAGCCATGTTCTGGGATGACCAACTGTAAATGACTTTGTTATTCTCAGTAGTACAATCATCCAGAACTACTCAGAAGGCCTTATGATGAAAAATTCCATCCTTATCCAGAAAAAGGACTGATTTGATCTGAAAATGGATTGAAGGATTCTCTTTATCTCTCTCCGTGTTTTTTACTGAATTTTTCTTGAGAGTTTTTATTTTCATTAGGGTGGGAGATCTATATTTTCTTTCATAACTTGACTTTTATGGAATTATTTTGCATAACTTCACATGTAATTTCTTATTTGTGAGTGAGGATAAGGGAGAGAATCTAGAACTCAAAAATCTTAAAAACAAATGTAAAAAAAAATCAATAAATTCTATAAATTACTTTCAAACTTATCCCCCTTGTCTATATCAAGTTTCTTCTGTTTTCTTCTTTAAATTATTTGAAATATGCAAAAACCCTTATTATTCTATTACTATTGATAGTCTTTTCTCTCCCTGACCACCCACCAATTACTTTTTAAAAGTATAATAAATAAGCATAGTAGAGCATAACAAATCCACACAGTGACCCAGTCAAAAATTATCTGCCTCTGTACTTTGTGTCTTTCACTTCTATCAGGAGGTCAGTAATATCCTTCAGCATAAAAATTTTGGAAACAGTTGTTCATTGCATTGATCAAAGTTTTTAAGTCTCTCAGATTTGTCTTTCTTTCAATGTCATTGTCTTTTTATAAAGTGTTCTCTTGATTGTAATTACTTTACTCTGCTCCACTTCATAATACACAGGATTTTCTGAAATGATCTCTTTCATCATTTGTTGTGACCTGACAATATATGTCATTGTTAAGCCCAAATTTATTGTCATTTCACAATCATATAAAAGGCAATCTGAGACACCTTTTTATATTAGAAATTTGTTTTCATTAAATTTCATTAAATTCCTTCTTCCCCTATATTTAGTCTCCTCCTCAGGATCAGGAATTTGTTTTGCTTGAATCTTTTTTATCCCTAGTATTAGACTCCTTCCCTAGTATTAGCCTTATCTTCTAAGTAACTTATTTTCCTTCTAATTGTTTCCTTTAGTGATTAAATTTCTTTCTTTTGTAAAAAAAAAATCTCCATCCATTTCTTTTAGGTCTTCAGTTTTTGAGGGGAATTTTGTTTGTTTTTCTTTTCTTTGAGTCTCTGCTTACAATTTTTGATAGATATACTCTCTTCAATTTTTGTGGAGATCTGATTTGCAATGTTTTTGTTTTGTTTTTTAATAATGATCACTATTTTCTTTAATTTACTTCTCTCCAGCTTTAGTTCCTGAAGTGGCATTTTTCCAACTCCTTCTCTACATTTGGGTGAAATTATTAGTTCTGCTTGATCTTTTTTTCACTCCCTTTGGTTCTTCAGTTAACCTTTGCCTCCCAGAGTTTTTCTTTCTCTTCCTCTAGATCTTTAAAACTTAGAGAAACTTTTTTTTTGTTTGTTTGTTTATAGCCCTCCTCCAACCAATTAATTCTGTCCCAAACTTTTATTTTGATCAAGTACTAGGCCATTTTTGCTCACCCCCTCATTTCTTCATTTTTTTAGCTTTCTTCAGCATGACTTCCTTTCCATCTTCTCTCCATTTTTGCTTTTCAGCTTCCTGTTATATATCACTTTCCTATATTAGAATACTCCAACTTCCTCCAGGAGGGAAGTGATTATATGTCTTTTTCCTTGTGTTTATATTCCTAGCACTTATCACAGTGTTTGGCAATTAGTAAGTGTTTAGTAAATGCTTCTTGATTTGATTCAGACTGCAGAATCTTCAGGGGACTTGACTTGCTGGCGTCTCAAAACAGAATGTTAGGAAACCTGAGCCTGAGCTGTCCTGATCTAAGATCCGTGCCATACATCTAATCTATCTTCTCTCTCTCTCTCTCTCTCTCTCTCTCTCTCTCTCTCTCTCTCTCTCTCTCTCTCTGTGTGTGTGTGTGTGTGTGTGTCTGTGTCTCTGTGTCTCTGTGTCTCTGTGTTTCTCTCTCAACAGATATCTATATCTATATATCCCTTTTCTGAACATATTTTGTGGGGAGTCTACTCTTCACTGAGGCTGACTTTGCTTGAGGGGGCTTTTGTATTTTACATAAATCTCTGCCTGACATAGTAGAGTTATGGAGTAAACAATATCACTGTAGTTTCTCACTATAATTCTCAATGATTATTTGTCCTGGTACAAATTTCAAGCCTTTTGCTGGTGTGCATATAAGAGAGTCAAGTATTCTGCCTTCTCTTCACACAGCTATTTTGGCAGAATGTTATCAATTATAAAAATAGCCAAAATAACCAAATTGATCATACCATCCTCAGTTCAAATTTTAACTATCCAAATGTGTTTGTTTTGTTTTGTTTTGTTTTGGTCTAGTGACAAGTAGAAAAAAAAAAAATCAAACTCCTCTATGGACTCACTGCCCCAAGGTAAACCTTTCACTCTTCTCTACTTGATCATCATATTTCCTATAAAAGTTGTTCCAATGCTTTGTGTTTTTTTGCTCTCTTCAAACTTCTGTATGGAGAATCCATTCACTATGACCTCCCTCTTTTCCTCTCTTCTATGCCTTGAAAGTCTACTGTCATTATTTCCCTTCTTCACATTGACTGTTCCACTCTCTAATGCAATGGATACCTTTTTCACAAAGCCTTCTTTCTATTCATGACCTTGGTCCAGGGATGTGCTGCAGCTAGCATGTACCATTATTATATTTTCAATGTGATTCTTTGCCCCTCAGAAATAGGCAAATTTTACAAATCTGCACTTAATTTATTATTATGCTAAATTACCAGATTTTAAAAAGTGATGGAAAAAATCTTAAATTTACAAATGAAAATTAAATTTAAATGTGTTTTGAAAATTTTGGGAGCCAATTATAAAAAAATTAAGAGCACACTGCTTACTTGATCTTATTCTCTACTGTCTTCTCTAATATGACAAAGCTAGCACGGTAAGGGAGATGGAGCACTTGGTCTGTCCATATCCCACACTTCCTACTAGTTCTCTCCATTTTGATCATACTCTTTCTCAATAATATCATCACTATATGCATATTGATATTGCCAAATAATTATGCCCATAAATATTTATAATAATAAAGATAATGATAGCAAACATATATAAAATGCCTACTGTGTACAATTATCTCACTTGATCTTCACAACAACCCTTGCAGTTGGATGGTCTTATTATCCCATCTACAGATGAGGAAATTGAGACAAACGGAGAGTAAGGATCACACAGATAATCATTTGTGATACTGGATCTGAATTCAAGGCTTCCTGACCCCAGGACTAGTGCTCTATCCACTGTACCACCTAACTGCAAAACTGATAACTCTATCAGCATAATTCTATCTGAAATGAATGCAGAATACCAAATGTCATAAATAATCTGAGAGAGACATTCGGAGAAGTAGGAGTAGACTGAGAAACAGAGAGAGAAGAAAAAAAGAAAAATACAGAGGTCATTATCATTGTCATCATTATAATAAATAAATACCATTTCTATAGTGCATTAAGGTTTGCAGAATGATTTATATGTGTTATCTCATTTGATCCTCACCTTGTGAAAGAGATGCTCTTACTATGTTCATTTTACACCTGAGAAAACTAAGTCTAGAAGGTTAAATAAGTTGTCCAGGATCACACAGCTAAGTAAGCTTCTGAAATAGAACTTAGATGTTCCAGACTCCAAATACAATATTTGAAAACTACCTGCCTTGTTATTTAAGACAGAGACATAGATTTCAAAATGGATTTGAAGAAGAGACAAAGAAACCGAAGGGGATGCAACACTGAGCAGATAGTATTTCATAGAAATGGCAAATGACAAAATGAAAATGTACCATTTAATGGAAAAGCAATTAGGGAGAAGGCTGGAACCTGAGGTAGTGGATCCTTAGAGAGCAAGTTTGGGTAGAATAGTGTAGTGGCAGGTCTTGGACAATCAAGGAACAGCATCAAGGCCTGGTCACAAGGCTGAGAAGAGGAAGTGAGAAGAGTGGTTAAGCAATTGGAAAAGGAAGCAAAAGACAAACTTACTTTAGACTGTTTGCCCAGAGCCAAACTCATCTTATGCTTTATGGGGCTATCTCATAGGATTATAAAATTTTAGAACTGGTGAGGAGCTTAAAGAGCATTTTAGTCCAACTACCTCCTTTTGTAAATAAGGGAACAAAGGAGAAGTGATGTTAATTGATATATCAAGGCCATACGAGGATTAAATTGCAACAATATAAGTGACTATTCAAATTTGGTTGATTAAACAAAGTAGATAAATTTAATCAAAAATGATGACCTTTACCACATTTCCTGGTTATTATTATTATTATTTTTTAACATAAGTCCATGGGTTCAGTTTCCCTGATGAGTAATGGACATACAGAAGAAACTCTGGAGAATTGTGTGTTCCAATGCATGGTTTCAAGATTTTTGGAAATCCAACATTTAACACATTTTAATTGTGTGTTTATCAAGGTACACAATGGACACTGGGAATTTTCTCATAATAGAAACAAACTTAAAATAGTTTCATACAAAAGTAATGGAAATAAAGCCATGCCACTGCCTACCTGTTGATGATAAATGTGCTATTTTAAAATGTTTTCCTGTACCTTTCTTACATAGCATATTGAACTTGCAAACATTAGTCATGGCAGTACTATGAAGTCTAGTCAAAAGCCCTGCCTTGGCAGGAGCCAAGAAACATGAATAGGTTGCTGTGTGTGTTTTCTATTCAAGGCTGGTATGTAGGACAATTTGAATCACATTTCAAACCAACATTTCCTTTGTATTTATTTAACTGTGTCAATATTTCCTGGCTTTAAAATTATATATATTATATAATTTGAAATTTATATATATTATTGAATTAAATTTAAATAATATATATATATATACATACACACATATATCTTTAATTGATTCTTTAAATAATGATGTTTGACTTGAACTATATATGTTAATAGAGTGCCCTGATTTAACCAAGGACATTGTATTATTTTTTTCTATATTTTGATTTGTCAGGATTGACCAAAGAAGAGGTAAGAAGGTTGTGTATGCATTTCTGATCCAGCTCAATTCCCAATCCTTTCAAGAAATCTTCTAAATTGCCGCAGCCCACAGCACTCTCTCTCCTACAAATCCTATACTATGTGTTTTTAAATTTAGCAGGATTTTAGAGACCATCTAGGCTAATACCCATATTTTACAAATGTAAAAACTGAAGCTGAGAGAAGTTATGTGATTTAGCTGAGGTCAAATAAAATAGGAAATGGAAAAAAAATCAGCATTTGAACTCAAGGCTATGCTTCCAAATCCAATTACACTAACATATCTCTCCTGAACAAAATCATTTTCTGTACTATCTATTTGACATATGTTATCTTTTATGGCTATTTACCTTGTTACATGAATTTTCTAGTGCCCAAACCTCATTATAATTTAGCCCTTCCAAAGTAGGGACCATATTGATTCTACCTCTGAATATTACCAGGACTTAGCAAAATTCCTAAGTGTAAGTCTCAATTCAATATTTGTTGATGATGATTTATATATCATCCAATAAAAGCTCTTAATTTTACAGATGAGAATATAGGCTCCAGTGACTTATCCAAAATCATGCACACGTAAGTGGAAGATAAGGGATTTGATAATGATTTCTGTGAATAAACAATTTTCTTTTCAGCTATATGTGCTCAACATGATGGGCTGAATAAACAGATATTTTAATAAGAATCTAGAATATTGTCATTTCTTGATGTTATTCTTTTCATTGACATGTACCAAAAAAATTTAGCCTATCTGATAGCATTACAGACCATTCAACTTTTGTTATGTAAAAAAAAAACACTAAATACATAAAGATTTCTTTCTGGAGGGGTGAAAACTTTTCATTCAAAATTGGGACTCTAACTTAAATGTAGGTAACTTACCACTAGAGATGCCAAAACAGGCCAAAGACAAACCTGAGCAACTCACCAAGACTTAAAAATATAGTTAATCAGCCTGATGTTTTCAAATATTGAAAATTCTACTCTGTGTAAACAAAACCTTTTAATGTTTCACTAAATACAATTACTTTTCACTGAAATATTTTAACATATGGACACCATTTTGAGAAAGAAAAAAGTGCTCATTGTAATAAATTATCTGATTCTGAATGCTATCAATGTAGATAGCAAATTTTATACAAACTTTAAAGTTTGTGATGGACTAATGATATAGTTCCTCACGCTTTTGTGTGTGTGTGTGTGTGTGTGTGTGTGTGTGTGTGTGTGTGTGAAATTTTGTCTTGCATTGCTCCACAAAGCAGCCACAAGCACAGCATAATAAAAACAAAAACCTCAAAGGCTGGCACGAGCTTGAAGTATTTACAAAGATCAAGATAGATGGCACAATCACCAATATTTATGTATGTTGTATAATCCAAATGGTAATAGTTACTATTTTGAGATATAGCAGTAAGAAAAAATGCATTTTTGTATTTCATTGTATTTCACATTCAGATAACTGCTGTTGCTGCCAGTGTTGCCAGTGGTTGTCGAAGGAATCAGCAGTGCATTCCTCGTTGGATTTACTCTTTCAACAAATATTAATGAGCATCTACTACAGGTAAAGCATTGATTGCTTATGTGAGGCAAAGATGAATAAGAAATGGTCCCTGTACTCATGGAGCTGACAATCTAAAGATTCTATCTTTGTTTGAGTTTGTAATCTTTGACATTTCTCAATGCTATTGATTCTAGTCCTTCTTTTACTTTATAGTCTTTCATTCACTCCAAAGAATGTTTTGAGCACAGAAATGTGCAAATCACAGAGCTCACTATTGTATGGAATACAAAGATGATGAAAATGTTATCTCTATTCTCATAGATTTTTGCAGTGTAGGAAGAGAGAAGATATAACAACTAAAATTCAAAGTAGGATTTGATGAATTGGTACATAAGAAAAGTATAAATAGACTGCTTTGGAAATAGAGTAGAAGGAAATATTCCCTCTGGATTAGAATGAGAAGATGAGGTTTGGGAAATCTTCATGGAAGAGGAAGCATCTGAATCAAGCCTGGATGGGGAGATGGACAGGAATAGAAAAGTTTGAGTTGGCTTTATCCCCATTTCTAGTTGCTGCACAAGAAGTCAATCTAAGAACTGATGTTTCTTAGTATATTCCACAAAATCATGTAGTTATCGTTTGTGAAAAGCATCTCATCAGACTTTTTAGAATTTCTTTGTCTCTGTTTGAAGTTGCTGCACTTGAGCTCATGACAATGAAATTGTCTGAAGATAACTTCCATATATTCTCTCTATATATCCTTATCATGTTTCAGTCACCAACCCTTTAAAGTTAGTAGATGTACTGTGTTGCTAGAACTTGTTGGTAATAAATAATTTACTAGTAAAGAATGATTCATATTAGTATACAGTGATTCATGTGTACATTTATTAGGATATTGGGTGGTAGAAGGGATCTCAAAGATCACCTCATAGAAACCACCCTTTGTAGATAAGAAAAGTGAGGCTTCTAGAGGATAAGTGACATTTCCAAGATATGACATTGAATATTTTCATTTTTTTCAAATTGAGAAAAATATACATTTTTATTTGAAATATGGCCTAAGTAAGCCATTAACAATTTTATGTTTTTAGCTGTTTTGTATTTGACACGGAAAAGCAATGTCTTATCATTATAAACTTTTAAAGAATTTCCTATTTATACATTTGTAACTTTGACCAAAATTAAGATTGTACATTTAAAAATATATTTTAAAAGAGTTATGTATAATTGATTACTTATTATATGGATTGAGACAAAAGGGACCTGTCTGAATAAGTGATGAGATTTTATTCAAGAAATGTAGATTTAAATAAAATTATGTGACTCTGAGCAAGCCTGTACCTCTTTCTTGTATTATTCCATAGCTATAAAATTGGATGGTTGAACTAAATTCCCTTCTAACTACTCTGTCAGCTCTAAATATATGATCTTAAGATATGAAAAGATTCAGTGGGTCACATATATTGATACAATATTCTAGGGCTCTGGATATAGTAGAGAATTCCAAAATATATGCTTTCATAAACAATATGAATCTGATTCCTTTTATTAAAAGGCAGTTTGATATATAGAAAAGAATGCGAGTCTTGATGTCAGGAAAATATAGATTGGAATCCTACATCTAACACTTCTTAGATACCTGACCTTGGGAATGTCATTTATTTTCTCTGAGGCTCAGTTTCCTTATCTGTATACTTGGGGATATTATAGCACGCACTACATAGGATCATTACAAGAATAAATAGAGATAATGTATTTGAAGTGTTCTGGGGATCTTAAAGGGCTATACTGATGCCAAATACTACAATTATATTAGTTGGGACTTTTAAAGTTTCTTGATTTGGGGATATTTATATTTTAGTATATTCAACCTTGAATTTCTTGACTAACTGGTAAGTCCTTTTATCATCAAGTATGAGAAATTTAGACTCTATGTTTTGATTTAACCAAGACCACAGGTGAAAGTCACAGGAAAAATGCAATTTAGCTCAATGTAAGGAAGAACTTCTCAACATTTAGAATTGTTGGGAAGTGAGAGAAAGATGCTTCCTGTAAAGCCTGAAATTCTTACCATTAGAGGTACTGTTCCATGAAAGATTTGGATGATTTTTTATTTGCAAAGGTATAGAGGGATTTTGTTGCATACGAATTCAATCTATATAACTTGTTCCCTTCCAATTTTCTAGATTCTTTCTAGTTTTCATTATTTCATCATTACTATTATTTCATAATTTTATTACTATTATTATTCATTATTATTTCATTATTACTACAAAATAGAGCAAATACTGTTGTTACTTTTCAATATTTCTTCTCTACATTTTTCTTCTACACATATATGGGTCTTCAACCTATCAGGTAACCTTTTTAGGGAAAGCAATTTCTTGTCCCCCTCCCCACACTCAGATCCAAAGAAGTGATTTAGAAGCTCAACTTAGGATGATGTTTTGTATTTATAACTATCTTGTGAAAATAGGGAGAAATTCTGAGTGTGGGAAAAGATATAGAAAATAAACAGCTTTCCTGAGATTGTTCTTCACCAGTGTAACTTGATTATTTTATTTGAAATGTTTTGTGTCCAAATCAGTCACAATATATTCAAATACAAGTTCCTCTGAGTCAAATATAACTGACTTCTAAAAAATGATCTGCCATTTTGGAATACTTTTATCCAAGTTCTTCTCCATTATTGAGAATAATAGATAACTGGAGAAATCAGCATAGCATTCTTCTTAAGACAAATACATTCAAAGATTTTCAATGTCAAAATAAAAATGATACACAAAAATTATAAATAAAAATTATATACCTGGAAATAGCATGGGAAATCACAATCACTGAATTGTAAAACAATAATACAACTCATTAGACATGGAAATAGGTATATTATTTTTTAATACAGTAACTTTACTCATTCAAATGTATATCTATCACTTGTAATAATACTGAATTTTTTCATAGATGTTCAAGAATCACTTCTTTAGTATATTCCTACCATCTAGGGGTGGGGTGAGGAGTAGTGAAGGGATGACATATTTTAAAGTTTAAGCTATTATATAATCAGAAATCATTTAAAATTAAAATATGTCCACACTTCCCTATTTGTACAGAAAGATGGATAAATCTTTAAGAAACTTTTATTTAAATATCATATGTTAATACATCTCTTTCAAACACTGTGAAGTAAGAAAAATGAAATTACAGTGAAAATCTGCATTTAACCTTTGTTTTAGCACTTGCTACTCTCAGACATTATCGCAATTATGCACATATTTTTGTATATGTGTATTTGTCATGTATACATATATATGGCCATGGAAGTTTTTGGTAATCTCCCCTTTGCACTTGCAAACATGACTAGAAATTCCCTTATGTGACCAGAAAATAAGGAACAAATTATTTCCAAATGTAGCCCTTTTTATTTATATGTCTTATTTCATTTATAGTTGGACTTAAGTAGACCTGGTGTCCAGGCATATTCCTGATGAAGTGGAATTCATAACAGTCATAAAAAAGTGACCATTGGATAAAGCCAGCTTTTCAGAGAGTTTTAAAAAAAATCCTACCATTTAGTTTCTTTTCAAGTCTTCCCCCCTCCTCTTACTGAAGAGGATCATACAGAATCAACCCAGTAAAAAGAATTGTCATAAAATCTCACACCATTGACTTGTAAATGGAATTGAATCTGCAGCGTCTACATAATGATACTATCAAAAAGGAAGGAAGTATCACATTCATATAACAGATGAGATATGAAATGACTACTATGGCAGATGAACACCCCAGAGGTATTTTGCTTTATTCTACTCACTGCGTTTATATCTCCAGTTTCTCTAATTTTCGTTATTTTTTTTTCCTCAGGTCTCAAGACAAGAGCAGAAAGACTTTTACTTTTTTTCTTCCCTTAACAAATAACCTCATACAGAAGTCAATAATATAAATACTTATGTTTCTGGGGTCAGTGCTGGGGCTTTATTAAAACTGATTTTTCAAAATGTATTTCTGTTGTTGCTGCAGCTGCAGATACACCCTCCAATCACCTCCTTCTCTTCCTATAATCAGACCCTGGGTGGTGTGGATTCTGAAAGAAGAGAAACACTTGTGGGAGATACCTCCAGGACTCCCCTGAGCCATTCCCTCCCCTGGGTCCATGAGCCTTCCCTCCACCATGGACGGCTTCCTGAGTGAGGAAGGAAATTCCCCTTCCTCTACCAGCCCCTCACACCCTACAATATGTTTGCATTCCTCCACTCTCTGATCCCCCCTCTCCACAGACCCCACCCGCCTTTCTCAGCATAATGATTAGTGACTATTTAACATAATCAGAAGTCCCACTTAACCAGGATCCTTACACTCATGCACACCTGAAGCTAAAATGTGGTGTCATAAAAATGAGAAGTCATGGGAAAAATGAAGACGGTTCTTTGCATACAGCTGCCAAAAGAATATATTACAAGGGAGGGGGGTGCTTTGCTGCAGTTAGTCAGCAGGAGCAGGATTAGTGTACAGACCCTTCTATCATTGCCCTCCAGGGAATCACACCCTGGCTTTAATTAGGGCCTGTGCCTGCTTCTGCTCTGGAGATAAACCCAGATAACTGTAGTCCCAGCATCCTGAGCCAGATGACCTTGGCTGTCCATAAACTTGAGACCCATTGTGACATTACAGACACACACACTCACACACACTCATCATAAATTATTGGCATTTCGACGATTTACAAGCTGGAGGGTCCTGGTTAAACTGTGTGCTTTGGACTTATTAAACATCACTGGCCTCGGGGAATGGAGCCAGCCAGTGTTCACTCGGAGGAAGTGTTGTTGGCACTCTCTAATTGTATAGAACAATATAATCCAATGTGATATAATGAAGATCTATGGAGGAAACCAGCTTTTGTCTTTGAAAGGCCTACCAACGTGTTTTTAATTTTTGCTTCATTCAGTGACAGATCAAGCGATGAAATAAAAGGTGCCGGACTCTGAAAGCTGGTACTGAATAAGCCCCATAACAAAGGGGAAGGGGCCACATGCTCATGATACAAATAAATATCAGCATCTATATTTAAATAGTTTTAAGCCTGAGAGGCAAACAAAAGACAGGAAGCTCTGTGTTAAGAATGGCACCAAAGCTTTCAATCACATTGGTTAAACAAAACAAAACATGCACAGAATAGGAGAAATTCCCTAAGTGTATGCACACAAAAAAGTGATGTCTTTTTCTTCTTTAACATTCATTTGAATTCTACCCATGCATTTGTCAGACATATGGGTTGGAGGGGGATAGCATTATATTTAAACTGTGTCTCTCCCTATTTATTTTTCAGGTATTTTTGTAGTGGTATTTGGAGAAGGTTGTAGAACAAATGGTATTTACCATGAAGAGTTGATGCTGGATGATTAGGTATTTATATTGTATTATAAACTGAGTTGACTAAGAAAACAAAAAACAAAAAACTCCACTAAACAGCAATATGAGCCAGAGTCAAGTGAGCCAGAGTCAGATGAAATGATATCTTTGAAAACCTTTTTTTTAGACTATTACAGATAAATCCATTCTACTTATTAGTAGTTTGATCTCACCATTCCATCATGTCAGGCCTCTAACATGGAAAGCTTTCTTTTGAAGCCCTGCTTACTTAACAACAGATTGGAATGGTCCCTTCAATTATAGACTATGGAGTAAATACATAATTACAATATTCTGAAAGAAAATTATCAATTGTATATTCACTAAATTAATATTCTGAAATTTTGAAATATTAAAAGTCATAGTAGTTAGAAATACTAGAGGTACTATTTTTTTTTGAATTAGGAAGTTGGTATTAACAAAAAACAAAAACCAGACAAAAACTTCAAGGCATATTTGAGGCCCCATAATATCAAATTTCCTACAAAATGTAAGGTCACCACTTGCTGAGTGGATTCTATCATGTGAAATGTCCAGGTACAGTCTTGGTGAATGAAGGATGAAGTTTCAGCTTTCATTCAATGAATGCCTTGGGATTTATGGGTTTAAGTTACATCATTAATGTTATTTTAACTCCATTTTTGGTGTGAAAGAAAATTTCCTTTTCTTTGTTTTTCATGTTGGTTTAACAAAAAGGGGGAGATGGAGGAGAAATTCTCCAGAGATGAGGAGATTTGAAGTAGTACTGAACATGTACTGATTTTCCTCTGAAGACCTTGAAAAACCAGAAGAAGTGATAAACTGTTATTTAAGATGATAAGGACTCCAAAAACACCTTCTAACATTATAAAAATAAAGATTTGATGGTCATTCACAAATATGAATTAATCTACAAAGCTTTCTCAAGTTAAGTATTTTAGTCAAAGTTCTAAGTCAGAAAGTTAAAAGAAAACAGATCACCTAATTGGTAACAATTATGAATGAATTATCTAAGTCATGAAAATGATTGCTAAATCTCTTTAGAATGGAATTCTTTGAAAATTTCTAATTTGTACCAACGCCTTCTTTCTTATTAAAAAAAGCTAACATTTTATAGAGCACTTTAAGGTTTCCAGTATACATTATACATATTATCTTATCCTCAAATCACCAGATTATAGGTGTTATTATTATCCCTATTTACAGATAAGAAAAACAAGATAGTTGACAGGCCCAGGATCACACATCTAGCTAAATGTCTGAAGCTCAAGGTGGAGTTAGCTCTTCCTAACTCCAGGTCCATTTTTTTTTTCCGTCTAGGTGTCTGTGCTCAATAATTGTCTCGTCTCTGGGAATACTATCATCCTCCACTAAGGTGTTCATATTATGACCATATCAACAGAGAGACAGACTATATTGTTACATAACCTACCATCTTAATGCTATTTGGTTTAAACAAATTGATAATCATGAAGAAAGATTGTTTACCTATTCAGATTTGTAATTACCTTGACCATTTAATTTACCTGAAGAATCCCTTTCAAAAAAACTTAAATTATCTCATTTAAATTTTGATCAGTTTCATTAAAAATTAACAGCTATAAGAGAGAAAAAGAACTTTCAATTAAATAAAACTAGTTACTTGGTTATAAAAACATGGCAAAATAAAGATGTTTCTATAATTCTATTGTAGGCTTGTTTTGTTTCTTATATTTTGAAAAAAAATTCTTTTTGTTATGATTGTTTAATGCTAATCTCACACTTGGAAAGTAAGTTCCTGAAGGGCATGAAATGCTTCATTTGTGTTTTTATATCCCCAGGCTAGCATAGTAATTGGCTTTTTGTAAGTATTAATAAATGCTTGTTGATTGATTGAATTTTGATTTTTTTTTTTCATTTGAAAGTACTGTGCCTTTTGCTTGGTTTTTGTTCTGGTGTGTACATTTTATCATTTTGATCTTGTAAATGGAACAAAAGGAAGCATGTCAAAGCAAGTTGAGTACAGGTCTTTTCTTTGCACAACCATGGGAAAGAAATAATATAATTTCTCTTGAGGTTTTTGGTTGAGTAAGAGGAATTACAGGTATTTTTAAGTACCTACTTCATTGTAATAGGTGTATAAGAAGTATCAGATATGGTCAATGGCCTTAGAGAATAAAGTCAGGGAAGAAAAACTAAAACACCTGAAGCAATGACATAGCAATGCGCAATGACATATGATTAATTGCTAACTCTCGGAATGCTATGAGACCAGAGAGGTCTGGAATGTCACCATCCCAATACACCAGTTTTTGTTGTCACAATTTTAGCAATTTACCTAAAATTGTCAATCTCTCCTCTTTCCTCTAAAACTTGTGAAAATTTAAAGATTAATAGCAATGAGGGGAAAATAACTTTTAAATGAAAGAACCAATATTTGAGGGTTAAGAAGGGCAAAGATGCTCCTGTAATTGTGTTGTGCTTTTTTACTTCATTTTGCAATTCTGTAATACTAAAACATCCTAACTGATTTTATTTCTGCATTTTATTCAAGTGATTTGAATCCTAGCTGAGCCCTCATATGCCCCAGTTTCAACACCCAGAGAAAATTTTACCAGCTGAGTTTTGAACCCACGTAAACAGGGGCTTTTAATGAAAATGCTGACAGACCCTTAAGTATAGCAACGTGAATGGCACCAACTATAATAAATATGAGGAGTGATTCCCAAACCGAAGACTGGCAAATAGTTACCCAGCTGCTACAGAAATAGCAAGATAGAATTTAAAAAAAAAAAAAAAAAAGAAAAGAAATTAAATGAAATGGATATTAGCTGGAAACATCTGTGTTCACCACAGAGCAAAATGCATATTCAGCAGCCAGTTTATTGGCTCTTTAGAGGATGTGAATGGTGCATTGTAAATAATGACACGCCTGTAATAAATTCCCAGTAAAAAAGAGAGGGGGCCTAAGCATGTTCCTCCCACAATTCACATTTCTGGGTCCCTGCTGTGAGTGATGATTCACAGCAGTCACAAATTCCTGTTTTCAAAATGCTATTGTATACTCCAGGGCTTTCATTAAGTTTTACACTAGCTGGGGAAATTTAAAACTTGAGAGAGAGAGAGAGAGAAAAAGAGAGAGAGAGAGAGAGAGAGAGAGAGAGAGAAGCAATTCTCTGTGATGACATGCATTTAACACTCACTATACCATACTGATAGATGTGAGAGCAGGGCAAGTTTTCAAATCACCCTGAGTTGCTTTGTATCTCTCTTTTTGAAATACATTTAGAGAAGGAAGGAGTAAACTCTTTCATTTTGTAGAAGAGAAACCAATAAAGCTGAACTATATTGTCAATTGAGTTGGAGAGATGAGCTGGACACAGAGTGTAGGTAGGAGCAATAGGATTTAACTTGTGTTTCTACTAGATGGGTGCCTGTCTTCATTTCTTGACTGGTTTGCCAATTGTCTACATAGACAGAAACATATTACCTTTAGAGTTGCAGTACTGAATCCATCATTCATTCAACAATATTTCTTGAGTACCTACTAAAAACAAAGCACTAAGCTTGGCTCTGTGGAGAATGCTAACTATGGGGAAGATTTTAGCCCAAAGAAAATACTTTTCCCATCTAACTTGGAAATGAAAGGAAGAGAGAAACCTCTTCACTTTGATGAGGGTATTGCTAAGTTTGATTCTGGGGCATGGTGTTCCAGGGTTGGACCTTCCAGCACTGTGCTGGGTTTGAGCCTAATCCCTGTGCTGAGCCTTTCACCTCTAAGACAAGGTTTTATATTCAGTCTGTATCATTCCAGCCAAATGGTTGTTTTACAGCTGCAAAGTATACTAATGAAATGAGTTTTTGGCAGACTCACAAAGTTCTCAGTGCCCAGAGTTACACATGTTGCACATTGTCTGCTGGCTACCTCTGTTTGCATAGAACAAGATGAGTTGAAGTGTCTCAGTGGTCATAGATGAACTAAAAAGTCTGTGGTAAAATCTACTGCTGCCTGGATTCCACTAATTCCCATCCAAAAAAAAAAAAAAAGAGGAAATGGTCTCAATAGTTTAAGACTAGGAGGATTCAATGAAGTTCTTAATGAAGGCATATAGCAAAGAGGTTGTGTTACCTCTTCTCTATTCTCTAAGAGAATTAGAAATTTATTTAATCTAATGGTCTGAAATACCTTTTTTTTTTTTTTTTTTAAAGAGATATTCCTATGTACTGAAACAGAACTGGATCCACTTATCACTAATGGTAAACATACCCTAGTAATATTCTAATTAAAAAAATCAATCCAAATTCTTCCCATGTGTTCTTTGCTAAATGAAGTCCTTGGACTTCATTTTTTGCCTTGGTTCTTTCACTAGCCAAGCTGTCCAGCCCAGGGCAATTCATTTAAACTCCCTGAGGATCAGTTTCCTCAATGGTAAAAATGAAAGGATTGGGTTGAAGTTCTACTTTCCAGCTTTGAAGAATATTATCTTAATTTTTGTGGACTAATTATGACAAACACTGGTATCTGTAAAAATGTGAGCCCTAATGTTATTATCACTGAAAAATACACTCCCAAAGGAAGTTTTTGCATTAATCCTCTGATACAGTTTTTGTTCTACTGTTATCTTTTGGAGTTTGTTAAAAGATATTGCAGTCCTAGTTTAGCAGAGAGGGAGCAACTGCATTTCATTCTGACAAATCTTATCTTTGCCTCTTGCAAGGGAAATGGGCTGTCAAGAAGTACCTAAGGACAGCTTGAGTATCCTTATGCTCTCTGTCCCTAGAGGAAGGAACTGAAGGTCGAAGGAGCTAGGATGGATGATAATCTAACCACTCCCACAAAAGCACCATTCCTTTGAATTGCACTGCAGTATTCAATGCAAAACTAAATGAGGGCAGGGACTGGAACAGGTTAAAATCCCTCTGAAGAGCGATTACATAGTAGTTTATGAGAGGACCAGCTACTAAGGGTAATTTGTATTTTTGTAACTTTTCAAGGGAGTACTTCAGATAAGAATCTTTATCGAATGACTAGAAAGGACTTTCTTTCCTGGAGGATCACACAATCTTAGAATCCTAATTTTAAAAAGGACCATCCCCATGGGAAACATGAATACATGCAAGAGTCCTGTGACAAGGAGCTCATTACTACAAGTAGTGTTCCATTTTTTTGGACAGTCCTTTTGGTAAGAAAGTTTTTTTTTTCCCCCCATTTTAATTTTGTCTCTAGTTCTTCCTTCCTTCCTTCCTTCCTTCCTTCCTTCCTTCCTTCCTTCCTT
>MU174340.1:49433094-49460463 GCA_016696395.1 Antechinus stuartii
TTCCTTCCTTCCTTCCTTCCTTCCTTCCTTCCTTCCTTCCTTCCTTCTTTTTTTCTTTCCTTCCTTCTTTCCTTCCTTCCTTCCTTCCTTCCTTCCTTCTTTTTTCTTTCCTTCCTTCTTTCCTTCCTTCTTTCCTTCCCCTTCCTTCTTTCCTTCCTTCCTTCCTTCCTTCCTTCCTTCCTTCCTTCCTTCCTTCCTTCCTTCCTTCCTTCCTTTCTTCCTTCTTTCCTTCTTTCCTCCCTCCCTCCCTCTCTCTCTCTTTCTCTCTCTTTCTTTCTTTCTTTTCAAAATTCACTTCCTTACATCTTGCATGCATTCATTCTAATGTTCTTAAATGGGACCAAGCAATATGTCTAATCTGTATTTTACAAAATTATTGTCTTTTACAAAATAACTACTTAGAACACAGTAGGTACTTCAGAAAGAGTTGACTGATTGATTGAAATACTTGTACAGAGATCTTGCCCCACCCCCAATTCCCAAATTTTATCTTCTGCATTCTAAATATTCCCTTTCCTCCAACCAGTCCTTATATCACATGATTTGATTGTCATTACCATCCTGGTTCTTTTCTTCTGAGTTTGTTCCACTTTATCCTTTCCTAAAATCTGCTGCTGAAACCTATATGTATTAATTTAAATGTGGCATGACCAGGGCAGAACACAGCAGGATTATCAAAAGTTTCACTCTGATTATGATATCCATCTAGTACTAGAGGAAATGCTGACTGGTGTGCAGTCTAAAATCTCTTTAGTTATTGGGGTTGCAGTGTCAGAGTAACAGTGAAAGAATGATAATGGGAGTTTCACTATGAATATTAGTTTTTTAAAAAATGGATGAATAAGTGAATGAATAAAAAAGACTGAGAATATAAGCTACATTTACAAAATCACAAAAGGCATGAATATAATACCGCAAAGGTCTTGCACATAGTCAGCATTTAATAACAAATCCCATAATGCCAGAGTCATAATCTATCCTGATAATTGGTAAAAGAATATAGGAGATTATTTTATTTGATTTTGTTTTGTTTTTATTAGTAAGTCCCAAAGAAATCAAAGGGTCTAAATTGGTAGATAAGCTTGTAACTTTTTCCAAATATATTGGTATAAAGAAAAAAAGATGAATAATAATTTTTAAAATTTTTCATAAATCCATAGATAATTGAGCCAAAGTGAGGGAAAGCATTCTTCTTGTGGTTACAATTATGACTTTCTTCAGTATTCAGCAGATACAGAACTCTGTACTACATGGACCATGAGTAATACAGAATGACAGTTAGGTGCTAAAGTAGTTAGAGTACCAGACCTGAGTTCCAATTCCACCTCAGAACCTAGGAAAATTCTTTCACTTTTTTTTAGTCTCAATTTTCTCAGTTTTCAAACAGGGGTATTAATAATAATTACCTCCCAGGATTATTGTGAGGATAAAACAATATTTTTTAAGTGCCTCACAAATCTTAAAGCTCTATGTAAATACTAACCATTCTTTTTATTATTGCTGTTTGCTTAAGTTTGAAGGTTAACATTATCTCTCACTTACCTTCAATACTATTGCACAAAATATTTCTTTGTATCAATGATACAAGTTGTCCTAGAACAAGTTTGTTCCTAGTGATTGTTCTTGAGGTGATACATTCTTAAATCACAAAAATTCTTGAGGACCATCTTCTAAGCTATACAGGAGTTATTATTTACAGGATTGAAGGATTATCCACCTGATTAAATTACAGGTTCTTGAGGTATTAAAGTATATTTGAATGTGTCTGTTAGAGGCAAACTTAATGTCATTAAAAATTCTTTCATAATTATATTATAAAAACAGTTCCAAACTGGCAATAAAATAATTAATGACATTGAAATAACTCTATACTATATGTCCACAAATGTATTATAACAATGGCAGGCATTCTTATTCTGTTCATAATATCTGGTGGGAGGGAAGCCTCTATCTATTTAATCTCCAACTATTAAAAAAAAAAAAAAAAAAAAAAAAAACTTTTGGTAGGGTGGGGATGAAAAGAGGAATTTGAAAGGGAGGTCAGACCTGTTGGATGGAACTCTTTCTATATTCACTCCAATTATAAGAATATCTTTTTCTGATAAACAAGCAAGATGGTGGAGAGTAAACAGAACTTTTCCTGAACTCTTCCTGGCTTTCCTCAGAATCAATACTAGCTCAAACCTCTGAATGGGATATTGGAGTGACAGAACATATGAATATTTGGAGTGTAACAAATTTCCAGTAGAAGAAATCTTGGAAGGACTTCAATAAAGGTCAGTCTCAATTGGGCAGGGGGGCACACAGCTGGGCACAGAGAGAGCTCAGGGAGGTCAGGGTGAAGAGGTCCAGCACCGAAAACATTGGAAGGCTCTTAGGCAAAAAAAAAAAAAAAAAAAAAAAAAAAAAAAGCCTTCTCTACTCTGAACTAGTTCAGATGGCCAGCAGATCAGCAGACTGACTATGAGAACTCCATGTAACTAGAAGGCAAATAGTGACCCCCTGAATCCTAGCACAACAGGCAGAACTCAGCCAGGCCCACCAAGCACAGTGGGAAAGCCTGTCGGATGTACCTCTGTCACCTTGGAGAGGAAGCTTGGGACACTCTCCTCTGTGCCCTAGGAGCAGACCTCAACTTTTAAAAAGGAACAAAAAAGCAAATAGAGCTCTGCCTATAGATAGCTATTATGGAGACAGAGAAGGACACAACTCAAACCCTGAGAGAAAAAAGCAAAACACCTCCAAATGAAGTCTCAAAGGGGGATAGGAACTTGTCTCCAATTCAAAAAAGATCTTAAAAGAGCATTAGAAGAAAAATGGGGAAATGGAATGAGAGGTGTGCAGGAGAGTTTGGAAAAGAAAACAGAAATTATCTGAAGAAAACAACTTTTTAAAATATATTTGGTGAAATGGGAATACACACACACACACACATACACACACACACACACACACACACACATACACTGAAGAAAGGCACTTCTTAAAAATAGATTTGATGAAATGGAAAAAGAAAACAACTTCTTGAAAAATAGAATTGGTGAAATGGGGGAAAAAAATCCAATGAACTAAATAACTTCTTTAAAAGTATACTTTGCCAAATTTAAAAGGAGGTAAAAAAAATCTAACTGAAGAAAATAATTCAGTAAAAATTAGAATTGAACAAATGCAAGTGAATGACTCAATGAGACATCAAGAATGAGTCAAACAAAACCCCAAAATGAAAAAAAAGAAGAAAATGTAAAATACCTTATTGGAAAAAACTGATCTGAAAAATAGGTCCAGGAGAGATGATCTAAGAATTATTGAACTACCTGAAAATTATGATTAAAAAAAGAGCCTGGACAACATTTTTCAAAATCATGGAGTGAAACTGCTCTGATATCATAAAACCAAAGGGTAAAATAGCCATTGAAAGAATCCACTGATCACTTTCTGAAAGAGATCCCCAAATGAAAATTCCAAGGAATATTGTAGCTAAATTACATGTTTATCAGATCAAATAGAAAATATTGTAAATAGCTAGAAATAAACAATTCAAATATTGAGAAGTCACAGTGATGATTACCCAAACCTAGCAGCTTTTACTTTGAAGAGATTGAAAGGCCTGAAATATGATATTCCAAAGGGCAAAGGAGCTTGGACTGTAGTCAAGCCAACTTCTAAGCAAAACTAAGCATTCTTTTTCAGAAGAAAAGGTGGACATTCAGTAAAATAAGGGATTTTCAATTATTTTTGATGAAAAGACCAAAGCTGAACAGAAAATTTGATCTTCAAATATAAAACTCAAGAGAAGTATAAAAAGGTAAAAATGGAAGGAAAAAAACCTATGCTTTTTAAAGATTAAAAAGTTTACATTCCTACATGGGAAGGTGATGTGTGTAACATCAGAATTGTATCTTTGTTAGGAGTATACTTAGAGGGTATAGGTATAAGTTGACTTCAATGTGACAATATAAAAAAGAAGGTAGGGGTAGAAAAGGGATTGTACTGGGAAAAGAGGAAAGGGAAGGCAAAGTGGGATAAATAACATAAAATGAAGAGGCAAAAAATACCTATTACAATTGAGGGAAAGAAGGGAGAAAAATGAGCATTATTTAAACCTTAATCTCATAAAATTTGGCTCAGAGAGGGAATATCATGCATAGTTAGTTTGATATGAAAACTTGTTTCACCCTATAGGGGAGTACAAGGAGAAAGAGGAAGAAAAGAGGTGGCTAATAGAAAGGAAAACAGAAGTAGAAGGGGAAAGGGATGAGAAAGGGGAGAGAGGCTGAAAAAAGGGAGGGCAGATTAAAGGAGGTGATAGAAGCAAAAGCACTGGTGAGGAGGAAATACGGGAAAGGAGAAAGAAAGTATATCTGGGGGGTGGGGAGATAGGGTGAAGGGAAATACAGAGCTAAAAATTTTAACTGTGAATGTGAATGGGATGAACTCTCCCATAAAATGGAAGTGGATAGCAGAATCTTACAATATCCTGAAAATTGAATGTGATCAGAAGAAAATATACTTTTTTTCTCACAATACATGGAGTCTATACAAAAATTGATGATGTATTAGGGCATAAAAACCTCATAAATAAATAGTGAAAGAAAGAAATAGTAAATGCATTCTTTTCAGATCATGATGCAATAAAAGTATATGTAATAAATTAATTGGAAACTAAACAATCTAATCCTAAAGGATGAGTGGGTAAAACAACAATCCATAGAAATAATCAGAAGATGATAAATGTTGTAGGGAAAAGGACTTTGATGTGCAAACATATTTGTAGCAGCCCTTTTTGTAGTGGCAAGAAACTGGAAATTGAGTGGATGCCCATCAGTAGGGGAATGGCTGAATAAATTACAGTATATGAATGTAATGGAAAATTATTATTCTATACAAAAACAATCAGTATGATGTTTTCAGAAAGGCCTGAAAAGGCTTACATGAACTGATGCTAAATGAAATGAGTAGAAGTGAAAGAGCATTGTACACAGAAACAAGATTATGTGATGATCAACTTATAGATTTGACTGTTCAACAATGAGGTGATACAGGACATTCCAACAGACATATTGGAGAGAGCTGTTTGTATCTGGAGAGAGGACTATAGGGTTTACATCATACTTTTTTCACCTTTTGTTGTTGTTGTTGTTTGTTTGCTTGTTTTTCTCCCTCATTTTTTTTTCCTTTTTTGATCAAAATTCTCTATAGCATGATAAATGTGGAAATATGTTTAGAAGAATTGCACGTGTTTAACTTATATTGAATTACTGTCTAGGGAAGAGGAGAGATGGGGTGATTGGGAAAAATATAAAACAAGGTTTTGTAAGGGTAAATGTTAAAAACCATTTTTGCATGTATATTGAAAAATAAAAAAGCTATTATAAAAAAAGAATACCTTTTTATTTGGGAGTGGATGGGAGGGATCTGATCTGTGATTTTTTGGAATAGGGAGCTCCCAGACAGGACAAGAGACTCAGTCTACATCAGTACTCTCTGTTCTAATGATTTGGAGCCATCCACTGTCATTGACTTTACTCAGCTGACCTGTTTTGTACTATTTCTCAGCAATCCCAATGTCCACAACATTTTTGTGTTTTATGGTAGGATATTTCAGATTGCCAAAATAATTAATGATTTATTGTGATGAAATTACATGCAGATTTTAATTTAGATTATTTGGGCTTTCCTGTAGTCAACTATCATTTATTAGGCACTTGCTCTTTGGTGGATACTATAATAAGCAATAGAGATAGAAAGACAAAAGATAATTTTAGATCTCAAGAATCTCACAGTTGTATGAGGGAGACAGTGTGTAAATGACAATACAAACAAGATGTATACAAGTTACATTGGATATAATCAACAAAAGGAAGGATAGAACATTACAGAAAATCAAGAAAGTCTTCATGCAGGTGAGATTTTAGATGAGACTTAAAGGAGGCAGAGGTAAAGAGGGAGATAATTCAACTATAGTGATCAGCCAACAAAAATGCCTAGAGACACATGTGCAAAAATGTTTGTAACAATTCTTGTTTTCATAGTAAATAATTGTAAAGTGAAGGGAAGGCCATTAATTGGGGAATAACTAAATATGTTGAAGTATATTAATATAATAAAATAGCATTATTTTATAAGAAATGATGAACAGGAGGATTTTAGAAAAACCTGGATTTACAAGAACTGATGCTGAATGAAGTAAGAGGAACAAAGAGAACATTATACATAATAATGGTGAAATTGTGTAATGATCAATTATAATAAGCTTAGTCTAAGCAATACAGTGTTCCAAGAGAGTTCCAATAGATTCGTGATGGAAAATGCTATCCAAATCCAGAGAAAGAACCATGGATACTGAATGTAGATGAAAGCAAATTATTTTTACTTTTTTTTTTTTTTGCTTTTTCATAGCTTTTCTGTTTTACTCTGATTTTTCTTTTATAATATGACTAACGTGGAAATATGTTTTAAATGATTGTACTTATCAGATTGTATGATAACTTATCAGATTGTTTCCAGTCTTGGGAAGAGGGTAGGAAAAGGAGAGAAGGAGCAACAATTTGGAACTCAGAATTTTACAAAAGTTAATGTTGAAAACTATCTTTATATATAATTGGAAAAATAAAATACTATTAAGTAAAAACAATGCCTGGAGTCAGAAAATGATGTTTCTTGTTTGAGAAAAGAAAGATAATCAGTAACCATATACTAAGTGCTTATTACTTGCCAGGCATTGTGCTGAGTACTGGAAAACAAATATAATAATAAAATGTCCTCTGTTTTCAAGAAATTTACATTTGAAGAATGGAAAGTAGGATACAACATATGTCCATAGAAATAAATATTGAATATAATAACACTAGTAACCAAGATAGGGGAAGGTACTATTAGCTGAAATATCAGGAAAAACTTCATATGGAATCTGGTACATAAATATGCTTTTTAGAAAAACAGCAATTATAAGAGGTAGAAGGAGTAAAACATATATGTGCAAAGGCAAGGAAACCAGATCTGGATTATAATGTGTGAGAAACAAAAAGAAGGCTAATTTGTTTGGGCCCCAAGATATGAGATGAGGAATAATATATGAAAAGCCTAGAACAGTAGAGATATTCAGACAAAAGTTATAAAGATTTGTAAATTCTAGAGAAACTTACATTTTATTCTAGAGCAAGAAGAATCCACTGGAATTTGTTGAACTGGGGAATGACATGATCAGATCTATCTTAAGGAAGATCATATTAGCAACAGTCTGGATAGTTTAAAAAAGAAAGATACTCAAGGAAAAACACTCATTAGAAGCCCAGTAGTGGTCTGAGTGAAAGTCTATGTGGGCCTGAACAAAGCAAGAAAAAAGGACAAAAACCTTGAAATAAAACTGTATTTAGAATGAGGAGGAGGAAGACAAGAAAACGGAGGAGGAAGAGGAGGAAAAAATGATGGAAGAGGAGGAGGAGGAGGAGGAGGAGGAGGAGGAGGAGGAGAAGAAGAAGAAGAAGAAGAAGAAGAAGAAGAAGAAGAAGAAGAAGGTTTTATTATCTTCTATAAGACTTTAACATAGTATCACTTTTCATAGGAAAGATTTCAAAGGATTAGATCAGGTCAACTCCAAAGTCCCTTCCATTTTTAATAATTTATGACCGTATCCAATGGCACTAAACTAACAGGCTTTTCTGTAAACCTGAGTGATGGAGGGCTGTTATGGGTTCTGAGATTGAGAAATGCACCAGGGTTGTAGGAGTTACTGCCTGCAATATGAAGCAACAGATATCTTTGAGAACTATCTCTTCTTTTGTCCTCTCGTTTTATAAGCCAAACTATAAGTAGGGTGGAGGTTGAGGCTGCAGGGTAAATTGTGGAAAGGACCTGGAGTTTTATAATTTTGCCTTTAACACTTATTTCCTGTGTGAACTCAATCTCCAAAAGCTTCAAATTTCCTCCTCCCTAAATAAAGGGGTTGGATTAGATATACTATGATTTTTCTTCCTGTTCTAGATCTGTGATCATCTGAATGACTTTCAGATACAAAATGCCAAGAGATTAGTAGAAATATTGTTAGAATGAGAACTTTGACTTTGAGGGAAAAATACTTTTTCAAGATTGCTATCTGCAAATGGCATTTTGCTGCCTTCAAAGAAGATGCAGTATATTACTCATTTTTATTCCCTTCTTAAGACAAGCCATTTGTAGACACTGATGTTAAAAAGTGATCTCTTTTTTAAGCATACTGCTCTTTGCAACATGGCTAACTTCCAATAGTTTTTTTTAATTAGGATTATATTTCATGTACTGGAAAGCCTGCATTCTCTGTAAACTACAGAAGCCTCTTTACCCTCCTTCAGGCACCTTTGGGCCCAATTACTTTGCCATGGGGGCAGGAGCTGCACTCTTTAGTGATTTTCATTACCCTGTTTGCAAACCCTAGTTCAGCTGTGATTCTCCAAGGGCACACTGCAGCACTGGGGAACAACTTTTGGTGATCAAACTTCCAATTTTTTAAAACTCCAAGCTTTGGGACTCAAGTCACTGAATAACTTCTCCTTCTCTACCTTCCTTTCTCAACATCCATTCTAAAATTAGCATTGCAGATGAAAATCTTAACAAGGAATAACATTTACCTCAACCCAGAGCAATCCTGATCAGTAATTTCTACACAGGGAAATAGACTGATTGCCTCACCTTCAAGTAGTCCCTGTCTTTCTCCCAGATCAAACATAGAAAAGTCTGCCTTCAATATCTTAATGTCATGATACCAAGGTTTCTGATTTCTGTGATAGATTATGATACATTCACAAAAGGAAAATTTCACAACTTTCAGCAAAATTATAAACTTGCCATTTGCTTCAACTGCGTAAGTTGGACAAGAAAAATATCTGTTCTATGGACATTGTCCATTCTTTTCATACATTGCTGTTTCTTCAGTGCCCCTCATTATTACCTCATTAACTCATTCACCTCACCTTCACTTCAGCCATAGGATAGAAAAAAGTTCTAGAAATATAAGGAAGTAGAAAGAAGAGAGAATGGAGAATGAGAAACAGACAACAATAGATTTTTCACTTTCCTATCATGATTCAATTCTTTGCCTCACAATTTATTAACATATAAACTTGAAATTCTTGGGCACAATGATTTTATAACTAACAGGAACACTAGGAAACATCAGATAAGAAATGAATACCTTTTAAGCCAAAACAATGCTGCTTGATAACTGAAAGGTAGCAATTTTATTTATTTTTTAAAATTCTTTAATAATAGCTTTTTACTTTCAAAATACATGCAAAAATAATTTTCAACATTCACCATTGCAAAACCTTGTGTTCCAAATTTTTCTCCCTCCCTTCTCCCACCTCCATCCCTAGACAGTAAGTAATCCAATATATGTTAAACATGTACAACTCTTCTATACATATTTCCACATTTATCAAGCTGGACAAGAAAAATCAGAACAAAAGGGTAAAAATGAGAAAAATGACAAAAAACAAGCAAACAATATCAAAAAAGGTGAAAAAATTATATTGTGATCCACATTAAGTCTCAACAGTCCTCTTTTTGAATACAAATGGGTCTATCACAAGTTTGTTGAAATTGGCTTGAATCACTTCATTGTTGAAAAGAGCCACATCTATCAGAATTGATCATTGTATAATATTATTGTTGCCATGTACAATGTTCTCTCAGTTCTACTCACTTCACTTAATATCAGTTCATGTAAGTCTCTACAGGCCTTTCTGAAGTCATCCTGCTGATCATTTCTTATAGAACAATAATATTCCATAACATTCATATGCCATAACTTATTCAGCCTTTCTCTAACTGATGGGCATCCACTATTTGCAGTTCCTTGTTAAAAGATAATGATTTTAAAGAAGGGAAAAGGTAAAATATTTAAATTGAGTTGTAATATAATATTAAAAAACAAGCTTATGTGCTATATAAACAATATGTATTGTAATATTCACTTGACACATGTCATTAGATTTTATCTAAGAGAAGTTAAATGATTCATAAAAGGTCTCAATGATAAGTGAAAGAACCAGAACTATAACTCAGTTCTAACTCTTGGTCCAGAGGTCTTTCCGGTATAAACATAACTCTTTTTACTAGCCTTTCCTATATATTGAGTAAAGGAGGCTTAGATACTTTGATGGATCTTTGATCTCATTGATGTAATAATTCCTTCTGCATTGTAGATCATAAACCATTCATGTCTTTCCATCACAGATGACTCTTGACCATGTCCTGCAATAAATCTTGCCCAGAGGATCTTTACAATGTAGTAGGATCTGTCTTCTTGATATCATGATGTTATACAGATATCACTGAAGTAAAAGGGCTGCTTATAATCACATCTGTGAGAAGAGAACAGATAAGGCTTTCAAGGAATATTAGTAATAACTTCATTATAAAGATTATAAAACTGGCACATATAAAAACATTAATAATGAGAAAATTAAAATTATGAAGAACTGCCCACAGTGACTTAAAGAAATGAGCTATATGTCTGTTTTCTCCAGAGTCAAGTAACAGCTATGCATGCACAAAATGCTGGTTCACATTATATTGGAGAAAATGAGAGGTTTAGAAGAGTGGATTCATATTCTCCTGGTTATAAAGGATTCTAAAAAAAATTTTGTAGTGTAAAAGTGCTTCATGAGGGAAAAAAAATAGGAAGAGGCATAAGTAAATTTTATTCTATTTCAAGAGTTTGGAAACTGGAAGAATTATACATAAAAGAAGAAAGGACAGGAATTGCTGAACATTTGGAAGTGAATAATACTGTGAAAACAAGCATTGGATAGAACATGGCATGGGGAGGGCTACTAGAGTCAAGAAGATCTGAGTTCAAATATGACTTCAGAATCTTACAAGCTGAGTGACCTTGGGCTAGTCACTTAACCCTATTTGCCAAGGAAGAAATGGTACTCCAAAGTTTAATGAAATGGTGATCCAATAATGGTTAAAGAAAGATATGGATGAAAGTGGTTGGCAAACCCAAATGAAGAATATAGAAGCAATTATTTGTCAGCTTAACATGAATGATGGAGATGTCTACTGTCTTCCCAAGACAGATATATTTTCGATAGATAAATGTACACACATTTACACATATACAAACACACATATGTGTGTGTGTTGATAAAAAAAAAAAAACTCCCACAATTTTTAAGTCTCGTGACCACCATTGATTTCCAATGAATCGTTTGGCGACAAATGATACCTCTAAGAAATACCAATGCTGGAAATCACTGCCAGGTATTATGAAATTCTGGGCAAAAAAAAAAAAAAAATGATAGTACTGAGTTTGGAGAAGGGATTTTTAAACCATCTTTTGGAATAGATCTCTATGGCAATCTGGTGAAATCTATGGGCATCTTATTAGAATAATGTCTTATTAATGAATAAAATAAAATAGTATTACAAACAAAAGCAAATATGTTGAAATACAATTATCTAAATATTTTTCTTTAGCAAAACTCACAGACTCTAGATTAAGAACTTATATTAGGAACACAACAGGCACTATTAAACATTACTGCTGATTGTAGATAGAGGTTTGAGAATAAAGAGATCTAAAAATATTGTAATATATACTGTGATAAATGAAATAGCTAGGAATATTGTATATGAAAATAAAATTTTGATTGCAGTGTAAAACAAAGAAATACATTCTGTTGAAATTTTAAGTTTTTCCTCCTGTTATTGATATGTGTGTTTTATCAATTGATAAATTGTGTGTTCTTTATTCAAAAGTTCTTATTAGTTTTCTTATAGTTCCTTTCATGTAGTATTCAGGGATTTTCAAATTTAAAGGTACCATGTTCTTCCTTGACAGCCATGATGATTATATTAACTTTATGAATTGTATAATGTCTTAATGTTTTACATTTTCTTTTAGCTTCTTTTCTGCCATTTTTTCTTCAGCTTTTGGATTTTTGAGCCCCAAATCTACACTTTTCTCTTTTAGCTACTTTTTTAGAAAGAGGGTCCAGGATCATGGGTTAAAGTTTTATAGGAGTTCTTCCATATAAACACTGGCAAGGATTTAAAAGTGTACCAGATCAAAAATTATTTTTTCAAAGTATGTTTTTCAAATACTTTCCAAAAGTATTATAAAGAAATGGCTCTGAAGTTAGTAGAACTTGAGTTCAAATCCAGCGTCAGACAATTAACACTTAGTAGTTATGTGACCCTAAGCAAATCTTAACTTCAATTGCCTCACCAAAATAAAACAAACAAATGACAAAAAAAATACAAAAGCAGTATTACTTTATTTTCCCCAGTTGCATTTGAAGAAATCTTTCAACATTCATTTTATAAGATTTAGAGTTCCAATTTTTTATCCTTATCTTCTTCCCCTCTCCCTTCACTCTTTCAACTTGGCTAAAATAGTTAATTATTTAAAATAGTTTTTTAGTTAATTTTCTGGGATTCTCTAAGTATACTATCATACCATCTTCAAAGATTGATAGTTTTGTTTCCTCATTTCCTACTCTAATTCCTTCAGTTTCTTTTTTATTCTCTTATTGATAAAGCTAACATTGCTAGCATAATATTGAAAATAGGTTATACATATACAATCATATTAAATATATTTCCATTTTAGTCATGTTGTAAAAGAGGAAAAAAACATGGGAAAGAAAAAACAAACAACAACAAAATGAAAATAGTATCTATTCTTTTTTCTACATTGTGACTCCATAGATCTTTCTCTGGATATTGATAACTTGTTATATCATGAGTCTTTTGGAATGGCTTGGATTATTGTATTACTGAGAAAAGCTAAATCCACTGTAATTGATCAATGTATAGTCTTGCCATTATTGTATATTATGTTCTCCTGCTTCTGCTCAGTTTCATCAGTATCACTTCATAAGTAAAGTTTTACCAGGCCTTTCTGAAATCTGCCTAGTCACCATTTCTTATATGACAGTAGTATTCCATCACATTCATATAGCACAACTTGTTCAATCATTTCCCCATGGTGGACATCCCCTCAATTTCTAATTTTTGGCACCACAAAGAGTCTTTTAAATATTTTTATACATGTGGATCCCTTCCCCTTTTTAAATAACCTTTTGATATGCAGACCTAGTGGTATTATTTGATCAAAAGGTATACATAGTTCAAAATTGCTTCCCAGAATGATTGGATCAGTTCATATCTCCACCAACAATATAATAATATTCCAATTTTTCCAGATTTTCTTCAATATTTGTTCTTTTTATTTTCTGTTATATTAGTTAATCTGATAGATATGAGGTGGTACTTCAAAATTGTTTTTAATTTGCATTTCTCTCATATAGTGGGTTAAAGAATTTCTTCATATGGTTGTAGATGCCTCTAAATTCTTCATTTGAAAACTTTCTGTTCATATCTTTTAATCATTTATTAGTTGAGAAAAAAACTGTATTCTCATAAATTTGGCTCCATTTTTTATATATTTAAGAAATGAAGCATTTATCAGAAACACTGACTGTAAAAATTGTTTCCCAGCTTTCTGCTCTCCTTCTAATTTTTGTTCCACTGGTTTTCTTTGTGCAAAACCTTTTTAATTTACTGTAATCAAAAAAGTCCATTTAGTATATCATGATGTTCTCTTATCTTTTCTTTGATCATAAATTCTTCTCTGCTTCATAGATCTGATAGGTAAATTATTCCATATTCCCATAATTTATTTATGTTACCCTTTATGTCTAAAGTACATATCCCTTTTGACCTAAAATGTGTGAGATGTTAGCCTACATCTAGTGTCTGCCATGTTATTTTCTAGTTTTCCCATCACTTTTTGCCAAATTGTGAATTTGTATCTTGGAAACTGGAGTCTTTCAATTTAAGAGACAAAAGAGTTGTTTATTATTGTATCTTGTGTCCTTAACCTATTCTGCTGTTCCATCACTATTTTTATCCATTACCAAAGAGTTTTGATGAATGCCACTTTATAATATAGTTTTAGATCTGACATGGCTAAGCCACTTTCTTTTCCATTTTTTCTTGATATTCTTGACTTTTTGTTCTTCCAAATGAACTTTGTTATTATTTTTTCTAGTTCTATAATATAATTTTGAGTTGGTTGACTGGTATGGCACTAAATAAGTAAATTTTATTATATTAGCTCAGCCAATCCATGAGCAAATGATATTTCCAATTGTTTATATCCAACTTTATTTGTGTGAAAATTATTTTGCAATTGTGTTCATAAGGTTCTTGGGTTTATCTTGGCAGATAGATTTCCAAATAATTTATTTTGTCTACAGTAATTTTAAATGGAATTTCTCTTTCTATCTCTTAAAGCTATGTTAGGGTTTCTTGGTTATATATAGAAATACAGATGACTTGTGTGGGTTTACTTTATATTCTGCAATTTTGCTAAAATTGTTAATTGTTTCAAGTAGTTATTTAGTTGATTCTCTGGGATTATCTAAGTATACTATTATCTCTAAAGATTTGTTTCCTTATGGCCTACTCTAATTCCTTCAATTTTATTCTTCTCTTATTGATAAAACTCACATTTTTAGCACAATATTAAATATTGGTTATAATAAGAATCCTTGTTACACCCCTGATCTTATTAAGAAAGTTTTGAGCTCATCCCCATTACATATAAAGCTTGTTGATGGCTTGCTTTCCTGATTGTTTTCCTAATATTCAGTCAGCCATGCATTCCTGGTATAAATCCTATTTGGTAATAATGTATAATCGTTGAGATATATTGCTGTAATGAGATTTTACTTTCAATTTGTCTGAGATAAAGGTTACTATCTCTACTTTATTTTTACTTTACTCTGTGTATATCTCTGCTCCAAATATATTTCTTTTTGTAAACACCATATTGTAGGATTCCAGTTTTTAATCCATTCTCCTATCTACCTCTTTTTGTGGGAGAGAGTTCATCCTATTCACATTTAGTTATGATTATTAACTCTTTTTTCCCTCCATTCTATTTTTCTGCATTTATGTTTTTATCTTTCTGTTCACCTTGTCCCTACTCACCAGTGTTTTGCTTCTGACCATTGACTTATTCATCTGCCCTGCTTCCATGAATATCCCCTTGCTTTTCTTTCCCCTTTTCCTTCCTATTTCTGCCCTCTTTTCTCCTTGTCTTCTATCACCATCTCCCTTCCTTTTTCTATTCCCTCTCTCTTTCTACTTTCCTAAAGAGTAAGATAAATTTCTGTATCTAAGTTTTTGCTAATCCCTCTTGGAGCCAAAGACAATGATAGGTTCAAACAATGCTCATCCCCTTCTTTTCCACCTTAGTAATAATTTTTTGTTCCTGTTCATGGGATATAATTTATCCTATTCTTCCTTCTCTTTTCCTCTTCTTCCAACACAATCTATTTCTTTACCCCTTAATTTTTTTTATATCATTACATCAAACTCAACTTATACCCATACCCACAATTTATATTTCAATTGCCGTAAGAGATAGAGTTTCTCTTAGCTATAAGTATTATCTTGCTGTGTAGGGATGTAAATAGCTTAACTTTTTGAACAATATGTTTTTTTCTGTTTACCTTTTTATATTTATTTCATGTTTTGTATTTGAAAACCAAGTTTTCTCTTCTGGGATGGTCTTTTTATACAGAATGATTGAAAGTCCCCTATTTCATTGAATATCCATTTTTCCCCTAAAAAATTATTCTCAGTTGTGCTGGATAGATGATTCTTGGTTGTAATCCAAGCCCCTTTGCCTTCCAGAATAGCATATTACAGTCTCATCTCTTATTCATTTTTCAAGTCCTTACATTCTGGCTTCCAGTCAGGAAGTGTCTGTGCAATGGATAGATGTTAAAGGAAATGTATTTTTCTAGGCATTGAAGGATCCATTTTCAGGTTATACCAAAAGATCAAAGATTTCAGTAGAATTGCAAGAGTGGGGATGGGAATGTAGGGTCCGGGACAAAAAAGACAATTGAAAAGACATTACTAATTACCAATCAGATACCTCTACTTCCATATTCAGCTTTAATATGATAGTTCATGAATTTATTAATAATATTTTTAATAAAACCATGACAAGAGAAAAAGACAGGATTTCATAGATAATTTTGTTCAGTGGTTTAAATGTTGTCATATATTTGACTAAAAAATTTAGAGAATATAAAATGCTACTCTAAATAGACATAAAAATATACACACATATACACATTCATATATGTTATATACTATATTTACAGATTATTCCCATTTCATGAAAGATCTCTTCTAACAAAATAAAATAGTAAATAAAACCAATAACACTGTAACTGAATGTGAAAAGAATAAAAATTTTATACATGTAGAAATGTGTCTTGATTTTTTAAATTTAACAAAAATATTATTTTTCTTTCTTCCATCATCATCCACTGAGGAAATAAAAGAGGGGAAAACAATGTCTTATAACATATATGAATAGTACAGCAATAGTACATCCCCTCAATGACTATATTATATACATATATACATATATATGTGTGTGGGGGGGTATGTTTATAGTATGTTTTTTACCCTTGATTTCATTTACTGCCCACTGCAATGCTATAAAACAAGTCAAATTATATTGTTCCAATTTTGCAGATTGGGAGACAGCATTAAAACATTTTATATACTTGTCAAGAATTTGACTAAAAAAAAATTAAAGAAATATTAAGAGAATAATAATGAAACAGCATTTTTATGACAAAATATTTGAAATACTCCTAAATTAAGGTACAAACTTATATTATTGAATACCATATTTTAAGAGAGAAAGGAGAAAATAAGTAAATTAAATTTGCATCTATAGGCACTTCAAAAAAAACAAAAGAAAAAAAGAGTCATTATGAACTTCAAAAGTAAATAGAATAGAAAATAAAAGAACAATTCAACTGATTAATAAAAGCATAAGTTATTTTAATAACAGACTACAGAATTTACAAGACACAATCAAACTTTGTTTTTGTTTTTTGTTTTTTTAAAGGGGATAAATAAAATAAAACCCAGAAAACTTACAAATAAAAAGGGAAGATCAAAGCAAAAATGAATAATTTTATCAGAAATATTACACACAGATATGTCTAACAAATTAATCAAAGTGATGATTGTATACAAAATATAAATTTACCATAAAATGATTAAACAGTAAATGACAAAAATCACCCCATTTTAAGGATTCATAGGCAAATTTTTTCAAAATTTCCAAAGACAAATAATCCATGTATTGCTGATTATTCATACATACAATATGCCCATTACCTTTTTTTTTTTTTTTTTTTTTTTTTTACCAAATATGAAGATGAATTTACAACTTGGAAAAGATGACACTAAAAAAGAAAATTACAGAACAATTTTCTTAAAATATATGAATAAAAATAAATATTAATAGATTATAATTATACATTCATTAAATTATTCTCCATGACAAAACAGAGTTTTTTGTCAGGTATGTAATACAAATTCCTTTAGAAAAGAGGTAAAAGGAGGAACTATCATAATAGAAATATTCTTTAAAGTTTTTAAATGATCATTTCAGCAATTATGGAAAAAACTCCAAAAATACAATCTCTAGGAAAAAATACTGCAAGCTGCCAGATAAAACCTATTAAATCTGAAGGAGTTACAATCAGAATTACCCAGGATCTGGCAGCTTCTACAATAAAAGATTGGAGGGCTTGGAATAACACATTCTGGGAAGGCAAAGAGCCTGGGGTTACAACAAAAAATTAATTACCCCTCAAGATTCAGCGTCATCTTTCAGAGGAGATGAAGCTTCAATGAAGGAAGAGACTTTCAACCATTTCAATTAAAAAAAAAAAGCAGAACTAAACAGAAAATTTGACTTTCAAACACAGGACTCAAGAGAAGCATAGGAAGGTAAAGAAGGGAAAAATACATATTATTTAAAGATTAAATTGTTTACATCCCTCAATGGGAAAATTATATCTGTCACTCTTGAGAACTGTATTTGTTACTGGGGTAGATACAGGAGTCATCCCATCAATGGCTAGTGAGGTTTTGAATGAACTCTAATATGATGATATCAAAGAAAAAAGGCATCAGTGGGGTGGGAGGACAGAGATCTGTACTGGAAGAAGAGGAAAGAGGAGTAAAGGGGACAAATTAGACCCCATTAAGAGACACAAAAGACCTATTACCATCCAGGGAATGAAGAGAAGGGGTGAGCATTGTCTGAAGTTTGATGTCTGCTCCAAGCAAAATAACTTAATCATTCAGTTGGGTATGAAAATTTACCTAACCCTGTAAAAAAGTAGGAGCAAGAGGAAATAAAAGGGAGGGGCAGAATAGAGGTGAGGACAGAAACATTAGGGGAAAGGGCAAGAGAAAGGGGGAAGGGGTGGTAGAAGATAAAGTGGGGGTGTGGGGGGTTAAAAACACTACTAAGAAAAGGAGGTGAGGGGTGATAGGAGATAAGGTAGTGGGTGGGGTAGGTAAAAAAAAAAACACTAGTAAAGAGAGAGTAGAAAGAGAGAAAGTATAGACAGGAAAGAAAATAGGATGGAGTGATGTACAGTGCTATAATTATAACTGAATGTGATTGGAAATTCTCCCATAAAATGAAAATGAATTTTTTTTTAATTTTCAAAGCATGCATAGATAATTTTCAGCATTCACCTTTGCAAAATCTTGTGTTCCAAATTCTTGAAACTAAGAGCTGGTTTTATGAAAAAAAACAACATAATAGATAAACCATTGGTTAATTTGATGAGGAAAAGGAAAGAAAAAAATCACCAGCAATAAAAATGAAAAGGGTAAACTTGCCACCAATGAAAAAGAAATTAATGCAATACTGCGGAGCTATTTTGCCCAACTGTACAGCAAAAAGTCCAACAATATAACCAAAATAGATTAATATTTTTTTAAAAAATCTAAATTGTCCAGATTAACAAAAGAGGAAATACATTTCTTAAATAATCCCATTTTAGAAAAAGAATTTGAAGAAGTCATTAATGTACTCCCTAAGAAAAAATTTCTAGGACCAGGTAGATTTACAAGTGAATTGCAAGGAACTTTTAAAGAATAATTAATTCTAATACTGTGTAAACTATTTGTATAAAAGTAGGTAAAGAATTCCTTCTGTCAAATTCCTTCTATGACACAAATATGGTACTGATATCTAAAACAGGAAGAGCCAAAACAGAGAAAGAAAATTACAGACCAATTCCCCTAATGATTATTGATGCAAAAATTTAAATAAAATATTAGCAAAGTGATTACAACTTATCAGCAGGATGATACACTATGATCAAGTGGGATTTATATCAGGAATGCAAAATGAACAAGACTGATTACATTAAATTAAAAAGGATTTACATATATAAAACCCAATGCAGCCAAGATTAGAAGGGAAGCAGAAAGCTGGATAAAAAATTTACAACCAGTATTTCTGATAAAAGTCTCATTTCTAAAATAAAAAAAAAAAAAGAGTCAAATTTATAAAAATACAAATGATTCCCCAACTGATAAATGGTCAAAAGATCTGAACAAACAGTTTTCAGATGAAGAAATTAAAGGCATCTATAGTCATATGAAAAATGCTCTAAATCAATATGCAAAACTCTGAGATACCATCTGACACATATCAAATTGGCTAAGATGACAGGAAAAGATAATGACAAATGTTGAAGGACTCACATGTGTAAAAATATTTGCTCTTTTTGATGGCAAGGAATTGGAAAGTGAATAAATGCTTACTAGTTGAAGAATGGCTGAGCAAGTTAAAGTATATGAAAGTAATGGAACATTATTTATTCTATAAAATGATGAACAAGCTGATTTTACAAAGGCCTGGAAAAATTTACATCAATTGATACTGAGGTAAACAAGCATAATCAAGAAAGCATTGTACACAGAACAGGAAGACTGCGCAATGACCAACTATGACAGATTTGGTCCTTCTTAGCATTTCAGTGATCCAAGGTAATCCCAATAAACTTTGGGTGAAAAACATCATCCACATTCAGAAAGAAAACTATGGAGACTGAATGTAAATCAACATATGCTATGTTCTTTTTGTTTTCTCTCATAATTTTTCTTTCTTGTGATTGTTTTCTTCTAATGCAAGTCATAAGGAAAATGTAAACAAATGAACATGCATGTGTAATAAAAATTTTTGGTTTTACTTGTAACTGGAGAAAATAAAAAAATTTAAAATTTAAAGTAACGAGATAAAATATTTTAATAGAAAATTGTAATTAAGCAAAGGGGGTTAGTGAACTTATGAGAAATCTAAAAATAACACAACCAATAGAACAAAAAAGTTCAAAAACAATATGACACATATCACTGGGAAAAAAACTGATCTAGAAAATAGATTTAGGAGAAATAATTTTTAAAATATTGGTCTACCTGAACACTAAGATCAAAAAAGATCCTAGACATTATCTTTCAAGAAATTATCAAGAAACTGTACTGATATTTTTGAACCACAATTGAAAGAATCCATATCATCACTTTCTTAAAGAAATCATAAAATCAAAACTCCCAGGAATATTATAGCCAAATTCCTGAACTCTCATTCTATATGGGAGGATTACACTTGTAACTTATAAGAACTTTTTCATTATTATGTCAGTTAGAAGGAATATAAAATATATATATGTATGTATGTTTGTATATATATATATATATATATATATATATATATAGAGAGAGAGAGAGAGAGAGAGAGAGAGAGAGAGAGAGAGAGAGAGAGAGAGAATATGAAGGGATAATATCTAAAATATATAAAAAAGGATGAAATAGGAATATACCTTGAGAAAGAGAAAGGGTAGATGGAATGCTATTAAATTATCTGCCTTAAAAGAGGCAAGGAAAACTTTTATGGTGGAAGGGAAGAGATAGGAAGGGGAAGAAGGGTGAGTGAACCTTACTTTCATCAGAATTGACTCAAAGAAGAAATAACATAGAAAATCCACATGGATATAGAAATTGGTTAGTAAGAGAAGAAGGGGATATGGGAAATGAGAAGGATGATTGAAGAAAGGGTATATTGGGGTTAGGGCAGGTCAGCATCAAAACATTTTTGAGGAAAGTCAATATAGGATTAAGAGGAGAAAATAGAATTACCAATAGTATTTGGGGAAAGAATTTTGAAGCACATTTCTCTGATGAAGACCTCATTTCTCAAATGTAGAGGGAAATGGGTCAAATAAAAAAAAATAAGTAAAAGCCATTGCTCAATTGATAAATCATCAAAAGATATGAACTATGCCCAAAGGGCTATAAATTCATGAATATCCTTTGACCTAACAATACCACTGTTAGGCAAGAACACTAAAAGAGATTTTTAAAAAGAAAAAAGAAAAGGACCTCTATGTACAAAAATATTTATAGCACCTCTCTTCTCAGTGCAAAAGATTGGAAATTGAGGAAATACTTATCAAATGGGGAATGGTTGAATAAATGGTGGTATATTATTCTAGTGGAATATCATTGTTCTGTGGGAAATGATGAGCAGGATGCTCTCAGAAAAACCTGGAGAGTCCTCTATGATCTCAAGCAAAGTGAAATATACAGTGTACAATATAATGGCAATGTTGTGGGATGATCAGCTGTGAGTTACTTTGTTATTTTCAGGAATATAATATTTCATGACTGCTCTGAAGGAATTATCATGAAAAATGCTATCCATATCCAGAGAAAGAACTGATTATATCAGTTGAAACATAGTCTTGAAAAAACAACTTTTTTATTTCTTGAGGATTTTATTTTGGGGGGAGGGAGGGGAAATAGAGATCTATGTGGTTTTTTTTTGACCACATGACTTATTTTAAAATTTAAAATAATTAATTGATAATGATTTAAAAATCACTTACTGAATTTTTTTTTTTTAAAATAGTAGCTTTAAATTTTTCCAAAGACATGCAAAGACAGTTTTCAACATTTATCTTTTCTTATTTTTATTAGTTTTTAATTTTCAAAACATATGCATTGATAATTTTTCAACATTGAGCCTTGCCAAATCTTGTGTTCCAAATTTTCCCCTTCTTCCTCCACCCCTCCCCTAGATGGAACATTATTCAATATATGTTAAATATGTTAAAATATATGTTAAATCCAATATATGTATATATATAATTATCTTGTTGCAGAAGAAAAATCACATCAAAAAAGAAAAAATGAGAAGGAAAACAAAATGTATGCAAACAACAACAGAACATTTCACATGCAAATCGTTCCAGGTTTTTCTATAATCAGTTTGTTAATTTTTTTTTTTTTTTTTTTTTTATAGAACAGTAATATACCATTACCTTCATGTACCAAAGCTCGTTCAGCCATTTTTCAATTGATGGGCATCCACTCCTTTTCCAATTCTTTACTGCCAGAAAAAGAGCTGCTACAGAAATTTTTCCACATGTGGGTCTTTTTCTCTCCTTTATGATTTCCTTGGGATACAGACCCAATAATGGCACTGCTGGGTCAAAATATTATTCAGTTTTATAGCCCTTTGGGCATAGTTCCAGATTGCTCTCCAGAATGGGTGGATCATTTCACAACTCCACAAACAATGCATTAGTGCTTTGGGAAATTTTTCACATTGAAAAATTTATGACTTTTTATTCCCAGCTCCTAGTACAGTGTTTTATACATAATAGAAACTTAGTAAATGCTCACTGATCTTGATTTACTCTGTCCCAAAATGCCTTCAGTCATTGAGACAGTCATTTACAGCATTACAATTTCCTAGGCTCTCTGAAAATACCATGGGAGCAATATTTTTTCAGTCTATGGATAGAGGAAATATTTAGTCTAACTTCATGAATCTAGCAGAATGTGTTCATTTGGACGAAGCAAAACCTACTTGAGATGTCATAAGTCAAACCCCATAGGATTAGGTTGCCCTTTGGGAGCTTTCTCAGAGGCTATGAAGCATACTCAGAAGATACCTAAAAGTATCTTAGCTTAGAACAGACTGCTTAGAAAGATCTGAGTTTCCTCTGTCTTAACTAGCCCTTAGAGAATCTAAGATGTATTTAGGCTGTCCCTTAGGACTGGTATCCAAAGACAGAGAATAAACTTATGTATATATGTTTAGTCATAAATTAAAAGACCTTGTATTCTGTTCCAACATTTAACTCACAATAAAAATGGTGAAAGTGTATCTCAGTCCCATGGCCATTGATTGCTCTTTTATTTTTAAATAATCCCCTTCTACCTTCCTTCATGCTTAAATTGAACCTTCAGCATTACTAAGAGTTATGTAACTTCCATAGGACAAAATTGCTGATGACATTGCAAATATGGCTTTCTTTCAATGCTTTAAATATTTAAATAAATTATCCTATCATTGAGTTAACATGGCTGTAAGTGCTTCAAATGTATCCTTTAACATATTTTTGTCAGTATCACTGGCTATGATTTTTTAAAATGAAAACCATTGTATATTTCATGCCATCTATAGAAATGATTCTTTTGTAATATACTTAAATACACGTGAATTTTTTTTAAAAAAAGAATGTACTTTGTTCTTGCAGATCATACCATTCTACTGACGAGCTAAATTCTGTTACTTTTTCTTCAACTTCTTTTTCTCTTTTTGTTTCAATAAAATTTTTTTACGAAAGCATAAAATCATAGATAAATGCCACTTGGTAGTTCTTGTGTCCATGTACAGAAGAACGACCAAAACTATTACATTAAATGTTCTTCAGAAATGAAGAATTCCCAAAATATAGTTTCAAGAAACTTTTGTGGACTGTGCAGAATAAAGTAAAATAGATTCATATTATACCCTGCCATTTACAGTCTCTTGATCTATAATGGTTCACTGTCATAGTGTACAAAAAAAAAAAAAAAAAAAATAGACCTGTTAGTATTAAGTTACATTCTTATACTACACAGTTTCATGACAAATGCTAAAAAGACTCTGGCCAAAAGTTCTAACCCACTTGTAACCTGCTATACTCAATTTAGATACATTCATAATTCACCCAAATAACCATCATGCATTAAAAAGCTAAAGGATAGCTGCTATTCCTCCTTAGTCTAAACCTGTGAAATTCTTAGTCTTAGTCTTAGTCTTTGAGGAAAAAAATAAATCATTTGTATTTGCATATAACAACTATTATTTGTATTATACTTAAAGATTTGCAAATCAGTTTACAAATATTTAATTTTATCATCACATTTTATAGATGAAGAAATTGATTATTTAAGTAATTTGCCTAGCTACTTACTAGTAATTATCTGAGATTGGATTTGAACTCAGTCTCATGATTGTTAGTCTGACATCTATCCACTGAGCCATTTAGCCACTTCATGTCTATAAGTAATCTCTATGCATGAGGAAGATAATATGGAGTACTGGCCTCAGAGTCAAAAAAAAGTGCCTCAAATTATACCTACTATATGGTGGCTGTGTGACATAATATTTCCATGCATCAGGCAGTTCCCCTCCAGGAAAATTTCCCAATTCCGCCCTTCCTCTTTGTTAAGGGACTTTACTTTATGATTTCCTAGAAGATTCTTATCACTTTTTCCCTCAGTGGTTTTAGGGATAATCTTGAGGGACTGTTTTTTTCTAGTAATTTTGTTGATGAGTTCTCATTAGTGTACTTCCCATTCACTATGAAGCAGACACTTAGTTTTTGGAAAAATTATTTACTGAGACTGTATGAATTGAGAGCAATTCATATAAAACAATGACCCTAAAATGAGAGCACACTTCTCCCTTGCCTATCTAGGGTTCCTGGGATGGGATCAGACTTAGCATATGTAATAAAATAGGCAATTCATAACTACTAGTCATTTATCAACTCTTTTTTAGAATTCAGAAACTGCATTTTCTCTGTGTCTGATTTGTCTTCAGTACATCCTTCACCTTCTAATCTGGATGCTCTTATCAGCCATTTTTGGTCTGGGATTCCAATTCCCAGAACCAGTTGCTAATATAACTTCTTTTGTAATTATTGAATGATTACCAAACTCATACAGTCAATGTTTGGCTTTGAAAAGAGACAGAACTATTATGAATTATGCTGTCAGAATTCTTCATCTTGTTGGTGTCACAGACATTTTGAGCAGTCTAATGAAGCTATGGAACCCTTTAAGAATAATGTTTTAAAATAATTACAGGGCAATAATTTAGTTAGAGGTTAATTAAATTAAAAGCTTATTATTTTCCTTTCCAAACCCACTTAATCTCTCCGTGCATTGATTATATGGATCCTGGATTAAGAAAACAGTACCTGGACTTCCGGTTAAGATGGCGGAGAGGAGGCACACAGCTGTTCGAGCTCCACGCTTTCTCTCACTATCCATTTCATTACAAGCCTCTGAATTAATGCTTGACTGAAAAAAAAAAAACACACAAATAGTTACCAAGAGAAGACATCCTTGAGATTCGCCAAGAAAGGTCTGTCTTTACTGGAAGGCTGGGACGGTTTTAGATCGGGCGCAGGCGGCTGGCAGCAGCAGTGAGAGCACGGGAACAGACTGGAGAGGGGGTGGGGAGTGATCGCAGCCGTCTCTGCGGGGAGAGCTTCGCTACAGGTTTGGATACTTTGCCCTGGCAGCAAGTCAGCAGCCCAGCAGAGAAGCTAAAAACACCGGGGCTGAAGAATACAACCCCAAACAGCTGGAGTCTCCCGGGACCTGGCCGCCCCCCCTTCCCCCCCCCACAGTGACTCAGCACGCTCTGGGATCTCAGAGCGCAGGCGCAGCACAGTCCTGCTAGTGCCTCACTGCTGCCCCCCATAGTCTGTAGAGGAAGCTCGATAACATACCCAGCCCCTCCCCCAAAGAAAGACTCCAGTTTTTTCTGTTTTTCTTTGCTAGTTTGTCTTTGATTATTAGACAGAATGAGCAAGAAATTGAAGAGAACTTTAACCCTTGACAGCTTCTATACAGATAGAGAGCAGACACTAAATCCTGAGGAGACTAAAAACAGACAGTCTCCAGGTGAATCCCCAAAGGAGGAGATCATCTGTTCCTCAGCACAGATGAACCTCATAGAAGTAATTAAAAAGGCTCTCACAAGGGAGCTAGAAGAAAAATGGGAAAAGGAGAGGGAGGCTTGGCAAAAGAGCCTGGAGAAAGTTAAAGAGAGAGTGGATAAAGAAGTAAAATCCGTGAAAAATAGGATTGGTGAACTGGAAAACAAAATTGGTGAAATGGAAAAAAATTCCACAGAACAAAAGAACTCAATGGGACAATTAGAAAAAGATTTTTAAAAAGTGAGTGAAGAAAATACTTCACTGAAAATCAGAATTGAACAATTGGAATTGAATGACTCGAGGAGACAAGAAGAATCAGTCAAGCAAATCCAAAAAAATCAAACAATGGAAAAGAATGTGAAATACCTTCTGGGGAAGACAACAGACCTGGAAAACAGATCCAGGAGAGACAATCTGAGAATCATTGGACTCCCAGAAAAGAATGATGAAAAAAAGAGCCTGGACACTATTTTCCAGGAAATTATCAAAGAGAACTGCCCAGAAGTCATAGGAACAGAGGAAAAAATAAACATTGAAAGGATTCATCGATCACCCACTGAAAGGGATCCTAAAATCAAAACACCAAGGAATATAGTGGCCAAATGCCAGAACCCTCAGATGAAGGAAAAAATATTGCAAGCGGCTAGAAAAACCCAATTCAAGTATCAAGGAGCTACAATAAGGATCACCCAGGATCTGGCAGCATCCACATTAAAAGATCGAAGGGCCTGGAATATGATATTCCGAAAGGCTAAGGAACTTGGTATGCAACCAAAAATAACTTACCCAGCGAGAATGAGCATCTTTTTCCAGGGAAGAAGATGGACATTCAACGAAGTAAGCGAATTTCATCTATTTCTGATGAAAAAGCCAGAACTTAACAAAAAGTTTGATCTACAAATATAGAACTCAAGAGAAATCTAAAAAGGTAAAGATTAATCTTGGGAACTATATTTCTGATATAAAGATGTATAAAGAATACATGTATACCTTTTTCTAGAAAGTAGAGGTGGAAAGGACATTGTACCAGAAAAAGGGTAAAGTGGGGATAGTACATCTCATGAAGAGGCATAGGAAACCTATTATATCTGAGAGAAAGAATGGAGGGGGATGAATATAGTGGGTATCTTACTGCCTTCAGAATTGGCTTTAAGTGAAAAATCTTAAGACATATTCAATCTATGGTGAAACTTCTCCCACCTCATTGAAAAGTGAGAAGGGAAAAGTGAAAAGGGAAGGAATAAGTTAAGAGGAAGGGAATATGGAAACTGGGAGGGAAAGGGGTAAGATAGGAGGAGGAACTCTAAGGCGGGGGGAGGGATACTAAAAAGGGAAGGCTGTGAGAGTCAAGTGGTGCTCACAAGCTTAATACTGGAAAGGGGGGAAAGGGGAAAGAAGGGAGAAAAGCATAAACCGGGGTTAACAAGATGGCAAGTAATACAGAATTGGTCATTCTAACCATAAA
>MU174340.1:49478371-49575817 GCA_016696395.1 Antechinus stuartii
CTTCTTCTTCTTCTTCTTCTTCTTCTTCTTCTTTCTTCTTCTTCTTCTTCTTCTTCTTCTTCTTCTTTCTTCTTCTTCTTCTTCTTCTTCTTTTTCTTCTTCCTTCTTCTTCTTTCTTCTTCTTCTTCTTCCTTCTTCTTCTTCTTCTTCTTTTTCTTCTTTCTTCTTCTTCTTCTTCTTCTTCCTCTTCTTCTTCTTCTTCTTCTTTTCTTCTTCTTCTTCTTTTCTTCTTCTTCTTCTTCTTCTTCTTCTTTTTCTTCTTCTTCTTCTTCTTCTTCTTCTTCTTCTTCTTCTTCTTCTTTTCCTTCTTCTTTTTCTTATTCTTCTTCTTCTTCTTCTTCTTCTTCTTCTTCTTTTTCTTCTTCTTCTTCATTCTCCATCATCATCATCAGGAGAAGGAAATGGCAAACTACTTCAGTATCTTTGCCAAAAAAGCTCCAAATGGAGGCACAAGGAGTTGGATATAACTGAAATGATTGAACAATAGCAGATGGAGGAAAACGAAGGTTAGGTAACTTAACAGGACCACACAGCTATGTCTGAGACTGGATTTTCTGAATCAGGTCTTTCTGAATCTAGGTACAGAGCTCTATCCATTGCACTAGACCAATGATTTAGTCTAATGTTAAATTCCTTATGAGAAAACATCTACTAAAGTATAAAGTATATTTGCAACTGTTCTGCAATATGGAATCTTAGAGAATATCCCAGGAATACTGTGAAGTTATACAATATGGCCCAGCATTATGCAATTAATATGTATCTGATGAAGGACTTGAACACAGGTCATTTTAATTGAGACTAGCACTCAATCTGCTCTGCTGCACTGTTGAGATTAGTTCCCTGGCTGCCATTTTTATGCTGTTCTGTCATTCCTCATAAAAGGGTTATTTCCCCTTGGCAGAGAAAACCCTAGGAAAATGAAATCCTCTGACTCCCAGCTCAGTGATCCTTGAACTCTACCCTATTACTGAAAATCATGAAACAGCATTAAAGAATACTAAAGTACCTCACTGCCATTGACTCTCTGTATGTCTCATTAAGTCCCATATTTTTTTTTTGTATTGTCCACAGCAACTACTAAATTGGGCTGTTTCATGGAACTGAGTGGTCAACAAACTGGTTTGACCCTCTCAAATCCATCAATATGGTCAAGCTTGTTATGTGTTATACCTGAGCAATATCTGGAGTAATTGTTTGTTCTTTATTATTGAAAAGAGTCATGACATCAGAAAGGTGATACCTTCTTGCAAATGAATTGGATTTAAGTGAGGGAAGACTGTGAAAAGTCATCAGCTTCACTTTCTGTTCCAGAGTCATCTGGGGTCAGTGACAAGGTACAGATCAACACAACTGGAGATGACTCCAATGAAGTGAGAGATATTGGTCTTTTTAAGCTCATTTGACTGAAACAATTCAGTGTTTAAGGTAAGGTAAGAAATGAGGCAGAGAATGTCTTCTTTTACATGGTCAAAAAAATCAATCTGGGAGGGGAAGATCCTCAGGCCTCTGCCCAAAACAGAAACAACTGCTATTTACAACCATTCTGTGTAGTCAGGGCCCAAACAATTACCTTCTGGACTTCTGCTAAAACCTGTTATGGATAAATCTAGATAATTAATTGGTTCAACAAATTAATTATTTGGGTGTTATGCAGACTATTGAATCACTATTCCACAATATAAAATTTAAGTCTGATCAATTGGTTCAATTACTGTATTAAACACCTTTCTATTTTAAATTACATTGATAATTTCCTTCATTTTAGATCCATATTCTTTAGATTTATTCCTAGATGAGTGAACAGCTTTCCTTCTACTGAGCAAGAACTCTGGGCTTTTAGGAATATAAACTCCCCATTAGCTCCAGCATCTGTCCTAGGATTAAGTAGTCTCAAATAGCAACACAATTTCAGGTCAATCATTTGAGTGTTAAAAAAAAAAAAAGTACTTCACTACAGGTAGTAAAGGTATATGAAAGCTCGAGCTCCTTATAAAAGAAAACTGACAGGAGCAATAATAGTGAAGCTTTGTCTGGTACAAGACACATTTTACTGAAATCTTTTTGTCTCTCCCAAAGAAACTGCCCCACTTCTGATCTTTCTGCCTAATTCCCTGGTAATTCTCTTTTTAGGTCCATTTTGCATTTCCAATGGGCTGAGCTAGAAAGTTTCTTATTGCTTTTCTTGGACCATAGATTCTATTGAAATAAAGTGCTATTGTTTTTTCTCTTTTTTACTACCCTTAGATCAATACATCTGAAATTGAGCTCTTCCACTGTAGAGGACCCCAGATATTGGGGAACTCTGAGAAAAGTATACTTGAAGCAAAGATACTTATAGCAGAGTGTTTACTCAATGTGACTGATGAGATAATGGTTCTCTAGTTCACATATACTTAATACTTAGTGTGTGATGTCATGCACAGTAGGCATAAGTTGAGTATGCTGTAGTGATGTAATTGTAGTAAGGTATTTAAGGGCTGAGAGGACTTGAAATAAATGGACTCCAGTGTGTGTGAGCTCCAGCTCAGACTCCAGACTACTGAGATCCTCTAGAAAGCTAGCCCAGACACTACATTTCACCCCTCACAACTTTTCCCCTTTCTGACCTTCCCAATTATTGCTGATGGTACCACCATATTTCCAACTTAAATGTCATTCACAGCTCCTTGCCTTCTCCTATGCACCTGCCCCCATGCAATCTGATGTCAAGGTCTGTTGATTTTATATTTATAAGAACTCTCCTATGCACCCCCTTTTCTACTGTGATGCTGCTAATACTATGGCTCAGATCCTCATCATCTGACTATTACAATAACCTGTTGATTGTCTATTGGTTATTTCTTAGTTATATTTGCTTATACTTATTTGTTTGTTCTCTCTCATTACAAAAGTGAGTTTCTCACTTTGTGAGCAACGATTGTCTTTGGCTTTTTTTTTTTATCCTTTGTGTTCAATACTGTGCCTGGAAAATAGCAGGCTCTTAAGAAATGTTTTACTTCCTGACCAGATCCCAGGAAGCCTATTGTTTTGCATTGTTCTTTCAGGCATCTTAACCTTTATTTTATCTTGGATTTTACTTATTAAAGAATAACATTAAATACACACATATGTAATCATTCAAATAATAAAACACATTTAGGCACATGATAAATGTCTCAATACAACCTGTACTTCAATTTGTTTTTAAATATAAACAATTTAAAAAGATTTAACTAAGACAAGATTTTTTTTTAGTTCAGGAACAGCCCTAGTCCTACCTTGATATTTCTCGTCAGAGCAAAGATGATTTGTTCATTGTTAAAGTTAAATAATAATTCATTTGCTAAATTCTTGATTTCTTCATTCTGGTTGGCATAATCTTATCTTAAAACTTATTTTTGACAGTTACATGAGGAATTATAAATTAACTACTCAATAACATTTAATTTCAGTTCAGATCAATTGATTTGATAACTATTAGACATCTCTGTCTAAAAATATATACACATTACTCTAGATCATAGAGACAAGATTTAAAAAGATCATGACAGATTAGAATATTGGATTGAATCTACCAAGATAATAATCTTAAGGAGAGGAAATTATAAAGTCTTATATTTGAGTTAAAAATCAATTTCATAGCATAATATCAAGAAATCAAAGCTAGGGAAGTTTATTTGAAAAAAGATCTAGAATGTGAGGACAGAAAGTTCCCTGGGTTTGCAACATGATATTACACACACACACACACACACACACAACTAATGCTCCCTAGTGTGTATTTGGAAAGGGAAGATGTTCAGAACAATAAATTTACAATTCCTCTGAACTTTGCTTTGGTCAGACCATATCAAGAGGATTCTGTAAAGTGCTAGAATGCATATTTTTAAGACAGCAATAATTTGAATAGTTTCCTGAGAAAAACAACCAGGATATCCAGTACAAAAATATAAAAATCATGGATTTAGGAGTGGAAGAAACCTTCATAGTCTTTAAGTCCTCATCTTACTGAGGAAAGCTCACTTTACTCCACCAGTTCCTTCATTTTAGTGATGAATAAACTATGGCAAAAAAGACATTATGTGATTTAACTAAAGTCACACAAAAGTATTTGAGGTAGAATTAAAACCCAGATCAAGGAGCTCTATCCACTCCACAGCTTCTAGAGGCAGCAAAAGTATGTGTTTTTTTTTTGTTTGTTTGTTTTTTTAAGTGACAGAAAATAAGATCTAAGGAAAAAAAATGTAATTGTCTTCAAATTTGTTTTCCTGGTTTTCAGTGGCCAGAAGGAGGAAATGCAAAAAAAAAAAAAAATAGAGTTATGCAGAAGTGTGGGTTCTTCTAAACAGGAGTTCTTTAAGCAAAGTCTGATGGCTATTTACTGAGTATGTTGTAGAGGAAATTCTTGTTTGTACACAAATACTAAGGTCACTTTGCACTCTGAAGTATGATAAGTTCTCAATTTCCAATGCCTTTTATAAAACATTGTACCTGCATAGGCTTTAATGTAAAGAAAAAATGTATCCACCAAAAGATCCAGGGTAAAAGGAAAATTAAAAACCATCAATAAACTGATGTTACCCCCCACTTCTAGGTCTTTAGTATAAGTAAATTTATAAGAAATATCAAGATAGAGCTAAAGTTAATGTTGAATTAAAATAGAATCTCATTATCAGTTGAATCTTTTAATGTGCATATTGCAAACAAAATGGAGAAGAGATTTATTGAATTGAAATCTATCTCATGTGTCTGATGATATTTTATTATTTTACTTGACTAGGAATCAGGACTGGCTTTGTGTCACATGTCTTCAGTGTCTTGAGAATGTGGACAAATCATTCAATTTTTCTAAGTTCCAGTTTCTTCAGTGATAAAACCATGATAATAGTTATACTGCCTAACATCTCTAGTGGTTAAGATTTTTAATAAGGGGAAAATAATATGTTTTTTTTTCAAACTCTAACTCATTCTTCTTCCTTGCAACTTTATACACACACACACACACACACACACACACACACACACACACCCCACAACCACCGCCACCACCACCACCACCAAAATTCTAAGTTCTACATAAGAAAGGGGAGGAGAAATCCCAACTATTAAAGCTTTTAATAAAATAAAAGCTTTTTATGAAAAAGTAGCTCTCCATCACTTGAAGTCTTTACTAAGAGGCTAAATTGCCACTCTCTAGGAATTTTTTAGGTCTATTCTTGATCTAAATAGTCTAAGAGAGCCTTCTCATCTCTGAGATACTATGATTTTTATAATTTTATGAGTTTGAATTCAAATCTTGGCAAAATTCTAGAATGTATTATAAAAGGAAGAGACAATCACTACAAGGGAGTGACATAGTGGTCACTATAAGTCCAGGACTGGGCCCAAACAAGTCATACAAAATTAACCACATATTTTTGACAAATTTATTAGCCTGAGATATCAGAAAATTTCATAAACATATAGTATTATAGCAAAGCATTTGACAGATTTTTTTAATGATATGCTTGTAGCTTGAATTGGAAAAGATGGGTTCTACAATCATGATTGCATGTTGTTTGATATGTGTAAGTCTATTTGAAAGACTGGACAAAATTCCTAGGGACTGATGTGAACCTTGAGGGGAGTCTCTAGTGCTATAACACATGATTCCATCATTGGCCCTATTCTAGTCACTATTTTTATGACAGAATTGGAAGGAGATCTTTTAGAAAGCATGAAGCTCATGAGGATAACAAATGTGTCTAATTATAAAACTGGAATCCAAAAAAAGATATTGAGTGTTTTGAATAATTGGATAAATATTATTAGATTAAATTAAAATAGGGTAAATATAGTTCTAATTTGAGTTTCTTTTTTTTTTAATCACTTCCTCAAGTGCAAAAGAGGGTGGTGAGAGAGGGCCAGAAGAAGGATGCGGAATATTTTATATGTCTTATGGAGTTTCTTTAGCGAGGTAAGAATAAAGCAATGGAAAACAGCTGACAGTATCCAAATTCTGGCCTGGTCTATTAGTATTAAGAGAGGCCTGGCCTTGTGGTCCAGCTAAAGCATCATATTAGCAATATTAGCAATAGCCTGCAAAAATAAAAAGAAAAACAAATTCTTAAAGAAAATAAATGCTTTTATAACAACTCTATCCTGAAAATGAGGGTCTTCATAAAAACACCCAAGTAATTACTTTACATTTCATTATTACATAATTTTAAATTTCCAGTCATTTGATAAGCACCAAATATAACATTGCATTAATTTGAAAGTTTTTACATAAAACTATTTTTAAAAGAGGTATGAAATCATCACCTCCAAACACTGACTTATTTAAGTGTATATCTTTCATTGTTCCCCCTAACATTCTAGTTTAAAGGACAAAAACTCTAAGCAAATTCTTCCCTAGATACAGATTTCTTCTATAACTCTTAGATTTTCTGCCCTCAATGAATTCCTATTCACTAACCTTAGATCCAAATTTCTTTAGATCTACTAAGTTTTTATCTTACTACTTATGTTAATCCTCATGATATCTGCATAATATATACATATATGTAGATATGTGTTTCTCCATGATCTATACACACATATATGTAAACTTGCATGTGTGTGTGTGTGTGTGTGTGTGTGTGTATAATTTTTTATGATACACTCTCTGTAAAGTTGTTTTGGGGATGGGGTCAGCACAGGCCAGCATGGACCTGCTATAATCAGATTATGCATTTTTACATCTTCATCTCTGTCAATTGATGAGATTTTTGTTTTTAAATTTTGGGATTTTCATTTTGAACATATATCAAATTCTACAGTAACTGATGGGGAAGAATACAACGACCGTATCACTCTCATCTCCAAAAATAGATTCGCCTCCCTCCCAACTCCTACACTTTATCAAGCCCCTAACTACTAATTACTAAAATACAAAATGTTCATCTGACCGAACTACATTATGTGTCCATTTTTAAACATTCCACATTCAATAACCCACCCTCTTTTCTGGATATCTTGGACAGCATTGCCACTCTGCGCTTTTCAGCACCGTGGTCACTCAGCTATCAGGAAGAGCATATTCCCTGAAGATATTTTGCCCCCAAAACTCTTACCCTATTAAAGGAGCCAGCACCCTGGCTTTTTTACACTAAGTGTAAAAGCCTTATATTGACACCACAGCAGGCTGCCTCTCATCACTGCCTGCTGTGATGCTCCACACTCCCTCACTCCAGGGAGTACTTCTCTGCTTGATGCTGGTAGCAGATTAAAGCTGTTCTAATTTTCCATCCTAAGCCAAATAGATGTATAAGCAAGCTGTTGGATTGTCTCAGGATCCTTGCAGTACACAATCACCATGCTCTTTCAGTGTTTTACTGTAGTTAGCATAACGGAGAACATTTGCAAGTAAAATAATGCTTGTGGGTGGGAGTCTGGAGAAATGGTAGAAGGAGAATGGAAGAGCCTAGTACATGGATCGCAACTGGTTAGTGGGTAGCTGAAGTGTTAGCTAAATGGTCATAAAATGCAAGGGGCTATTTACCAGGAGCAACCAATAGGTTCTTAGGTGCCCAACTTGAAGTGAAAATTATAATTCATCCTTCTGCATCTTGCATACAAGATTTTTCCATTAAAAAAGAGGAGGCAGCTAGGTGGCAAAATGGATGGAGCACCAGCCATGAAGTCAGGAAGACCTGAGTTCAAATCTGACCTCAGACACTTAACACTTCCTAGCTATGTGACCCTAGGCAAGTCACTTAACCCCAATTGCCTCAGGAAAAAAAAAAGAAAGAAAGAAAAAAAAAAGAAATGGAAGAAAGGTAGAGAGGAAGGAAGGAAGAAAGGAAGGAAGGAAGGAAGGAAGGAAGGAAGGAAGGAAGGAAGGAAGAAAGGAATGAAGGAAGGAAGGAAGAAAAAGAAGAGGGATAAAGAATAATAGTGACAATTGGAGAAGTGACACTAAAGGCCCATTTACAATCTATTAATAATGAGTATCTAGATATATGGGTTTTATAGTTGTTCATACAATTTGGATTTTCAAAGAAACAAAATAAAACTGATATAAAAATAACTCAGTTAAAATTACTACAATAGTTCCTCATGGAGAGGAGATGACCCTTGATTCTGAAAGGTTATGACAGTATAGTATGAGTTTTGGAATTTCTTACCACACTGGAAAGGCCAGGAATATGGACCTAATAAAAATTGTTTGTGTGTTTTCCAAGAACCAGCCTAAGCAAATTCCAAAAGACTTACCCCAAGAAAGTTGGCCAGCAGGCATAGACATGCATATTTGCATAGAGTATGGGCCAGGTGTGCCAGCAACCTGAGGGAGAATAACAATAGGAATCCTCCATCAAGGTGCCTCAGTAACTATGAATCCCAATCATCAGTCAGCAATGTTGTATTTTGTTGTGGTTTATTTGTTTGTATTTGCTTTAGCTTCCATTATTCATTAAATTATTTAATAAGGTGTAGAGGTCTTGGCAGAGGTATAATCAACTGACACAGACAAAAATCACAGATGTTTAAAGTAGTAAAGAAGTGAAAGAAATGCTAATGGCAGATGAGGATTGTATATGATGATGCTGCACTAATGACATGATAATAAAATGGTTGGGACCCATCTGCAGATTGCAAAAGAAGTATAAAACATCATGGAAAAAAATTAAAATGAAAGACATTTTACTATAATAAACCATAGGGAAATATCCTTCAAGATTCACTATCCAGAACTAATGGAAGTAAGATGAAAAGAAAGGAAATGAAGTCATTGTTGGCAGTTAAATTATCATCATCTTTGTTTTCATTAAATTTACATATACATATAGACATACATGACTATATATGTGTGTGCATGTGTGTATTCACATATTAATATATGTATATATGTATGGGTATATTATTATGAGATCATAAGACTGAGAGCTAAATGGAGCAGGGACCTTGGAGATCATTTAGACCAATTCTCTCCCTTTCACAGATAGGAAAACTGAGACTCAGAAAAAATTATGTAACTTGTACATAAGTACAAGAGGTTATTTGAACCCCAATTTTTTTATTTCAAATCAAGTATTTTTTCCTACATGTGTGGGCATCTATATATTAGTATCATCAACATTATGGATAAAGATGTTGATAACGAGAAAGACAGATGCATTAGCAAAGAACATAATATAGCTAAACCATCATTAAGGGAACTTTTAGAGTGCTTTATATTGTACTAATAGACCATCTATTTTATTTATTTATTTATATTGCACTAATATTCTGCAAAGCATTCTAAGAATTTGAATGTTGTAACTGTAGAACACAAGCTCTGTCAAGAACTACTTTGTTGGAAAGATTTTAAGTAGCTAATTATAAAATTAATCTTCTGTCTTAATAGCAACCAAGTAGGGAGAGACTCATCACTAGGACAATGACCACTTGACAATGAATTCTTTGGCTATGAAAACACATAAAATTTTAAAAGACATCTGGTCCTGTATGTTCCCTTTCAGCTTCCACAGTTGTGAAACTGTAGTAGTGAAATAGAGTGTAGGAAGTTCTACAAGGCATAGTTTCTAAGCTATTTATAATATTACTGAAGTACCTAAATAACCCTATGACCATATTGATTTGTAAGCTTTTTTCAAAAAATGCAGATTGCAAGCCATCTATGCCTGCCCATCCTGTGTGATTCTCATCCATGTATTACCAGAAGGTCACATAATAATCAATCAATGTGCTAGTGATATTAATGAGAGATATTTGTATAATGTTTAACAAATTCATAAAAAAACTGAAGGAAAAATGAAATATACTAGAAGAAATGTACTATACCAATTATATTCTTAATAAATGACATTTATTAAGTTGATAAATTTAGCAAGAACAAAAAAGAAGTTGGTACTACATAAACTGTTACTCACAGATTTTCCTTTGAGAGGCAAAGAAATTGGCAAAGTTGGTTTCCTCAAAGGCAACAAGACCTATCATTTCATGAGATGCTCCTCTCATCTTGTGTTTTTCCCAATGAACAAAAACAAAGAGACTGATATTAGAATAATTGTAGTTTATGTGCCAGATCTATTGAAGAGTATAAAGGGATAGACAATTCCATAAAGAAACTGACAAAAATTTTCTAAATCAAGCCAATCTGAACTCTAAAGCTCAGTAGTTTTGATATAAAATTGGGCCCAATGAGAAGGCAGTAAATTTTTTAAAAATATAGTTCATCTGAGCCCAAGTGTCCAAAGACTTATAAATATTTCAAATGGCTGCTTTCCATATATTATAAATATATTTTTCCAACTGAAAATTAGAATGCATTGTATATGACAAACATATCTCAACATCACAGAGAATTAAATGAATTATACTTTAGTCAATCAGAGGCTGCAACATTCAAATTCATAGAATGCTCTACAAAATATTGGCGCTATGCTCTTTTAGCACAATATAAAATAGGAATAGTATTAGATCAACTAATTTTGTGTAGTCAGACCTTTGAATAGTCAGAATAGAGGTTGAAAAAATATATTAGATAAAAGAATAAATATAAGAAAACACCATGAACAACTGCAATGATTCTAACCACCTTTATTAATTGAAAATGAAAAAAAAAGCAAAATATTGTCCTTGCTTTCAACCATTTTCTGCAAAAGTTTGACCATTTTGATACTGTTATATCAATAAGGAGGACAAAAGAATCCAGTAAAAGCCAATATATACAATATACATATGTGTATATATGTATGTGTGTGTGTGTGTGTGTGTATTTGTTCTTTTGATGAGGAAAAAGATGATAGCTAAGGACAAAATTAATTAAGAATACAAAGTCATTTATAAATACTATAAAACACTATAGAGGAAGACGAAAAAGATTATGTTCAATATTCTCTCAGTAAAACAGTAAAAAAAAATTGGAAACCACAAGTCTAAAGAAAGGCTTCCATGAGACTCAACTGAGCCATAATCTCCAAAGATCTTTCACAGAAAACATGACAGAAGGAAAACAAATAGATACAAAATGGAACAGGTTTGCCAACACTTCCATAATTATCTATTTTTGTCATTAGTTAAAGAGGAATCATCACATGTGCAGCCTAACATCTCAGTGCCTAATTAGCTAAGAGGAAAAAATAGAAAAAAGAATTTTAAACAGGAAGTTGGTAAAAAATGTACAACCAAAACAACTATACAATGAAGAATTTAATTCTGGAAAGGAAACAATCTCAAAAGTATTGAGAAAATATTTTAAAACATATCTCAGGGATGAGATGGTACTAAAAGAATACAAAAATAAGAAACAATATAAATGTCCTATAAAGACAATTATTATTATCAATAATTTTTACTCACATATTCCCACCAAAGTATCTTTCAATGTCTCATCATGAAATGGAGGTGATACAGAATGTTAAAGGGTAATGCTGAAGGAAACCTAGCTCTGATACATTTTATTTTCTATTCTAAAAAGATTTTGGATATGATAAGTGTAATAGAATTCTTCTGTTTTCAAAAGTCTATCTAGCTCGTATTAAAAAGTGTGCAAGGAGCTATACATTAGAATGTAAACTCCTTGAGGACTGGGACTGTCTTTTACTTCTTTTTGTATCTTTAAAGTTCAACAAAGTACCCAGCACATAGTAGTCACTTAATTAATGTTTGTTGACCAACTGATTGCATAGCAGTATGGTGATGAAATCTTTGGCTAGGGAAACCCATGACTCTATATAAACACACACACACACACACACACACACATTTACACACACACATATCATGTTTTCTAGTCCTGTGCACTGCCTTCTAATTATACCGTGAGTAATAGAATGGTTAAAAGAGAGGGCATTAAAAATTGAACAGTGTATAGACAATCAATAAACATTAACTTTATATATTTATGTTTTTTTGTCGTAGTTTTTGTTATCTAAATAATAATAGATCTCTATTCTAAAAATAGATTTAAATAAAAGAGATCTCTATTGAATGACAAGCAGCTAGAACTTCTACTGGAAGAAATTAATCATATCAGTCTTGACATTCTCACTGAAAATAAAAACAAAGGACAGTAGAAACTTCTAATGAAGGGATAGGAAGTGAAGCCAGGATGGTCAATTAAAGGCAGCAACCCAGCAGATATCTCTCAACAGCATCCTCCCAACAAGTTCAAAATAACATCTCAAATCAAATTTAGAACAGCAGAGCCAACAGAAGTTCCGGGTGAGACATTTTTCCAAGAGGTTGGCTGGTGAAGTCTGTGAAAATGAGTTGGAGGCCAGTCTGGGGAAGACACATTGCAGTACCAACAGCAGGCCTCCAGAACTTGGAAGTCACTGCAATAGCAGAAGCAGCAACAACTTTAAGAACTCTCAGTCCAAAGAAAACAAGGGAGTTAGATGACTAATCAGAAAGAGATTATAAGGGAACATTTTCTGGCACTGGGTGCAGCTGGCACTGATTGACAATTTTATTACCCATATACATTTCAGGGTTGCAATTCCAGAATTGAAAGGAGTACTTATGGTTTGTCACAAGAGAGTAAAGGCACTGGTATCAATTCCAAGAAAAAAGGGGAGCATTTATGACTGCAGGAAAGCAGTGAGCCTGATAACAATTCCAGGGCCAAGAGAGATTATTACTGCTTGCTGCTACAGAGGCTTAAAGATATTTTGTTTTGTTTTCTTTTGTTTTTCTGGGAAAAAACAAAAGCATGGATCAAGAGAGCAATGACCACATTTCTTCCCAGATCACATCATCTTAGAAGCACTGGAAAATTTCAGATTTATAGGACTATCTCTGAAAACTGTAGCACCAAAAACAAACAAACAAACAAACAAAAACAAAAATACCTCCTGAAGTTTGCAAAAAGGCTTCTCTACTCCCAGTGAGTACATATCAATTTACTATAAAGTTCAAAGTCAAGAAACAGGTGTAAAAATGAAACAACAACAGAAGAACTACAATGGGAAGGGAAAGGAAAGGTAGACAAAGGTAAACTCAGCAAATGACAATATTGTAAAACCAGCTACAAGGAAAGCCTCAAAGAAAAATGTGAATTGAACAGTTACCCAATGAGAATTCCTGGAAGTATGTTTAAAAAGAGATGAGTGATAGAGAAAAATTTGGAAAAAGAAAGGCTACCAATGAAAGAAAATTATAAAAAGATAATTAACAGTTTGTAAAAAAAAAAAAAACTCACTAAAGAGAATAACTCCTTAAAAAGTAAAATTGATCAAATGGAAAGACTCATTGGAGAAAATGTTTTTTATAAAAATTATAATTGGGCAAGTAAAAACTAATGACTCCATGAGACAGCAAAAAAAAAAAAAAAACAAGTTTAAAAAGTGGGAAAATAGATGAAAATTTTAAATATTTCATGGGAAAAACAACTAACCTGGAAAATAGAATAAGAGATAATATAAGAATTTTTGAACTACCAGAAAGCCATGACAAAAAAGGAGCCTATACATGGAATTTTAAAAAGTTATACAGGAATTCATATATGCAAAAATGTTTGTAGCAGCTCTTTCTGTGATAGCAAAGAATTGGAAAATGAGAAGATAGATGTGATTAACTGGGGAATGGTTGAACACATTATGTTATATGAAAGTAATGAAATATTATTGTTCTATAAAAAATGATGAACAAGCTTACTTTAGAAAGACCTGGAAAGATTTACATGAACTAGTGCTAAGCAAAACAAGCAAAACCAGGAATGCATTGTACATAAAAACAGCAAGAATGTGAGATGAATAACTTAAAGACTTTGCAATCCCAATATACTTTGGAGAGAAAATGTCATCTACATCCAGAAAAAGAACTAAGGAGATGGAATATATCAACAAATGCTGCATTCACTTATTTTTTTCTGTTTTTTTTTTTTGTCTCTACTGTGTTTTTTTTTTCCCTTTCGCTCTGATGTTTCTCTCCCAATATGATTCATAAAACAATGCATGTTAAAAATAAATGAATGAATGAATGAATGAATAAAAGAAATTATACAGGAAACTGCACTGATATCCTAGAACCATAAGGTAAAGTAGAAATCTACTGATCACCACCTGAAAGAAATCTCAAAATGAAAACTCTCAGAAATATTAAAATCTATTTCTGAAGGTGCCAGCCAAGTCAAGGAGAAAATACTAAAAGTAGCCAGAAAAGAAATTCAAATATTATACAGTCACAGTCAGGATCATGCATGATTTTAAGTTTTCAAGTTAAACAAATAAAGAATAGGAACGTGCTATTTTAGAAAGCAAAGGAGGTAGGATTACTAACAAGAATAAGTTATTTAGAAAAAAACTGAGTATAATCATTCAGGGAGAAAATGTTTTTTTAGTAAAATAGAAGATTTTGATATTTCTATTGTAAAGATTAGAGGCAAATAGAAAATTTGACATTCAAATGCAAGACTCAAGAGAAATATAAAAGAGTAATTATAAGGGACCCAATAAAGTTAAGTTTCTTATATTCCAATTTTGGAAGCTGATGCATGTAATTACTAAGAATGTGATCATTTTACAAGCCATTCTCCAATTCATAAATGGTCAAAAGATATGAACTGACAATTTTCAGATGAAGAAGTTAAAACCTTGTCTAATCACATGAAAAATTCTCTAAATCACTACTAATCAGAAAAATGCAAATTAAGGCAAGTCTTAGGTACCACTACAGACCTCTCAGATTGGCTAAGATGACAGGAAATATGATATCATTATATGATCATAGTAGACAAGTCTTTCACAATTTCCAGCATTAAAACATTGCTTTTACTGTGCACAACGATTTCCTGGCTCTTCTTGCTTCTCTTTGCATTAGTTTATATAGGTCTTGCCATGAGTTTCTGAAACCATTCTTCTTTGTGATATAGATAATTGTGAAAGACTTGCCTACTATGATCATATAATGATCTAAGAAAATTTCCAAAGGACTCATGATGAGAAAATTCTTTCCATGTCTAAAGAGAACTGATGCTGTCTGAATGCAAACTGAAGTATATTTTTCTCATTTGATTTTTATTGCTCCCCCCCACTATGGCTAATAAGGAAATATATGTATTGCTTGATTTGATATGTTTAATTGATATCATATTGTTTGTCTTTTCACTAGGTGTTCAAGGAGTGAGAGGGAGAGAATTTTGAACTTAAAATTTAAAAGAAAAATAATGTTAAAAATAAATAATAAAAAATTAAAAACCAAACAAAAAAAAAAAATGAAAGGATGGTACACAAATCCTTCCTGGAGAGTCAAGTAAAGTTGGTGGCTTGGTTTTATCTTGTGCCCAGGGGCAGCCAGATTTATTTTGTAAGGCAGCATTAATGTAAATATTTGCAAAAAGATCAACATAAAGTTGAAGAAGAGAAAACTTTACAAAATCTTGATAATTTCCAAATCACCAAACACTATGCTTCATACTAACTTCAATGAGAATGAAATAATAATGAAGACCGGGGTGGAGGGGAGAGAATTATGATGCACATGAAAAAATATGGAAATAAATGAAGTCAAAACTTTCTTCCCAAAAGTCTCAAACCTTAATATCAAAAATGTTTTGGTTTTTTTTTGCTAAAAAAAAATATAAAGGGAAGATGATGGAGAACAGATGCATATATGTGACCTTCTCCAAACTTTCCTCACATTAACAGCAGATTAAGCTTCTGAAGTGGTTTTGGAGTGACAGAACCCACAAATATTTGGAGTACAACAAATTTCCAGAAGAAAGTACTGTGGAAGAATTTCAGAAAAGATCTGTTTCAACTGGGCAAGGGAAGAGACTGCCAAGTCCAGACCACAAGACCTAGGGTAGGAAGCCAGGGTGTTGCTGCATTCCTGTACAGGGGAATCTACTGCAAGGCTTTTAAGCTTTCCTGATTATAAGTTAGTGGAGCAGCATATTTGCTGTAAGACACTCAAAGCAAATACAAAAGGCAAATTATAAGTTCCTGAACTCCAGAAAAAGGGACTTAGCCATGCCTACCCAGCACCAGAAGTCATTCAAAAGCACCAGCCCCAGGGCAAACTAAAGCAGGCTGTCACCCCTTTGCCTTAAGAGCAGGCCTCAACACTTTAAAAAATGATCAAAAAAGCAAAAAGAATTCTGACCAGTGACAGCTTTTATGAAGAGAGAGAACAGACCTCAAACCCTAAGGTTCCTACAGGCAAATTAGTTCCAGCTGAATCCCCAAAGGGAGATATGAGTTGGTCCTCATTTCACAAGGCTCTCTTGGAAAATTTCAGAAAGAATCTTAAAAAAAAATTGGAAGAAAAATGGGGAAAGGAAATGAGATCTTTGCAAGAGGGTATAGAAAAGGAAAAACAGAAATTATTTGAAGAAAACTCCTTAAAAATAGATATAATGAAATGGGGAAAGCCTATAACTCCTTACAAAATAGATTTGATGAAATAGAAAAGGTAAATAACTCCTTTCAAAATAGATTTGATGAAAGATACAAAGCACATATGAAAAAGATGAAAATAGATTTTTAAAAAATCAATTCATTGAAAAACAGAATTTGTGAAATGGAAAAAAAAGTGCAATGAACAAAACAATTCATTTAAAAATTCATTTACCAAATGTAAAAGGAGCTAAAAAAGGTAACTGAAGAAAATTATAAAGGGATCAAATGTGAAGGAACTGAACAAACAAATTATATTACAATAACAAATAGAAAATTACTTATTATTGTGAGAGTAATTCTTGAATCAATTTTCTGTATATTTTCAGGTTGTTGACTTGTGAAAAAAATAGAAAAAAAAGAATAAGAATGATAAAAGTATATGGGATAAAAATTAATTCAATTTTGAATTATAAACACGTTATTATCATAGAGTTTTGATATGGCAGGAAATACATGCTAATTAAAATAATTTCATAAAAGGTTGATGGATGTAAATACATTTCTGTAATAAGAAAACCAAATGCATTGAAGGCATTATTTATAAGTGTACAACAAGGGAGTAGACAGGCTTTAAAAAAAGTACTGTCCATAGTTTCTTTGATATTGATTATTATACAAGTGATATGAAAAATACTAATTTGGTATAGTTGACTGAAAGATATAGAGAATATAACCTCCCATCATGCAGATTATTTATTACCTATTAAAATTTCATCTTAAAGGCTGTCTTTCAACAAGATATCTTCTGTGCATTCTTTAAAATTATTCAATATTTGTTGGAAGTTTTAATTTATTCTATGATAATTAATATAAAACTAAACATAAAACAAGGAGATATGTTTGCCAAAGTATTCTCCATTCTTAAGGAATCTATGTTGAAGAAGTTTGAAGATGTTTGAAGATTTTGTTAAAGATGAAGATATTAATTGCATCCAACTCTAGAAAATTGCACAGAGTCCTGGAAAAAATCTATAAACACTCAAAAAAGTTTAGCCTATCCATTCACAAAGATAAAAAGGAATAAAATATGTCTATTATTTAGATTATGACAACTAGTTATATGGAGTAGTTAATTAGAGTTCATCCATAATTTGAAACTACAAATGGATAATAGATTAGTCCAGAATTAAATAGGACTAGAAATATACTGGATTACTTTAGGAAAATCACAAAACTTATTCAAAAACTTAGACCTTTTCCCTGAAACAAAACTCTATGTTTTAATATGTCAACTCTTTTCTGGTATTGTTTTATCTTCAAAAGCCATAATCTCATAAAAATTAAAAAATGAATTCCTCCAAGAGGACCTTGGAAAGGTACATGGTGAGTGTTGGTAAACTATAATGCTAACAAATAAATGACTTTAAAAGAGGAGCCATAGCAAAGAACAGTCAAGAAATATATTAATTTTTTAAAGTGAAATAGTCATATAGACAAAATGAAAATTGAGCAATACATAGTCTGAGTTCACTGATAGTCTTGCATGTTCAAGGAAAAAAACAATGAACAAGTTGAGTAGGCTCCCATTTAAAACTTTGATAAGACCTTAAAAATAAATTTAATAGGATGGTCAAGGAAATATGATAAATCATGATCATCATGAGAAGAAATAAATGAGATTACAGAGTAATTTGAGTATCTGAGAATTCTTTTATCATTTTTAAAAAATCATGATAATGATATATTTATGTATGCATATATATACATATGCATGCTCATTCATATATATATGTATATATATATATATGTATATATATATATATAAATGAAAGAAGGGAATAGGTAGGTTTTTATAAGGGATAGATAAAATAAATCATAGTTGTTGTTCAGTTGTTTCAGTTATATCTGATTCTTTGTGAGCTCATTTAAGTTATCTTGTTAAAAATCTTGGAGTGGCTTGCTATTGTCTTCTCTAGTTCATTTTTCAGATGAATTAACTGAGACAAACAGTTAAATGACTTGCCCAGAGTCACATAGCTATATCTGAGACCAGATTTGAACTCAAGTGTTCCTGATTCCAGGCTCAGAACTCTATCCACTGCACTACTTTGCTGCCCCTTAAATCATAGTTTTACACTCAAGCAATTAACTAAATAGTGTAGAAAATATATAATTCTGCTTTTTTTTTTTATTCCAATCAAGCATGTGACAGAGGGATGCAAAATGCAGTCTTAAAATTCTTTTCCCCCAAGAAACATACATACATTTGTAAAATCATAAAATGTCACTTAATAAATTAGATGAGTTGATTAAAGGAAAAGATAGTATCTTAGCAAGTTTTTATGTGATACAAAACTGGGAAGAATACCTCACATACTAGATGACAGAGTCATGATCCAAAAAGATCTTGACAAGTTAGAATGCTCAGCCAAATCCAATAAATGAATTCTTAGAAAGATGACTGTTGTTTTACACATGGGTCCAAAATATAAAACTAGACAAGCACAAGATGGTATGAGTATGACTAGAGAGGAAGATGCCTTAAATAAATATGGAGTTTTATTGCACTTATAAGGTCTACAAGGTGATATGATAGGCAAATAAATAATCAATAAAGTTACTTCAATAAAGAAAACATTAAGAAAGCCCTAAAGTCCAGGAATTGAAGGATGTTTGCTCTGCTCTCCCCTGGTCAGATCACATCTCATGATATGCTTACAATTTGATGACACATTTCAAATAAGCTATGAGAGTATCAATCAGGAGGCAATCAAGATTGTGAAGGGCACAGAAACAATGTTATATTGGAGTTTGTTTAAGAAGTTAATGTTTTGCTTGGAGAAGAGAAGGCTTAGAGAAAACATTAAAGAGGAAGCATGGTAAATATAATGTTTACAGTAGTGCACCTGTGTACAATAGGTCCTTTCAAATGCCACCTTAGACACTTACTAGCAGGATTACAGTTGGATCAGTAATCTCTAAATTTAATTTTTCTAGTTTCAAAATGAGAGTAACAATGATATCCACATTATGGTGTTATTATGAGTATGTTATGAAGGTAAATGTGATAATGGAAAGAGTATATAAAAATCATGTCAGGATGAGGATGCAATGAATCAATCAATCATATTACTCTTTTTAAAGTAACTAACAAAATGTTCTATCCTTGATGCCTTTGTCAGGTTAGGACACATCTATTGCATCAATAAATCAATCAAGGGCATTGAACTAAGTGCGAACAACCTAATTAATCAAGCTTGAAACAAGTAGAATGCTTTCAGCCAATGCATGTTATGAAATAATTTGAAAAGACTCAGTAAAGACCTGTGAACCTTGGATAAAATTTCAAGCCAGTTGAGAATCCAACATTCCAATGCTCAGCTAGATCAGTTGTTGAATCCATTGCAATCCATCCCCTAAGAATCTTTCTCTCCTTTCCAAAGTGATCAGAATATGATCTTGTGATCTTCAAAAGGTCCAAAGATTTGGACTTCATATAAATACCCTAGCAATGAAGTAAGAACAGATGATGATAGTGTTTTTATTGATAATTGAGGACAAAGTAGACAAACTGGGGAAAGATTTATCATACCTAAGATGACCATCATGAGGATTCCACAAAAGGATAAAAGAACTTTTAGCAACCAAAAGCTATGAGTTTTCTTTTCTTCACATGTACCCTATAAGCTAGAGGCCATTTTCCCCTAAATTCAGTTTATTCAGCATTCCTCTGGGTTGGGGAAGGGAGGAGGAGATTAGAAGATACTGTTTTTAGAACTTTAATAAAGACAATGTCCCTTCCACATTACAACTTTATCCACCACAGTTTCAATATATCATGGGTCAATAGATGAACTTAAATGAGAATTTGGAGGGGGTTTTGTAGAAGTTGTAGATGATATGTAAAGGCCAGCAGATGACACAGGAAAAGTTTGGAAACTAAGAAATGCATAAACTATATATGCAATGCATAATATAAACATATTTTTCTTTTAATACCACATATGCAATTTCTTTTTTGATGTTAAAATATGACCAAGTAATTAACCCAAATTTTATAATAAAGTATTCCCCATGAATGAAAAAGAAAAGATTCAGACTTCTTTTCTGGTACAAAAGAAGATCAAAAAATTTATGCAGAGTTCCCACATTTCAGGGTTTTCATGCTCCTAACCCCTGAAATGTATAAGAGATAACTGTACTCATTTTTAAAAGCTAATAAGCTTGATGGCTATCTATTGATATTCACAATTTTCTTTAATAAACCTTGCTGTATTGTGTAGTCATCAATTTATGTTTAATCTGTTCTAGTTTTAAAGGAGTTCATTCCTTGGGTAAAGTTTGTCTTCTAAACTACTTATTCTTCTTTCAAATTCTTTCTTCAAAACTTTTTTTTCCCCTTCTTTTTAAATCTCTTGCTTCATTTATTCTAGTAATCCATTTCCTTAAGGGAAATCCATTAATTCCTTTGTGTCTGCTTATACTTGTTATGAAGTGATAGTTGAAATAATAAATTTTTAACATGTGTTATCTTTGCTTTATTCAACTTTATTTCCTGAAATGGGGGTAGGAAGAGAGAAAAGAGAGCTCTGTGCAATTCCCAGGTTCCACCTCCCATTGTACTTTTAGATATAGTATTCCTTGGTCTCACCTTGATTCCCTTAAGTCAGTCAGACAACAAACAATTGTAAAATATTACTATGATGCAGGTATTAAAGTAAAAGATAATACTTGCCCTTAAGGGGCTCAGAATCTATTGAGGGAAAAGACCACATAAAAGAAACTGATAAGTAAGGGAGTAGAGAAAGAGAAGGGAGGGAGAGTACCCAGCAATGATAGGCCATGATGAAACTCTACAACAAAAAGGGAAATTTTGAGATGTCTTTGAGGCCCCTCCTTAATTAAAGGATCTGAGAGACCTTTCCTATGTCCACCAATTAGAAGAAGGGATGGACTCACTGGGCAAGGGAAACTAAGGAGGTGTGAGTTCCAGAGTTGTTTTGATCTTGAAGGAAGATGAATTTCTAGAGGCAGTGATGAAATCCAGATGAGCAGCTAAATTATTGAGTTGACTTCCATCTTCTGGATTAAACTCTTCAAACACTGGAAATTCAGTGAGCTGAATTTCCAGAGCCCTGTATAGCATCTGATGACAAAGCATTACAGAGTTCAGAGCCTCTGGATATGAATTTTCCAATTCTGAATTCCTATGGGTCTTGGGCTTCTGGCTGACTTTTTTGTGGCATTCTAGGATAGAAGATATAACATTTCAATTTTCACTGAATTTTTAGAATCCTCCTTTAACCTGGTATAAATTTATACTAGAGTAGGTGTGAGGAAATTGGGCAATGCATCTACTCTGTTTGAATGTCAGTCTTAACAAAAAGTCCAATATGTGTGTGTGTGTGTGTGTGTGTGTGTGTTGGGGGGGGAGTGTTTATAAATATATATATTTTAATACAAATGTTATTTTAGTCATTCATATTATTATGGATCTTGGATCACTATGTTCTCTAAGAAATCAAAATTTTTACAGATCAAGTAGACAGTGGAAAAAATTGGTATATATAGAAACATTTATTATGATGACTTCAATTCAATGTTTGGGAGGATAAAAAAGTAATATAAAGTGTTTTGTAAAGTCCTATATAAATGCTACTTATTATCAGTAATATAAGCAATATCATTGAGAAAATTTATGTTAAAAACAAAGTAGACTTAGGCTTTAGTTAGAGTGAGTGATAACAAATTGCCAGACCAAATGTTATACCAGTAACTGCAAACAATGACTAAAAAGAAAGATTCTGCATTCAGTCAATGCATCTTTCATAGTCTGTGAAATAGCTTGAATAGGAATCTCACAAAATGAGAAGCTATGACTGTGTTGTCATCTACAAGTATCAAATCTGAAGTCCATTATCTGCAAAAATATCAAACTATATTAAAATGTAAAAGGAAATGTTAAACAAAATAAATAAAAATACAACATAGTTAATTTGTGGTTTGCCAAGTCAATATATGGATGTAAGGATTGATTTCTACTTGAGTGTGATTCTACTGACTACATAATTGAAGAAACTAACCATGTTGATTAAAAGCATCATAATATTGAGAATCTATTGAATATCATCAAATGTTTTTAAAATTTCCTACAGAGAATTTATAATCTAGTGTATCAAATGTACGTGTCCAATTAAAATATGAGCAACAAAAATTGTTAATCACAATTAGGTTTCTACTTCAATATTTGGTGTTTTACTTCTGTCTGTTCTGTTACATGAGATCAAATAAAGCAAGAGTTGTTCCCACAAACTAGTATGGCACTATATCATGTAGTGCCTTTGACCTATGCATTTTGTATATTTATCTAACAACATCTTCTTTGAAATTGGAAAATATGGACAACGATACAAGTAACTATTGGGTGATACATAGTGAAATTTATCAAAGATCCAACAAGGGTGCCTCAATAGGCAATCAGATTGTATCTATGCAGGATTATGATAAAATGCAATATGTGCCTATGACATGGTTTATGTTTTATAAAAACCATAGATTTCCATTCCATCACAATGTGACAACAGAATTTTTTTTCCTTTTTTTTTTTAATTAAAGAAGCATTTCCTTAGGAATTAATAAGCAGGAATGCTTATCTTCACTTTCAATGCCATTTGCATTTAGAATTTCTGATTTTAGAATATTTTATAATCATTTCAAACATGTATAATTTCTTTATGATATGACATGGACTATTAATGCCTATTAATAGACTATTAATGGACTATATATCTTGCCAAATCCTGAAGGGCCTCTGCTTTGGAAGCTATGTCTTTCCTTTGGTCTGAGGTAGTTGTGACGTACAATGCTGGACAGGGAGAGTGGTCATTTCAGGATGTTTGTGGTACTTGGAAAAATCCCCACTTGTCAAACTCTATTTCTCCCCAAATTGAAAGTTTGGAAGTCCTATCAAATACATGGAAGTGAAAAGAAAATCATGAAGGGAAACTGTTCATATAACCTTGATCACAAATCTTGCACTTTTCCCCACAGTTTGGTGTTCTAATTAGAAAAAAGAAGAAGAAAGGTGCAAGAGATTGTTTAGAGCATTTGGAAATGAGAAGAAAAAGGAAAATGTCCCCAAAAGTCTATGAAATATGTTAAGAATCTATTTCATCTCTCTGTCAACTTGGTTCTGCTGACTTGGCAGACTCCTCTGCTACATATGGCACGGATATTGTGTCTAAAGGCACATGGCTGTTGTGTGCTACTTACCCAGCATATGGAACATCTTCTCCAGAGAATGAACATAAATTGAGGTGTTCCATTTTCCTCATCATCATCCATATTTTTCTGCAATGATCCTATATAGTCACTGCAGTGCCTTAAAAACAAAGGCCTCAACACTAAGATCCCAGCTTGCCTACATCTGTCAGAAGAAAGAGACACTTTGAATATTTTCATCACAGCAACAGCGCCCCTAATATTTTTTCCTCCACCATAATCTTCCTTTGTGATTGAAAATTTCACAATTGGTGATATGGTCAGTCATCTAGAGGCTTTTTGCCTGTAGGAATTAGTTAATACTATTCAGAGGGGGAAAAAAATTAAATTGGTTAAGCCTGTGTTGAATTAGGCAATAATGAAAGAATAATTTCTTGGGGATTTAAATTGTGGTTTTGGCTAAAACTCTAGACGTGCACATAGGCAGAAACTTCATTTAAAATGAAGGACATTTTAGATGCTTAGTACTCAATGAACAGTACAATAAGTCTATTTGTTACTCTTTTTTATTTAAAAAAATAGTCTAGAATATTTTAATTTGAAAATTTTCCCTAAAGTATGCACAGTAGTTATTCTTAATTTTCCTGAGATTTTCCAACACAGCATGAAGTTTTCTATTCACTGAAATGGATAAGGGCAGTTCATATATCAAAAATATCAACTATTGGGAAAACATTTGCCAGACAAATGGCAAAACTGTGTCAATGATATCTTAAGGGAAATGAGGGAAATAAATTAATTGATATGACATTAAAGTTTTCACTTAGAGCAACCAAAATGAGTGAAAGCTCAATGAAAGTGTAACCCAATAGAAATTATTTGTTCTCACATCATGTGATGTTCTAGCAAGCTACAATAATGACTATTTTGCATTTAGTTATTTTTTCCCATTTATTATATTATATTTGAAAATTGCCCATGCCTTTCTTTTCTTTTCTTTTCTTTTTTTTAATAATAACTTTTTATTTACAGAACTCATGCCAGGGTAATTTTTTACATTATCCCTTGCACTCATTTCTGTTCCAATTTTTCCCCTCTCTCCCTCCACTCCCTCCCCTAGATGGCAAGCAGTCCTATATATGTTAAATATGTCATAGTATATCCTAGATATAATATATGGATGCAGAACCGAACAGATCTCTTGTTGCACAGGGAGAATTGGATTCAGAAGGTAGAAATAACCCAGGAATAAAAACAAAAATTTTGCATTTAGTTCTTAATTAAATTAATGGACATACCCAATTATTGAAGAAAAATCAAATCTTTGATGTTTTCCACTTAATTATCTACTGTGGGGAAATTAGATTTATAGAATGGTTCAATTCCATTCAATGAAATAAACGTTTATTAAATGCCTACTATGGGGCAGGCACTGTGTGGGGATACAATTGAGAGAAATATAACTCCTGCCCTTAAGAAGTTTGTGATAAAACAGGGGAAGACAATACACCAAAAAGGAACTAGAAACAGAAAATGGAAGAATTCCAGGGCATACTTGGTATGGAGGCGTCTTATTCCAAGGCCTTCAAATCAAGCAGATTGAAAGTGAAACATAAGCCCCAAAGTCCAGATTTTTTGATATATAAAAGAAAAGTTTTGAGAAGAGATTCGTGCTCCACCTTTGAGCCCTTGAATCAGAGAGGAGAGGAAGCAGAAGAAGTTAGGAAGGTGTGAAGTATCTTTCGATAAACAAGGGTCTGATGATAAGTTTTCAAATGATCAGTTTTACTGGGTGGGCCTGTGGAGTTCAAACAAAGCAAAGCTTCTGATGGAAAATGGAAAGACTGGTTGTTGTGGAGTTGTTCAAGCATTTTCTTTCAGTGTTTCAAGTATTGAAACAGTATTCTCAGAAATTGAAGTTTCAGTTCTTTTGGAACAGTATTATATAAATTATATAAATAGTATTATATAAACACCAAGGGTTTATACCATTTTGAATTAACTTCAGTGTATCTGCAAACTCTTTGATGTACTTTTCTTTCATTGGTGTATATTTTCAGTGATACAGACCCCTCCTTGTCATCCTATGAGATTGTTATCCATGTCCTTCTATATATCTTCCACATTAATGTCACTCAATGAACTTGGAACCTTCTTTTGTATCTTCCAATACTGCAAAAGTCACAATGGAGTATAGGGTCAGCATTATAAGTTAATCTATCAAATTAACCACACCCTATCTCATTTTTTTTATAACCATGTATCTTTCCAATTAAATCTTTTATTATTATTAATTATATCTTCCATCTAACTATTCATTGATAACATGATTCAATCTACTTATGACTACCATTTGCTCCTAATACCAATCATTTCTTGTAAGGATCTAAAAATGAATTCCATAAAAATAAAAATACAATGTTTTGGAGATCAAGTTAAAAAAAAAACATAAATCACTTAGCTCCAGTGTAAAGTCAGAAATAAGTTTAGAGTAGCTCAGGGCCATAATAAATTGCTATGAAAATCAAACTTTATTTTAAAATGTATCTAGTTCTTTAATCTTTCTTTCATGATCAAATGGTATTGAATATATAGCACTATAAGATCACACAAATATTTCCTCACAAGAATTCTCTGAAATAAGTTTCAGAAATATATTCTATTCAGAATATTTCTATTCAGAAATATATTCTGAAATATATTCTAACAGATTAAGAAAATGAGTCTCAAATAAAGCTAAATGATATTTTCCAAGATTACACAAATAGAATCAAAGTCAAGTTTGGTTTCAGGCATTTTCTAACTTCAAATTTAGTGGGCTTCCCATTGCACTGAAAGACCTCCAAAGTATTTGGATGCAATTGAACACTCTAGAGAAATGGTCAGTCACATGGACTAGTTATGATCCTTGAGAATTACAAAGGGATATCTATGATATAAATTTAGCCTTCTAGGAAAGAGAAACAGGATGAGAAAATTAAAAGGAATCTAAATGAGACATAAGAATATTTTTTTCCATATTTATGAAAGCTTTCCTACTTCCAAAAGAATTTAGCAAAAGTAAACTAAAACAACATAGATCATTGAGGCAAAACTATCACTCTCTAAAAGTAGTGGAGGGCATTGATGTTCCCAGGCTTCTGAAATATGCTAATTACAGTCCTTAAGAACTGAATGTTTCTGAGTTTTCTAACAGTAAAAACAATAAGGAAAACGCATTGTGTTATATAGCTTTTTTGGATAATCAATGATAAAATGACATTCCTTTATTTGAATTTGAGTTCAAAAATAAATTTATCATGCAGGCTCTTGCATAAGGAATTAGAATAACACACTAGAGGGTAGACAGGTACAGTTTTTCAAAATGCATGAAAATTCTTCTCTAAATGACCCCTCTTGTGTTCATCTTCTATAAAGACTGAGATCCTAATATTTCAATTCTTCAGAGTAGCTAATATATCAGTAGAATGGTTCCTCTCTATTAATGAGATTTCAATTTCTCCTAGTCTTAATGTAGAGCTTCACAAATTGCTATTGTCAAAAAGAAAAAAAAAGTCATGCTCTGATTTCCAGTTTTTTTACAGTTTACTAGTTTTCTCTTAAGAAGACTCATTAAGTGTGTCATTGAGTTCATTGCGGTAATATTTGCTCAAGTAGATTCTCCACTGGCAGAACTTCAAGAATCCAGAGTCACCTTTGTGTTTTAATAAAACACTGTATATGGCCTTTATTGAAGATATACTTAATAATGAAAGAATGATCAACAAGGGCTTTTTTTTTTTTTTTACAGCAACTGGGCTAAAAAAAAATCTGATAATTTAATGTAATGTAAAGAGAGAGCACAACAAGCTAAGAAAAAATATGGTTAATAAGAGAATAGATAGGAAGCCTATCTATATCCAATGTGACATGCCTAAGGAGGTGGAAAAGAATATTATAATAAGTGGTGCCTGGATTATTGAGGAGTAGAAGGCAAGGACCGTCACAATTGATAGGAAAGCTCTTGAAAGAGTAAGTAAGCAGCAGCAGGAGCAGAAGAGGGGAAGAAGAAAAAGAAAGAAGAAAAAAGGGGGAGGTGAAGAGGAAGAGAAAGAGGAAGAAGAGGAGGAGGAAGAGGAGAAGGAGGAGGATAAAATGGAGAAGGAGGAAGAGAAGGAGGGGGAGGGGAGGAGGAAGAGCATTTATATGGTCATTTAAGTTCTGAAATGCACTTATAAGTATTTTAAACTCATGAAAACCTTGGGAAAGAGGTATAATTATGATACTTATTTTATATATTTACATATTTTACATATGAGGGAACTGAGCATACTGAGTTAAATAGTTTGTTCAAGATCATGCAGCCAGCAAAGTACATGTGTCTGGATTTGAACTCCAGTCTTCCCACCAGGTTTATTCATTGCACCACCTACCTATGTAGATATATAGTTAACTTTACCTACTTACTACTCTTGCCTAAGCACTTGCTTTTAAACCACATTTCACTTACATTTTATACTTTTCCAAATATTTTAACATGTACCACCTCATTGGATTCTCCTATTTTTATTCTAAGATGGATGATTTTCAACAAGTTCATTCCTGAAGTTTTCCCTTTATCACTTGAGTGTGCCAAAGATCCAAAGCAAGTTAACCATTTATTCTTGGAGCTTGTGGAACCTTAAGGGATGAGAAACAGATTGAGCAATGAGGAGATCTTTCCCAAAGACATTCGTAATAAACATAACTTGATCAATCAAGTGTAAAGGATTATTTCACATAATCCCTATCAAGAGAAGATTCTTTCTGCTGCTTAAATTACAATCTATTCCTATACATTATCTGCTTGGAGATATTGAATGAGATTTCAAAACTCTGCATCCCTGATTGATGGGAATAATTCAACTTATTGTAATTTCCCTATGAATACTGGGGTAGTCAATAAGGAAGAGAAAATTCATTTGTAAGATGCAGGATCTTTAAAAGACAATGTAGCTTTAAAAAAAAATTCTTACCAGTATTCAGTATTCTTTTGGTTCCATTCCTCTATTTTATATGAATTCTATGGATCCTCTATAATGAAAAGGATCATATAGTGAAATGTCAGGGAAAAAAAAGAATAATTCAGGAAAGAACAGCTTTTCATTTCATTTTATATATATTTTATTTATAATATATTTTATATTATATTATATTATCATATTATATAATATATAATATATTATATTTTATTTTATTTTATAATAACTTTATATTGACAGAATCCATGCCAGGGTAATTTTTTTTACAACATTATCCCTTGCACTCGCTTCTGTTCTGATTTTTCCCCTCCTTCCCTCCACCCCCTCCCCTAGATAGCAAGCAGTCCTATATATGTTAGATATGTTGCAGTATATCCTAGATACAATATATGTTTGCAGAACCGAACAGTTCTCTTGTTGCATAGGGAGAATTGGATTCAGAAGGTAAAAATAACCCGGGAAGAAAAACAAAAATGCAAATAGTTCACATTCATTTCCCAGTGTTCTTTCTTTGGATGTAGCTGCTTCTGTCCATCATTTATCAACTGAAACTCAGTTAGGTCTCTTTGTCAAAGAAATCCACTTCCATCAGAATACATCCTCATACAATATCGTTGTTGAAGTGTATAATGATCTCCTGGTTCTGCTCATTTCACTTAGCATCAGTTCATGTAAGTCTCTCCAAGCCTCTCTGTATTCATCCTGCTGGTCATTTCTTACAGAACAATAATATTCCATAATATTCATATACCACAATTTACCCAACCATTCTCCAATTGATGGGCATCTATTCAATTTCCAGTTTCTAGCCACTACAAACAGGGCTGCCACAAATATTTTGCCACATACAGGTTCCTTTCCCTTCTTTAGTATTTCTTTGGGGTATAAGCCCAATAGAAACGCTGCTGGATCAAAGGGTATGCACAGTTTGATAACTTTTGGGGCATAATTCCAGATTGCTCTCCAGAATGGTCGGATTCGTTCACAACTCCACCAACAATGCATCAGTGTCCCAGTTTTCCCGCATCCCCTCCAAGATTCATCATTATTTTTTCCTGTCATCTTAGCCAATCTGACAAGTGTGTAGTGGTATCTCAGAGTTGTCTTAATTTGCATTTCTCTGATCAATAGTGATTTGAAACACTCTTTCATATGAGTGGTAATGGTTTCAATTTCATCATCTGAAAATTGTCTGTTCAAATTCTTTGACCATTTATCAGTTGGAGAATGGCTTGATTTCTTATAAATTTGAGACAGTTTTCTATATATTTTGGAAATAAAGCCTTTATCAGAACCTTTAACTGTGAAGATGTTTTCCCAGTTTGTTGCTTCCCTTCTAATCTTGTTTGCATTCGTTTTTGTTTGTACAAAGGCTTTTTAATTTGTTATAATCAAAATTTTCTATTTTGTGATCAGTAATGTTCTCTAGTTCATCTTTGGTCACAAATTTCTTTCTCCTCCACAAGTTTGAGAGATAAACTATCCTATGTTCCTCTAATTTATTTATAATCTCGTTCTTTATGCCTAGGTCATGGACCCATCTTGATCTTATCTTGGTATTCGGTGTTAAGTGTGGGTCCATGCCTAATTTCTGCCATACTAATTTCCAATTATCCCAGCAGTTTTTATCAAATAATGAATTCTTATCCCAAAAGTTAGGATCTTTGGGTTTGTCAAACACTAGATTGCTTTAGTTGATTATTCTGTCTTGTGAACCTAACCTTCTCCACTGATCAACTAATCTATTTCTTAGCCAATACCAAATAGTTTTGGTGATTGCTGCTTTATAATATAATTTTAGATCAGGTACAGCTAGGCCACCTTAATTTGATTTTTTTTTCATTAATTCCCTTGAGATTCTCAACTTCTTATTGTTCCATATGAATTTTGTTGTTATTTTTTCTAGATCATTAAAATATTTTCTTGGAAGTCTGATTGGTATAGCACTAAATAAATAGATTATTAGGGAGTATTGTCATCTTTATTATATTCACTCGGCCTATCCAAGAGCACTTAATAGTTTTCCAATTATTTAAGTCTGACTTTATTTGTGTGGAAAGTTTTTTGTAATTTTGCTCATATAATTTCCTTTGGTAGATAGATTCCCAAATATTTTATGCTATCAACAGTTATTTTGAATGGAATTTCTCTTTGTATCTCTTGTTGTTGGATTTTGTTGGTGATATATAAAAATGCTGAGGATTTATGGGGATTTATTTTGTATCCTGCTACTTTGCTAAAATTATGAATTATTTCTAATAGCTTTTTAGTAGAATCTCTGGGGATCTCTAGGTATACCATCATATCATCTCCAAAGATCTTCAATTCATTTTAAAAAAAAAACAGTGCCTTGCTTCAACTTTACTAAGTCGATATTTTATTTTCCATTAAAAATATAATTATTCTCAATTGTGAACATGAACCAGAATTTTATGTGGTAATTCTGATTTTCTTTTGCTGTTTAACATCATGTAAGGTGTTAAGAAGGGACACCAAAATTAAGCAAGATATAACTTATCCTTGAAGAGCTTTAATTATAGCTTGTGGGGAAAACTCTGAGAAAAAAACACTTGAACACCAATTCAGATGCATTTTGTGAGTCCTAACATCCTGTAGGCCTTGCCATCTGCCTCACCTTTAAGCTCTCAACACTCCTGGGAAAATTTGGTTATCTAATATACCCTAAGGGCTCCTGGCATTGCCATTCACCATGTTGCTGTAACGTTGGGACATTCATATTTTTCTGTCTGTGACTATTGCATAATACAAGTAGAGGTTTATAATTAGAAGCGTGCTCTATTTAAAACTCTGTGAATTGGTAAATTTTTTTAGAGGAGTAGAGGGAAATAAAGATAGACAGATAGAGAAAGGTTATATTATGGGGTAGGGAGCTTGAATACCAAGCAAAGGAGTTAGGGATTAATCATGCATTCAATGGGGAATCATTGTTGGTTCCAAAAGGAGTCACATTATATTAAGAGAGCAATATTATTGAGAACTAATAATGATAACTGATATTTTTGTGGTACTTTGAGGTTTGCAAATTATTTTATACACATTATCACCTGATTAAGCCAAAGTTTTTTTAAAAAAATTATTTGGCATCAGTGTGAGAAGATAGATTGAAGGAGAGACTGAGTGAGGAAGACGAGTTAGGACATAGAATTGCTCAAGCATGACATAAGGTATATTTTTTAAGAGGTTTGCAGTGGTACTATAGAGAAAAGAATACATTCAAGACATAGTCTGAAGAAGATATTCATTGGATGTAGTAACTGATGGGGGTCTTGCCAAACAGACTTGTGGTACCACACAGAGAATAGTGTTATGTAAAAGTACAGTGGTATATCAACTTTTATTTCCCATGAGAAGAGATCAGAAATCATTCCTCAAACCAGATAGTGGGTAGGATAAAGAAAAGAGAGCATGATATTTAGGGCTTCTGACTCGAATTCTTCTTAATTTCATGATGCCTGTGAGATCAGGCTTTTAAAAGTATTTATCTAAACAACATTTCTTCATGTCACTAATTTTCTCTCACCTGACTCTGATGTAAAAAATCAAAGTTAAAAGGAAATGGAGTCTGACTTTACATTTATAGTTAAACAAAATTAAGTAGCTACTAAGTGTTATTGTGATCTCATGCTCCTTATTTCAGGAAATACTTGCACCATTCTCACCCATTTTAACATTTAGAATCGTTTTGCTGCCTTTACATTGACATACAAAAGCAGAACTGTTGGCAGGGCTGATGAAATGTTAAGTTTCAAATAGTTAATATTTACTAAGTATCTACTAAATATTAATCACAGAGGTTAAAAAAAAGTAACAAATTGAGAGCTAGCCCAGGAATCAATGCCTGGACACAATCCTTGTGTCTGGAAAATACTATGACTCTGGATAAGTCTTTAATCTCATATTAACCTCAAATAATTCTCTAAGACTTTTAAGTTGCAGAGAAAAAGCCCATTAGTCTGATTGTTAAAGTAGTTTTTTTTTTTTAAACTGGGAACTGATTTCTAGGCAAAAAAAAAAAAAAAATGATGCATTTACAGTAGGAGGTAATGAGGAAATATAAAAGCAAAAAAAAAAAGACAAAATCTTTGACCTTTTGTTGTTGGTCCTTTACTTTTTGACCAATATCAGACTTAAGCTCAATGTGTAGAAAAATTTCCCTATAGCATTCCTATTACTTCAAAAGTAAAATGAGTTGCCTAAGGAGATGGCTGGATTCCCCTTTATTGTACATATTCTAGTAAACATTTGATGACCTCTGATCACTGATGTTGTAGATGGGATTGTTGGTCAAGTATAGGTTGGACTCCATGACCCAAATAGTGCCTTTCAGTCCTTAGATTTCATGATTCTGTCTTCTACAAAACCTTATAATAAGACATGTACACAAATTCATACAACACAAATTAGACTATAGTAAGTTCATATGAAGAATCTCAAATTGCTAATAGATTTGATCATTGAAAGGTCATTTCTGACTAGAGGAATCAAGCAAGGCTTCATTTAGAGAGTTACTTTGTGTGTCTATGATGGAATATTATTGCTCCATGGGAAATGATAAACAGGATGCTCTCAGGAAAAAAAAATCCTGGAAAGTCCTCCATGAATTCAAGCAAGGTGTAATGTACTGTATACAAAATAAAAGCAATGTTCTGAGATGACCAATAGTGAATGATTTTGCTATTTTCAGTAATAGAATTATCGATGACTACTCTGAAGAAAGTAAGATGAAAAATCCTATCCATACTTAGGGAAGGAACTGATTGTATCTAATACAGATTGAAGCATTCTCTCTTTCTTTCTCTATCTCTCTCTTTCGCTCTTTTTTAAATAAGCTGACTTTATTTGAGGGTTTTTGTCTTCATTAGGAGATCTATGTTTTTTCTGCTACTTGACTTTTATTGAAATGTTTTGCATAAGCTACACCCAAAGAAAGAACACTGGGAAACGAATGTGAACTATCTGCATTTTTGTTTTTCTTCCCGGGTTATTTATACCTTCTGAATCCAATTCTCCCTATGCAACAAGAGAACTGTTCGGTTCTGCAAACATATATTGTATCTAGGATATACTGCAACATATCCAACATATAAAGGACTGCTTGCCATCTAGGGGCGGGGGTGGAGGGAGGGAGGGGAAAAAATTGGAACAGAAACGAGTGCAAAGGATAATGTTGGAAAAAAAAATTACCCTGGCATGGATTCTGTCAATATAAAGTAATTATTAAATAAAAATTACTAAAAAAAAAAAAAAGAAATGTTTTGCATAACTTTGGGATGTGGTTTCTTAATTGTAGTTGGGAGTGAGGGAGAGAATCTAGAACTCAAAAAATTTAAAAACAAATGTAAATTATTTTTCTTTGAATGTAACTGGGGAAAATATGAAAGAAAGAAAAAAGAAAGAAAGAAGCAAAGGAACAAAGGAAGAAAAAAGAAAGGAAAAAAGGAAGGAGGGAGGGAGGGAGGGAAGGAAGGAAGGAAGAAAAGAAGGAAGAAAGAAAGAAAAGAAAGAGAAAGAAAAAAGAAAGAAAGAAAGAAAGAAAGAAAGAGAAAGGAAGGAAGGAAGGAAGGAAAGAAGGAAGGAAGGAAGGAAAGAAGGAAGGAAGGAAGGAAAGAAGGAAGGAAGGAAGGAAGGAAAGAAGGAAGGAAGGAAAAAAGTAAGGAGGAATGGAGGGAGGGAGGGAGGGAAGGAAGGTAGGAAAAGAAAGAAAGAAAGAAAGAACGAAAGAAAGAAAGAAAGAAAGAAAGAAAGAAAGAAAGAAAGAAAGAAAGAAAGGAAAAAAGAAAGAAAGAAGAAGGAAGGAAGGAAGGAAGGAAGGAAGGAAGGAAGGAACGAAGGAAGGAAGAAAGGAAGGAAGAAAGAAAGGAAGGAAGGAAGGAAGGAAGGAAGGAAGGAAGGAAAGAAGGAAGGAGGGAGGGAGGGAAAGAGAAAGGAAAGAAGAAAAAGAGAGTTATTGTTCTGGTGGCAATTAAATGATGGGGAAATGCCAAAAAAATTAAAGATAAGGCAGCCATGGAAAAACTAAATTAGTGACTGTAGAGTCAGAAGACTTCAGTTCTTCCCATGATTACTCTATTTCCACATGGTGAGATCTTTGACAAATTGCTTCTCCCTCTAGCCTCAGTTTTTGCATTTGGAAAATTGTAATCATACCTACTTGACCAAACATTACAAAGACAGCTAGGTGGCACAGTGGCAGACCTGAAGTAATAAACACCTGAATTCAAATTTGGCCTCATATATTTACTCACTCTGTGATTGTGGGCAACTTACTTAACCCTGTTTGCTTTGGTTCTTTATCTATAAAATAAAGTAGAGAAGGAAATGACAAACCACTCCACTATCATTGGCAAACAACCATCAGATGGGATCACTAAGAATTAGATACGACTAAAACAATAAACAACTAACATCACAGGGCTGTTTTATGGATCAAATGAAATAATGTACATTTGAACTATTATGGTTGTTAATGAATATCATATTTTTAGGTCAAGAATTCTGAAAGCAAAAATACAAAGTCAGGCAAAGAAGGTTCATCTAGAACATCTTAATTAGATCATTTTGATTGGAGAATTGAATAATAATTGCACAGTCCTACAGAGGTATGATAAAGTGTGGGGCTGATGATAAGAAACAACAAAATAAGTATGGTACTCAGTAGAATATGATGAAGATAATAGATCATTGTGGAAAATATTATCTTAGAAAATCTCAAATTAACAATGTTTAAGTTATATTGTATTTTTTGTCTAGTTTGTTAAACGTTTCCCTGTTACATTTTAATCAAGTTCCAGGTCATTGGAACATTTTGCTGCTAGATTTTGACAGTTGTGGTCTAGATGATAGTACTATGAGAAGTACAGGGAAGGAAAGATATCTTTTATCTGGGTCTGAAAGTCAAACAAATGAATAAATTGATGAGTAAATGAAACTGATTAGTTGCAGTTCAGGAATCAGAGGAAAGATAAAATGACTATGAACCAGATTTTGATATTTATACAAAAATTCCATTAGCTGAGGCACAAAGGTTATCAGTCCTGTGAGTGACCATATACTAATAGTGAGGAAAGAAAGGCAGACCTTAGTTAATGCCAGAACATTTCATGCCTAAAAATTTCTGAAATGTCTTCAAATGCTCAAAAATATCTTCTCCCTCCCACCATATCCCCAATTATCTTGAGAAAAGAAACAATTAGTACTCTGAAAGTGAGGGGGAAAATAATTCAAAATAATAAATATTCAAGGTGTTAAGTGAGTGTAAAAAATGCCAACAATAATGAACCAGAGGTTGCAAACCTAAATATTTTTATTGGTCACTTATTGGTGGCATGGAAGTAGTGACCTAGAAGGAGAGTGAAACAAGGAGGGCTTATTAGAATTCTGTCTGGTGGCCTGTAAAATAATGTGAACTTTCTGCCCTTTGTGAGCTAGATAGAGGGGAAGGGGTGGAGAAGCAATGTTCTTCCACCCTTAAAAACTCTGCCTGGTGACCCTTAATGGTGAGCATTTTTCTAGCCTATTTTGTTGAAGTAATGTAATCTAACTACAATTCATAAAGAAACATGGCTAGTAGAAATTCAGAAATACACATAATTAATGACATTCTGTAAATTTTTTGAAGCATTTCACATTATTATCCGCTCTTTCTTGATATTCTCTTCTCTCTTGGTTTCCTTGTCACTAAACTCATGATTACTCTCAAATACCATGTCTTTGACTGGATCTTCATTACTATATTGTATACTAAAAATAGATATACTTTCAGATTTTATATTCTCTCTCTCTCTCTTCTGAACACTATTATCAAATTTCTAAATGCAAATTTTAGCTATTACCCTAAATTCTTTATTGTGGTTGATGATATGACCATCATCCCAGTTACTTGGTTTTAAAAGCTTGAAATCATCTTTCACTGTCTGCTCTCCCCAAAATTCAAGAACTAGACAAGTTTGCCAATTCTATCTCCAAAATACCTTTGATTTTGTCCTCTTTCCCAGTTCTACTGTAATTATCTAATTCAGGATATTTTCATTTCTTATTTAGATTAAAGAAATATGTTCCTAGCTTGTCTCCTTAACCTCCAATCTCTGCTCCCTACGATCCATCTTTCACATCACTGCCTATATGATCTACCTAATGTACTACTCTAGTTATTTCACACAAAAGTCTTCTGTGATTTCATAATCCCTGTTGCATTAACTGCTGATTTGTTTTTCAATGTTCTTCATAATCCAGGTCCATATTAATTTCCAGCTTTATCTCAACCTATTTGCCTTTTGACTGACCTAAGTCCAAATCAAGTAGATATGCTTATTATCCCTCATTTTTGCTCTTCCTTCTATAGACTTTATGTTTTTTCTCGTGCTATTCAAATATCTAAAATATACTGCCTACTTTCAAGAAACAAATCACATATGCCTCCACCTTCTACATTAAGCCTTCTTTGATAACTTGTTCACATACATAAACCTAAAAGCAATTTCTTTCTTTTCAGCCTTCTTAGAGTTTTTTAAAACAAAGTTCTCTATATTTCCTGTATAATCTATCTGTTTTTTTCAAGCTAACAAAAGAATTAATCATCTTTTTTCAGGGATATTTAAAAGGATGTTGCTTTTAGGATGAACAAAAATTATCTTAATTTTGAGAAAATGTATTCCACTAAATAAATGAGCTCCATGAAAAACTATGTAGTTTGATTTTTTTTTTAATTTATCCTCTATTCCATACTAGATTGTAAACTCCAGGAGGGCAACACTCCTATCTTAACTTTGTATGTGCTCCAACATCAAGTATAATACAATGTATATAGAATGGACTTGGAAAAAGTCTTTTTGGATAGATGGCTGAATCCACAAAGAAGTGAAATTGAAGCAACTCTAAATTAAGAAATTAAGGCCTGAAAATTCAGGTGGCACCTGATACACAAATGCCAGGTACATGCAAACAAGCATAAAGTGAATGCAAAGGTAACAAAGAGACATTTATAAACTTCATGTAATGTGTCCTAGGAACATGGATACACAATGATTGGCATTGGACAAAATTAGAGCAGGTTTTTTCCTCAAACTAAATTTCTTTTTTGATAGTTTGATTTCTTTGCTCCAAATCACCTAACCACCAAACAGCTCCTGTGATAAGATTTCTCCACTAAAGCGCAATCTATGTTTTTATTCAAATAATATGGAGAAAAGTTAATGTTAAAGGATATTAAAGGCCATCTCACCAGTTCTACAAGTTTTATGAATCAGCATAAAGAGATTTATTTCTTTCTGCTTTAATTATAATCATAGATATAAGGCAGGAGGAAATAGATGCTGATAGTTGCAATAACAAAGTGGACCATCTCTTTAAATTCTTAACTAATAATGAAGTAACCAAACTATAATAAATATCCTACTTACTACTCCTAAGGGAAAATGGAGGAAGTAGTTGAAGACAATGATGGCCCTGAGGAAAAGTAGAAGGAAGATAAGTATCACAAAAAGATCTCTTTTAGAAGTGTAGAAGAGTTAGGAATGGCCATGAAGCTGGTTGAATTAAGTTGAGTGTGTGTGTGTGTGTGTGTGTGTGTGTGTGTGTGTGTGTGTGTGTATTTAAGCTAGCATTCAGAAATACAAATTGCCATTTGTTTAAATGCTGCCCAAACTATATTGTGATGAATATAAATACAGTTTTAAAACGAAGTACATGGATTGAAAAAGAGTAGAAAATTATAATATACTAACATCTTAAATGAAGAAAGAGTTCAATTTATTTCTGGAATTTTTCCTTTTTTTAAAGAGAACCTGAAAATTAAGGAGTTGGCTTACATTCAGAACAATGCAATATTCAGCTTCTTTTAACTCATTCTCCTATTTCTAACTAGCCAGATGTTATCTTCCTCCAGAACTTCTGGGAACTTATGTTAATCAATGGCCAATTCTTTGTGCTCCATACCAGTTAAAGAAGTAAAAGGGCATATATCCACAAAACTAAATCAAATGCTCTAACAAAATCTGCTAGGCTAAGATTGTTGCGAATTTAATATTTCCCATGAATTTCCCAGTACATGGTCAACTGTCTTTGGGTATTCCCCATAGGAAACCTCACTTTTTCGTATTTTTAACTTTTTAATCATTGCTATCATTGGAGTACAGAAAACCACAATAGGAGCCCTTTACTATTTTTTTAACCAATGATTTCAGTTTGAATTTATTCCAGTCTCTCTTGGAAGTCTCTCAGGGAGGCAGACATCTCTGCCTCTCTGACTCACCCTGGCTTCTATCCTGTCCAACCCCTCTCCGAAACATAGTGCCAGATAAGCTGACATGCATTGAGGGAAGTGTTATAATTGAATGGTTTGGACAATTTGAGACTTGAGATGTGATGAACACTTCAGCAGAAATCCTCCTGTTTCTTTCCTTTCACCTACAAATAGAGTGGGTGACTTGATAACTGCATCACTGGTTACCCACAAAACCTTGCTGGTAATAATTAACGCCTGATCCAAACAGATAGCAGTTCTTTCAAGGGGAAGGGAGAAAAAAAATCTCACTGAAAACAAGAGAGACACTTTTTCCCTGTTTTATTTTTAACCTGATGTGTTGCACAGTACTGAATGTCACCAGATTGTCATTAATGTCACTTTTCCTCATGTTCCATATGTAATGTGACATATCATCTGACTAATGAAACCCGATGAACAATATGTCAACATAAAGAAACATGCTGGGTCACAAATATGCTTAGAGAAAGTTAAATTACATGGAAATGCACATAGAAAGTGTTTTCCATAGGAATAAAATGGAGATGCATAGTTAACATATTACATTTAGGTACAATGCCTTGGAGATCAAAGGAACTGAAGTATATTGTTACATGATCTATAAAATGGATGTGATTTCTCCATATTGATATTACACATGCCCAGATACACAGAAACAAATAATAGGAAGATCCCCACCTGAAATGCCTCTACCTCTTGAAAGATAAATTTAGAGAAAAAAAAAAAAAAAGACCTTTCTCCTACCTGCTCAAAGCTTTAGAAAATATTGTCATTACAAAATCTTCCAACCCAGAAACACCACCCACATTTGATTTATTCTATCTTCCTTATTGCCTTTTCCTCAAGGGACGAACCATGGATAATGAGGCAGGAAGAAAACACCAAATTCTTTTGATTTTAATCAACATAAACAATAGTTCTTAACCAATACAGACTTGCATTCCTAACTAGCAAGATAATGGAAAGATTTTGGGTAGTATCAGTCCAGGAATTAAATAGTCATGGGATCTTATATAAGTATTATAATATTACTTTGTCTCAGTTTTCTCATCTGAAAAGTGGGACTATGTCAATATACACATATAAAAATGTATACATAACTATGTACATAATTATGTGATTATGTGTACAAGTGTATGAGCTAAAGAAAACTTAGAAAAGTAGCAATGTCTAGACAACTGAATTGGATTGCAACTATCAAAGCAGTCATTCTCAAAATAATTATTTTGCTTATAGAATTTATTTTTTTTTTCTGTGAGGAATCACAACATACTGAACTTTTAAGTTGGCCACCAAGAAGGGTTTTCAGGAACCATCCCCTTGACTCTCTCTTCTTTCCTTAGTTCTATAGGACTTGCCAGGAAGAAAAAGTTTTGATATTTTGCAGAAATAACTACTTTTGTGACTCTTTCAATGTCAATCTGGGAAGGCAAGGCAGCAAACTGCCAGTAGAACCAGGAATTAGAAAATATAGAAGTCTCAGAGTCTAAGAGAAGAGGGCAGCCCATTAGTAGGCAACATCTTCTTGTCCTAACCCTACATACCAAATATTCCATTTCCTTTCTTGTCATTCTTTAAAGTTGTGTGGAAAAACCACCAACGATCACAAGGCCTTCTTTAGGAAGGTTACATTCAACAGATCATTTTCTTTTAAAGAAATTAAAGGATAAGTTTGACTTCCAAGATCACTTCTAGTTCTAAATATATAATACTATAATTCTATGACAATTCAATTCTCATTTCCAACTTTTTCTAAGATTTAAAAAATGTTGCTTGAGATCATAGAGTTAGAAGGGATATTGCAAATCTTTTACTCCTACTTACACATTTTACAGATAAAGAAACTGAGGCAAATAGAATGAAGGTAATTGATCTTAGATGAAATGATAAAAGAAGGCATAGTCACTGGCAGAGTCTGCCCAAAACACAGGTTAAAACCAACTGAGTATTAGATTTCAAGAAAAGGCATTTTTATAAAGGCAATGATCATGCTCCTTCATTTGGCTGCTTTCAGCTTTTGCTCTAGTCCACCATTTCCTCATGCTGCTCTTCATGTCACTAACAAGCTGAAAACACTTGAAGAGATGTGTTCCTTTTGTGTGGAAGCTTTACAGTGGTGACTCAAGCTATTTACCATGTCGGCCTGTCATGTGCCTTACTCTACAGTTAGCCTTGTGCTTAATGGAATTACTATGCAGTTACTGTGTAATTATTGGGAAATAATGTGGGGTATTTTGCAGTAAGTCAGTCAATAATCCATGTCACCAATACACCTACCATTAATTCTAGTAATTAAGATATTGTTGACTCCTATCTACTTGTTAAAAAAGGGGGGGGGACCCATAGATTTTTCTTTTTAAATGATATCTCCTTTTAGCAACTCCAATGATGGTCACTTAACTGGAGCCTGGCATTGATGTGGGGCAAGTTTCACAGCATCAGTTACCTGAGTGTATTGTAAATGATCTGCCAGTCCCAGGAGGAGATGTTAGGATTTGTGTCAAATCATCATAATGGATATCTTGTTGCTTCAACCAGCACAAAAACAGATGTATTTACAATTCCTGCAGCTGCAGCACTGCTATTAGTTAGCTCTGAAAAAAAACTAAACCCTGGCTAGATTTGTACTTCCTCAGCTAAAGCCAAACTCTCACTTTTTCAAAATGCAAGTGATAAAGGGAAGATGGGAGCCACGGTGTCACATTAATTGAATACCAACCTTTCATCTAGGAGTCAACCTTTCCAAGGCAGTATTTATTCAAATCTTTGGGATATGCTACAGGATATTATTTTTCCTTCCTGAAATCCCCTCCTTCAAAGCACTTGATTCCTGCTTCTTACACTCATCATGATGTATTTTGGAGTACTTATTTTTACATGTGTTATATCCCTCTACAAGATGGGAATCTCTATGAAGGCAGGAATTGTATCATTTATCTATCTCCTCTGACATCTTACATAGATCTCAGCATAAAGTGAAAGCTTAATAATTATCTACCACCTTGAAGTTTACAATCTATTACAATGGAAAGAATGTTTGATAGGGTGTCACTTGGCTAGGGTTTGAATCTCATGCTTACTATTTTTGAGCAAGTTGATTTATTTTTCGGGGTCCTCATTTTTTCATTTATAGGAAATAAATAGCATGGACTATATGATATCAAAGTTCCCTTCCAATAATAAATCAAAGGTTCTATATTTTGAACTGATTTAAGAATTAGTCTAGGAAATATGTGAAAATATGTTTATCTAAGAACAAATGTTGTTATGGTACTTTTACAGATCTTTAAATTGGAACTGAGATTCAGGGAGAAATATTATATTATCTCATTGAGATAGAAATTTAAAATAAGACAATCACAATCTTCATCATAACTTTTAAGGTGCTCAGATTTTGCAGTGCATAGAATCTTGAACTTGGAATAAGGAAGACTTTAATTTAAATATAACTCCAGATGGTGCTATGTGACTCTAAGTAACTCAGTCTATTTGCCTCAGTTTCTTTATCTGAGATGAGAAAACAGAGAGAATATTAGCACCCACCTCCCAAGATTATTGTGAGGCTAAAATGAAATAATATTTCTAAAGCATTTAAAACATTGCCTGGCACTTTGTAAATACCAGATATAATGGCTTACTTTTTATTCAATGAAGTTAAAATCCATCTTTCAAATAGATGTGAAATAAGATATAACTTGATAAGGACAAGAGATAGAGAAAAAGAGCTTTAAGAAAAAGTGACTCATAAAAATATGTTAAAAACTGACTGTGCCTGTGGGGAGGGGAAGTAAGGAAAGGAGAGAGAAAAACAATGGCATTCAAAATCTTACAAAAAGGAAAGTTGAAAACCATCTTTAAAAAAAAAGAAAGAAAGAAAATTTGAGAAGGAAGAGATCACACTACATATGTTTGGGGATTGCATAAAGGCAAATGGGGGATGTGTTATAGAAGATGGAAATTTTCATTAAAACGGTGGGCTTTTAAGGAAAAGGATTTCAAAAGGCAGCACTAAAGCAAGGATGCATTCCAGCTTCTGTGAAAGCATGGAGGTGAGAAATTGTAGGACAAGATATTTTTGTTGTTGTTTGTCCTTCATTCTCCAAGAGGACTATGCTATCACTTGCATGCTATGACATGCCAGTGAGTTGGATTTAAGTGAGGAGGCAGTATGCAAAATCACCTGCCTCATTTTTCCCTGTAGAGCTATCTGGGTCCAGTGGCCAGATATAGATCAGGATGATTGGAGATGACCCTGGCATAATGGGAGACCTTGGCCTTTTTAAGATAAAATCTTCCACAGATTTTAGCGTGATTGAGGCAATACATATTCCGTGATTAAGGGTAGGTAAGAATTGAGGCAAAAAATGTCTCTTTTTCCTAATCAAAAAAAAAAAAAATCCAATCTGGAAGAGGAAGACACTCAGGGTTTCTGGTCAAAACAGAAACAATTACTATTTACATTTTCTCTGAGTCAATCAGGGTCCAAATGATGACCAATTAGAAGAGCTGAAAGAACTTGTACAGCAGTTATATGAAATAAATGTGGAAAAAGTAAATTGGAGGAAGATTAAAGAAGGACTAAGAGCTAGAGTGCAGAGTTTATATTGTAATTTATGGGAAATAGGGAACTCCCAAAGTTTTTGAGCAGGACATTAGCATAGTCAGACCTATGCATTAGGAAGATTACATTGGCAGAAGTGTGAAGAAGGAGTGGGAGATGGGAATGGAAAATGGAAGAAGAAAGATTTAGCAAGAGACTATTTTAATAGTTCAGGAGAGATATAGTAAGGATATATTCAATATGGCCTCAAAAGGCCAGATAGTCTCACATTTTGTGTTTTAATTTCCATCTCTCTCCACCATTCTAGACCTTGAAATTATTATATATTTAACAAATGTTATTAATTTACAGAAAAGAGTCACTTTGAAGCTGAAAGAAATTTAAGTCACAAAAGATGCAAACATCTTTTCCACATTCTTAAAATTCTGTAAAGAAAAGTTTAAGTGTATATCACTGAGAACCATTAAGGTCTACATGATATTTGGGGTCTTTTTTAGCATGTGTCCAAGTTTAATTACTCATCTGTTTTCCCAAATAAATCAGATGTGTCATTTTGCTTTGTTTTTTCCTAAGTTGAATACAAGGATTAGTGCTTCATAAAATAAGAGAAAAACAACTTCCCTTTGCATCAGGCCTTCTACAGAAAAATTATCTGTCATCTCCTTTTTTAAGATTGGGAGTCCACCCATGGTCTGACCTATTCTGGGACCGAGTCTTTTAAAAACAGAAACTGCCAATCTTAATGCAGTCTACCAAACTTACATATAAACCTATGCATAAATGGAAAATAAGATGAGACAACCAAATTCATTTTCACTTATGGACCCAAGCCAGAATTTAAATGACTCAAGCACTGGCACTTACTTCCCTTGGGAGCTTACTCTACAGTCTAATAGATCTCACTGTTAGGAAATTTCTCTTGTAATTCAGCATAAATTTTCCTTGCTGCATTCATTCCCATTATTCCTACTTAGATGCCCTTGGACTATCTTAAAAAAAAAAAATGTCGCTTTCCATTGCCTATAGATTACCCATAAATAAAGACAGTGTGCATGAGTGAAAAGAAAATGGCAATTCTGTTCAGGACTAAACTTAATTTTCCTATTCTGGCCCTAATTAAACATTACAGGGGATCCAGAATGGAATAGTACAAATATCACTAGGCTGGGTTCTAGACTGGGGTTTTAGTCTACTAATCAGTATGATATTGAATCTCAGTTTATTGCCTATAAACCTTTATTATCTTGTAAACCTGTAGACCTTTGAGCTAGTTCCTGAATTTTGTATGAGTTTTCAAAATTTCAAAAATGGTCAGGTCAATGATATAATATTTCCATGTAGATCTGGTCTAAAATATTAGAAAGTTGTTTGGTGAAAATTCCATAATTTAATTTGATTTAGTTTAATTCTAAAGCCAAACGCTATTCTAGAATACCATATTGTATATTCTGTTTGACAAACTTGGCAATGTTACTAGTGACCAGTGTGTGAGGGCACTCTCACAAGGTCTGCAGAGAGCACAGAAATTTAAATAATCACTCTCTGTGTTTCTTTCGCTATTAGTACCTCCCTTCTTAAATTATCTTTCATCTGTTCTGTATACATCTTGTATGTGAATAATCATTTATGCATTTTTTTCCTGTTTAGAATATGTGCAAAGACTGAAGTTTTTACTTTTCTTCATACCTTCATCTCTTAGCAAAGTACCTGGGACATAGTAAGCATTTCATTTGTTGGCTAATTGGCAGGATTCCTCATATCCAATGCAATCTTTCTTTACACTAGAAGTCTATTTTCTTCTTGATCATGGAGGTTCTTGCCTTATTATTATAATTATAACTAGGAAAGGAAAAGTTTTGAACATCAAGCAGTGCAATCCAGTGTAGACAACAGTGGAATGAACTTGGAGGATCCTTGGGATTCTCAAATGCCACAGAGCTGTTTAGGTGAGGATTGTATCCTCTGAGAGGATAAAAAGAGAGGCAAATGGCACAAATGGGAGGGGGAAGAGAGAAACAGAGACAGAGACAGAGACAAAGACACAGAGAACACAGAACGAGAGAGAGACAGAGAGCCTGCTGGCAAGAAGAGCTTACATCCACCTCAGTATTTGGCCCAAGAATTATTTTGGTCTTATGTGCTCAGATAGAGCTCACTTTTATCCTTCCCAAAGGATTCTTTTGTAGACCTTTGGTAAGCCTAATTTGGCTCTAGTACTATCACTCAGTACCTAATTATTCCTATTTGAGAATGGTTATTTCTAAGCAGGGCTATTGCAATAGACTCCCAATTGATCTCCTGCTTCAAATCCATTTACCACATAGAAACCAAAAACACAACAGACCACACACACACACACACACACACACACACATACACATACACACATGAAATTCTTCAATGGTTTTCTTAGCCTAACGTTTAAATTTATGCTTTTTACAAGTTGACACCAACTTACCTGATTCCAATCTACCTTTCTAGTCTTATATTTATAATATTTATATTATATTGTTAATATTAATGTGTTAGATCAGGTCTAGTTCAAGCCAATCCATTGATTCAAACTGATTCAGAAATGGAACCCAATGAAACACTCATAGTCCATCAAACTCAATAAAAATAAATTTAGTCACAATATGATTAAAATGATATAATTTACAAAAAACAGACCTCTACCTCTGTATTTACCAGGGAAACAGAACATCAGCTCTCTGTAGACTGGGATTTTTATCTCTAGCTCTAGGAAACTAATCCAGTCTACATAATAGATACTGTTCTTAACACATCTCCCTTTCTCTTAATCTCTGTTTCTGTTTTTAACTAGTTCTCTTTATATAGCATTCCATCTCCGGCCTCCACGATTTTGCAAAAAATGTTCACAAGGTCCCTGATTTCTTTCAAAACACAGCTTAGGCAGTGCCTTTTCCTACAGATCCTTACTTACTACTTAATCATCCTCACTCCCTCCCTTCCTTCTCTCCCTTCCTCCCTTTCTCTGTTTCTGTCTCTCTCTACTTCTCTGTCTGTCTCTCTCTTTTTTTTTTTACCCCTCCTCTATTTCTGTCTTGTTTTACTGCTTCTGTCTCTGTTCTCTCTCCTTCTACCAAAAATGATTTATAATACATTTATATTCTTTGCATTTACATAATAATAATAGTCATACATATAATATTTTAAGGTTTGCAAAGCATCATAATATAATTTCATTTGATTTTCACAAAGGTCCAAAGAGGTAGACATTATTATTATCCCTATTTTATAAATGAGAAAACAAGCTGAGAGAAGGAGTTAAAATGATTTGTCCAGGGTCACACAACTAGTAAATATATGAATCAGTATTCACTTCTATTTATCACCCCCAATATCTCTCCTCTACCCCATCCTGCTGCTCCCAGTAAAATACAAATTCCTTAAAAGGGAGGACTTTTTGATTTGTGTCTTTGTATCCCCAGGACTTAGTACAGTGCATTAAATGTTTACTGAATTAAAGAAGGATATAAGAAGTTCTTAGCAGTGGGAAAGGATTTTTCTTCTAGAATATTTTATAAGTCCTAACTCATCCATCTAACTGCTTCTCCAAACTTTTAAAACACAGTATTAACTTTCACATCTAATTAAGTGTAGATCCATCAATAAATACTTGTAGGCTAATTGATTAAATGGGTCATTCATTTCTCCTTCCCTCCTTTATCTTAAGTATCCTATCCTGTTTTGTTTTGAGGCAACTTGGAAGAAAAGAACCAGGTTACAGAAGTAGTCAAAAAGAAAGTCTGTGTAGTAAGGTTGAAAACTCAAGTTTTAGGTAACCATGACCTATTCCAGGTAATATTGTTGAAAGAACATTGGATTTGAAATGAGAAGACCTGTCCTAAACCTACCTCTATTTATCCTGCCTATTACTCCTTCTGTGACCTCAAGTGACTAAGTCATTTGAATTTTCTGGATGTCATTTTTCTCATTTGTAAAATGAGATGGTGTCTGTGGATTCTTCCTGCTCTAAATCTAAATTCCAACAAATTCTTTTAAAGTATCTTAGTTTCAACTTCTCCATCTGTAAAATTTGATTTGTCAGGGCTTACCCCTGACCTTCCTCTTCACAGGAGGTAAGGGATTGTGTGTCAATATGAGGATGCAGAACACAATATTTTTAAGTGCCTTAAGCTATTTATATGAGCAAATGTCTTTGTTCTTGGGAAAGTTTTTAATAGCTTTATGCTTTGTAACAAAAAACAATATTTCAATGAAGGACAATTTTTTAGTAACTAGAAATTTCAAATTGAAAATAAAATAATTTTTTTAAGAAAAAATGCATAGCTTGATTAAGACATTTTTTGATGTCCAGAAAACAAGCAAACAAATAAACAGAATTACAATTAGGTCTTCTCTGTCCACTACCTTTGCTTCCCACCCTCTCTATCCCCCAAGGTTTCCCAATTTATCAGACAAAATTCCTTGCACTGATACAGTCACATAATATATACAGTGCCTAAGGGGAATAGGTTTTTTTTTTTTTTTTTTTTTCTCCCTGTAGTCTGGCTTTATTACCAGATGAGGTTCCTAAGAAAAGACATCCTATCCAAAGTTGTCTTGAAAGAGAATCATCTTCTTCCCACTGGCAAGCAAATTTTCTGGGATTAAGCCAATTTACCATATTCATCCATGTCAAATGTTGGCTATACAGACACACAGATATAGATACAGACACACAAACACAAATAGCAATCCCCTCCCCTTCCTGTCTTAAAATAGATCCTACAATATTCCTTTAGGGCCAGAATCTATTAAATAGTAAATCTAAAAATGCAAATTACATATCAACTACATATAAGAAGTCTGAAAACAGAATTCCTGGGGAAAAGGCTGATTATGGGAAACTATGAATTACCATATCAGAAGCTAAGATCTGAAACTTCACAACTGTCTATTCAAGAACCCTAAACAATTTGAAATGGGAGAAATGGGAGTAAGTATGGGCCAACAGAATCAGGGATTTCATGGATATGATTACAAGGATTCCATTTCAGACTTTATTGAATTTGCCAAATTCACTGGTCCCACCACACCTTGATTCCCCTTTTAAACTAAAACCAAGGAAGTTGGGCCATGTTAAATGAACAGCATTTTTTTTCCTCTTCTAGTCAAAGTTTACATGGTGTCCACCCCTGTTGAATCATTCTTGAAACAGACTGACAGGGAGTGATGTGGCAAATGCCAATATTTTTCAAATGATTCCACCAGGGCCCACTTCTTGTACCACATGAGATGATCATAAAAATCTTAAACTACTTTGCGTCACCTGGATTAATTATTATTTAAATGATGTTTGCAGAAAAGAACTGGGTTATATGTACTGCAACAGGATTTTGCAATTACAATTCAACAAAGAACTGGTACAACAGGCATTCCCATAATATAACACTACCTTCGTTTATGAAGTGGTGGTAATTGTCAGAACACAGTTTTTTCTTACTCCTTCCAAATTCAGCATAAAATTCCATATTTAGATGATTATAATAAAGTTTTTATAACACATCATGATTTAGCATTGTGTAGCATAGCATCTGCAGTCCCTGCTTATGGCATGGCACAATGACTTTCTAAAAATACTTAGTTAGAGTTGTGTACATTGTAAATTAAAGAAAAAATACATCCCCCCCTCCCACCCCAGCAGAGTTTAAGCTCAGGACATTCAAGAGAAATGATACTCCCTTTTCTTATTGGTGTTCTGGAATATTGTCTTCCCTCTCTCAACTCCTAATTATATCAGTTATCAGGGAAACTATCATCCATCTGAGAATTAGGTAGGAGTCAGAGTGCTCAACTCAAAAAAGGAGGAGAGGGATAAAGGAAAAGTTGAAAAAATATATGGATAGGAATATAAAATTCTATATTTGGATTTAAAAAAAACCAACAGCTGTTTATAAGATCAAAGATGGAGAGCTGGAAGACATCTTAAAAATCACTGAATTCAACTACTTCATTTTAGAGAGGAGCATATTCAGAGAGGTTGTGACTTTCCCAGATATGTACCAATAAATAGTAAATATTAATGTTAGGAATGGCATGCAGGTCATAATAATTCTTTATTCAATGTTTTTTTTTTTTTCCCAATGGAACATTGCATGGAAATTTATCTAGACAATAACTTATGTAAAAAAAAAAAGCTAGAAACTGTAGTGGAGTACATGATAAATAGTCAATTATTTAATGCTATCCAAAATACCTAAGGAAATCTTAACTTTCATGAATAAAGTCATGTTTCTAGAAAAAGAAAAGCAGATGATACTCCTGCTTTACTCAGAATGATCAAATCATATCTGGAGTACTGCATCTAGTTCAGAGCACCACATTTTTAAAAAATTAACAAAATCAAATACTTTCATAAATGTGAGAAAACTGCTGAACAGGTTATCAAAGGGTCAGATCTACTCCACCCCCCTATGTCTGGGATACAAGTTACTCTTCAGTTATAAAATAGTAAGCATGTTAAGACTTTCAAACTAAAATCTCACTTTTATATTGTGTTTTATAGTTTCCAAAACATTTTATACATATTGTCATCTAATTCTCACAACAATTCTATGACATGAGGGCTATTATAAATATCCATTTATATATGAGGAAACTGAAGCTAAGAGGGGTAAAATAATTTGCACAGACTCACACAGCTAGTAATTATCAGTAATTAGTAGGATTTGAATTCAAGTTTGAAACTCCACATATTTTGCTCTATCCAATATGACATGCTGTATCTTAATATCAATCTTGCTACCTAATTGACCCATTTCCTTTTCCAATTATGCACATTATGGATGACATTTTTATAATACTTCTGTACAAGTTATTAGCAACATGTTATATATTCTGCTTATAGCTACAATATCTCTTTGCATTATTTTCAAATCATCCATAATTTTGATTTTCCTGACATTTTTATATTCAATGATTTCCAACAATATAATATTACTGAGAAAGTAATAATATTTTTTAAAAATTCATTTTAGCTTCAAAGAGCAAATTGGGATTGTTGAAAATGTTGAATGATTCCCCAAATGAAATCCAGCCCAATTATCTTTTCACAAATACACAAAATCTTAGAATTTCAGATCTCTAAATTGAAAGGGACCTAAAAGGCCAAACTATCCAATACTACTCTGAGCATGAATCCCTCCTATGGAATAACTGATAAGTGCTTATATAATTTTTGCCCGAATGCCTCTAGAGTAAGGGAAAGACCACTATCTCTTGAGGTTTTTAAGATATCTGAAGCAACCAAGTGCAACTCGTTTATTTTATAAAGAAACTTAAGTCCAGGAGAGTCATGACTGGCCCAACTTCACTGAATAAGAATACAGGGTAGAATTTGAATAGGTTTCTTTTGGAAACTGTGTATTAATTTTGATCTTTGCCTAACTTATCCATGATTCAGATATCTGATTCTGAAATTTCTTTGTCCAGGTAATATGTTTTTCCTGAAAAACAGTTCTATGTATCTTAACATACAATCAATTGGGTGTTTTTCATTATTTCATATTTGCCATGTTAATAATATTCTAAATCTCCTTTTGAAGAAGGTCCTCGTGAAACTAAAGTAGAAACCTTTTGAATCATCCAAAAGCATGGTTTGCTTAAGTTCTTTATCTTTGATAATTTTTTCCAAATGTTTTTGCTATTGTCCCTTATGCCCAATTTGGGCAGATATCAGTGACTAGTTCTAGATTTCAATCAACAAATATTTTTCAACATAACATTTCTCTCATATCCATTCTCCACATCTAAAACATTTGACCTAACCTACCCTAGTAAAATCAAGTTCTCTGGAAGAGAGAGCCTTCAACTTCACTTGTGTAAATTCAAAATTCTTCAGTGCATTCCCTTGTTTTCTACTTTATTTCTTTCAGAATATGGGTTCAAATTTCACCTTGCATACTTTACAAATTGACAACAAGAAGATCAATCCATTTCTCTATCCCTTACAATAGTTTCAATCTAATCTGCTTTACTGAAACTTCTCTCACAGAAAACACTAATGACTTCCTAAGTATCATATTTTAAAATAACAACAATATAAGAGCTGACATTTATGTAACACCTTAATTTTTACAATGTTTTACAAATATTGTCTCATTTGATATTACAGCCCATGAGGATCTAATCCAGTTTTACAGATGAGGAAAGTAAAGCTGAAAAAGGTTAAGTCCTTCACTTAGAGGTCACATAGCTAGTAAGTAAATGTGGCAGGTTTTACCTAAGATTTTCCTAATTCCAAGTCAATTGCTCTATTCTTTCTCTTCACCTTCCTTACCTCTCTTCAGCACTGAAAAAAATGGGCCAACTTTCAATTTCTAGATTTTTTTTTAGTGCACCTCAAAATGTCTGTAATACTGTTTATCCTATGGAATATATATCTTCCATAAATCCTCTGCATAAGACCTATGCAACAATTTGAGGATGTGCTTTGAATTTTAGCATTTCATAGATACGAGTGCAGCACTCAAGTTATTCACCTATTCTCTATTTGTCTTGGACAATTTAACAATCGTCTTGCCAAAAATAAATAGATAGAAACATAAATTGCCACTATAATGTTTTTAAATGAACAAAAGAAAATAGAAAAAAGTTCAAAAGTAAACACAAGCAAGCAGGATTATTTTGAAAAAAACACCAATCAATCAATCAACAAGTTTCTGGGCATAGTGACAAAAACTTCGAATGGAATTTTTTTCAAAAAGTCTTTGCCCTCATGTTGCTACTTTCTGTCAGGGAGATAAATGCAACAACTACATACATGAAAACGTATAAATTATAAAATGGGATATAATTCCATAAGGATGACAACAGGAATGTCAGGGACAGGAAAACGTTTCTTGCAGAGAAGAAGAATTAAGCTGAGATGTGAAAGACAGGAATAAAGAATATAGGTAAAAGAGAAGAGTCTTATAGTATGGTAAACTACTATGTGGAGTTTAGTATATGATTTTTTTAAAGTGAGTAGTAGGAACTGGAAATTAATGATTTTACACACAATCCTCTTTGTTTCTATTGTGTTTGTTGAAATGCTCAGAAATGTTTTAAATTTGGGAGGTGGGGGGGATTTAAGCAACAACAAATCTTCACTTTGATGTGATCTAATGTTTTCAATTATTATACTTTTGAATCCTTAGTGTGTGATCTAATGTTAATGGGCATGCCATCCATGATTTTTTCAAATCATTGCTAAAAATATTATGCAGCTAAGTATGGATCCTTGAAATACTTTATTAGAAACTTTGACCTCTTGTCATGTTGACCTTGAGCAATTAAGAACTACTCTGAGTCTTCCCATCCATTCCATTCTGAGTCCATATAATTGTATTCTCTAATACATGTCTTTTTATTCTCTACAAGAATAATATGAGATATTTTACCAAAATCTTTGCAAAATCTAGATTAATTCAATCCATAGCATTTACTAGTTGAGTATTTTTGTCCAAAAAGTGGGGGAAGATTGTTCTAGCATTAATTGCTTGTTATAAAATCATGCTGGCTTTTCAAAATCACTTTTCTAGATGATTGTCAACCATCTCTTTAGTGATCTGCCTTTTAATATTCTCTAGAATCACAAATGAGATCACAAGCAGTTATGCATAATATTTTAAATTATCTGACTTTATAGCATGAAGTTAGGTAAATAAGAACAAATATATACAAAATCATCTAAAACATTATTAGAATGACAAAATGTTTTTATGAAAAAAAGATGGTCATGAAAAGCTTTTCATGGAATATAGCAACTTACCTGTGCCTTGAAGGAAATTAAATATTCTAAAACATCCAGGAGAAATTATATTTTCCCATGTGCACCTAACATAGGAACCATGTTTTGTGAAGAAGAACATTTGCTCCTTGCTCATCTTGTCACACCTCATTGGTTTTCCATGATATTTCTAATGTCACTGAAAGTCACTCAATAATCACATTTGTCAGTTGTTTCAGGACACAAAAAGCTAGTCTATCTGAGCCAATCAACTTGAATCCATCAAGAGCAGTGAATTGCTCTCTAATTATCTGCTTATTTATTGTGGGTATCAACTCTGTGTTGATCATTTTTTGGTCTATCATCTGCAACATAAGTTTCATTTTCCTTGGAATAGAAAACAGAAGCAAAATAACAACTGAAAACTCTGTTATATCTCTTGTGAAATATCCTTGTTCCATCTAGCAAGAACATGCTCTAGTCTTCTTCCATTTTCTCTCAATGTAATTAATTTTAAAAATAAGTAAACCTTGTTTATTGTTGTTAGCTTCCATAATCACCTACAGTATATCTGAACTTTAAATTTCTGAAATTAAAAAGAAATCTATCACCCAGCCTCGAAGTACAGTAGCCATTCTTAGACCCTATCCTATTACTGAGCAGCACAAGAGCTTTAACTTTCTCCATTTTTCTCACTAGGGTCTCTTCCCCCCTCCTTATACAGAGTATAAGTTTTCCTCAATCCCTTTTCTCTGATCTAAGGAACTTACCATATTATTGACAGAAGATGCAGATACCCTATTAGTTTACCCCACTGAAGCTCAGGACTTCTGAGCTCAAGGGATTCCAATGTCAGTTTTTCTGATGTCAATCATTATGAATGGGTATGTGCCATCACACTTCCTTTATACTACTTTTATAGAAAAAAAAAATCAGTGAGAGTAAAAAAGGAAATTCTTGATTGAAGAAAAATTTTATATGAAATTTCTCTGCTGATGGTCTGGTATAAAAAATATATATATTGTAAAATTATGCCCACAGGAGACTAAGAAGTGTATTTCTCAACTGATAAGTGGTTAAATGCAATGGACAGCTCAATGATTATGTACTACATGCTATCTCAAGTCTATTTCGAATTTAAAGTCCTATACTCCTATGAACAAACATTTAACCCAAGCTCTTAAATTTATCTGTTATACTATATTTAATATGAGTATAAGAGAATAAAGGAAATATCTGAGGTAAGTAATCTTTACACCTTATCTAAAGACCAATTGTGTCAAGGACCAATTGTGTCTAGTAAAAGAAACTAGAAGGGATTCAGGAGGGCCTTACCAGCTTCTATATAAACATAAAATTTATATTACTTACATTGGACTGCTGGTTGTAGGGGCATCATGGTGACCAAAACATCAAAGTATTTTTATCCCTATAGGGGTCACTGTTGGAATGATTCATACACCAGGAATCTACTCCTGGAGTATTTCTTGATCAGCCTCTTTGGACTTGTCCATATAATTATTCCATTATATATTGGCAGAAAAGCTTCCAAATGCATTATCTGGGAATTTGAGTTATAATGTAGAGTAAATGGGTTTCCTAAAAAATAAATCCACAAAACAAATTCTTGTGGGAAAAAAATGAAATGATGAAAAACCCCAAGCAAATGACTTAAAGATGTCTTAAATTATTCAGAAATTTGTTCCTCCATAAATTTATCAAGAATAGAAATAAAATAAATTTGAATGTTTTAAAATATTTTTATTAACATGACTCTAAGTGGAAGAATTTGTTGCATAGGTATCAAACATCTCTGTTTAATTTCTGATGATGTATATTGCTAGGAGGGGTTAAAGAAAATTAGAAATTGTCATACCTGTAGAAGTACAGAAAAACCCAGGCATTAAGAAGCACTTTGTGTGTGTGTGTGTATGTGTGTGTGTGTGTGTGTGTGTGTGTCTGTGTGTGTCTGTGTGTGTATGAGATCATTAATGCCTATGCGCATAATTCCAAATCAAACATATTCACATTATTAACTTTTATAAGTTTATTAGTCTCAGTGCTAATGAAATCACTCATCCTTGGAAAATGCACATGGCTCCCTAATGAAACTTCAATAGATGGATCAGTGGTGAAGTGAGTATATCTAAAGGTCTATGCCAAATTCTGTTTTGCTGCAGTAACTAGCAAGACCAAATCACTTCCAAAGGGTCACTTGGAAAGAGCATATGCTTTGGTTTCAGTCCTGCCTCTGCCACAATATAGTTATGTGATTTCAGATTAGTCAGTTCATCTTTAAAATAATGGAGTTAGATGAGATTATATCTAAGTTGCCTTCCCAATACTTGGGTCCTATGAGTCTAACTTTCCAAACAAAAAATAATAGGTGACATTTACATAGTGTCTTATGATTCCCAAAGTACTTCATTTAAGCTTATTTAATCTTCAGGACAATCCTATGAGGTATGTGCTATTTTATATTCCCATTTTATAGATGCATAAGAAGAGATTCAGAGAAGTCATGTGACTTGCCAGGGTCATAGACTATGTCTCTAAGCTGGATTTGGAAATTGTTTCTACCTGACTCTAAGACCATCACTTTACCCACTAACCTACAAAATCTCTTCTTCAAATGGACCGCTATCATTCTGATAAGCTGTTACTTAAGTATTTATGAAGATGCAAGAGACCTAATATTTTATATTTAGACAGCTGCCTAGTTAAACTGGGGCTCATTCTTTGTAGAGTGAATCAAAAATTGGCTTCCTACCAGATATTATGCCACAGGTTATGGGTTTTAATTTCTGACCTGTTCAAACATTGCACAAGTTCAGAGTTGTAATGAGTTTCCTAACCTGCAAGTGCTTTGTGTCAGCCTTTGTCTGACAGTGTGTTGAGCACACCACAGGAGATATGAAATTGAACTGCCTTTAAAAAAATTCTAACCAGTTCTTCCTCTCTCCCTCTCAATTATCAGTTAGGAAAAGTAGCCCCCAAAAGGGGTATTTTTGTGTTTGGAGGTTTGTGAACTGCTAGCATTCATTCTCCAGGGTAAACTTCCTGTCTTCATCCCATGATGGTTTTTTTTTTCCAACTTTACCTCAGATCTCTAAAATTGTACCTCCACGGAGAATTCAGACTGCATGGTCTTTGTGTTATCCCACCCCCCACCAAACACTTCCCAGGAAGAAACCACAAAAGCAAAAATAATCATATTGAAAAGCCTTTGCTTCTGGACTACAAAAAATTATCTCCAATTTTCCTCATTATTTTCTTCAGCAGGCTATAAAGTGATTGCCTGTAGTAAAATATGTATCCAGAGAAAACAAATAGAAAAAAAGTCCTAAACCACTGAAGTATTTATTTTTTTAATTTTTTTTATAAAAAGACATTTTAATCCTATTAACGGTAAATTATATTACCTATTGTGAATACAGACATGAAAGAAATATTTGAAGCATGCAGTTAATTATGATAGCAAGTGAAACATAATATTTATGCTCTCCTTGTGTAGCCTGAACAATTTTTCTTTCACTAACTGTGAGTCATCTGCTGATTGAAGGCTCAAAACTGATGATGAGAAGGAATTGTGGTCACATCTGCCGTCGATGGTGCATTCTATAGATAATTAATGTTACGAGAAATAGCCACTGTTTATTCTTTTATATTCCTAATTCCATATCAGGGGAAAAATACTTCTCTATCTCTGTCCTTTTATTATAACTCTTCATTTAAGCACATCTAAAAAGTCTTCACACAGACTCAGAGAAGCAATGCATCTTTTAAATATAATTCAGAAAATGACACTAGTTTCACTGTAAGAAAAGAATTCATGAGAAATTCTGGGATGTGAAACCAAATATCAACGCAGACAGAATTTCCTTATGATTGGATCTCAGCACAATCAAGTCAATCCCATCAGAGTTTTTTTGAAAGATAATGTGGATTGTGAGAACCAAGATTAGATCACAACAATTGAAGATGAGGGTTTCTTTGGTTCAAAAAAAGTGATCAAATAGCACAACTAATTTTTTTTTTCTCATCACATGTGGAGAACTGAAGTGTGATAAGGCAAATGCAACATAAACACCAAGCTCTAATTCATTTATAGAAAATAATTTACAATGGAAGCCTTGGTATGTCACTCTACAGCAGAGTTTCTTAAATTTTTTTTTTTGTGTGTGTCATATGCCCCATTAGCAGTGTGATATGATGGGTAGACCCCTTCTCAGCAAAATGTTTCACTTCCTTCAACCATAATTAAATTTAATACTAAATTTTAGTTAGAAACTGGTGAAACTAAGGATGCAAGTACTTTACTGTCCAAATTCACAATCCCACCCTGACTTCAAATCTGTAGAAGGATCCATGGTTGCTCTATAGGGTTAAGTGGAAGTCTATGTATTCTCAGTCATGTTCTACACCTTTTTTGAGACAGAGTTAACTGAGAGGCACTTGAGCAGATGATATCAGTGCCAACAGAGTAGGTATCTTACTACTTCCAGAACACAGTGTCATCTCTATCCATGCCTATCCACAGAGAATTGAATAATTGTCTCCTCCTTTCGTCTTTCTCTTTGAGGGAATAGTTTTTAGAAATTAAAGATTTAATTCATCCAAATTCCAAGGAAAACTAGGAATCATTCTTTACTAAAATCCTAATCCAGTACCTAATTTTTATAGGGGGTGGTGCTGAATTTTCAAAGGTCATATCATAAGATCACAAGTCTTGGCAAGTTCTGGCAGACTATTGAGGCTTTTATTATGGGTGTAGCAAAAGATTGTCATTCAACCATCAGCTTGACTAAATTTTGAGAAGTTCATTACCAAATGACATACCCGTAGGGGAATAAAACCTATTAGTACTTCAAATAATTAAAATACCACTTAAGACATGGAGATATAATGATAAATATTCTAGAAAGTATTTCCATGTTAATGGAGTCATAGGTATTTATATCATTACAGGAAATGGAGGAAATCCATGTGGTTATTACTGAGTTATTATTTCTAGCAAAGTTTTGTGGTTATTCTGTCCTCCCAACTCTGAATCTGATTCCTAGAAAGTTGATATAATAAAAGGTACCAGTGATCTTTTAGAAGGAAAAAAAAAAAGATGATGAAGATGATTATGGTAATGAATCAATGAATGCAGAAAGCATGTATTTAGCACTTGCTAAATGCAAAGTACAGTGCCAAGTCCTGGGAATACAAGAGGTGAAAAAAAAGGAAGCAAGGAAGGAAGGAAGGAAGGAAGGAAGGAAGGAAAGAAGGAAAGAAGGTAAAAAGGAAGGAAAGTAGGAAGGAAAGAAAGTAAAAAGGAAGGAAGGAAAGAAGTAAGGAAAAAAAGAAGGAAAGAAGGAAGGAACCATCCCTGTCATCAAAGAGCTTACATTCAATTGGGATGACACAGGATTGACCCACTATCAGTTCTACAAAGCTCTTGGAAAGGGCTTGCAGCATTTCTCATATAGGGAACTGATCTGTCCACACTTTCTCACCCAGTCTGTATACATGTAGTGATACTGAACCTACAGCTGTGGCCTCATTAGCACCATGTGATAAACAACTGAGCTAAACAGTTCCCTTCTGCTCAGGAATAGCAGATCATCTCAGAAATCTGCAGTGGAGAATGAGAAATTTCATGAACACTGCCAGATGGATTCCCAGGGTCAAACCAAAGGGAAGTCAAATTCAATCACATGCAAACAATGAAGAGGTTCTATTTCACTTGCTGGTTTCACTGTTCTAGCAGCAAATAAAGAATCAGTTTTACATGGCATAGATCAAATCATGTAAAGGTCTGATTTTAAAGTTTATATTTCAATAACTGGGTTTTACCAATATGTTGCCCAAGTATTATGATCTAATTCCATGGGTTGAAGTCAGTGGGTTCAAGCTGTTTGTTACATATGAGAATACTTAAACCAGCATATTTAAACTAATTGCACTTGTCTAATTGCTAACATTTCTTGCAGAGTTAGTATCATTTTCATTCAAACCAGTCAAATTGAAGGGGGAAGGAAATCTCATGGAAAAAATAGGAAATCTTATTTACAGATTTAATTGTTGGAAATAATGTTTAAGATCCACTGTTAGTTTAAATTTTAAATTTGATCATATGTAATAGTCTCAGAAATGGAAAGACATGTTTAAGGGATCCAGGGGCATCTCAGGATCCCAGGTAGCAACAAAAAATTAACCTTAAGAGGAGACCTTAATCCAAGACCTTCAACTAGTCAGATCAGCAATTAAAATAATCAATTTCAGATACACTAATATAATTCTCCTATAAAATAAATTGTATTCCTGCCTTGCTATACCCAAAGCCAATTGGATATCACTGGTTCTTCAACTCATATTATTGACATTGTTCAGGGTTTCCGTTTTCTAGGTTTCATACCACAGGCTTGAATCTATCATCTGTCATCCAAGGATTTAGTATCCCTTCCAGTTTCATGGCATCTGAAATTTGGCAAGGATAGTTAATATGGCTTCATCCAAGTCACTGATTTTTTAAAAAATGAAAGACAGAGTCTAGAGTAGAGCACTGTGATAATAGAAAGTTCCATTCTATCATGAACTTTATACCAGTATGCCTCTATCTTCCACTGCCTCTATTCCCAACCTTTACCCTTCTGTCCATATATATCATTAGTTAGTATTCTAAAGAATCTTGCTTTATGATACCCTCATATCCTGGCTATTCAATGTTTTTTATCTGCAAATTCAATTAAATTCAGCATATATTAGGATTCGAGGAATATATTCGAGGAACTGTATTTTTAAAAACTGTTGTCCTCCATTTTCAAAGAGGACTAATGATGACACAGTGTGATGTTTTGATTGCACATTAATTGGACTTAAGTGAGGCAGAGTTGCAATAAGTAGTTAGTTTTACTCTCTTTCAGTATCATCAGTCTAGTGGAAAAACAAAAATCAAAATGGTTGGCTATGACCCAGGAAACAGTAAATAATTCCAGCGTGTTCAATGTCTAACCAAGCTCTAAGCATTACACCTTCCTGGTGGTTGGGTCAAGTTGTTCTCAATTGCCCTTCTGCTGGAAAAATAGTCTCCACATACTTGGGATAGATATCCCCTTAACTCACCAACAGGTCTGAGGCTAGGCAGTTACTCTCAACTTGGTTCAGCCCATCTGCCAAGTTGGACTGTGAGCACTGCACCTGTGATAACTATTTGAAACCACAGGGGAGATTTGAGTGGTAGGTAAGGTGAATGGGCAGCTCTGAAAGGGGCTTAGCAAGAACTCACACCAAAGGACATAGTCCTCCCTGAACACCCCACAAATTTCTTTATTAAATATTTAGAGATAAAATAAAATAAAACCAAAAGTTGCTGTCCACAATGAGACTACATTTTATTTGGAGACATAAAATGAAAATAGATAAATACAAGCATATCTAAAAGATACAAAATACTATTAACAGAGTTACAGTATTTTAAGTGGAGAGAGTGCTGGGTGAAGGATAGGTAAAGCTTATCATAAGAATTTATGCTTCAGTTTTTTGTTTCCTGAAGAAAGCTATATATTTCAAGGTTTTGAAGTGAATGCTACTACATATTCTGATGAGTTCCATATCATTTAATTCATATGCTTTCTCCATCCTCATCCTACTTGGCCTCTTCTACTTTTGCTAGATCTATTCTTCTCCTATGCTTTCAGTAAGCCCACCCTCTCTTAATTTGCTTCCTATCTATAACTGCCCATTAATTTTTTTTCAATAGCTATTTATCTAGTTCCTAGCTCTTTAATATAGATTTTTTCCCCAGCGTTGATCTCATTTATTCTTTTCTCTCATCTTTCTTGACAATCTCAATCTTTCCCATAGTTTCCACTGCTAACTTCCATGCATATAATTTTCAAATCTTTCTATATGTTTCTCACATCTCTTTTAATATTTATAATAACTCTACATGGATGTTACACAAGCAGCTTAAATTATTCATATCAAAATCTTGTCTTTCCTTCTTTTTATCAAAACTTGCTCCTCCTGATTTTATTATTTCACTTGATGGTACCTCTATTCAACAATCTTTCATGTTTATGACTTTGGTGTGTCTTTGACTCTCCTCTCCTATATTTCATATATAATGATTTCTATCAATTTCATGTCCATATTTCGTTAAAAAAAACTGAATCTCCCTCCTCTCTATTACTACTGCCTCAATAACACTTTCAAGGACTATTTTAAGAAGATTCTGATTGATTTTCCCCATTTTTACTCTTTGTTCCTCTAATAAGTCCCTCATACTGCCAAAGTAATTATACTCTGATCCATTCATGTCACCCCTCTGCTCACAAATCTATACTGAATTCCTATTGTCCTAAATTCAAACTTCAATATCAGAAATTCAAAAAATCCTCCACAATTTGGCACTTCCCTGTCTTTCCTTTTTTGCCTCATGTTACTTATTTCATGTTCTTTGCAGTCCAACATAACTAAATGACTTTCTGTCATATTCATCAACCACTATACTTGTATCCTTCCATGGTTCTGTCCAAGATATTTCTTTCTTAGAATGCCCTCCTTTCTCCCTTTATATGTCGAACCAGATGAATGCCTTGAACATATTGAATGGATACCTTAAGGAAGTTTACAGAAAGAGATAAAGTAAGTATTATATAGGACAAAAAGTCATGAATAGATTTGGGATTTTTCCATTTGTAGGAAAGTCCCATGTCAATGAGATCGCAGATCCACTGTGTCATTAAGGCATCATCATCATGTGATCTTTTGTAATATTGACATAAAAAGGTTTTTTACAACTGCAGCTATACTTAAAGATATCATTTCAAGATACTTTTTTCCAAGGCTCAAGAAAAGCAATTTAAGATTTGGGTCTGGAGACTTATATTTCCTTTGAGATAACAGATATAAAAAAATTGCAAAATTTAAAATCCAATTGTGATCAATAAAATAAATATTTCTTAAGCATTTTATGTGCAGAACACTGAAGTAGGGAGATACAAAGTTTGGACAAATATAGTCAAGCATAGTGATTAAGACACTAATGTGGAAAGCTGTGTTTAAATATTAGTTACAAAACAAAATACTGTGAGATGCAAATGAAAAGCTTATTTCTTCCTTAGAGAGAGAAATTTACTTCAAGAAGACTTAAAGAAAATGTAACACTGAGTTGAACATTGAAGGAAATGATGACACAATGGATCTGGGATCTCATTGACAAGAGATTTTCCTACAAGTGGACAAATCCCAATTTATTCATGACTTCTTGCCCCATACAATACTTACTTATGTCTTTCTATAAACCCCTCTTAAGGGATCCATTCAATATGTTCAATACATTCAATTGGTTCTTGAAATATGTACATATACCAGTGTAAAATTTTGTCTGTCCACCTGTTTTTCTTCACCAGTCATTATCAAGGACCAGCTCCACAGCTGTGAATCATAACATCTGAAGGAGTTGCAAAGCAGCCTTTGCTGACACAGGACTTGTGGACTGGGAATGAAATAAACTGGAGACAGAGGGAAGAGGAGAGAGGTCAGACAATGCAACTACCTCTCTGTGGAGAGGTCAGAGAACAGCAACTGCCTTTCAGTCTCCTTGTATCATTATCAGCTCACATGAAGAGATCTATTCTACAGGTCTGAGTTAGACCTCTAGCAGCCACTAGCAGGCAGCTCTTGTATCTCAATATATGGCACTTGAATGTGGGACAAAAGAACCAGCGGTGTTCAAGAGCTGTTTGTGAGTAGGATCCTCCCAGAATTCCTTCCATAACCCACAGGGAAGGAGGAGAAGAAACTCAGTAAGACTTTTTAGTAGGGGTAATTAAATGGGCCACCACATCAAAGGGCCAAGCTAGGAGACTGATGAGAGACTTAAATGCCTGTTCTGATTACAATCCTCTTCTCTGTTTGAAAGTTTGCCTCCATGATATCTCACAAGATCAACACCTACTACAATAGTGCTCCTTGCATTCCTCAGTGTGTGGACTCAGGTAACAGCAAATGCATAAAATGGTCATATTGTGGGGGGGAAATAATCGCATCTAAAACAAAAACCAGAAATTGTTAAGGACCATGCCTAAGTGAAGGGGCAGGTCAATTCTCTGAGAGCCTCCACAATTGTGAATCATGACATCTGAAGGAGTTGCAAAGCAGCCTTTATTGACCCAGGTATTATTTGTGGACTGGGAATGAAATAAATTGGAGGCAAAAGGAAGAGGAAAGGTGTCAGACAACACAACTGCCTCTCAGTGGAGAGATCAGAGAATAGCAACTGCCTCTCAGTCTCATTGTACCATTATCATCCTCTCACATGAACAATCCATTCTACAGGTCTGAGTTAGACATCCAGCAGCCACTGGCAGGTGGTTCCCGTATTGCAACAATTCATTACATGACCAGCCCATCTTCTTTTCTATTCAAATATATCTCTTCCTTCCAAAGTGAAATGAATCTTCATGTGTCCACACCTTTGCTCATACTTTTCCTTATTTCTAGAATACCCTCTCTCAGCTCTCTTTGTAAATTAGGTTTTACCAATATTTTCAATTTGTGACATTTTTATTTGTCAACACTGTTACTAATGCAGTAACCATACAATGTGTGTATTTACTCAAATTTATTTTTCTGTATAAATAAACTGTCTTTTGATGCATGATAGAATTCAATGTGAAAATTTTTTAACATTATGGGGTAGGGTAATTAGCTCAATACCATTTTTAGGAAATACTACCTATAATTTGTAACGCTACCTACAAATATTTTCATTAATATTTATTTCCCTCTTTTTTGTTGCCTTTTTAATGTCAGTATCTTTGAGATCATTACATATTTCTGTCATTTTTATGCCTCTCTATACTTTTCTAGCTTTTCCCTTTACTGTTTCTTTTGTATAATGTTTCATTTAGTATGCCATTTTTTCTAGCTTCTTTTCACTATCTTCCATTATTTGTCTCTGATTAACAATCCCTCTTTCCTTTTTCATTTTCGCTCCTTTGTTTCTTTTCTCCTCTTGAATACTTCTTAGTAGTTGTCCATAAAACAGAATTGAAGTATATTTATTGCATTTGTTTTTAAAAATTTGGTTTATTGTTATTAATTTTCTAATAGATGAGTGAAACCTTTAAACATCTTTTCTCCATTATAATTCATTACTAAAATAACCAAAATTTTATTTATGGAGCCAATTGATTTTTTTTGTGTTAGTAGTTAGTAGTACTTAGTAGTTAGTAGATTTTTTTGTGTGTGTAGTAGTAGTGTTGACTATTCCTAATTCCTTGCATTACCTCACTTGATCTCATTTGATACTTTCAATAACTGCATGATATAAGTAGAACAGGCCATTATCAAAGGAATAATAACAAGTACCTCACACGGTACATATTTCTATCCATAACTCTGCAGGAGTTAGAAAGTCCTAAAATAAGTTTCTTAATATAAAATATTTAAAATAGCATACTATGTTTCCCAGACAACTGGTCCACTAGAATTTGCAGAAGCTTGATAATCAGAACTCTTCAAATACTACATAATTCTTTCATAAAAGACACTTTTTTTCTCTTCAAGATTTTTATGTCATAGTTATTGTGTCTTTCTTCAAATACTAAAATTGCAATGATCCCCCAGCCTAAGTTAAACATCTGGGAAACAAAAGAAGACCCTGTTTGAGAAGTTCCCAAACTATGGGGACAAAAGCTCTGCATGATAACCAGAGATAGCAATCAGGACAGAGATCCTTTTAGAGTTAGAAAACAGTGTTAGGAGAGGATTCTGGAGAAAAATCAGGAAAAATAACAAGCAAAATTAGTTTGAAAGAATCTAACACCAAGATTATGATATTGATGATAATGATTGTGATGACAATTTTGAAGAAGATAATGAACTTTTATGAAGTTTATATATATATTAGCTTAATTAATGCTAATGTCAACCCTAGGATGTAAATGCTACTATCTTCATTTTGCAGATGAAGAAACTGAGTTTCAGAGAGATGGAGTGACACCAAATAAATAATAGCATTATCAGTTTGTCAGATTACTATCTTACAGAGAAAATTCCTTTTTCTTCATTCAATGTTCTTTGGGCATGTACATATTTTTTCCACCCTGCCCTATGTGATTGGACTCACTCTAATTTTCACATAACTGGACAGTTCCCAGGAACTACTCAAATCGTTCCCTATTGAATAGTTGGCTGTGAGTAAACTTTAATCTAATTCCTTAGAAATTCCTTGTTCCCCATTTCTATTGTTCCTTTTTATTTGCTTCAAAGCCTTTTTTTGTCAGCACTGTCATTCTCCTGCTTTTGACAAGCCAGTTGATAAAATGCCAAAGTACATTTCTATATTTTATTTCTATAAGTTTGAATTCATCTCAAAAACATTTCCAAAGTCCTTTCTCCAGTTGAAAGATCTCTGAATATGATGGTTTTAAGATATTACCATTTGCTTCAAGAATCTCTAATTTAATTAGCATGAGTACTATACTTATCCTTCACTCTCATCCCAGACTTCCTAATCATCATGAGTTGAGATGCCTGAAAAAATAAGACATATCCTGGCCAGGCTTCTGATGATGAGATATCACATTATAGCCAAATCAGCCTTTGGATAAATTTCACTACCATACCCAAAATCAAAATGGGTTTTTTATTGCTAAGAGCTGTCACATTGTGTGCTCAATAACTATTAAGTGCCAAGCATGGACTAGAGATTTGAGTTACCAACAAAATTTAAAAATCTTTTCTAAAAACAAGCTTACATTTTAATGAGGAAAATAATGATAAACAGAATAAACGAATGAATACAAGATTTTGAAAAGAAACAGAGTAGCAATAGAAATTGGAAAATATTTGAATATAAAATAATCCTGGAGATGTAACTTGAATGAAAATAGAATTTCTAAGGGGTAGAGATGAGGAGGAAGTAAAATCTATAAACATTAGACAGTCAGTGCAAAGGTACAAATTAAGGGTATAGTATTATATGAGAAGAAGAGCGACAAGGAAATCTTCCCTAGACCCGAGGGTCAAAATAAAACGCAATGATGCATCAAAAGCTGTAGAAGAGAAGTGTTAAATGTGTTTTAGGAAGAAAAGTTCTATAGTTGATTCACAGGACCTTAATAGATTTTTCAAAGACTCTTACAGAGAATTTTTCTATAATAGTATGCTTTAAAATGTTTTTTGAAACAACACAAAAATAATGCAAGTGCTTTCCTATTATTTTAAAATGTTGAATTTTTACAACAGAGTAAATTTTAAGACAAAGTATGTGTGAATGTTTTCTTTGTGATGCCATTCTCTTTCCCACCATCACTATCTTTAGTTCAGACCTTCATTTTGGGGTACAAGGACAACAATTACCACATAGTCCTAGTAATTCCTATGCAATATTACCAGGCCAGTGTAATTACAGTACTTCTCTGCTCAATAAAATCCATAAGTGAATCACAGAATAACAGAATATCCAAATTAAATGGGACATTAGATTACAAACAAGTTTTCTGATGTCTCTATGAATAATGTGTGTTATCATGTGCTATTACAAAATAATATTTTATTATGTGCTCATGCCACAATTTGTTAAATCCTTTTACTAATTATATAGCTATTTTTCTTCCAAGTCTTACATTTACAGAAAGTATAGCCATCAATATTTTTGGATATATGAGATTTTTCCTTTTACTTCTGGTTTCCTTTACTTAGGTAAAGCCAATTGGCTATAAGAGTATATAGATTTTAATAATGTTACTAGTATAATTACAAATTACTTTTCAAATTTGTTGGACACAAGTCCACAATAGTCGCTCCACCATTTACTATTATATTTTATTGTTTCTTTTATTTGCCTATCTTAAGGGTGTGAGGTAACCTTAGATTCTTGTAAATTAATGTTCCTCTTATTATTTATTATTTGGAGTACTATTTCCTGTGGTTGTACATAGATTGCAGTTCCTCTTTTAAACTCTTTTTTTTTTTACTTTTATTTATCCATTGGGGAATGATTCTCATTTTGATATAAATTTATTGATTTTCTGTACATTTTGAATAACCAAACTTTAATAGAGATACTTGTTTCCCATATTTTTCTCAATTAGCCACTTCTATTTTGAATCTAGATTCTTTGATTTTGTGAAAAAAATACTAATTTTTAATCAACATCTGGGCCTGTTTTGATTTTCTTTTTCCTTTAAGAGGCTAGATTGTTCAAATGGTCTAGTTTTGGCTTCATTAATCTGGATATTGTATGACTGTAAAAATATTCAGTGATTTAATTTCTATTTTTGCTATATAATTGAGTAAAATTATTTTAGTTATTACTTTTTATCTTCTGAATTTTTTGATTATCTAATTTTCCTATTTCTCTCTTATTTAAAGAAATTTGGTGATGATTTGAATATTTCATTATTCTTTTCAAAGCCAGGTTTGGTTTTGTTAACAATTATTTTTACCCATTTTGTTTACTTTTTTATTTTCATAATCTTTTGTTTTATACTAGGACAAAGGATTTAGCCTTACTTGGTTGGTTTTTCTCATTATTTTTCTAACTTGCATGCTCATTTGATTGATCTATTCTCTTGCTCCTATATGGATAAAAGTATTCAGAGATATAGATTTTTCTCCAAAGACAATTTGGCTACATCCCAAAAGTTTTGGCAAATTGTTTAACTATTATGATTTTGTCTGCTTAAAATTATTTATTGTGCCTATAACCCATTTAATCTTTAGGTTAATATTATATAGTATCCATTTAAGCCTGAATCATTTTTCAAGTTCCCTTTATCAATTACAATTTGCATCATGGGGTATTCAATAAAAGATGTTTGATATTTCTACTTTTATACAACCTTGGCTACCACATGGCCAGTTTTTGTAAAGGCTCCATGCAAATATGTTAACTATGTACATTTCACGTAATTCCCAGAAAATAATTGACAGAGGCTTAGAACATATATAGCAAAAAAAAAAAAAAAAAAAAAAAAAAAAAAAAGGAGAAAATATTCATAGATTATAATCAGAATTAATAACAAAATGTCACTCTTCCTTCTCTTTTCTATTTAACATAGAATATAGTGGAATAGTGGTCTTCTATGAGAAATTACGAAAATAAGAATTTAGTGGTTCATTTAGTTAAAAGTATAGGTGGTCTTGAACTTATCTACTTCAAAGTCTTTATTTGACAGATGAGAAACTGAGACCAAGATAGGGCAAGTGACTTAAGCACATTTGTTTTATATAATAGAAGAGGAATTTGAATCAGGTCTTCTGAGTCCTAATTTCAATCATAGTTATCAATGTGAGTGGGATGAATTAACTCACAAAACACAAAAAAGCCAACTTCATCAATATTATATTTACCCAAACAAATAAATAAATGCCCCAAAACACAAAATTCAGTTTTCAATGGGAGGAGAAAGTTCATGGAAGAAAAAAATGCTGATTTTAAAACTGAAAATGAAACTATTATGATGGAAAAACAAAAGATATAAATTACAAATTAAAAATAAAAAGTTGGATGGGTTGTTCACTTTATAAACACATATTGAGACACAATCTCCTTCATCCTCATAGTAATTATTTCTCTTTGTGTCTTCAGATTCTCAGGAGCTTCTTATCACTTTTAAACTGACTTTCCCCTGTCAAATTTTGACCCATGAGGTTGAACAAAGATTTTCTTTGAGCAATTTGAAATCTACTCTTAAAATATTCTAGGTTGCAAGTCAAAATATGCCTTTTCCTTCTTTACACAAATTCTAAGATGCAGTAACATACTCTGGGCATGGCATTTTGGGAAGTAATGGTAAAATTTGAAAATATTCTGATGAGCATAATCAAGAGAGTAAAGGTCATGCCACAAAAAGATCTGTTGTAAGATTGTAAGCTGTATATTTTGGTAGCAGGATGATTTAAGCAGCAACAAGTAGTTAACAGACTTTTATATGCAATATAAGATGTGGATAAAAGATACATGTGAGGAAAACTTCTGAATAATTAAGCCTATCCAAAAAGACTACCTTAGGAGATAGTGAGATTTCTTGCAATGAATAGTGTCGAGAAAAGATTAAATGGTCCACTGCTGGACCTTTAGAGGAATAAAAATATCATTAGACATCTGATTAATGTCATAAAGAGCATCAGCAAATATTAAGATCATAGCTGCCCCATTTCTTTCTATATCATGAATATCCATTCCCTTTTCAATTTAATTTAAGAAAGTAACTAATCTGTGAAAAGCCTGTGTTTGGTACTAGAGTTACAAAAACGAAATTACAGCCAGTCTCTCCCTTCAAGGAGCTCACATTCTTCTAGACTTTATAACATTTAAAGCATTTAGAAAATTCAAAATATTTTGGGAAGGGAAAGAGCAGTCACAACTACATAGATGAGGAAAAGTTCCTTTAGAAACTTGCATCTGAGACAATCCTTGAAAGAAACTAAGATTATATAAATGTGGAGATGATGAGAAAAGGATTCCAGAAATGGCGATCAGTCTATTCAAAGATACAGAGATCAGAAACAGAATATTAAGCCTCAGTAGAAAAGCAGAGTTGGAAAGAAGAAAGTGTGAAGGAGATTGTAATGAAGTAAAATCTAGGAGCGTTGAATGGAGCAAGATTGCAAAAGATTTTAAATGGCAATATAAGTAGTTTGTATTTTATGCTGGAAGCAATTAGGAGTAACAGAAGAATCTTGAAAGGGAGAGTAAAGTGGTCAAAATGTACTTTGGGGATATTACTTAGGCAGATTATGAAGGATAGATTGGAAATAGGGGAGACAGGAATCAGAAAAATCAGTTAGAAGTCTATTTTAATATTTTAGTTGAAAGGTGATTACAGCCTGTGTGCAACACAACCTGTTTGTGAGTAGACCAAGATGGACAGATGAGAAAATTATAATCAGCACAACGTAGTAACACATTCAATATGGAGAAGGAGACTGGGGCCAGAGGTGACTCTGAAACTGGGAACCTAGGTAAATAGAAGATTAGCAGTACGATCAATTAAAACAAAAGGAAATTGGAAGGAAAGGAGTATTTATTGGAAAACTAGTTCTGTTTTCAGCATGATTGGTTTGAAATTCACTTGGAATGTCTAGAGAGATTCCTAGTGAATAATTAAGAATAGAAGAATAGAGATGAGAGGGTAAATCTTGAGATTCATATAGAGATTTGGGAACTATTTAGAAAGACATAATCCATAGGAAGAAGAATGAGAAGGGAAAAAATGTTTGCCTCATTGGTAAGAACTTAAGATAGAGAGAGTGATGTAGCAAAGAGAACTAAGAGAAACAATCAATAAAAAGAGAACGAAAGCACATACATATTTTAGTGCTCTGTATATACTGAGCATTTAAGAAATGCAGATTTCAATTAATCTAAATTAAATTATACTGAAGAACTCCTATGATCTGACTTAAATCTATCTTGGGAGTCTTATCTTATACTTATCCCTCTTGTGTTCATATTCCAAACCAAGTGGCTCATTTGCTCTCCTCAAAATGGATATAATGCTTACTCACCTTCATGCCATTAGCTATAGCTAAAGACAATGATAACGACAATAAAAATAAAAGTAGTAGTAATAGTTAGCATTCATGTAGTGCCTACAATGTTACTGTAGTAAGAACTTTGCAAATATTAGTTCAAGGGTCCTCAAACTAGGCCCATGGGCCAGATGCAGCAGCTGAGGACATTTATTCCCCTCACCCAGGGATATGAAGTTTCTTTATTTAAAGGCCCACAAAACAAAGTTTTTGTTTTTACTATAGTCTGGCCTTCCAACAGTCTGAGGGATAGTGAACTGGCCCCCTGTTTAAAAAGTTTGAGGACCTCTGTAGTTCATTTGATCTTCAAAACAACCCTGAAAAGTATGTGCTTAATTCCATTTTACAACTGAGGAAATGGACTTTTCCAAGGAGATTCAGCTAATAAGTGTCTGAGGCCAAATTTCAAGTCTTCCTATTCCAGACTCTGTAGTCCAACTTGCCACCTTTCTTCCATCTCTCCTTAGGCCTTGAAATTCTCCTCCATGATTTCTCTTTGCCCCATTCTCATTATCTTCATCTATTAAAATATTGCTTTTAAGGCTTAACTCAAGTGCCATTCCCTAGCCAGTCCCAGCCTCTTTGGTATCTGAATTCTCAGAGCACGTTGTTTGCATCTTTAAAAAAAATGCATCTTCTTGAAAAACTATGTAGTATATTGTATAATTATAAAATAATGATATTTGCTATAGAAGCAGCTATGATGTGACAAACTATAGAAACACCTCTTGAGGCTCAATTTCTTCCTTTGTAAAATAGGAGTTATTGTTTCCTATTATATACTTCACACCCTTGTTTTGAGGAAAATATTTCATAAATTTCAGAGCATCATAGAAATGTAAATTGTTATTTTGAATTATAATCATTATGTACATTTTTCATCTCTTCCCTGATTACAAGGGCCATGTATTTGTAAGATGGCTCATGTATCATGAAAAGAATTGCCTTGCCTCCTTCCAGCAAGTGCTGAAGGAATCTGACTCTTGGATGTGATGAAACAGGGAGAGTTACTAACTTTATAAAAGAGAATGATCCACCCTCCCTTATTCTCTTTTCTTGCATGCTACAAATTGGGGCAATATGAGCATTTCTATAAGAGTTGAGGAAAGAAGCTGCATTTTCTTCCACTCCAGCTACATGGCAAGTGAAAGCAAATGCTTGCTAAAATACATGTCCTCATTGGAGTAGTCTAAGACTGCTTTTCAAAGCTCTGCCATTTTTGCTTTGTGTTTCTTTGTCTTATCATGTGTGACTGAAGAGTGTGAAATTGATACATTCAGCCTTGAGAGGTCCAGTGGTACTGTTTCCTTTGAATATACTGGTGGCTGGAAGAATTTCTGCATCAAAAAAGCATGCCATCAACAAGAGAATCTCAAATTCCGGTCAGATATTTTCCAGAAGATGTGAAGGAAATTCTTTGAATTCCCCCAAAAATTCATAACGGAGGGAAACTACAAAATATTTGTTTAACAGTGTTGTCCAGTGCTTTATGTTTTGATGGCTTTAAGGCTAAACCTCCAAGAAAAGTATTATGGTAGTTATTACTTATGGTAGTTTTAAGGATCTATTAATGTAATCTTGTGAGAATCTTTTGTACAAGGCTTTCTTCCATGTGAGAAAAACAAATTGCCATTCCATACCCAGTTCTTACTGTATTGTATATGTATGATTACAGTCATGAATATATACAGTAGACATATATGTATTCATAATAGTATATACCTACATTAACCTATATATGCATGTATATATGGAGGTACTCAGTGGATTGAGCTCTGGACTTGCAATCGATTCATGAAGACTTGTTTAAATCACATCTTCAGATACTTAATAATTGTGTGTTCCTGATAAAATCACTTAATTTCTTCTAGTTTTCTTATCTGTAAAATGGGGCTAAAATGGGGCATATCTCAAAGGATGGTTATAAAGATCAAATGAGATTATATATGTGTGTGTGTGTGTGTGTGTGTGTGTGTGTGTGTGTACATATTGGTTATGTGAACATGGGTAAGTCATTTAACCTTTTAGTGACCCAGGCAACTTTTCAAGACTGAAAATTGCAAACTAATTGTTAATTCTTATTGCTAGAGGTCATTTTCTCAATAGGAGTTCCTTAGGACTATGATATCATGGATCAAAATTGAAATAATTCATTATTTAGCCACTGATTATATTTAGTTATTGCTATTTAACAGTGACTCAGAGGAGACCCCTGTACTACATTAAAGGTCTTCATCCTTATCCACAAGTCAGATTGTCTTCACAGGTGGTGACTCACCCTGTACACCCTCCATCAAAAAAGTGAGATTCCCTTTAGCAGTCACTCTGTATGCAGCTTTTGTGAAATTATCTGGTCAAAAATGATTTCAGAGGAAAAGATGGGTTTTGTTTCATTCTTACTAACCCAAACAAAGTGAACCCCTTTCTTGCTCAGAATATGAATTGTCTTGAAAACAACTTTAAAATCCCATTTACTTGTCAGTTTAATTCACTTTTGTCCTTTCCTCAACTTGACAAGAACAATCTGCTTTTCTTCTTTTTCCTCCCAGTGACATTTTCTGATATTCATGCACAGCAGTGATCATCTTCTGTTTGGGTTTCCCAGTGCTAAAATAGGGGAAAGCCATTTGTCATGAAATTAAAAAGAAAATCAATGTCTGTTTACATTCTTATTGTATCAAACTGTAAACTCCTTGAGGGCAACAATCATGTTTCTGCATCTATAAATCCCATGCAAAGTTTAGCACCGAGTGTAAATGAACTTTGAACAAAGTAATTTGTACACTTTAAAGCGGACTTTAAAAAATTAATTTAAACCTTTGTTTTACTCCAGTTATATGCAAAACAATTTTTAACATTTGTTTTTAAAACCTTGAGTTCCAAATCCTCTCTTTTCCTCCCTCCTTATTCTCCATCCCCATCATTGAGAAGGCACATGTGAAGTTTTGCAAAACATTTCAAAGTCAGGTTATTTAAAAAACATATTCCACTCCCCCCAAAAAAACTAAAAAAAATATCATTCAATCCATATTCAGATACTTTTTTTCTGGGCATGGATAGCATTTTTCATCATAATTCCTTCAGACTTGTTGTAGGTCATTGTATTGCTGAGAGTAGCAAAGTCATTCTTGGCTGATTGTCTTAAATTATTGCTGTTACTTTGTTCAAAGTACATTTCCCTTTGCATGAGTTCATAGAAATTAGAGCATGATTTTTTAAAAATCAAATTCAAACCCACAGTATGAGAGAACACCTTGTTTGGCAAACCCTTCTACTAATGCAGATCAGTAATTTGCCTATAACTTACAGTCTTTGAAATTTTGACAACCAGTCAGAAATGTGATTTATACCTAGATCTATCTGCATCAAAGGCTGCCTATCTATTTATTGGAGTCCAGTTCTACTCACTACTTAAATGTGAGAAGTGTTTTTAGCTGACTATATTTAGCAGATGTATAGAGCTAATATGAATATACTTAAATGACTAACTCTGAAGTAGTATCTCAAGTTGTTTTCCATATCTTCTTTTAACCCACTGATGGCCAAAAGTTCTCAATAGAAGAAAAATTTCTCTAAGATCTAAATTCTGTAAAGGGAGACTAGACAGCCTCATGAAGTAGTACTTTCTCTATCACTGAGGGTATTTAAGCAGAGGCTAGTTGCTCAATTGTCATAAGTGTTGTTTAAAAAATACTCATACTATGGTAGAGAACCCTTCAGATCACATCCAGCTCTGAGATCCTATGATTGTAAACAGTTTCAATCATTTCTTCTTCTACAACACTTAACAATCAATACTAATTCTTAGTTTAAGAAAAAGAAAAAATAAAACACTGTGAAAGAAGTTTTTTGTTATTGTTGTTGTTTTTAATCATCCATATTCAATTGAAGGAACCTAATAGGTTTTAGCAAACAGAATAGTTATAAGAGAATGCTGGAAGTAAGTAATATATGATGCTTAGAACATAGCAAAATAGCTAAAAGAAATGAATATGCTTGCTTAAGGACTACTAGATGGATGGTACAGTGGATAGGACTTTAGGCCCTAAAGTCAAGAAAATAAATTTTATCTCAGACTAGCTATGTGATCCTGGACAAGTCACTTAACCCTGTTTGCCTCAGTTCCTCATCTATAAAATGAAATAGAGAAGGAAATGACAAACTACTTTAGAATCTTTGCCAATAAAACTCCAAAAGTGGTCATGAAGAGTCAGATAAGACTAAGGAAGAATAACAGAAAAAAAAAAGATATTGGATTAAGAAGAAGAAACATCCAGGCTCCTTTATACATATAAGGTAGCCAATTTTTTTAACAGAGTGGATTTACAGGTGGAAGTAATGGACCATTTTCTACTATTTGTTAAATGTTAGCTGTTTCCAATTTTACTGGAAACATTTATTAACACTACTACATTATTTTGACTCTCAAACTAATCTTCTTTTAATATATCCCATAGTCTTTTTTTTTCTATTCACTATTTTGTTTCAAGCCTCTTTGAAATACTTGCATTGGATTGTATGCCTTTATAATACTATCTAAGCTCCAAGAAAGTAGAAACTATGGCATCTATCAACTTTGGAACTTTTTAACAAATTTCTGTACATAAAATATTTCTAATAAAGACTTGCTTATTCTCAAGCCATTCCACAACATAATAGTGGAAAAATGTTAAATCAGAGCAACTAGGCTTGAATCCAAACTTTATTATTTATTTCTTTTGGTCAAATCACTTATCATATCTGGACTTCATTTTACTGTTATTTAATAGGAAGAAATTGAACTATATGATCTCTGAAGTTCTGTCCTGGCAAAAATGCTTCACAAAATAATCTATTCAAAAAATGGCCCACTGTTTCTACTTCCCACATATGGTTTTAAAACTAGCACAAATACAGAGAATGGTATAGGTTGTAATACTCTTTAATATGTGCTGTGGATTTGTAATGTTTACTATCTTACAAATTTATGTGTCCTCAGAAGAGAAGCTTGCCTATGGCTGACTACTCCAGCTTTCTGTACAGAAACCTCCTATTTAATGTAGGTATTCTAATAGCTGCTTAATTAGCAAACTCTGGCAATCACACTAGACTCCTGGATCCCTGAGTGAGAATCCTATGCCGACAGTAAAGTTGCATCTGGCACACTATTGTCTGCACTGCACCCTAACTCCTTGCCAGAATTGGGTTATTGGGTTTGGGCATAGTTTTGTTTGTTTGTTTCATCCTACTGTTTACTATGCCAATTAAAATATTTTTTTTTCTTTTACCCTTCCTCCTTATTTAATTTCAGCATCCCCACACCCTCTTTTAGCTATTATTCTTCCACAGGCTCTGCTTGATCTATAGCCACTATCATTCTCTCCAAGAAACTTTCTTCAATAAGAAGCCTAACAGAAGTCAGTAAATTGGGCAGGAGTCAGTTAGAGGCATGAGTATTCTCCTACTTCGTGGAATTTAATATTTCACCAGATTGAAATCCTCCATTATTATTGGCTTAAGGAGTAAGGATGTTATGTCTGATCAAATTTAGATCTGCTATCCATTCACAGTAACATCATTCCACTTATAAATCCTAGCAGTTTTTAGAAAGCTGCATGGATTTATACAGTTTATCTCTTCTTATGTCACAGAAAAGTCTTATAATTTTCCTTTTGGTCTTAGAATTGAAAAATTTCTTTATTCATCAAGGAGTCATATGGGGTTCATGTACTATATGTAAACCCATAGACTTTTACACTTACAGTCAACCTTCAATGCTGAGTGTTTTTGTTGTCTTGATTGGCTACTAGTATGAGGAAGATCTCCAAGTTCTGATTAGATTCTGAGGTCATTTACTTCTATAGGGCATTGATTATGGGTTCCAAATGAACTAATTTTCTTAATAAATATTAGCCAATTGAAGTATTCTAAAGTCCCAGAAAATACTCTTAGCGGGAGAAATGAAGAATAGTTTGTTTTGCTTGAGAACCAATAAAAAAATGTCTCAGAAACTAGAGCAGTGTTTTGTTGCATCATGATTCAGGACACAGAATTGTTGTTATCCTGGACAACAAAGGTTAAAAGCTGAAGAAATTGCTTAGATTTTCATTCAATTTTATCTCCATATTCTCAAGAGTCATGTCATAGCTTGGTCACTTGACAAATTTATTCAATAGATATATCAGTAAACTGACTTGAATCACAGTAAATCTTGCACTTTTTTCCCTGTATGGCCAAAAAATACAGTGGTTGGTATCATTTTTCAAAATCTAAAACATAAAAGTTTGAAGTGCTATGTTGCTCAATCTGTTTCATCAACAAAATGCATTTTACCAAGCTCTGGGACCTTGTTGTTTAGTATCAAACTTTGCAGGCTTTATTTCAAGTTTATCAATTTTTCATGAAGCCTCAAAAAGAAATATTTCCCCAAAATTTAAAAAAGAAACAAGTTGTATTTTTATTTTATTATTATTTACACCTGTAGTTTCATGCATTCTCTTAATGTGATTACATGTCCATTCTCTTATTCAATTTTATATCTTGTTCTTTTTATAGAAGGCTCAGTGATAACACTGTATTGCATGTGATATCCACATTCCTTACGACTTCTAACAATTCAAGGAAATTCCAACCTGATTTTGATAAGAATGGGAACTGACCTCAACTGTTCAGCCAAGATATAGGTACAAGCCAAAGTTCTGAACTCTGCTAATCATAAAATGTATTTGCAATAGAAGATATTATATGATGAATCCAGAAAGATTCTTCTTCCTAGTCACCAATCGATCATAACCAAGCACACACATTGAGATTAGATACAAATCCCTTAAATGCAAACATTAAAATAATGTTTAAAAATTAATAGTAGGACATGATAGAAAGATAACTAGCCATCAAATCAGTACACATATATAATCAATGACTATAATGGTGGTGGTGGGAATAATAATCATTAGATCATAGTATCATTGATTTTCTGATGAAAAGACAAGAGCTAAACAAACAAACAAACAAAAAAAAAGGCCTCCAAATATAGGACTCAAGAAAAAGCAAAAAAGTTTAAAAGAACTCTTGAGAACTGTATTTCTGTTATGGGTATACATAGAAAATGCATGTATAATTTGACTTTACTGTTATAATACATAAAAGGAAATAGAGGTGGAAAGGGGATTGCACCAGGAAAAAAGGGAAAAGTGGAGGTAAAGTGAGGGAAATTACATCTGATAAAGAGGCAAAGGAAACTTATTATATATGAGGGAAACAAGGGAAGGGGATGAACACTGTAAATCTTACTCTTATCAGATTTGGCTCAAAGAAAATATAATATGCAATGAAGAGGAAATTAGAGCAATAATTAGGAGTTATTTTGCCCAACTTTATACCAATAAACTTGATAACCTAAGTGAAATGGAGGAATACCTGCAAAAATATAGATTGCCCAAATTAATAGAAGAGGAAATAAATGATTTGAATAGTTCTATTTTAGAAAAAAATAGAATAAGCTATTAATCAACTTCCCCCCAAAAAAATCCCCAGGACCAGATGGATTTATATATGAATTCTACCAAAGATTTACAGAACAATTAATTCCAATATTATATAAACTATTTGAAAAAATAGGAAATGGAGGACTCCTACCAAATTCCTTTTATGACACAAACATAATACTGATACCTAAACCAGTTAGGACAAAAACAAAGGAAGAAAATTATTGATTAGTCTCCCTAATGAATACTGATGCAAAAATCTTAAATAAAATATTAGCAAAGAGATTACAGAAAATCATCCCCCAGATAATATACCATGACCAAGTAGGATTTATATCAGAAATGCAGGATTGGTTCAATATTAGGAAAACTATTAGCATAATTGACTATATCAGGACCAAATTAACAAAAAATGTGATCATCTCAATAGATGCAGAAAAAGCATTTGATAAAATTCAATTCTCATTCCTACTAAAAACACTAGAGAGTATAAGAATAAATGGACTTTTCCTTAAAATAGTAACATCTATTTAAACCCATCAGTAAGCATCATATGTAATGGGGATAAACTGGAGCCAGTCCCAGTAAGATCAGGGGTGCAACAATGCTGTCTACTATCACTATTTCTATTCAATAATATATTGGAAATGCTAGCTTTGGCAATAAGAGATGAAAAAGAGATTAAAAGAATTAGCATAGGTAATGAGGAAACCAAACTATCACTCTTTGCAGATGATAGAATGGTATACTTAGAGAATCCAGAGAATCAGCTAAAATGTTATTAGAAATAATCCACAACTTTAACAAAGTTTCAGGATACAAAATAAATGTACATAAATCATCAGCATTTGTATACTTCACTATCAAAATCCAACAGCAAGAGACACAAAGAGAAATTCCATTTAAAATAACTGTCAATAGTATAAAATATTTGGGAATCTATCTGCCAAGGGAAAGTCAGGAACTATATGAGCAAAACTACCAAATACTTTCCACACAAATAAAGTCAGATCTAAACAATTGCAAAAATATCAAATGCTCTTGGATAGGTGGAGTGATTGCAATAAAGATGACTATACTACCTAAACTAACCTGTTTATTTAGTACTATACCAATCAAACTCCCAAGAAACTATTTTACTGATCTAGAAAAAGTAACAACAAAATTCATCTGGAAGAACAAAAGATCATGAATTTCAAGGAAACTAATGAGAAGAAAAATCAAATGAAGGTGGCCTAGCTGTACCTGATCTAAAAATATATTATAAAGCAGCAGTCATCAAAACCATTTGGTACTGACTAAGAAATAACTAGTTGATCAGAACAAAATAGTCAATGACTAAAGCAATCTAATGTTTGACAAACCTAAAGACCCCATATTTTGGCATGAGAATTCACTATTTGACAAAAAGTGCTGAGAAAATTGAAAACTAGTATGGCAGAAACTAGGCATTGACCCACACTTGACACTGTATACCAAGGTAAGGACAAAGTATGTTCATGATCTAGACATAAAGAACAATATTATAAACAAATTAGAATATGGGATAATTTACCTCTCAGACCTGTGGAGGAGTAAGAAATTTGTGACCAAAGAAGAACTAGAGATCATTATTAATCACCAAATAGATAAATTTGATTATATTAAGTTTAAAAGATTTTGTACAAACAAAACTAATGCAGACAAGATTAGAAGGGAAGCAATTAAGTAGGAAGACATTTTTACATTCAAAGGTTCTGATAAAGGCCTTATTTCTAAAATATATAATTGACTCAAATTTATAAGAAATCAAGCCATTCTCCATTTGATAAATGGTCAAAGGATATGAACAGACAATTTTCAGATGAAGAAATTGAAACTATTTCCAGTCATATGAAAAGGTGCTCCAAATCACTACTGATCAGAGAAATGCACAGTAAGATAACTCTGAGATACTACTACACACCTTTCAGATTGGTTAAGATGACAGGAAAAGTTCATGATAAATGTTGGAGGGAATGTAGGAAAACTGGGACACTGATACACTGTTGGTGGAATTGTGAACAAATCCAACCATTCTGGAGAGCAGTTTGGAACTATGCTCAAAAAGTTATCAAAATGTGCATACCCTTTGATGCAGCAATGCTCCTGCTTGGCTTATATCCCAAAGAGATCTTAAAACTGGGAAAGGGACCCACTTGTGCAAAAATGTCTGTGGCAACCCTATTTGTAGTGGCTGAATGGATGCCTATTAGCTGGAGAATAGATGAATAAATTATGGTATATGAATGATATGGAATATTATTGTTCTGTAAGAAACGACCAGCAGGATGATTTTAGAAAGGCCTGGGGAGACTTACATGAACTGATGCTAAGTGAAATGAGCAGAATCAGGAGATCATTACACATGATAACAAGACTATATGACAATCAATTCTGATGCATGTGGCTCTCTTCAACAATAAAATGATTCAAACCAGTTCCAATTCAATGATGAAGAGAGCCATATACACCCAGAAAGAGGACCATGGGAACTGAGTATGGAGCACAACATAGCATTTTCACTCTTTCTGTTGATGGTTGCTTGCATTTTATTTTGTTTCTCAGGTTTTTTTTTCCTTTTTGATCCAATTTTTCTTGTGTAGCGAGGTAACTGTATAAATATATATATTGGATTTAACATATATTTTAACATATTTAGCATGTATTGGACTACCTGCCATCTAGAGGTGGGGTTGGAGGGAAAGAGGGAAAAAAATTGGAACAGAATGTTTTGCAAGGGTTAAAGCTATAATATAAAACTCCAAAACTCCACACTTCAATTGGAGGACCCCAGAAAATATGGATCATCATTTGGATCATCAAATCATTTTTTTGTCTTTTCTGCCAAATAAATCTGAATCTACCAGTTAAACTTGCAAGCATTATCTGGTTGGCACACTGACATTTGAGGTTCGTGATGCCAATCACACTTATTCCAAGGCCCTTCCTATTTAACTTGAACATTTCACTTTCTTCTTTTGACCATAAAAAGAGGGTAATGGGAAAAGGTTCTCTGAGGTTTATCATTCTATGTTTATGACCTCTAGCTACCTACATAGTCAAACACAGGGAAAACAATTCAAATAAATCAAAGATCAGAGAATTTCTGTGCTAAAAATGTATTGTCCTTTTCTAGGTGACACATCAGAAGTAGGACACAGATTTTATGCAACACTTAAAACAAATTACATGGACTTTTTGAAAACATATGTATGATTGGAGATGTTAGTCAAATAACATTTATTAAGCACTTATTAAATTTATTATTTACTTTCTGTAAGACATTATCTTAAGTTCTCAAGATATCCTAAAAAAGTAGTCAGACTTTGTTCTCTTTTTAACCTTTGCTGATTTATGATATGACTGGGAAAAAAAAGAAAATAACTGCTCTTTAATTACAGTTATTACAAATAGAAAAAGAAGCTGAAAAGATGAGTTAACTGAAAATTCGCAATTGTTTAGTAAGTGAGGTATCAGAAGGAAAACCCTTCAGTTGTCAATGGGTACCAATATGTCTCAAAATATATTTCCAATTTTTCTTTCAAAGATAATATTATAATAGGTATGAGGAAAAATAATCTCCCCTCCATGATCTACATGGAAGAAGAGTCAATAAAAATGATCAGCAAACATCCTAAATGTTAACTTTGTTTCTTTGAGCAGCCTCTTCAAACTTTCAAACTGTTAGGAAGCTTCCTAAAATAAACCTTCCATCAGCTCCAGTTAACACTTTTGTCTGAGAAGAAAAAAAAAAAAATATATATATATATATATATATATACACACACACACATAAATGTACTGCCTACAAGCAGTTAAAAAAATCAAAACTACTGCAGACTCAAGAAGCATCTCTATAGGGAGTCCTTGCAAACAGCAACATAAGTCCCCATGCAAATCCACTTCTGTCAGCTATGTCAGAGATGCCAAAAACAGGCACAATAAATATACTGTATATAGATATAAAACAGCAATGATGTCACACTACAGGATTTATAAGTCTCTCAAATCCTTACTTACAACTTGGACAATGCAAAGACCAAATACTCCCTATAAGTGTGTCTATCTACCACAGGGACATGAAAGAAAAGACAAGAAGCAAAGAAAGGAGAGTAGAGGAGAGAGGATGCAAGAAGAGATGGAGGGGAGAAGAAGGGAGGACAGAAGAGGGAGGAGAGAGGAGGACAAAAGACAGGGGAGAAAAGAGGAGAGGAGAGAAAGGGAAGGAAGAGGAGAAGAAAGAGGAGAGAGAGAGGAAAGAGAAAAGGAAAGGAAAGAAGGGGAGAAGGAGAAAGTAGATGGAAGGAAGAGGAGGAGAGGGGAAAAAAGAGGAGGGAAGGAAGGGAGAAGGAGGAAGGAAGGAAAAGAGGAGAAAAGACAGGGAAGGGAGGGGCAGGGAGAGGAAAAGAGTGAGGAGAAAGAAGCAGAAAGTAGATAGAAAGGAGGAGAGGAGATTGGAGAAAAGAGGAGAGGAAGAAAAGGAAGGGAGAGAGGGGGGAAAGAAAAGGTAAAGATAAAAAATAGAAGAAAGGAGAGGGAAGGGGAAAGTGAGCAGAGAAGAAAGGAGGGGAGAGAAAAGGAAAGAAGGGAGGGGCTAAGGAAGAGGAAAGGGAAAGGAGAGAATAGGGGAGAGGATAGGAAAGGAGGCAGAAAGGAGGGGAGGGGAAAACAAGAGAAGGGAGAGAGGAAGGAGAAAAGAGAGAAAAGGAAAGATTGTTTATGAAGAGAAGAATTCATTTGAAAAAGAAACACACAGTCTCCTAGAATGTGTGTTATTCACTATATGTTGCTTTCCCAAGGAATAAGCTATCAAAAAGGAAAAGTAGTTATTAGATTTACCATCTGGTAGATTCCCTTTGCAGTCATATGGGGGCATCCTATAAGCATTAGTTACATTATCCTATGCCATGTTACTTGCTCTGTGCCCAGATCAGTGCTTTGAGCCGGGACACTTGGCGACAGCAATGCTGCCCGTAGTGAGGTGGGGGCCCTCTCAGACACGGAGCCCTCAGGCTCCATCTCTCTTGGTGCTCATGGAAATGCCATCGCTAGGTCTGTGATTAGGAGGCAGTGGCATTGGCCCAGTATCACAGCTAGTTTGGGCACTGTTCTGTTGCCAACCCTCTGGTTCAGCTGGCCATTCCATTGAGCCCACATGCTGATTACCCTCAGACTCCTCCTTTCGTGAAGTACTTCTGCCGACTTTAAAGATGCCTGTCTCAAGAGGAGGGAGTGAAAGAAATCCTGGCCCACACAGCCTGACTGTCCCTTCATGAACATCTATTGAAACTGATTGATCTAATGCCTTGCATCTGCCAAGCTGTCATTCAAGCCAGAGGGGATTTGGACAGAGACAAGGCAAGCATTGTAAAAAAATGAGTTTGCGATTTAGTTTATTGAGCTTGCCTTGAACTCCTAGGTACAGTTAAACGGAAAACCTTGTTTCCTGAAAAACAACTTTACTAAATGGGAAAATGCACTCTAGAAGGAAGGAGTGGATTTTTTCCCTTGATTTGTGCCTGAAATGTAAGAGAGGGGGGGGAAATCCCAGCTGTCTGCTGCATTGTGTGAACATATACATGCATTTAAATTACTTATATCATTACTTACAGATGTAATTGTGAAATATGTTCTTTTTGCATTCAAAATTAGGGACTGAACAGATGGTGAAAGCTCAGTTTAAAGCAATATGTCCATTAAAATAACCCATACTGTTGGTGTTTAGTGTAACAACAGCATAGAGTTCATTATAGCAGGGTCCTTATAGCGACTGCTTGCTCTAGCAGGCGGTAGGAGCCAGGATAGCTCCCAACCACAGGTGACTCTTATTTGGACAGTTTTGCGCTTTACCTGCCACCCTGCTGACCAAGAAGCTGTTGGTCTATAGAGTAGAGCCTCAGTTGCATCGCTTAGTCTATTGCTGTAGAATTGAAGAGTCAATAAAAAAGAGCTGACATCCACCAATGGTTTGCTCCTGTTTTCCTGTTTTCCTCTACCAGCCAGATGTGCTGAAATGTGTATTTCCAGATGCATCACCTCCAACTGTGTAATATTATTCCTGTTGTAAGTAATTGTCTTGGTTAATGAGCTCTGGGGTCACACTCACAGGCTAATAGTTTAGGCGATGAATGTTCTCTCTTGCTGGAAGTCAGCAAGATCCTGAGGACAATCAGAGAGAATATGTAGGAGTGGTCAGAGTTGCCTGGTTTCATCTGAACAAAGCAGAGACCAGGTATCACCGATTTAATACCTTTCCAGCCAATAAAAAGTATCTGGGTGGAGTCAGCTATTTCAAGTTTTATCCACTATTCATTAAAGTTTAGTCTTCTTTTGAAGGAAGGAGAATAGGTACCCTATAAATCATAAATGTATAATTTCCATTTATGGAATAGTGCCAGCATCAGGGTGACTTGGAATCCAACAGCAAAGAAACAAGCACAGAAAATAGAGAAGGCAAAAGTGGTCAGTAAGAAATTCTTAATAAGTCTTATCAGGAATCTCCATGTTTTCTGATATGGTGTAGCCATTGTAACTAGAGATTGTTCAAGTCCCATAAGCAGACCTGAGCTGAGCAGCCAGCATCATATTATTAATTATTGATTATTGCACATAGGCAAACAAGAAGTCAAAGAACTTGGAACATTTAGCAAGACAGCATGAGATTTGGAGTAGATGCAAACCTTGTTGTTGTTGTTGTTGTTGTTTATATTTTGTTCTTTTATTTCTTTTATTTTGTCCAGCTTATATAAGTGTTATACTAGAAACCCAGCAGTTCACTGATACTACATGTGTGGACTTGCACAAAACTTTTACCCTCCTAACGTCTCAGTTTTTTCATTTATAAAATGTGACCATTGAGTTCTCTTTCAGCTCTAAAACTTATGAACTCTCGGATCAGAACCAACAGTCACACCCAACAGGCAACTAGCCAAAGCTTTTTTCCCTTGGTAACAATGTGTGGGCAACTAACGATAGTTACAATTCCACTGGAGAATATTAAACCTAAAACTTTCCATATCTGGAAGTATGGAAATGAATTAAATCCTTTCTGGTTTTATGCTATGTTAGCTTTCTTGCTGGAGGCACTCATTAACTCTGAATTTCACAAATACAAGCTGATTTCCTTGTTTGGGGAAAAGGTTAAAGTTCGAAAGGAATGTTTCTTTAATCTCTGATTTATTAAAGGGGATGAAGCATTCTTAGGATTAAATAATTTAAGAAGAAATGCAGGAAAAATTTTTAAAAGTATTTAAGAGGGCAGAGAGGAAACAAAAGCATACTCTTAGTGAATTGAGAAATGGGACATAGAGTAAAAGAGAAGAAAGTTTGAACAAATAGAGCTATACAATATGTATGAGGCTTTCTCCATGCAGGGAAGATCTAAACATTCTGAAAAAGCAGCAGAATCCCATGGCCCACGGGAGGCATGGGTCATCATTTTCCTCATCTATAAAACATGGATCATGTCTTTCTATCTCAATATCCCTCTCTTTAGGAATATTGATAAGATCAAATGCTCAAAATAAAGTGAATTTTTGCCTAGTAGAAAAAGCACTAGATAAAGAAAATGAAACTATAGATATATATGCTTATTCTTCTATTTACTCTTTGTATGACCTTGTGTGTCATAGGGCTTCAATTTCCTGATCTGGGAAATGAATTCTTTGGATCAGAACAAATAATCTCTATGTTTCCTTCCAATTCTATGATTTTATAAGTATAATATTCATTTTTCATGTTTTGTGTTGTTTCCCTCTGTAAAGTGTTTGGAAAATATAGCCACAATAGGAGGACTAAAGTGAGAGATTAACTTCTGCAATTCATGAAGGCAATTTTCAAATTTTTAAAAATATTTTATTTTTTTCCAATTACATGTTACAATTTAACAGTTTTTTTATGTTGAATTCCAAATTTTCTTCCTCCTTTCCTCACGACCTCTCTTTGAGAAAGCAAGCAATTTAATATGTTATACGTGTACAATCAAGCAAAACATATTTCCCTAATAGGTTGTGAAAGGAAATACTTATTTAAAAGTGATAAAAGTAAAAAAAGCAAAACAAAATTTGTTTCAATCTGCATTCAGAATATATTAGTTCTTTCTCTGGAGGTAAATAACATTTTTTTTACTATGTCATTTGCAATTATCTTGGATTGTTGTCTTGCTGAGAATAGCTGTCATTCACAGTCGTACAATATTGATATTATTTTATACGCCATTCTTTTTATATGTCTCACTTCACCTTGCATCAGTTTGTATAAGTCTTTTATTGTTTTTCTAAAAGAATTCTGCTTGTTATCTCTTGTAGCACAGTACTATTCTATCACAATCATATGCCATAACTCATTCAGCTATTCTACTCACTTGATGGGCATCCCCTCAGTTTCTGATACTTTGCCACCATAAAACAGCTGCTATAAGTATTTTTTGTATATGTAGGTCTTTTTTCTCTTTAAAAAAAAATCTCAGAGGTCTTTTTTCTCTTTAAAAAAAATGCAGACATTGATCTAGTGGTGATATTGCTAGGTTAAAGGAAATGCATAGTTTTATGGAGAAATCATGAAGGCAATTTTGATAGGAGAGGCAAAGTAAAAGAGGACATTTGGTCAGTTATATAGAGACAAAACTAAGACTTGCTATGGAATGGGTAGTAGTAATAGGAAATTTTGAGGACATAGAAGACATTGCTTATAAAGTAGGCTCCAAAAAGTAAATACTGTATCTGACACAAACATTGCTTTTTTTGTCCCTATGTTGAGCAGCCATCCTGGTATTGTACTCAATTATAGTCCATTTGAGTCCACTACAATTAATCTTTGATGTTTACCTGAAATTTTTCTTGGTTCTTATATGTCAGATTTTATTTGGCTTTTTTTCCTCCAAAAAGCCCCGAAAGTCTGGCAATTCACTGAATGTCCATTATTTTGCATTCAGAATTATACTTAACCCTGCTAGATTTAATATTTTCAGCCACACCTCTCATTATTTTGATTTTCAATTATAGTATTCCAAGGCCTATGATTTTTATTATTGCTGCTGATAGGTCTTGCAAATTCTAAATGTGGTTCTAGCACATTTGAATTTTTGTTTGTTTGTTGTTGCTTATAAAATTTTCTGTTTGATCTGGGGGTTTCAATATTTAGCACTGATTTTCCTGTAGGTTTTCCTTTTAGGACCTCTTTCAGGTGGTTCTTGGTGAGTTTTTCCTCTTCCTACTTTTACCTCTTGCTCTAACATTTCAAAACAAATTTCTTTAATCATTTCTTAAATTATCATATCATGGGGCAGCACCAAATCTGGACTCAGAAGGATCAGAATTTAATTCTGGTGCCAGATGCTTACTACTAGCTGTGTGGCCCGGGATATTACCCTCAATTGACTCTCAAATTTAAAAAAAAATTTATAACATGATTATTTTTGGTCATAGCTTTCAGATCATCCAATTTTTCACAATTCTTATTTCATTACATCATATGACAAAAATTGTTCAGCCATTCTCCAATTGATGAGTATCCTCTCAGTTTCCAGTATTTTACCAGTCCAATTATTCTTGTTTTCTTTTCTTGATCCACTCTCCAAATCTGTTGGCTTTCTTATGATATACCTCACATTCTCTTCTATTTTTTTCATTCTTTATATTTTGTTTTATTCTTTATATTTTAAAATGTCATTAGTTTTCACTTCCTTAGTTCTAATTTTCTTTTTTTTTTAATTATTAGTTTTTTATTTTTATAATAACTTTTTATTGACAGGACCCATGCCAGGGTAATTTTTTTACAACATTATCCCTTGCACTCATTTCTGTTATGATTTTTCCCCTCCCTCCCTCCACCCCTTCCCCTAGATGGCAAACAGTCCTATATATGTTAAATATGTTGCAGTATATCCTAGATACAATATATGTATGCAGAACCGAACAGTTCTCTTGTTGCACAGGGAGAATTGGATTCAGAAGGTAAAAATAACCGGGAAGAAAAACAAAAATGCAAATAGTTTACATTCATTTCCCAGTGTTCTTTCTTTGGGTGTAGCTGCTTTTGTCCATCATTGATCAATTGAAACTGATTTAGGTCTCTTTGTCAAAGAAATCCACTTCCATCAGAATACATCTTCATACAGTATCATGGTTGAAGTATATAATCTCCTGGTTCTGCTCATTTCACTTAGCATCAGTTCATATAAGTCTCTCCAAGCCCCTCTGTATTCATCCTGCTGGTCATTTCTTACAGAACAATAATATTCCATAACATTCATACACCACAATTTACCCAACTATTCTTTAATTGATGGACATCCATTCATTTTCCAGTTTCTAGCCACTACAAATAGGGCTGTCACAAACATTTTGGCACATACAAGTCCCTTTCCCTTCTTTAGTATTTCTTTGGGATATAAGCCCAGAAGTAACACTGCTGGATCAAAGGGTATGCACAGTTTGATAACTTTTGGGGCATAATTCCAGATTGCTCTCCAGAATGGTTGGATTCATTCATAACTCCACCAACAATGCATCAGTGTCCCAGTTTTCCTGCATCCTCTCCACCATTCATCGTTATTTTTTCCTGTCATCTTAGCCAATCTGACAGGTGTTTAGTGGTATCTCAGAGTTGTCTTAATTTACATTTCCCTGATCAACAGTGATTTGCAACACTCTTTCATATGAGTGGTAATAGTTTCAATTTCATCATCTGAAAATTGTCTATTCATATCCTTTGACCATTTATCAACTGGAGAATAGCTTGATTTCCTATAAATTAGAGTCAATTCTCTATCTATTTTGGAAATGAGGCCTTTATCAGAACCTTTAACTGTGAAGATGTTTTCCCAGTTTGTTGCTTCCCTTCTAATCTTGTTTGCATTAGTTTTGTTTGTACAAAGGCTTTTTAATTTGAAGTAATCAAAATTTTCTATTTTGTGATCAGTAATGGTCTCTAGTTCATCTTTGGTCACAAATTTCTTTCTCCTCCACAAGTCTGAGAGATAAACTATCCTATGTTCCTCTAATTTATTTATAATCTTGTTCTTTATGCCTAAATCATGGACCCATTTTGAGCTTATCTTGGTATTTGGTGTTAAGTGTGGGTCCATGCCTAATTTCTGCCATATTAATTTCCAGTTATTCCAGAAGTTTTTATCAAATAACGAATTCTTATCCCAAAAGTTAGGATCTTTGGATTTGTCAAACACTAGATTGCTATAGTTGACTATTCTGTCTTGTGAACCTAACCTATTCCAACGATCAACTACTCTATTTCTTAGCCAATACCAAATGGTTTTGGTGACTGCTGCTTTATAATGTAGTTTTAGATCAGATTTATTTTTCATCAATTCCCTTGAGATTCTCGACCTTTTGTTGTTCCATATGAATTTTGTTGTTATTTTTTCTAGATCATTAAAATATTTTCTTGGAAGTCTGATTGGTATAGCACTAAATAAATAGATTAGTTTAGGGAGTATTGACATCTTTATTATATTTGCTCGGCCTATCCAAGAGCACTTAATATTTTTCCAATTATTTAAGTCTGATTTTATTCATGTGGAAAATTTTTTGTAATTTTGTTCCTATAATTCCTGACTTTCTTTTGGTAGATAGATTCCCAAATATTTTATGCTATCAACAGTTATTTTGAATGGAATTTCTCTTTGTATCTCTTGCTGTTGGATTTTGTTGGTGATGTATAAAAATGCTGAAGATTTATGGGGATTTATTCTGCTACTTTGCTAAAGTTATGAATTATTTCTAATAGCTTTTTAGTAGAATCTCTGGGGTTCTCTAGGTATACCTCATATCATCTGCAAAGAGTGATAGTTTGGTTTCCTCATTGCCTACTCTAATTCTTTTAATCTCTTTCTCGACTCTTATTGCAGAGGCTAGTGTTTCTAATACAATATTGAATAATAATGGTGAGAGTGGGCAACCTTGCTTCACTCCAGATCTTACTGGGAAAGGTTCCAGTTTTCCCCATTGCATATGACACTTACTGACGGTTTTAAATATATGCTCCTGACTATTTTAAGGAAAAGTCCATTTATTCCTATACTCTCAAGTGTTTTTATTAGGAATGGATGTTGGATTTTATCAAATGCTTTTTCTGCATCTATTGAAATGATCATATGATTTTTGTTAGTTTGGTTATTGATATAATCAATTATGATAATAGTTTTCTAATATTGAACCAGCCTTGCATTCCTGGCATAAATCCTACTTGGTCATAGTGTATTATCCTGGGGATGATTTTCTGTAATCTTTTTGTTAATATTTTAGTTAAGATTTTAGCATCAATATTCATTAGGGATATTGATCTATAGTTTTCTTTCTCTGTTTTCAGCCTACCTGGTTTAGGTATCAGCACCATGTCTTTGTCGTAAAAGGAGTTTGGTAGGACTCCTTCAATCCCTATTTTTTCAAATAGTTTATTTAGCATTGGAGTTAATTGTTCTTTAAATGTTTGGTAGAATTCACATGTAAATCCATCTGGTCCTGGGGAGTTTTTCTTAGGGAGTTGGTTAATAGCTTGTTCTATATCTTGTTCTGAGATGGGACTGTTTAGGATATTTACTTCTTCCTCTGCTAGTTTGGTCAAGTTATATTTTTGAAGGCATTTTTCCATTTCATTTAAGTTGTCAAATTTATTGGCATAAAGTTGGGCAAAATAACTCCTAATTATTGCTCTAATTTCCTCTTCATTAGTGGAGAGTTCTCCTTTTTCATTTTTAAGACTAACAATTTGATTTTCCTCTTTCCTTTTTTTGATCAGATTTACTAAGGGTTTGTCTATTTTGTTGTTTTTTTCATAGAACCAACTCTTAGTTTTATTAATTAATTCAATAACTTTGTTACTTTCAATTTTATTGATCTCTTTATTTTTAGAATTTCAAGTTTAGTGTTTGACTGGGGGTTTTTTATTTGTTCCTTTTCTAGCATTTTTAGTTGTAAGCCCAACTCATTTACCTTCTCTTTCTCTATTTTATGCAAGTAGGCCTCTAGAGATATAAAATTTCCCCTTATTACTGCTTTGGCTGCATCCCATACATGATGTCTCATTATTATCGTTTTCTTGGGTGAAGTTATTAATTATATCTATGATTTGCTGTTTCACCCAATCATTCTTTAGTATGAGATTATTTAGTTTCCAATTATTTTTTGGTCTACTTTCCCCTGCCTTTTTGTTGAATGTGATTTTCATTGCATCGTGATCTGAAAAGGATGCATTTACTATTTCTGCCTTACTGCATTTGAGTTTGAGGTTTTTATGTCCTAATATATGGTCAATTTTTGTATAGGTTCCATGAACTGCTGAAAAGAAAGTGTATTCCTTTCTGTCTCCATTACATTTTCTCCAGAGATCTATCATATCTAACTTTTCTAGTATTCTATTTACCTCTTTGACTTCTTTCTTATTTATTTTGTGGTTTGATTTATCTAATTCTGAGAGTTCAAGGTTGAAATCTCCCACTATTATAGTTTTGTTGTCTATTTCTTCTTGCAGCTCTCTTAATTTATCTTTTAAGAATTTAGATGCGGGGACTTCCGGTTAAGATGGCGGAGAGGAGGCTCACAGCTGCATAAGCTCCACGCTTTCTCTCACTATCCACTTCATTACAAGCCTCTGAATCAATGCTTGACTGAAAAAAAAACCCACAAAAAGTCACCAAGAGAAGCCATCCTTGAGATTCGCCAAGAAAGGTCGGTCTTCACTGGAGGGCTGGGACGGTTTTAGATCGGGCGCAGGCTGAGGGCAGCGGCAGTGAGAGCACGGGAGCAGACTGGAGAGGGGGTGGGGAGTGATCGCAGCCGTCTCTGCGGGGAGAGCTTCGCTACAGGTTTGCATACTTTGCTCCGGCAGCAAGTCAGCAGCAAGTCAGCAGCCCAGCAGAGAAGCTAAAAACACCGGGGCTGAAGAATACAACCCCAAACAGCTGGAGTCTCTCGGGACCTGGCCGCCCCCCCCCCTTCTCCCCCCCACAGTGACTCAGCACGCTCTGGGATCTCAGAGCGCACGCGCAGCACAGTCCTGCTAGTGCCTCACTGCTGCCCCCTGCAATCTGTAGAGGAAGCTCGATAACATACCCAGCCCCTCCCCCAAAGAAAGACTCCAGTTTTTTCTTCTTTTCTTTGCTAGTTTGTCTCTGATTAATAGACAGAATGAGCAAGAAGCTGAAGAGGACTTTAACCCTTGACAGCTTCTATACAGATAGAGAGCAGACTCTAAATCCTGAGGAGACTAAAAACAGACAGTCCCCAGGTGAATCCCCAAAGGAGGAAATCATCTGTTCCTCAGCACAGATGAACCTCATAGAAGTGATTAAAAAGGCTCTCACAAGGGAGCTAGAAGAAAAATGGGGAAAGCAGAGTGAGGCTTGGCAAAAGGAGAGGGAAGCTTGGGAAAAGGAGAGGGAGGCTTGGCAAAAGAGCCTGGAGAAAGTTAAAGAGAGAGTGGATAAAGAAGTAAAATCCTTGAAAAATAGGATTGGTGAACTGGAAAACAAAATTGGCGAAATGGAAAAAAATTCCACAGAACAAAAGAACTCAATTGGACAATTAGAAAAAGATTTTTAAAAAGTGAGTGAAGAAAATACTTCACTGAAAATCAGAATTGAACAAATGGAATTGAATGACTCGAGGAGACAAGAAGAATCAGTCAAGCAAATCCAAAAAAATCAAACAATGGAGAAAAATGTGAAATACCTTCTGGGGAAGACAACAGATCTGGAAAACAGATCCAGGAGAGACAATCTGAGAATCATTGGACTTCCAGAAAAACATGATGAAAAAAAGAGCCTGGACACTATTCTCCAGGAAATTATCAAAGAGAACTGCCCAGAAGTCATAGGAACAGAGGAAAAAATAAACATTGAAAGGATTCATCGATCTCCCACTGAAAGGGATCCTAAAATCAAAACACCAAGGAATATAGTGGCCAAATGCCAGAACCCTCAGGTGAAGGAAAAAATATTGCAAGTGGCTAGAAAAACCCAATTCAAGTATCAAGGAGCCACAATAAGGATCACCCAGGACCTGGCAGCATCCACATTAAAAGATCGAAGGGCCTGGAATATGATATTCCGAAAGGCTAAGGAACTTGGTATGCAACCAAAAATAACTTACCCAGTGAGAATGAGCATCTTTTTCCAGGGAAGAAGATGGACATTCAACGAAGTAAGCGAATTTCATCTATTTCTGATGAAAAAACCAGAACTTAACAAAAAGTTTGATCTACTAATATAGAACTCAAGAGAAATCTAAAAAGGTAAAGACTAATCTTGGGAACTATATTTTGACTATATAGATGTATAAAGAATATATGTATACCTTGTTCTAGAAATTGATGTGGAAAGGACATTGTATCAGAAAAAGGGTAAAGTGGGGGTAGTACATCTCATGAAGAGGCAAAGGAAACCTATTATATCTGAGAGAAAGAATGGAGGGGGATGAATATAGTGGGTATCTTACTGCCTTCAGAATTGGCTTTAAGTGAAAAATCTTAAGACATATTCAATCTATGGTGAAACTTCTCCCACCTCATTGAAAAGTGAGAAGGGAAAAGTGAAAAGGGAAGGAATAGGCTAAGCGGAAGGGAATACGGGAACTGGGAGGGAAAGGGGTAAGATAGGGGGAGGAAATCTAAGGTGGGGGGAGGGATACTAAAAAGGGAGGGCTGGGAGAAGCAAGTGGGGCTCACAAGCTTAATACTGGGAAGGGGGGGGGAAAGGGAAAGAAGGGAGAAAAGCATAAACCGGGGTTAACAAGATGGCAAGCAATACAGAATTGGTCCTTCTAACCATAAACGTGAACGGGGTAAACTCCCCCATAAAGAGGAAGCGGTTAGCAGAATGGATTAAAAGCCAGAATCCTACAATATGTTGTTTACAGGAAACACACCTGAAGCGGGGAGATACATGCAGGTTAAAAGTAAAAGGTTGGAGCAAAATCTACTATGCTTCAGGTGAAGTCAAAAAAGCAGGGGTAGCCATCCTGATCTCAGATCAAGCTAAAGCAAAAATTGATCTAATTAAAAGAGATAAGGAAGGGCACTATATCTTGCTAAAGGGTAGCATGGATAATGAAGCACTATCTATATTAAACATATATGCACCAAGTGGGGTAGCATCTAAATTCTTAAAAGAGAAACTAAGAGAGCTGCAAGAAGAAATAGACAGTAAAACTATAATAGTGGGAGATCTTAACCTTGCACTCTCAGAATTAGATAAATCAAACCACAAAATAAATAAGAAAGAAGTCAAAGAGGTAAATAGAATACTAGAAAAGTTAGATATGATAGATCTCTGGAGAAAATGTAATGGAGATAGAAAGGAATACACTTTCTTTTCAGCAGTCCATGGAACCTATACAAAAATTGACCATATATTAGGACATAAAAACCTCAAACTCAAATGCAGTAAGGCAGAAATAGTAAATGCATCCTTTTCAGACCACGATGCAATGAAAATTACATTCAACAAAAAACCAGGGGGAAGTAGACCAAAAAATAATTGGAAACTAAATAATCTCATACTAAAGAATGATTGGGTGAAACAGCAAATCATAGACATAATTAATAACTTCACCCAAGAAAACGATAATAATGAGACATCATACCAAAATGTATGGGATGCAGCCAAAGCGGTAATAAGGGGAAATTTCATATCTCTAGAGGCCTATTTGTATAAAATAGAGAAAGAGAAGGTCAACGAATTGGGTTTGCAACTAAAAATGCTAGAAAAGGAACAAATTAAAAACCCCCAGTCAAACACTTAACTTGAAATTCTAAAAATAAAAGGAGAGATCAATAAAATTGAAAGTAAAAAAACTATTGAATTGATTAATAAAACTAAGAGTTGGTTCTATGAAAAAACCAACAAAATAGACAAACCCTTAGTAAATCTGATTTAAAAAAGGAAAGAGGAAAATCAAATTGTTAGTCTTAAAAATGAAAAGGGAGAACTCACCACTAACGAAGAGGAAATTAGAGCAATAATTAGGAGTTACTTTGCCCAACTTTATGCCAATAAATTTGACAACTTAAATGAAATAGAAAAATACCTCCAAAAATATAGCTTGCCCAAACTAACAGAGGAAGAAGTAAATATCCTAAACAGTCCCATCTCAGAAAAAGAAATAGAACAAACTATCAATCAACTCCCTAAGAAAAAAACCCCAGGACCAGATGGATTTACATGTGAATTCTACCAAACATTTAAAGAACAATTAATTCCAATGTTATATAAACTATTTGAAAAAATTGGGATTGAAGGAGTCCTACCAAACTCCTTTTATGACACAGACATGGTACTGATACCTAAACCAGGTAGGCTGAAAACAGAGAAAGAAAATTATAGACCAATCTCCCTAATGAATATTGATGCTAAAATCTTAAATAAAATATTAGCAAAAAGATTACAGAAAATCGTCACCAGGATAATACACTATGACCAAGTAGGATTTATACCAGGAATGCAAGGCTGGTTCAATATTAGGAAAACTATTAGCATAATTGACTATATCAATAACCAAACAAACAAAAACCATATGATCATCTCAATAGATGCAGAAAAAGCATTTGATAAAATCCAACATCCATTCCTAATAAAAACACTTGAGAGCATAGGAATAAATGGACTTTTCCTTAAAATAGTCAGGAGCATATATTTAAAACCTTCAGTAAGCATCATATGCAATGGGGAAAAACTGGAACCTTTCCCAGTAAGATCTGGAGTGAAGCAAGGTTGCCCACTATCACCATTATTATTCAATATTGTATTAGAAACAACTAGCCTGTGCAATAAGAGTCGAGAAAGAGATTAAAGGGCAATGAGGAAATCAAACTATCACTCTTTGCAGATGATATGATGGTATACCTAGAGAACCCCAGAGATTCTACTAAAAAGCTATTAGAAATAATTCATAACTTTAGCAAAGTAGCAGGATACAAAATAAATCCCCATAAATCCTCAGCATTTTTATACATCACCAACAAAATCCAACAGCAAGAGATACAAAGAGGAATTCCATTCAGAATAACTGTTGATACCATAAAATATTTGGGAATCTATCTACCAAAGGAAAGTCAGGAATTATATGAGCAAAATTACAAAAAAGTTTCCACACAAATAAAGTCAGACTTAAATAATTCGAAAAATATTAAGTGCTCTTGGATAGGCCGAGCGAATATAATAAAGATGACAATACTCCCTAATCTATTTATTTAGTGCTATACCAATCAGACTTTCAAGAAAATATTTTAATGATCTAGAAAAAATAACAACAAAATTCATATGGAACAATAAAAAGTCGAGAATCTCAAGGGAATTAATGAAAAAAAAATCAAATGAAGGTGGCCTAGCTGTACCTGATCTAAAATTATATTATAAAGCAGCAGTCACCAAAACCATTTGTTATTGGCTAAGAAATAGATTAGTTGATCAGTGGAATAGGTTAGGTTCACAAGACAGAATATTCAACTATAGCAATCTAGTGTTTGACAAACCCAAAGATCCTAACTTTTGGGATAAGAATTCATTATTTGATAAAAACTGCTGGGATAACTGGAAATTAGTATGGCAGAAATTAGGCATGGACCCACACTTAACACCGAATACCAAGATAAGATCAAGATGGGTCCATGACCTAGACATAAAGAACAAGATTATAAATAAATTAGAGGAACATAGGATAGTTTATCTCTCAGATTTGTGGAGGAGAAAGAAATTTGTGACCTAGATGAACTAGAGACCATTACCGATCACAAAATAGAAAATTTTGATTATATCAAATTAAAAGGCCTTTGTACAAACAAAACTAATGCAAACAAGATTAGAAGGGAAGCAACAAACTGGGAAAACATCTTCACAGTTAAAGGTTCTGATAAAGGCCTCATTTCCAAAATGTATAGAGAACTGACTCAAATTTATAAGACATCAAGCCATTCGCAAATTGATAAATGGTCAAAGGATATGAATAAACAATTTTCAGATGATGAAATTGAAACTATTACCACTCATATGAAAGAGTGTTCCAAATCACTGTTGATCAGAGAAATGTAAATTAAGACAACTCTGAGATACCACTACACACCTGTCAGATTGGCTAAGATGACAGGAAAAAATAACGATGAATGTTGGAGGGGATGCGGGAAAACTGGGACACTGATGCATTGTTGGTGGAGTTATGAATGAATCCAACCATTCTGGAGAGCAATCTGGAATTATGCCCCAAAAGTTATCAAACTGTGCATACCCTTTGATCCAGCAGTGTTACTTCTGGGCTTATATCCCAAAGAAATACTAAAGAAGGGAAAGGGACCTGTATGTGCCAAAATGTTTGTGGCAGCCCT
>MU174340.1:49585817-49638418 GCA_016696395.1 Antechinus stuartii
ACCTAACTGAGTTTCAATTGATAAATGACGGACAAAAGCAGCTACACCCAAAGAAAGAACACTGGGAAACGAATGTGAACTATCTGCATTTTTGCTTTTCTTCCCGGGTTATTTATACCTTCTGAATCCAATTCTCCCTATGCAACAAGAGAACTGTTCGGTTCTGCAAACATATATTGTATCTAGGATATACTGCAACATATCCAACATATAAAGTACTGCTTGCCATCTAGGGGAGGGGGTGGAGGGAGGGAGGGAAAAAAAAATCGGAACAGAAACGAGTGTCAATATAAAGTAATTATTAAATAAATACTAAATTAAAAAAAAATAAAAATAATAAAAAAAATAAAAGAATTTAGATGCTACACCACTTGGTGCATATATGTTTAATATTGTTATTGCTTCATTATCTATGCTATCCTTTAGCAAGATATAGTACCCTTCCTTATCTCTTTTAATTAGATCAATTTTTGCTTTTGCTTGATCTGAGATCAGGATGGCTACCCCTGTTTTTTTGTCTTCACTTGAAGCATAGTAGATTTTGCTCCAATTTAGTTCTAATTTTCAGAATAATTTTCTTCCTTAAGGCTCTAGATTTCCTATTCTAGATGCTCGACTTTCATTTTTAATGTTTGTTTTTTGGTTTTTGTGATTTTTTTTTTAGTTTTTCCTCAATCTCCCTCATCTGATTTTAAAATCTTTTTTTGAGTTCTTCAATGAATTCTTTTTTGAGCAGTTAGCCATTTAACATTATCCTTTGGGATGGGAAGGGTGATTTTTTATTACAGTATCCTCCCTTGAAGATGATACCTGATCTGCCCTATTTCCAATAGTAATTTCCCATGGTTGGGTTCTTTCTCTTTTGCTATCTCTTTTTTTCCCAATTATTAGGATAATCATCTCTAGTCCTGTGGTGGAAGAGACAGTGCCTTTGACTTCAGGTCCTTCTCTAGTTCTCTTCTCTGCCCTGGAACCCCAACCTAAGAATTCTTCCTTGCTGTGAAGTTCCTGTAGCTGGCAGCACTGCTGCCCTTGCTTCTGTACTCACCCATTATATAGTGGTACCTTTTTAGCCAGGGCCAAATCTCAACAGCATGGCAGGGTCTGATGTTCCTTATTATCAGAGATTCCCTCAATCTTTGCAAGTTAGACACTAGACTCTCCACACTAAGTAGAAAGTGAAAGTTCCTGTAATTGGGACTGAGGCTACCTTCCAATCTAACTAACGCCAAGACTTCTTGCTAGTTGTTTCAACAGAACTAATTTGGAAATATGCATACCTCACAGGGGCTCAACCATGGTGCTAATATCTTTCATCAGATCTCTGATTATCCTAGGAGGACCACTGTTCTGCCATAAGTACTGTTTCTTTTTAACTGTTCCCTGTTTTCCTTGAAATGCAGTTTTGTCTTGTTTAGGGGGGAAATCTGGAGAACTTGAAATTTTTTGACTTACTCTCCCCTTCTTCGCAGAATCCTCTTCCCTCTGTTATACCTTTGAACATCTCCATATGGTAGTATCTACCCACTCCCATTTCCAACTAAAATCTGTCTCTACAACATTCTTCTCTTGCCTCAAGCTTTGCTTTCTGGTGCTCAGCAATACGGGTTTAATCTCTTTTCATAAAACAGCCTTTCCAGTACTTGAAGACACTTATTATGCAGATTTTCTTCAAGACAAACATTTCTTGTAGCTTCAACTCATGCTTTTATTTCATGTACTGTAGTTGCCTCACAATGTGGAATACCTGTTCTTTGTAATGTTTTGGCTAACTTTCTGGAGGTCCTCCGAATGGGCCTTGGTTTCAGCAGAACGATCACCACAAAAATAGTAAGGAATAAAGTCCAAAGTCTTTATTATCTCCTTTGTCTATGCCTGGACTAGCTTTCTGAGGGACCTTCAGATGAGCTTTGGTCTTAGTGGAGGAGGCAGGAGCGCCACCAGGATGGTAGGAGATGGAATGTCTCTCTTCCAGTCCTTGTTGGTCCTTATATATTCTATTACAATAACATCATTACAGCACACTATGCATGTGTGAACTTAGAGAACTGTTACATCACCAAGCTAAGTACTAAATATATATGTAAACTTGATAACCATTGTTTCATCAATTCCTCTGAGTTAACACCTTGTTTCAAGTATACTTCTCCAGAGTTCTGGCTCTCTACAATTCCTGAATACATTTTCAGTGTAATTCTTGAAACATGGCTTCCTATACTGAGCACAGTGACCTGGATGTGATCATACCAGAGCAGAACTCCCATCTCTAATAATTTTGAGTACTATCTTTATATTTAGGATCAAATTTAAATTGTGTGATATTGAAAATCCCCAGACCCCCCCCAGACCCCTTTTGCATGAAATCTTATTTAGCCATATTTCCCAAATTTATATCTGTACTTATGCAACTAATTTTTAAATAGTTTTATTGATGTCTTGTTTCTTACATCAATAATTTCCCCTGCTGTTTTGCCCTGATTTGCCATCCTATATGACAAATACATTTTTAAGAAAGACAAAAATTCAGCACAATTGATTGATACCTTGAAAAAGTCTGAAAACATATGTAATGCATAATTGTGACTCTTCTAACTACAAAATGGGGTGGATTGGGGTTGTCTTTCATATCTCTTCATTTGAGTCATGGTTGATCTTAAACATTTTATTATATTCAGTTTTTATTTTTTTTGGTGTGTTTTTTTTTCTTTCCATTGACATTGTTGAGTGTACTACTTACTTTACTTTGCATTAGTTTATGTAAAGCTTTCCATGCTTCTTTAGATTCATCACCTACATCATTTCTTATACCAGAGTAATATTACATCAAAATTATGTACCACAATTTGGTTTTTTTTTAATTTGGTAAAGATTTTTATTTACAAAACATATGCATGGATAATTTTTCAACAGTGACCCTTACAAAACTTTCTGTTCTAATTTTTTCCCTCCTTTCCCCCATCCCCTTCCCTAGATGTCAGGTAGTCCAATACATGTTAAATATGTTTTCTTTAATAATAGCTTTTTTATTTCCAAGTTATATACATAGGTAATTTTACAGCATTGACAATTGCCAAACCTTTTGTTCCAGTTTTCCCCTCCTTCCCCCCACCCTCTCCCCTAGATGGTAGGATGACCAGTAAATGTTAGATATATTAAAATATAAATTAAATACAAAATAAGTATACATGACCAAACAGTTATTTTGCTGTACAAAAAGAATCGGACTCTGAAATATTGTACAATTAGCCTGTGAAGGAAATCCAAAATGTGGACAGGCAAAAATATAGGTATTGGGAATTCAATGTAATGGTTCTTAGTCATCTTCCAGAGTTCTTTCGTTGAGTGTAGCTGGTTCAGTTCATTACTGCTGCATTGTAACTGATTTGGTTCATCTCATTGCTGAAGATGGCCAGGTCTATCAGAATTGATCATCATATAGTATTGTCATTGAAGTATATAATGATCTCCTGGCCCTGATTGCATGTTAAATATTTTAAAATATATGTTAAATCCAATATATGTATAAATATTTATGTAGTTACCTTGCTGCACAAGAAAAATAATATTCCATAACATGCATATACCACAATTTACGCAACCATTCTCCAATTGATGGGCATCCATTCATTTTCCAGTTTCTAGCCACTACAAACAGGGCTGCCACAAACATTTTGGCACATACAGGTCCCTTTCCCTTCTTCAGTATCTCTTTGGGGTATAGGCCCAGTAGTAGCACTGCTGGATCAAAGGGTATGCACAGTTTGATAACTTTTTGAGCATAGTTCCAAATTGCTTTCCAGAATGGCTAAATGTATCCACAATTCCATCAACAATGTATTAGTGTCCCTGTTTTCCCACATCCCCTCCAACATCCCACATTATCTTTCCCTGTCATTCTAGCCAGTCTGACAGGTGTGTAGTGGTATCTCAGAGTTGTCTTAATTTGCATTTCACAGAGTTCTCTTAATATGTATTTCTCTGATCTATAGTGATTTGAAGCACCATTTCATATGACTAGAAATAATTTCAATTTCTTCATCTGAAAATTGTCTGTTCATATGCTTTGACTACGTATCAATTGGAGAATGGCTTGATTTCTTATAAATTTGAGTTAATTCTCTATATATTTCAGAAATGAGGCTTTTATCAGAATCTTTGAATGTAAAAATGTTTTCCCAGTTTATTGCTTCCCTTCTAATCTTGTCTGCATAGTTTTGTTTGTACAAAAACTTTTTAACTTCTTATAATCAAAATTATCTATTTGGTGACCAATAATGATCTCTAGTTCTTCTGTGGTAACAAATTCTTTCTTCCTCCACAAGTCTGAGAGGTAAACTATCCTATGTTCTTCTAATTTGTTTATAATATCATTGTTTATGTCTAGATCATGAACCAATTTTGACCTTATCTTAATATACACTGTTAGGTATGAGTCAATGCCCCCTTTCTGTCACTCTAGTTTCCAATTTTCCCAGCAGTTTTTGTCAAATAATGAATTCTTATCCCAAAATATGGGGTCTTTGGGTTTATCAAACACTATATTGCTATAGTCATTGACTATTTTGTCTTGTGAACCTAACTTATTCCACTGATCATCTACTGTATTTCTTAGCTACTACCAAATGGTTTTGATGACCACTGCTTTATAAAATAGTTTTAGATCTAGTATAGCTAGGCCACCTTCATTTGTTTTTGTTTTTTTCCATTAATTTCCTTGAAATTCTTGACCTTTTGTTCTTCCAGATGAATTTTATTGTTATTTTTTCTAAGTCAGTAAAATAGTTTCTTGGGAGTTTGATTGATATATCACTAAATAAATAGGTTAGTTTAGGTAGTATAGTCATCTTTATTATATTTGCTCGGCCTATCCAAGAACACTTGATATTTTTCCAATTGTTTAGATCTGACTTTATTTGTGTGGAAAGTGTTTGGTAGTTTTGCTCATATAGTTCCCAACTTTCCCTTGGCGGATAGATTCCCAAATATTTTATGCTATAAGCATTTATTTTAAATGGAATTTCTCTTTGTTTTTCTTGTTGTTGGATTTTGTTAGTGATGTATAAAAATGCTAATGATTTATGTGGATTTATTTTGTATCCTGTAACTTTGTTAAAGTTGTGGATTATTTCTAATAGCATTTTAGCTGATTCTCTGGGATTCTCTAACTATACCGCCATATTATCTTCAAAGAGTGATAATTTGGTTTCCTCATTACCTACTCAAATTCCTTTAATCTCTTTTTCATCTCTTATTACCAAAGATAGCATTTCTAATACAATATGGAATCGTAATAGTGATAGTGGGCAACCCTGTTTTACCCCTGATCTTATTGTGAATGGTTCCAGTTTATCCACATTACATATGATGCTTAGTGATGGTTTTAAATAGTTTAAAATAATCTATTTTAAGGAAAAGTGCATTTATTTCAATACTCTCTAGTGTTTTTAATAGGAATGGGTGTTGGATTTTATCAAATGTCTTTTCTGCATTTATTGAGATAACCATGTGGTTTTTATTAATTTGGTTATTGATATATGCAATTATGCTAATAGTTTTCCCAATATTGAACTAGTCCTTCATTCCTGGTATAAATCCTACATGGTCATGGTGTATTATCTGGGGGATGATTTTCTGTAATCCCTTTGCTAATATTTTATTTAATATTTTTGTATCAGTATTTATTAAGGAGATTGATCTATAATTTTTTTTTCTCTTTTTTTGTCCTTCCTGGTTTAGATATCAGTACCATGTCATAAAAGGAATTTGGTAGGAGTCTTCCATTCCCTATTTTTTCAAAGAGTTTATATAATATTGGAGTTAATTGTTCTGTAAATATTTAGTAGATTTCACATGTAAATCTATCTGGTCCTGGGAATTTTTTCTTAGGGAATTGATTAAAAGCTTGTTCTATCTCTTTTTCTAAAATGTGACTATTCAAATCATTTATTTCCTCTTCTGTTAATTTGGGCAATCTATATTTTTTAGGTATTCCTCCATCCTACTTAGGTTATCAAATTTATTGGCATAAAGTTGGGCAAAGTAACTCCTAATTATTGCTCTAATTTCCTCTTCATTTAGTGGAAAGTTCTCCCTTTTTTATTTTTGAGACTAACAATTTGATTTTCCTTTTTCCTTTTTCTAATCAAATTAACTAAATGTTTATCTATTTTGTTGGTTTTTCATAAAACTGATTTTTAGTTTTATTCATTAATTTAATCATTTTTTTTTACTTTCAATTTTATTAATCTCTCCTTTTATTTTTAGAATTTAAAATTTGATATTTGATTAGAGGATTTTAATTTGTTCTTTTTCTAGCTTTTTTAATTGCAAGCCCAATTCATTGATTTTCTCTTTATCTATTTTGTGCAAGTAAACATCTAGTGATATAAGTTTTCTTCTTATTACCACTTTGGCTGCATCCCACAAATTTTGGCATATTGTCTCATTATTTTTGTTCTCTTGGATGAAATTATTAATTGTGTTTATGATTTCCTGTTTCTCCCATTCATTCTTTAGGATGAGATTATTTAATTTCGAATTACTTTTTGGTCTATTTTCTCCTGGCCTTATGTTGTATGTGATTTTTATTGCATCATGATCTGAAAAAAAAATGCATTTACTTGTTGGAATACATGGGAGTTGTTGGAATACACAGGAGCCACCTGACAGTGACTGCTGGAGCTCCAACCCAGAATGGAACTCCTCTTGTGAGAGGATGATACAAGGAGGCTGAGGCAGTTGCTGTTCTCTGACCTCTCTGATTGAGAGGCCATTGTGTTGTCTGACCTCTCTCCTCTTCCCTCTGCTTCCAATTTATCTCATTCCCAGTCCACAACACCTGTGTCAGCAAAGGCTACCTTGCAAGTCCTTCATATATTATGATTCACAGCTGTGGAGGCTCTTGGAGAATTAACTTGTCCCTTAACATTTGATGACCACCTCCCTCAAACAGTATTCCCCCTTTAGAGTCCCTCTCCCCCTTTTTCCACCTTTCATCTAATTCTTCTATTTTCCCTTCTATTAATCTTTCCCTTTCTTCCCCCCTGCCTTTCCCTCCTACTTCCCTATAAGGTGAGACAAGTTTCTCTGTGAAACTAAATGTGTCTGATATTCTCTCTTAGAGACAAATTTGATGAAACTAAGATTCACATAATGCTCATTCCCGTTCCTTCTTTCTCTCATTTATGATAGGTTTTCTTTGCCTCTTCATGAGATATAATTTCCATTATTTGATCTCCTTTTTTCCTCTTTTTCCAGTATGATCCCTTTTCTACCACCAGTTTCTTTTTCATATTATTATAATAAAATCAAATTATACCCACCTTCTCTAAGTATACCCATAACAGAAATATTCTCAAGAGTTCTTTCCTTTTACCTTTTTATGCTTCTCTTGAGTTCTGTGTTTGGAAATCAAATTTTTTTGTTCAGTTCTGATCTTTTCATTAGAAATAAGTGAAATTCACCTATATCATTGAATGTCCATATTCTTCCCTAAAAGATTATGCTCATTTTAGCTGAATAGCTTATTCTTGGTTATAAATCCAAGTTCCTTTGCTTTTCAGAATATCAGATTCCAGGCTCTTCAGTTCTTTAAGTTAGAAGCTGCTAGCCCTAGGTAATCCTAATTGTGGCTCCTCAGTCTTTAAATTGCTTTTTTCTGGCTACTTGCCATATCTTTTCCTTGATTCATAGTTCTGAAATTTAGCCAAGATATTCTTTGGGGATTTAATTTTGGGCCCTCTTTCAGGAAGTGATCAGTGTATTCTTTTGATGGTTATTTTATCTTCTGATTCTAAAATATCTGGGGAATTTTCTTTTATGATTTCCTGTAAGACAATGTCTGGATTCTTTATTTCATCATGGCTTTTAGGAAGTCCAATAATTGTTAAATTGTCTCTCCTAGATATATTTTTCCAAGTCAGTTGTTTTTCCTAGGAGATATTTCATATTTTCTTCTTTTTTTTTCTTTTTTTGTTTTTATTTAATTGTTAAAGTCTTATTGATTCATTCACTTTCATTTGTTCAATTCTAATTTTTAGTTTATTATTTTCCTCATTTATCTTTTTAGGTCCTTTTGCAGTTGGCCAATTGTATTTTTTTGTTCATTGGATTCTTTTTCCAATTTCACAAAATTCTTTTTCAGTGAATTGGTGTCTTTTTCATATATCTTTTGTAGGGCATTATATACCTTTTTTCCATTCCTTTTTGCAATGATCTCATTTCATTTCCCCATTTTTGTTCTAACTCTCTTTTTAGATCCTTTATGCAATCTTTGAAGAAAGCCTTATAAAATGGGCACCAGCTCTTGTCTCTCTTTGGAACTTCATCTGGGGTTGCTTTGCCATTGAGAATCTCAAGATTTGAGGTCTGTTTTTCTTTCTCTCCAAAAGAGCTATGAGAGTTTTGTTGTTGTTCTTCTTCATTTTTTTTAAAGGTGTGAGGTCAGTTTAATGCAAAGGAGTGACAGTTGCTTTAATTTACCCTGGGGCCATTCTGCTGATGGATTTCCAGTGCTAAGTAATGGTGGCTAGGTCAGGCATTGTTCTAGGCTCAGTGATTTACAATTTGCCTTTTACAAAATGCAAATCTGCCAAACCACCTGCTAGCAACCAAGACAGAATGGCCTAAGAGGCTCACAGAAGATCCTCAGGTGTGTGGAAGTTACAAAACTCTGACTCCCAACCCTAGCTTCTTGCTCCAGGCTGATTGTGTTGAGGTCAGTGTGGGCCAGACTGTGGCCCTGCCCATTTCTGTTCTAAAGTTCTTTCAAGTAACTTCTAGAAATGTATTGTATTCCAAATATTTATGTATTCTTTGACTCCAAAACCAGTTTAGAGGGTTAAATTGCTATTGGTTTGAAAGAAGGTCAGAGGAGGTCACAGAGAGTCTTGAGTACTCCCTGCCATCTTGGCTCCACTCCCCTGAAGTCCTGTACCACAATTTGTTTAGCCATTTCCAATCATTGAGTATCTACTTTGTTCACAATTTTTGGTACAGTTATAAACATTTTGGTATTTATGGACATTTATTAACAATAGTTTTCTTGGGATAGAAATTCAGTAACAGAGTCTTTGGGTTAAAGGACATGGACATGTTAGTCAATTTATTTGCATAATTCTGATTTTTTTTTCCAGAATGCAAATATCATTTCATAGCTCCACTTACAATGATTTAGTGCACTTATATTTCACAACCCCTCCAACATTGAGTATTGTCATTTTTTTCCTATCTTTGTTAATTTGCAGTGTATAAGATAAACCCCAGGATTGTTTTGATGTACATTGCTCTTATTATTGGTAATTTAAAGTATTCTTTCACATAGTTTTGATAATTCTTGAGACCTTTTTATATTTTTTGACTATATGTTACAGAATGGATATTAGTTATGTACTCTATTAATTGTTTAGATATCTTAGATATCAAAATCTTATCAGAAATATTTGAAACAAATGGCTTTTTTCCTCATCTGATAGTTTCCCTTGTTATGCCAGATACATGAATTTTGTTGGTACAGAAATTTTTTTTCCATTTCATGTAATCAAAAATATTTCATTTTTTGAAATTGTGTTTGTCTCTTATTTAATTAAGAATGCATCTTCTGCACATTTCTGTGAGAGGCATATAATTTGCTTCTATTAGAATTCTTATAATTTGATCATTAATGTTCAGGTCATATATCTATTTAAAATTTATTATAACATATTTTGTAAGATGGTTGCCTAAGCCTAATTTCCATCAATTTTTCCAAGTAGTTTATCTTTAAATGAAATAAGAAGGGTTTTTCTCAGTAATTTATATTTTCTATTTTGTTAAAGCCTGAGTTATTCGGTTCTGTGGTTGCTTATTCTTCTTTTTCTAGTTTATTTCATTGATGTCTATTTTAAAGGTAATGCCTGATGGTTGGTGCTCATTTAGAGATTTTTAATTTGTTCTTTCCCAAGTGTTTTTAGTTTCATTCCCAATTCATTGATCTGTTCTTTTATCCATTTTGTTGATATAAGAATTTAGGTAATTTTTTATAAGTATTAGTTTGACTGCATACCTTAATCTTTAGTTTTTTGTCTCATTATTGTCATTTTCTTTAATGAAATTAGTTAATGTTTCTATGATTTATTCTTTTATTCACTTATATTTTAGGTTTAGATAATTTAGTTTCCAATTAATTTTAATCTATCTTTCCACTGCTCTTTGTTGAATATCATTTTATTGCATTATCATCTGAAAAGAATACATTTAATAGTTCTGTCTTTTTTACATTTGCTGTTGAGAGTTTTATGCCCTATTCAAAAATTAGTAGGTCCCATTTTTTTTACATAGGGCCCATGTACTATTGAGAAAAAAAGGGGTATTCCTTTCTTTTTTTCCATTCTGCAATGAGCTGCCATATAAAACTTTTCTAATATTATATTTCTTTTTCTAGTTTATTTCTTGTTTCTTTTTTTTTTTGTTGTTGCATTTATTGAGTTCTGAGAGGGGACAATTGAGATCTCCCACTACTATAGTTTTCCTGTCTAATTCTTCCTGTAACTCATTTAACTTCTCTAAGAATTGGACACTATGCAATTTGGTGCATGTATATTTAGTATTGATATTTCTTCATTAATAAGATTCAGTTTGCCTTCTTTATCTCTTTTAATGAGGCCTATTTTTATTCTCTCTGGAATCATGATTCCTACCCCTCTTTTTTATTTTGGCTGAAGAATAATAGATTATGCTCCAGCCCCTCATCTTTACTCCATGTGCATCCTTCTACTTCAAGTATGTTTCTTGTAAACAACAAATTATAGGATTCTAGTCTTTTATCAACTATACAATATGATTCCATTTTACGAGAGAGTTCATTCCATTCTCCTTCATAGTTATGATTGCTACCTGTATGTTTCCCTTCATTCCATTTTTTCCTCCCGTCTGTCCTCTCTCTCCTTTCACTTTTTCTCAATTCAACAGTTTTTTGTTTCTGTCTACCAACTCCATGATCTGACCTCTGTAGATGCCACCCAAATGAACTGAGGAGTGGGGAATAGAATCAAAAGCCACTATAAAGTGCTTCTATTCCTCACCAAATATATGAGCTAGAATTTCACTCCCAATTTTCTAATAAATAAGGATAACACCAAGGACCATATATTGTGGTTTTTATAATCCCCAATGACAAAATTGGAAGGAAACTTCTAATTCTGTTTGCTCTTAAGAACAATATAAGTTTCATTCACCTAGTTGGGCTCCCTGTCAAGAAAACTTTGTAGTTAGGTGTTTTTCCCTTCTCTTTCCCACTTCTCTAGTCCTATAAATAAAAATAATGAAAGGAAAGGGGTGGGAGAGCAAGCTAGAATAAAAAGACTCTCTTTAGTCATTTGAGAAGGTAGAGGCAGAGATATATATGGAATTTTGCTCTTGACCCTTTGTGGTTGAGAGGAAAAAAAGTGAGGAGGGCACAACATTAAAGAGCAATAACAGAAACACTAGAAACATACATTTATCCAATTTTTATTTTGCTTATGTTTTCTCTTCCAGAAAAGATGGCCTCTTTAATGAAATAACAAAAATTACAATTAAGTAGTTTATATACAAAATAAGTAGCACAATACTAAATGAGCACCTAGATACTCTTGATGAAACTAAATTCCTGACCCATATGAATTTCATCCTCAAGTACTGAAAAAAATTGATAGTTGAAATGATGATTCTTTATCTAGATGGCTATACTAGATATAGATTGCTGGACTTGAATTCAGAAATACCTGAATTGTAATCAGGTGTTGAATACTCACCAGCTGTTTGACCCTGAAAAAATTACTTAACTTCTAACTAGATCATTTTCCTTATCTGTAAAATATAAATATAAAATAGACCTGTATGGAATTATTTCCAAAGCACTTAACAAATCTTAAAACCTTATATCAAAGCTGGGCTTGAAGCTCTACACTTGAGTTATATTAAGTTATATAAAGATTGCAGGGAAAAAGAAAACTATCACAGACTTGGTAAATGGCCAGTTTTGTCCTGATTTTTTTAAAGGAAGAAAATATGATCTTTAAAATATAAAACAATGTGTGAGACTGATTTCTGGGGAATATTCTAGAACTAGTGGAGATGAAGAGTGGCAGTTCAAAAGTCAGCATGGCTTTATCAAAGAGTACATGATATCTTATTTGATTTAGAGAAGGTTGCTAAATTAATAGTTAAGGGGAATATGGTGGCTATAGTTGACCAAGATCTTAGTAAAGTATTTGGAAAGATACATTTTGTGGAAAATATTATTTTAAAATATCAGACAACTGATTTTGTTGTGGGAGGATTTTATTTAATGTTCATAATTGTTAATGGTTCAATGCCAAATTGTAAAGAGGTCTCTAATGGCAATGCTTCATTTTCCTATCTTTAAAAGTGTGCTCTTTATATTATGGAATGCAAAATAGATAATTTTGATTATATTAAGTTAAAAAGATTTTGTACAAACAAAGCCAATGCAAACAAGATTAGAAGAAGCAATAAATTGGGGAAAAATTTTACATCCAAGGGTTCTAATAAAGATCTAATTTCTGAAATATATAGAGAATTGACTCAAACTTATAAGATTTCAAAGTATTCTCTAATTGATAGATGATCAAAGGATATAAACAGACAAGTTCCAAATGAAGAAAATAAAACCATTTATAGTTATAGGGAACAAATACTATAGATCATTATTGATCAGATAAATACAAATTAAGACAACTCTGAGGCACTGCTACACTCTCAGATTGGCTAAGATGACAGGAAAAGATAAGGATGACTGTTGGAGGGAATGTGAGAAAACAGGGATGTGGAATGTCAATGACAAGCCAGCTGTAATGGCTCTCACAGAGATCATGAAAAGTGAGAGAAAGAAAGACAGACACCAGTGCTTCAAAATGAAGAAGATTAAGAAAAGATTAAGATACTTTATTATTAACTCTGCCCACATATGCTCTCTAACCACAATGTTGCTAAGGAAACAAAAAGGAAAACAAAAAGTAGATAAATCAGTCAAGGTATGAAGAGACTGTGTGAATAATGGGTTCAAGGAGAAATTTTAGCATTCTCAAGCAAACTGTCTCTTCTTCTATCCATCCTAGAATCATTATCAGTCCTGCAAATTAATTCCCATACTCTTAAAGCATATCTATTCCTAAAATTTCCTGGCCTCCACTGCCCAATGGGCAGATTTTTTTTTTTTTGGGGGGGGGGAGAGCGGTTCAGTGCCAAGTCAGAATGACATGAATTCCTGCAAACTATGCACAGACTAAGCAAGTGGGAATTACTGGGAAAACACAGCTTGGAATCTTGCAAACTATGCACAGACTAAACAGATGTGATTACCTGGGAAGGCACACAGGAACACTAATACATCCTTGCTGGAGTTGTGAACTGATCCAACCATTCTGGAGAGCAATTTGGAACTATGCCCAAAGAGCTAGCAAACTGTGAATACCCTTTGATCCAGCAGTGTCTCTACTGGGCCTATATCCCAGAGAGATCATAAAAAAGAGAAAAGGCCAATATGTGCAAAAATGTTTGTAGCAGTCCTTTTTGTAGTTGCAAGGAACTGCAAGCTGAGGGGATATCCATCAGATAGAGAATGGCTGAATAAGTTATGGTATATGAATGTTATAGAATATTACTGTTCTTTGAGAAATGATTAGCAGGATGATTTCAGAGATGCTTGGAGAGACTTACATGAACTGATGCTAAGTGAAGTGAGCAAAACTAGGAAAATGTTGTACAAAACAGCAGCAAGATTATACGATGATCAATTCTGACAGGTGTGGCTCTTTTCCACAGGCTCTTTTCCAGTGGTCTATCTACACCCAGAGAGAACTGTGGAAACTGTGTGGTTCACAATATAATATTTTCACTTTTTTATCATTGTTTGTTTGCATTTGCTTTCTTCCTAATTTTTTATCTTTTTTATTTGAATTTTTTGTGCAGCATGAAAATTGTGTAAATGTGTATAGAAGAATTGCCTATGTTTATCACATATTGGATTACTTTCCATCTAGAGAAGGTATTGGGGGGAAGAGAGGGAAAAATTTTGGAATGTAAAGTTTTGCAAGGATGAATTTTGAAAATTATCAATCTGTATGTTTTGAAATAAAAAAGAATAAACAAAATAAAGAAGTGTTCTTTTAAAGATTTTTATTAGTGTCTTCTATAAAGGATCATATGAGTTGCTCTTCAAATTCACAAATGTCACAAAGCTGGAGAAACTGTTAATACACTGCACTAAAGATCTTAACAAACAGAAACATTTGTATGAAGCGAATAAGATAAAATTCAATAGGAATTATTTTAAACTCATACATTTAAGTTTTAAAGGTAAGATTAACAAAAGAAAGATGAAGGACTTATCATTAGAAAGAAGTCTGTTAAAGATCTGAGGATTTTAGAGAACCACATGCTTAATATGTTAGCCACAAAAAAACGTTGCAGCCCAAAAAGTTTATCTTATGCTTCAATAAGAGAAGTTTAGCTTCCAGGAAAAGAGAAGGAAAAGTCTCTTTGTACCCTGTCCTTTTCAGACTATATCTAGAATATTCTAAATAAATCAAAATGGGAATCACATTTTAGGCAGGGAACTGACTAATAAGCCAGATACTTTTCTAAGAAATATAGTTATGAGAGAGAATTGTCTCAAGTCTAAGTCACACATTAAAAACTACCAAAGAAATTGGAGACATTTATTTTGAAAGAAATGATATTCTTTTTTTACAACATATGCATACATATTTATATAGTTATCTTGCTGCACAAGAAAAATTGGATCTAGAAAGAAGGTAAAAAACCTGAGAAGAAAAACAAAAATGGTAAAGCAAACAATAACAGAAGGAATAGAAATGCTATGTTGTGGTCTACACTCATTTCCTATAGTTCTTTTGCTGGGTGTAGCTGGTTCTCTTCATTACTGAACAATCGGAACTGATTTGGTTTATCTCAATGTTGAAGAGAGCCATGTCCATCAGAATTGATCCTCTTAGAGTACTGTTGTTGAAGTGTATAATGATCTCCAGGTTGCGCATTTCACTCAGCATTAGTTCAGGCCTCTTTCCAGGCCTCTCTGAAATCATCCTGCTGGTCCTTTCTTACAGAATAATAATATTCCATAATATTCATATACCACAATTTCCTCAGACATTGATGGGCATCTACTCAGTTTCCAGTTTCTAGCCACTACAAAAAGGACTGCCACAAATATTTTTGCACATATGGGTCCTGAAAGAGATAATACTCAAGGGACACACATTAGCTATTTTCAAATGTCATGATGAAGTTTTAGCCTTATTCTCTTTTACCTTAGAGAACAGAACCAAAAGCAATGAGTAGGAATTGCCAAGAAAATTTAAACATGACTTGAGGGAAAACTCCCTTAAAATTAGAGCTATCAAAAGTAGAACTGCAGCAACTAGGTGACACAATGGATAAAGCCATAGGGCTGGAGTCAGAAGACCTGGTTCAAATCTGGCCTCAAACATTTATTAGCTGTACGAGACTCTAAAAGAAGTCATTAATCCTGTTTTCCTTCATTGCTTAAAATGAGCTGGAGAAAGCACTGGTAAACCATTTCAGTCCCTTTGCCAAGAAAATCTCAAGTGGGATCACCAAATCAGACATGACTAAAAGAACTGAATAACAACAAAGAAGTAGAATAGGAAGTCTTGCGTTGCAATGGTTTCACTCTCATTCAAATAGACTGTAAGTTTACAAGTTATGAACTTATAAGAATTATACCTGACTTTCAAATCTCTTTTTTGGTACTTTTCTACCTTCCTAGACTTCTTATACCTTGCTTTCTCCTTCACATATTGGGGATCCAATAATTGGCATCTTTGCTGTTCCTCACAAAAGACACTCCTTCTCCTCACTCCAGGCCGTCTCTCTTTTTGACCCTCCTTCCCCAGATCTTCTCTCCCTCTTATTTCTATCTACCATATCCACCCACTTACCCTTCAACATCCCTTGCTTCCTTCAACTCTCAACTTAAGTCCCATCTTCTGCAAGAAGCCTTTCCTAGGTTTACTTAATCTTATACTTTAGGACTGAAATCACCCCTAGGTCAATCTTTATATATTTCATCATTTGCATGTTATCTTCCCCATTATACTGTGAAATTCTTGAAAGCAGGTAATATTTTATACTTTTTTTTACCTTTTATAAACCTAATGTTTTACCTTTTTTATAAAAAAAAAATCTACCAACTTCATTTTTTGGATAACATAGAAATTACTCTTCTGCATTTCCTAACTTCCATGACTTTCTTAAGATGCGAGCAAAAATCCACCTTCTTCAAGATCTCAATTCTCAATACCAATGTTACCCATGCAAGAGTATTACTAACTTATTCTATCTTTTTTTGTTTCTATAGAGTTGCCTAAGTGATTTTTTTCTACATACCAGTAGTTGAATAGTTTTCCCCATTAGATGGTAGTCTTCTTGAGAGCAGGAATTATTTTTATCTTTTTTGTTCCTCCAATGTATGTGATATGGATTATTAATTCCTTTCTTAAATAAATCCAAATTATAAAAAAGTTTAGTTGACTTCATAGTTCACCAACATAGTTCACCAACAGCATGTCAGAATGTCTGGATTTCCCACAGTGCCTCTCACCCTGATAATTCTCAATTTATTTACACTGTAAATTTTATTATCTCATCTTAATGTTATATCAAACTCTAGAATTATGCCTAATAATGATGATAGTAAGCATCTTTGTTTTAACCTCACTTGCAGTGGGAAAGTTTTCATCATTTGTACAATGTAAACAACATCAGCTTTTAGATTTATATGTTCATATTTGCATATCCTTTCATATAAAATAAAGGGTTTTTTATTTGTAAGGATTCTTTCAAATATAAATAAACCCAATTTACTGTATCTTTTTTGTTTGTTTTCTTTGCTTTTTAAATGATTATTTTTGCTTTTTGTTTTCCTAATTTTGAGCCAACCTTACATCTTTGGCACAAATATCACTAGATCTTAGTGAATTGTTTCATGACTGTTTTGCTATTGTTTCTTTTCCAAGAAATGTGTCACAAAATATTTGTATCTAATGTGGTTTCTCTCTTCATGCAGTAAGAAACACCCTATTTAACGCAAACGATTGAAATATATTTCTTGCATCAATATTCATTAGTTATATTGGTCTATAATTCTCTTTTTTCTACTTTGATTGTTTCTGGTTGTGGAATCAGAATATCATTTTCATAAAAGGAATGTGGAATCTGCCTTCTCTCTCTATATATATATATATTCTATAGCAAGATATTTATTTATCTAAATGCTTGGCAGAATGCACTAATAAATTGGTCTTCACTTCTTCATTTCCTAATTTTTCATTGACAGTTCATTTGTATCTTGCTTGCTTGGGGTTTTTTGTTTGTTTGTTTTTTATATTGATTATTTTAAACTCTTTCAATTTCATACTCAGAATATATTAAGCCCTTTTCCAATTTTTTAAAAATACTTTTCATGTGTAAAATATATTATACATAAAATTATATTGTATAGAATATTGTAGAGGGCTGAAACTTTGAAAAGGTATACTTGAATCTGAGACAGCAGAGTACTTAAGGCTAATTATCTATTTGATGTGAGATAATGGTTCTTTATACATATATGAAATGAGACGGTGATGTGATGGCTCTCCTCACCATTGGTGCTTGCTGAATGTGTGGTGGTGAGATAATTGTAGGCAGAGATTGGAGACCTGAGGGAAAGAGGTCAGAGTTGCTCTGCCACAGGAAGAAGAGGAGAGAGACTTCAGGCTCTGGACTCCAGAGTCCAGGATGCATCTTTGGCAAGCCATGTGGCAGCTTGCCTCCCTCCTTCACTTTTCCTCCTAAAGACCAAGGACTTTGACTGATCCTCATTCTGACTGATTCTAAGGCTCTCCAGAGATCTATCCTGGACACTGTAGAATATGTTACTGTATATGTGTCTTCTAGGATTGCATCTTGTATGCTTTATTTTGACTTTCTCTGTTATATTTTATGTACAGTTTATTATTCCTATAGTTTTGTCATGTTTCATGATATTATTTAATCTGTAAACTAATATTTCCCCATATTTCTCATATTTTATTTATTCATTTCCAATTTACTGTATTGTGATAAAGAGTGTTTTTATTTTATATGCCTCTTTCTGTATGTTTAGAATTCATTTTTTCATATTATATTAACATTTTTTTAAGTATGGAATGATGAGAATATATGTATTCTGTAATATTCTCATTCAGAAGTCATCATAGATTAGTTAAATCATGTTTTTTTTCCATCAATTTGATAAGATGCTGTACTTTTTAAATGTTCCCATGTGATTAAGGGAATTAAATTTTTTCTCTATTACTCTGTTACTCACAATGTCCTTTTTGTTACATTTGTCTTAACTTTTGAAAAAATTGAATGTGTCATGTGGCACATTCATACTTATTATTGCTACATTTCGTTCTCCACATTGTCTTGAATAATGAAATAGTTGCCATGTTTGTTTTCCTTAACTTCATCAATTTTTATTCTTACCTTATTTAAAGATTATGTTTCCAGCTCTTGCTTTGGTACAGCATTGCCTAAAGCACAACATGCTTTGTCTTCTTTCATTTTAACAATGTGTATGTCTATATATTTTAAATATCCTTCTTGTATGCAACAGATTGTTGAGTATTTTGTCCTTATAAGTTCCTTCAATATTTTCATTTTACATCTTCATCTTTAGGATTATAATTATTAAGTTAGTCCTTGATATATTCATATCTTTTAGTCAGCACTTAGTCTTTGCAGTTGATTTTATTTATTTCAAAGTCTTTTCTCTTCCCCTTTAGATTCTTCTGCCACCATTACTTTGTGCAATTTTGACTCTTGATTTTACTTTTATTGTCCTTGTTTTTTGGTATGTTTTATACTTCCATTTGTCAACTTATATATGATTGTGCTACCTAATAATTCCTTGCCCATAATCTTCACTTGACTAATTTTTCTGTTCCTATGATATTACTTTGTGATGCTCCTTTCCAAGAAATATTATATTCACAAATCCCTTTCTGACTTGTTATCTCTTCAAAGCATTCTCTATCTGTTTTCAGTATTGTTAATAGCAATGTATTGTGGGAAGATTTCTTTTAACCTAAATAAGGTAGAAATATCCTGGGTTTCCTTTCTTTCCCCAGGAGTAGAATGAAATAATTTATTTAACCACACAAGTCACAATTTAAGATATGAGCAGAAAAACAAAGTCCTTGAAAGTGAACAATACTCCTTAGTTTGATTCCTCTACAAGTTAAGAACTAAAAGGTTTTGGGGGAGTATCTGAGAAAACTTTGGATATGTTTTTCATTAGTATGTGGGAGACTGGTGAAATGACCAGCAGAGCAAAACATGAGATGGAAGTACAGTATATCAAAAAATAAAAAGAGGGAGCGAAGCAGGTAAAGTTTGAAAATGGATACTTCTTAAACAATGTTTACAAAATTTTTGCAGAAATTATGCTGCAAGGACTGGCAAGGACAACAGAAAATATGATTTATAAACTACAGCAGCATATTATAAAGTGAATTTTTTTAAATAGCTGCCCTCATATGAAACTAAAGAGAAATCTGAGAACATGCCAAAATGGGAAGGAAGAAGGGCATTAATGCTCACGTTAATTTATCTTTTTTAGACCTCTTTGTCCCTCAAAACCTTTAATACTACCAAGCTTTTGAACGCAAAAGTTCTCTTCTGACCAAAACCTTTGAAACTATTATTACCCTAATTTCTACTGACCTTGATCTTTGTTTCTCTTTTATTGATTCCTTTCTTAATATGTTCCAGCCATTGAAACTTCTCTTATAGTAATGAAAAACAAATAAGCCAAACCAACCAAAATACACACACACACACACACACACACACACACACACACACACGTGTCAGTGTCATAAGTCAGGGCTTACGGTACCTAGAACAAGAATCCTGAGATAATGCTTCTTTCATCCAAAAAACAAAGTATACATTTTTTAAAAGGGAAAAGTCCAAAAAAGATGAACAAAAAACCAAAACAAAACAAAATCTGACTATAGAAGGTTACTATGGTGACAAAGCAGATCAAGACACAAATTCAGAAAAAGCAACAATGTCAAAATGCCTATGTGCAAAACCCCAAAGGAAAACAGGAAACGGTCTCACGGACAGAAAGAATTCATGGAAGAACTCAAAAAGTAGCTTAAAAATCAAATAAAACAGGTAATAGAAAAATTGGGAAAAGAAATGAAAGTGATGCAAAGAATTATGAATAAAAAAGTCAACATCTTTGAAAACTCAAACAAGCACTTTAAAAGTAGAACTGAACAAATGGGAAAGAAAATACAAAAATTTACTGAAGAAAACACTTTAAAAGTACGATTGAACAAATGAAAAAGGACATATAAAAGGCAGAAAACAACTTAAATGTTACAATTGGTCAAGGTAAAGCTAATGGTACCATGACAAACCAAGAATCAAATAAATTCAAAACAATGGGGAGGGGAGAGAAGAAAATGTAAAATACCTCATTGAAAAACTAGGAAAATAGATCCAAGCAAGGGAATAACAGAATCAATGAACTCCTGGAAAGTCATACCATAAGAAAGACCTGAACACCATTTTTCAAGGTATTATCAAGGAAAATTATCCTTATATCATGAAACTAAAGAGTAAAGTAGGAACCGAGGACTTCCAGCCAAGATGGAGGAGAGGAGGCACATAGCTGCGTAAGCTCCACGTTTTTCTCTCAGAATCCATTTCATTACAAGCCTCTGAATTAATGCTTGACTGAAAAAAACCCCACAAATAGTTACCAAGAGAAGACATCCTTGAAATTAGCCAGGAAAGCTCTATTTTTGCTCAAGGATGGGGATGGTTTTAGATCCAGCACAGGCTGAGGGCAGATAGTGGCAACAAGAGCATGGGAGGCAGCTCACAGCCAAGCAGACCGGAGAGGGGGTGGGGTATGATCTCAGCCATCTCTGCAGGGGGAGCTTTGCTACAGGATTGGATACTTTGCCCTGGCAGCAAGTAAGCAGCCCAGCAGAGAAGCTAAAAACACCAGGGGTGAAGAATACAACCCCAAACAGCTGGAGTCTCACGGAACCTGGTCACCCCTCCCCCACAGTGTCTCAGCACGCTCTCAGAGTCTCAGAAAGCAGGCACAGCACAGTCCTGCTAGTGCCTCGCTGCGGCCCCCACAGTCTGTAGAGGAAGCTCAGTAACACCACCCAGCCCCTTCCCCCAAAAAAGCAGACTCCATTTAGGGTTTTTTCTTTTTTTCTTTTTGCTACTTTGTCTTTGATTCTTCTCTAACAAAATGAGCAAAAAATTGAAAAGGACTTTAACCCTTGACAGCTTCTATATGGATAGAGAGCAGACTCTAAACCCTGAGGAGACTAAAAACAGACTGTCTCCAGGTGAATCCCCAAAGGAGGAGATCATCTGTTCCTCAGCAGAGATGAACCTCATAGAAGAAATTAAAAAGGCTCTCACAAGAGAGCTAGAAGAAAAATGGGAAAAAGGAGAGGGAGGCTTGGCAAGAGAGTCTGGAGAAGTCATCCCACTCATTTAAAGACAGAGTGGATAGAGAAATCAAATCCATGAAAAATAGGATTAGTGAACTGGAAACAGAAAACAGTTCTCTAAAAAACAAAATTGGTGAAATGAAAAAAAATTCCATAGAACAAAGGACTCAATTGGACAATTAGAAAAAGATATTTAAAAAGTGAGTGAAGAAAATACTTCATTGAAAATCAGAATTGAACAAATGGAATTGAATGACTCGAGGAGACAAGAAGAATCAGTCAAGCAAATCCAAAAAAATCAAACAATGGAAAAGAATGTGAAATACCTTCTTGGGAAAACAACAGACCTGGAAAACAGATCCAGGAGAAACAATCTGAGAATTATTGGACTCCCAGAAAAGTATAGTGAAAAAAAGAACCTGGACACTATTTTCCAGGAAATTATCAAAGAGAACTGCCCAGAAGTCTTAGAAACAGAGGGTAAAATAGACATTGAAAGAATTCATCGATCACCTACTGAAAGGGATCCTAAAATCAAAATACCAAGAAATATAGTGGCCAAATGCCAGAACCTTCAGACGAAGGAAAAAATACTGCAAGCGGCTAGAAAAACCCAATTCAAATATAGAGGAGCCACAATAAGGATCACCCAGGATCTAGCAGTGTACACATTAAAACATCAAAGGGCCTGGAATATGATATTCCAAAAGGCTAAGGAACTTGGTATGCAACCAAAAATAACTTGCCCAGCTAGAATGAGCATCTTTTTCCAGGGAAGAAGATGGACATTCACCAAAGTAAGCGAATTTCACCTATTTTTGATGAAAAAGCCAGAACTTAACAAAAAGTTTGATCTACAAATATAGAACTCAAGAGAAATCTAAAAAGGTAAAGATTAATCTTGGGAACTATATTTCTGCTATAAAGATGTATAAAGAATACATGTATACCTTGTTCTAGAAACTAGATGTGGAAAGGACATTGTACCAGAAAAAGGGTAAAGTGGGAGTACTACATCTCATGAAGAGGCAAAGGAAACCTATGATATCTGAGAGAAAGAATGTAGGGGGATGAATATAGTAGGTATCTTACTGCCTTCAGAATTGGCATTAAGAGAAAAATTTTAGACATATTCAATTTAAGTGAAACTTCTCCCACCTCATTGAAAAGTGAGAAGGGAAAAGTGAAAAGGGAAGGAACAAGCTAAGCGGAAGGGAATATGGAAACTGGGAGAGAAAGGGGTAAGATAAGGAGAGGAACTCTAAGGTGGGGGGAGAGATACTAAAAAGGGAGGGCTGTGAGAAGCAAGTGGTGCTCACAAGCTTAATACTGGGAAGGGGAGTAAGGGGAAAAGAAGGGAGAAAAGCATAAACAGGGGTTAACAAGATGGCAAGTAATACAGAATTGGTCATTTTAACCATAAATGTGAATGGAATAAACTCCCCCATAAAGAGGAAGGGATTAGCAGAATGGATTAAAAGCCAGAATCCTACAATATGTTGTTTACAGGAAACACACCTGAAGCAGGGAGATACATGCAGGTTAAAGGTAAAAGGTTGGAGCAAAATCTACTATGCTTCAGGTGAAGTAAAAAAAGCAGGGATAGCCATCCTGATCTCAGATCAAGCTAAAGCAAAAATTGATCTAATTAAAAGAGATAAGGAAGGGCACTATATCTTGCTAAAGGGTAGCATGGATAATGAAGCAATATCAATATTAAACATATATGCACCAAGTGGTATAGCATTTAAATTCTTAAAAGAGAAATTAAGAGAGCTGCAAGAAGAAATAGACAGCAAAACTATAATAGTGGGAGATCTCAACCTTGCACTCTCAGAATTAGATAAATCAAACCACAAAATAAATAAGAAAGAAGTCAAAGAGGTAAATAGAATACTAGAAAAGTTAGATATGATAGATCTCTGGAGAAAATGTAATGGAGACAGATAGGAGTATGTTTTCTTTTCAGCAGTTCATGGAACCTATACAAAAATTGACCATATATTAGGACATAAAAACCTCAAACTCAAATGCAGTAAGGCAGAAATAGTAAATGCATCCTTTTCAGACAGGAAAGTGCAGAGAGCACTTTGACGGATTTCAGCAGAATTACGCCAGAAGCCCTCTTTCCGAGGCAAGGCAGAATATATTCCACTTGGCTGGCTGGTGGCAGACGAAGAGTTTTCAGAGGATAAAGCTACAAGTGGAGAGTTCAGTGGACAACCAGATTCATCTTCATCTCACACCACTGTGGCAGGTGGCTGGGCTCCTGCACGCCCCCCACTGAGACCAAGCTAGTCTGAAAGACTCACCAGAAAGCTAGCTGAGCCCCAAGTGAAGGAGAAAAGAGATTCATTCCATCTCTGTTTTGGTCAGAGGCTGAAGAAAGCAGAGGCAGAGGCTGAAGGACAGAACCTTTGGATTTGGAGACATCTGGAGGGCTCTAAGCTAAACCGGCTGTGTTTTGAGAAGAACAAGAACTCCAGCATTTGAACTCATAACATTGCAATGAAAATCACATTCAACAAAAAGGCAGGGGAAAGTAGACCAAAAAATAATTGGAAACTAAATAATCTCATACTAAAGAATGATTGGGTGAAACAGCAAATCATAGACATAATTAATAACTTCACCCAAGAAAACGATAATAATGAGACATCATACCAAAATGTATGGGATGCAGCCAAAGCGGGAATAAGGGGAAATTTCATATCTCTAGAGGCCTATTTGTATAAAATAGAGAAAGAGAAGGTCAATGAATTGGGCTTGCAACTAAAAATGCTAGAAAAGGAACAAATTAAAAACCCCCAGTCAAACACTAAACTTGAAATTCTAAAAATAAAAGGAGAGATCAATAAAATTGAAAGTAAAAAATCTATTGAATTAATTAATAAAACTAAGAGTTGGTTCTATGAAAAAAACAACAAAATAGACAAACCCTTAGTAAATCTGATCAAAAAAAGGAAAGAGGAAAATCAAATTGTTAGTCTTAAAAATGAAAAGGGAGAACTTGCCACTAACAAAGAGCAAATTAGAGCAATAATTAGGAGTTACTTTGCCCAACTTTATGCCAATAAATTCGACAACTTAAATGAAATAGAAGAATACCTCCAAAAATATAGCTTGCCCAAACTAACAGAGGAAGAAGTAAATATCCTAAACAGTCCCATCTCAGAAAAAGAAATAGAACAAATTATCAATCAACTCCCTAAGAAAAAATCCCCAGGACCAGATGGATTTACATGTGAATTCTACCAAACATTTAAAGAACAATTAACTCCAATGCTAAATAAACTATTTGAAAAAATAGGGATTGAAGGAGTCCTACCAAACTCCTTTTACGACAAAGACATGGTGCTGATACCTAAACCAGGTAGGTTGAAAACAAAGAAAGAAAATTATAGACCAATCTCCCTAATGAATATTGATGCTAAAATCTTAAATGAAATATTAGCAAAAAGATTACAGAAAATCATCCCCAGGATAATACATTATGACCAAGTAGGATTTATACCAGGAATGCAGGGCTGGTTCAATATTAGGAAAACTATTATCATAATTGACTATATCAATAACCAAACAAACAAAAACCATATGATCATCTCAATAGATGCAGAAAAAGCATTTGATAAAATCCAACATCCATTCCTAATAAAAACACTTGAGAGCATAGGAATAAATGGACTTTTCCTTAAAATAGTCAGGAGCATATATTTAAAACCTTCAGTAAGCATCATATGCAATGGGGAAAAACTGGAACCTTTCCCAGTAAGATCTGGAGTGAAGCAAGGTTGCCCACTATCACCATTATTATTCAATATTGTATTAGAAACAACTAGCCTGTGCAATAAGAGTCGAGAAAGAGATTAAAGGGCAATGAGGAAATCAAACTATCACTCTTTGCAGATGATATGATGGTATACCTAGAGAACCCCAGAGATTCTACTAAAAAGCTATTAGAAATAATTCATAACTTTAGCAAAGTAGCAGGATACAAAATAAATCCCCATAAATCCTCAGCATTTTTATACATCACCAACAAAATCCAACAGCAAGAGATACAAAGAGGAATTCCATTCAGAATAACTGTTGATACCATAAAATATTTGGGAATCTATCTACCAAAGGAAAGTCAGGAATTATATGAGCAAAATTACAAAAAAGTTTCCACACAAATAAAGTCAGACTTAAATAATTCGAAAAATATTAAGTGCTCTTGGATAGGCCGAGCGAATATAATAAAGATGACAATACTCCCTAATCTATTTATTTAGTGCTATACCAATCAGACTTTCAAGAAAATATTTTAATGATCTAGAAAAAATAACAACAAAATTCATATGGAACAATAAAAAGTCGAGAATCTCAAGGGAATTAATGAAAAAAAAATCAAATGAAGGTGGCCTAGCTGTACCTGATCTAAAATTATATTATAAAGCAGCAGTCACCAAAACCATTTGTTATTGGCTAAGAAATAGATTAGTTGATCAGTGGAATAGGTTAGGTTCACAAGACAGAATATTCAACTATAGCAATCTAGTGTTTGACAAACCCAAAGATCCTAACTTTTGGGATAAGAATTCATTATTTGATAAAAACTGCTGGGATAACTGGAAATTAGTATGGCAGAAATTAGGCATGGACCCACACTTAACACCGAATACCAAGATAAGATCAAGATGGGTCCATGACCTAGACATAAAGAACAAGATTATAAATAAATTAGAGGAACATAGGATAGTTTATCTCTCAGATTTGTGGAGGAGAAAGAAATTTGTGACCTAGATGAACTAGAGACCATTACCGATCACAAAATAGAAAATTTTGATTATATCAAATTAAAAGGCCTTTGTACAAACAAAACTAATGCAAACAAGATTAGAAGGGAAGCAACAAACTGGGAAAACATCTTCACAGTTAAAGGTTCTGATAAAGGCCTCATTTCCAAAATGTATAGAGAACTGACTCAAATTTATAAGACATCAAGCCATTCGCAAATTGATAAATGGTCAAAGGATATGAATAAACAATTTTCAGATGATGAAATTGAAACTATTACCACTCATATGAAAGAGTGTTCCAAATCACTGTTGATCAGAGAAATGTAAATTAAGACAACTCTGAGATACCACTACACACCTGTCAGATTGGCTAAGATGACAGGAAAAAATAACGATGAATGTTGGAGGGGATGCGGGAAAACTGGGACACTGATGCATTGTTGGTGGAGTTATGAATGAATCCAACCATTCTGGAGAGCAATCTGGAATTATGCCCAAAAAGTTATCAAACTGTGCATACCCTTTGATCCAGCAGTGTTACTTCTGGGCTTATATCCCAAAGAAATACTAAAGAAGGGAAAGGGACCTGTATGTGCCAAAATGTTTGTGGCAGCCCTGTTTGTAGTGGCTAGAAACTGGAAAATGAATGGATGCCCATCAATTGGAGAATGGCTGGGTAAATTGTGGTATATGAATGTTATGGAATATTATTGTTCTGTAAGAAATGACTAGCAGGATGAATACAGAGAGGCTTGGCGAGACTTACATGCACTGATGATAAGTGAAATGAGCAGAACCAGGAGATCGTTATACACTTCATCAATGATATTGTATGAGGATGTATTCTGATGGAAGTGCATTTCTTTGACAAAGAGACCTAACTCAGTTTCAATTGATCAATGATGGACAGAAGCAGCTACACCAAAAGAAAGAACACTGGGAAACGAATGTGAACTATTTGCATATTTGTTTTTCTTCCCGGGTTATTTTTACCTTCTGAATCCAATTCTCCCTGTGCAACAAGAGAACTGTTTGGTTCTGCAAACATATATTGTATCTAGGATATACTGCAACATATCTAACATATATAGGACTGCTTGCCATCGAGGGGGGGGTGGGTGGAGGAAGGGAGGGGAAAAATTGGAACAGAAGTGAGTGCAAGGGATAATGTTGTAAAAAAATTACCCTGGCATGGATTCTGTCAATATAAAGTTATTATAAAATAAAATAAAAAATAAAAATAAAAAGAGTAAAGTAGGCATTGAAAGTGCTCACCTCATGAAAGAAATCCCAAAATAAAAACTTTAAGGAACAATATAGCTAAATTTCAGAACTATCGATTAGGGAAAAATACTGTAAGTGGTCAAAAAGAAACAATTCAAGTATTGGGGAATCATGATCAGGATTATAAAGGATTTAGAAATTATTTCATTAAAAATCAGAGGTCTTGGAACATGGGATTCTGGAAGGCAAAGGAGTCAGGACTGCAAAAACAAATCACAACCCAGTGAAATTAAACATTTCTTTCAATTAAATAGAAGGATTTAAAGTTTTCATAAGAAAACCAAATTAGAACAAAAAATTCGATTCCCAATATCAAGACTCAAGAGAAGTATATACAAGTAAAAGGGAAAAGAAAATATAAGAGATTCAATAGAACTAAATTATTTTCATTTCTACATAGGAAGATGATACTTAAGATTCTTTAAAATTGTATTGCTAATAGTATAGCTAGAAAGAATATATATAGACAAAAGGTATGAATATAAATTGAATTTGAAGTAATAAGATGAGAAAATTAAGAAATGAAAATTGTGAGTACAATGGGAACCAAAGGAAGGAATAGGTGGAATTATGTAAATTATTCCACATAAAGAATCACAAAAGACCTTTTAAAGTGAAGGATAAAATGAGAAAAGTGGACGATAAGCATCACTTGAACTTTTTTCTCATCAGTATTAACTCAAATCAATACTGTACACAATCAGATGACTATAGAAATCAATCTTACTTACCTGGGAAATAGGAGGGGAGGAAATTAATAAAAAAGATGGAAGTGAAAACTGATAGAAAGGAGAGCAGAAAAGGTCAGGGGGCAGACAGAAGCAAAATACTGATGAGGATAAGGGTGAAAAGAGGGAAGGGATAAACAAGAGGAACAGGATGGAGGGAAATACACATATATAATCCTAACTATGAATGTTAATGGAATGAACTCTCCCATAAAACTGAAGTATACAGTAGAGTGAATCAAAAATCAGAATCCTACAATATGTTGTTTACAAGAAACATACATGCTGTAGCTCATAAATTTTGGTATATTGCATCATTGTTGTCATTCTCTCTAATAAAATTATTGATTGCTCATTGATTTGTTCTTTGATCCACTTATTCTTTAGGATTAGATTATTTTCCAATTAACTTTTATTCTGCTTTTACTACCATTTGTAGGATTTTTTTTTATATTATAATCCAAAAAAGAATGCATTTGCTATTTCTGCATTTGTATATTTGATTTTGATGTTTTATGACCTAATACATGTGTCATTTTTAAATAAGTTCCATATACTGCTGATAAAAAGTATATTCCTTTCCATATTTTTTCTGTTCCCATTCTATTTTCTCCAAATATCAGTCCTATATAACTTACCTCCTTAGTTTCTTTTTTGTTTGGTTTTTTGTTTGTTTATTGAGTGCTCCAGGTTTTTCTCTCTTCTTCTCCCTTCTCTCCTGGGTAGCAAGTTAAGTTTAACATATATAATCCTTCTAAACATATTTTCATATTTATCATGCTACATAAGAAAAAGCAGATCAAAAGGGGAAAAGTGAGAAAGGGAAAAAAAAATCAAACAAACAACAACAAAAGTGAAAGTACTATGCTATGATCCACATTCAGTCTTCATAATTTTGCCTGTGAATGCAACTAAAATAACTAGAAAAAGAATACATTTAAAATCCTCAATTGAGCACCAAATTGGAAATCCTGAAAAGCAAAAGTGAGTTTAACAAAATTGAAACTTAAAAATTTGAGCTAAAAAACACATGAAGGAGTTGCTTTTATAGGAAAACAAAACACAATAAGATAGGTAAACCATTGGTTAATTTGATTAAAAAAGAAAACCAAATATGTAATATCAAAAGTGAAAATAGTTGAAACACTACAAATTAAGATGAAATTAAAGAAATGAAGAAACATTTTGCCCAATTATGTAAATAAATACAACAATTTGAGTGAAATTTATGAATGTTTTAAAATATAAATTACTCAGATTATGATATCAGGAAGTATAATACCTCAATAATCTCCTTAGAAAAAGAAATTGAGTAAGCCATTATTGAAGTCCTAGGGAAAAAATTCTCCAGGACCAGATGAGTTTACAAGAGAATTCTACAAAACATTTAAACAACAATTAATTCCAATATAGATAAACTATTTGAAAAAAAAGTTAGCAAAGAAAGAATCCTATGGCTCTTTTCAGCAACAAGATGATTCAAACCAGTTCTGACTGTTCAGTTCTCTGAAGAGAGCCATCTACACCCAGAAAGAGAACTGTGGGAACTAAATGTGGTTCATTTTCACATAGCATTTTCACTCTTTCTGTTGTTGCTTGCTTGCACTTTATTTTGCTTTTTTTTTTTTTTTTTCTACTGGTTTGATTTGATTCTTCTTGTGCAGCACAATAATTGTACAAATATGTATGCATGCATTAGATTTAACATATTTCTACCATGTTTAGCATATATTTGTATTACTATATAGAAGAGGGTGTGGGGTGAAGGGAGGGAAAATTGAAACACAAGGTTTTGCAAAGACTAATATTGAAGAATTGTCCACACATTGTTTTGAAAAATAAAAAGCTCTACTAAAAAACAAATAAAAGATAAAAATAAAATAAAATAAAAGGATTTCTCATTTTTTAAAGGTCAGAAAGATTCAGGTTAACAATGGATTGAATAAATTGTCAACTACATAGAGTGATATGTTAAGAAGGGTTTTTTTTTATTATTTCTTTAAACTGGAGACAAAGACTTTCATACTGTACATATGTAAACAATGTTGAAACTTGAACATATGACTATTGGTAAATCAGTTTGTCCTGAGACTCCTTATCCTCATTGGGAAAATAAAGATCCATTCATGTAAAAAAAAAAAAAAAAAAAAGAGTTCTATCATACTCCTTTTATGACACATGTATGGTGCTGACACCTAAAAACAACAAAAGTTAAAACAGAAAAAGATAATTATAGATCAATTTCCCTAAAGAATATCAATTCAAAAATAATTGAACAAAGTACTGGCAAGGCGATTACAGCAATATATCATATGGATTATGCATTATTATTATAATCAGGAATGCAGTGTTTATTAAATAGTGATAAAATTATCAATATTATTGACCATAACAATAACAAAACAAAAAATTATATGATCATTTCAATAGATGCAGAAAAGCTTTTGATAAAATATAAGATATATTTCTATTAAAAATAAGGGAACACAATAATAAAGAAAGTGTTCCTTAAAATGATAAGCAGTGTCCATCTAAAACCTTCAGCAAGCACAATCTGAAATGAGGATAAGCTAGATGCTTTTCCAATAAGATGAAGGATAAAGCAAGGATGCTCATTATCACTACTTTTTTAAATATTGTACCAAAGATCCTATCTGTAGTAATAAGAGAAGAAAAACAAATTGCAGGAATTCAAATAAGCAATGAGAAAATAAAGCTATAACTTTTTGCAGATGAGATGATGCTATATTTAGAGAACCAAGAGAATCAGCTAAAAAACTACTTGAAATAATTAGCAACTTTAACAAAGTTATAGGATATAAGATAAACCCAAATAAACACCACCATTTATTTTATAAGACCAACAAAGCTGAGCAGCAAGACAGAAAGAGAAATTCCATTTAAAATAATTCTAAACTACACAAAAACTTTGGGAGACTATCCACCAAGATAAACCCTGGAGCTATATGAACAGAATTGTAAAACACTTTTCACACAAATAAAGTCACATTGAAAAGATAAGGAAAATATCAATTGTTCATGGATGGACTAAAGCAATAAGATAAAAATGACAATTTGACCTAAACTAATTTCCTTTTACCAAATTTACCAATTTATTTGATAAAGCTAAAAAAATCAACAAAGTTCATCTGGAAGAACAAAAGGTCAAGAGTATTAAGGAAATTAATGAAAAAATAAGGTAAGTAAAAAGTAAGGTAAAATAGCAATATCATTTTTCAAACTATATTAATAAATCAGTAATCATGCACATGATTTTGTAGTACCTACAGAATGTATACAAGACACAGTAATGAATGATCTTGGTAACCTAGTATTTGATAAACCCAAAGACCCCAGACTTTGGGATAAGAACTTGCAAAAACTGCTTAGAAAACTGGAAAACAACAGGGATGCAAACTAGGTATGTGCCAATATCTCACTCCATACATCAACATAAGGTCAAAATGGATGCATAACTTAGACATAAAAGACATAAAATTTCATAAGCAAATTAGAAGATCAAGGAACAGTTTACCTCTCATATCTACAGAAAAAAGGAAGAATTTGTGACCAAACAAGGAACATGAAATACAAAATGGGTAATTTTTAATGCATTTAATTAAAAAAAAGTTTTGCATAAACAAAACCAATGCAACCAAGATTAGAAGAAAATTAGAAATCTGGGAAACCATTTTTACAGCCAGTGTTTCTGATAAAGGCCTCATTTCTCAAATATATAAAGAACTGCATCAAATTTATAAGAATAGAAGTCATTCCTCAATTGAGAATTGGTCAAAGGATACAAACAGTTTTGAGATGAAGAAATCAAAACTATTGATAAATATGTAAAGAGAAGTTCTAAATGACTTTTCATTAGAGAAAAGCAAATTAAAACAACTCTGAGATACCATCTCACAATTTTAAGATCAGTTAATATGCCAAAAAAGGAAAGTGATAAGTATTAGAGATGATGTGGGAAATTTGATACACAAATGAACTATTGGTGGAATATAAACTGATCCAACTATTCTGGAGAGCAATTTGGAACTATGCCCAAAAAGCATCCACACTGTGATTATCTTTTGCTCCAGCAATACCACTACTATGTATCCCAAAGAGTGCATTAAAAAGAGATAAGGACATACATGTGCAAAAATATTTATAGAAGCCTTTTTTTTATGGTGGTCAAATATTGGAAACTTAGGGGATGCCTATCAATCTGTGAATTACTGAACAAGTTGTAGCATGTAAATGTAATAGAATTGTGCAATAAGTAATGATGAATAAGCAGATCTCAGAAAACCTGGAAAGACCTGTATGAAATGAAGCAAAGTGAAATGAGCAGAATCAGAAAAACATTGTAACACAGTTATCGGCAACATTGTGTGAAGATCAACTGTGAATGAGTCAGTTCTCAGCAACAGAGTAATTCAAGACAAGTACAAAGGGTTCATGAAGAAAAATGCTATATACAGTTAGATAAAGAACTGACGGACTCTAAGTGCAGCATATTTTTTACTTACTTTATTATTTTTAAAGGTATTCTTCCTTTTGATCCGCTTCTTTCACAATTGTGAAAAATATGAGAAATGATTATTCATTTTGATCAATGAGGTCTGGATTATTTTGTTTAACATTTAGATCTATGTATAGATAATTGCATCAAAGAAATATTCATCTAATTTGCCCATAACACAAAAGCTAGGAGGGATACCTAACTCATTAAATGACAAAGTCAGGATCTAAAAAATCTTGATAGGCAAGAAAATTGGATTGACTTAAATAAGATGAAAATTAGTAGGAATAAATGTAAAATTTTATACTTTAATATGAAAAATCACCTTAGCAAGTATAAGATCAGGGAGTGAGCAGTTATTGTGAGAATGATCTAATAATGGAGATTAAAATTATCCCTTAATAAGAGAAACTGAAGCAGAAGTCTAAGCCAATGACACTTTATTAAAGGATCCATGGTCCCCTCTAATGCAGTGGACCTTAGATCATCATAATCTGAGATGTCACCTCCTACTAGGCACTATTTTTATAGGGCTAGATGTCCAGCCATGTCAGAATGGCTATACCAAATACAAAATTATTCCATTGATTGACGTGTGATGCATAAGCTAAAATAAGCAATATGTCAGCAGTACCTCAAGTTGAGTAAAACAAAGAAAACCTCCGTATAAGATGTTTAGACTTCTAATTTGAGCAGGAGGAAATGATAAAAGTTATCACAGTCAGTGACAAGTGTTTAGTCTGGAGGCACAAAAAGTATTTGGGGGGATTTTCAACGTAGTTTTGATTTCTGAGATGCTGGGCTTGGTCACAATGAGAAAGCAAAAAAAGGAAGTAAATGTACTTGGAACATATAGCTCACAGCTTTGGAATCATATACATAAATTTGATATGATTGTATCAAAATGATTAATACTGATTGTGATAGAGTAAGGGTCCAAATAAAATATATTCTTTCTTAGAAGTCTTTTTAGTGGGCTTAATGGTCAGAGTCAATAGTGTGACAGATTCAATAGTCAAAAAAGCTAATATGATTTGGCACTACATTAAGATAGGCATTGTTGTTGAGTTATTTCAGTCATGTCTGACTCTTTGTGGCTTCCTTTGAGGATTTCTTGGCAAAGACATTTGGATATTTATTGGCAAAGATATTAGAGTGATTTACCATTTTCTTCTTTTACTTATTTTAAAAATGAAGAATTAAGACAAATGGAGTTAAGCGATGTGCCAAGGGTCACACAGCTAGCAAGTGTTTCAGGCCAGATTTCAACAAAGGAAAATGACTCTTCTTGACTTCAAGCTTAGCACTCTAGCACTAATCATCCAATTGCCCCAAAATGAAATACATTGCCTTGAGAGGTAATGGCTTACCTCTTCTTGGAGACCTTGAATCATGGGTTGAATAATCATTTGTTAAGTATGTTATGGTGAAGATTATTTTAACACATGGGTGGGACTCCATATCTTCTAGAATTCTTTTTAACTCAAATTCTGTAATTGGTACACTATGGCAATAAGAATAGACAGATACAGTAGACATTGAATTTATACATTACTGCAGGACAGATATTTGTAACTTTTTCTATGTCATGAGCCTCCTCAGCAATGAAATAAAACTCATTGTCCTCTTCTCTTTTCCTAATAATATCTTTAAATGAATAAAATAAAATATATAAATTGTAAAGGAACCCAAAGATTAGTGAAAGTAAAGATGCATTCAAGTTTATGGACTTCTGAAATAAATTCATGGTCCCATGTTCATCTGTAGACTTTGGATATACAGTGGGTAGTATAAAACAAACAAACAAACAAACAAAAAGAACAAAGGAAATATGTTTTGTGGGCATGAAAAATAAAGTGTTAAAGTCAAACCCTGAGCCCTACATCCTCCAACAAGATCAGTCAAAGGTCAATGACACTTTGAATACAAAGATAATTGGTCTCCTTTGTTTTCTGGGAAAAGAGAGATTCACAGCTTCTGATCTCTACCCTTGGTGGCTTCTATGGAACTGAACCATCTCTGATATACTGAGGCTCTCTCTAGTGAGTTTCAAGGTTTAATCATGAAAATCTTGCCCCATAGTTATTTTTTATGATGAGCATAAGAGACTGGAGGAAGAGAAGCATATGAATATTAAAAAACATAAAAAAGAGAAAAGGAAATCTTTTTTTTTTAATTTAGTTCTTACCTTCTTTTTTGTTTCCTTACATCTCCTTCAATTCCAAATCTTGGCTACTAAAATAGGGCTATTGGTGATGTTCAAAGATATTTAATATCAGATTGAAAAAAAAGGAAAATATAATTTTCTTTTGCAGTTAAACCTGAGAGGGTCAACATCTAAGAGACAGAAAAGCACAAGTAATATGTTATATGTCCCAAGGCTATTTCTATACCTAGATATTGGTATATTTTGGTTGTATATCAATAATGGTAGAACACAAAAGTTCTAAGACCCATTAATAAAAGTTAAATCACAAAGGCAGATATTTGGCTATGTCCATGAGTGGGTACATTTATTGCACTTCAGTTTTGTTTCTTCAGAACATAGCACAGTATGGCACATAGTAGGCATATAATAAAATGCTTCTCAGTTTATTTACTGATGCAACTTATTCCATTCTGAAACAATATATTACGCTGAACTATTCAAATTGAATCGTATCTCCTTGAAAACTAAACTTGTCAACAGCCTCTATAATTTGTATAATTTGATTTTTTAAAGAAAGCCCTCAATCTTTGTTAGAATAAAATGCAAATGAATTTAGAATAGTAATAAGGATCTAACCTCCCCTGTACAGATATTTTACTTAGCTATATTTTGGTCCCACATCTAGATAATTAAATCATAATTTTGTCTTTATCAGAAACAAAAACCCTCCATTGAAACCTAATGATTATTAGTTCAGTTTCTTTGCTGGTAGCTGCTTTTATTTAGTTGCAGAATGTGTGGAGATAGGCAGAAAAATCATAAAGATTCGGGTTTTCTTCTGCACTACTGATATTTGGATTAAACCTATAAAAGAAAACCATAAATTAACAGATCTGAAAGTGACCTTTGAGTTCATTCAGTCCAACCCCTTCAGAAAAGTGAAGCTACTTGTCCATATTAGTCTCAAGGAGGATTCTCAGCAGATCCAGGATCAAAGCCCAAGTCTTCAGCTTTTTAGTTCAATCCTCTTCCTACTATCCCACAATGCCCCTTTAATCTTTCACTTGAGAATTGTGTATGTTTTCTGTAAACCTCATGCTATCATTTCATTACATTTGTAAACTCTATTGAAACTTGATTTCCATCTCACAGTAATGCTTCTATCTAATACAATTGTTGGGTAAACCTAATTGATTTTTTCCCTTTGAAGAGAGGTTATTTCATGTCCAAAGAAACTCACTACATTTAGAAATATCTAACTGAAATAACAAGTGTATTTTCTCCCAAATCTTAAAATACTTTCAATTAAAAAACATTTCATTTCCAGAGAGGAAAATTGGAAATGCAGAGATTTATTTGGTAATTTTATCCACTTTAAAATGTGATAGATATTAGGTATCATGGCAGACTGAGATAATATTTTTTTCTTGTAAAGCAGGCATTCCCATGAGGTATATACAAAACATTAAATGCTAGTATAAGACTATAAGAAACAAACAACACTTTATAAATGCCTACTGTGGATAGAGTATTGTTCCTGGTTGTGAAAGAGATAGAAAATTGAGATAAGACATTGGCCCCAGGCTCCACTGAATTTTCAATCTAGGAAGGAATAAGAACAACACAGAGACAGGGTGCCCCAAAAGTTTTAGTTCAGTTTTAAGCCTATAACTGCATTAAGACTTTGGGCACCATATTTATAATACACAATATTACATCATAATTATATTTATTTTTTTCTTTTTTATTATAGCTTTTTACATACAAAACATATGGAGGGGTCATTTTTCATCAGTGACCTTTGCAAAAACTTCTGTTTCAACTTTTTCCCTCCTTCCCTCCATTTCCTCCCCTAGATGGCAGATAGTCTCATACATGTTAAATATGTTAATGTATATGTTAAATACAATACACACACACACACACACACACACACACACACACACACACACATTTATACAGTTATCTTGCTGAACAATAAAGATTGGATTTAGAAAGAAGGTAAAATAACCTGAGAAGAAAAAACAAAAATGCAAGCAAAGAATAACAGAAAGAGTGGAAATGTTATGTTGAGGTCTATACTCATTTCCCGTGTTCTTTCTCTCGGTGTAGCTGGTTCTGTTCAGATCAATTAGAACTAATTTGGATCATCTCATTGTTAAAGATAGCCACTTCCATCAGAATTGATCCTCATTTAGTATTGTTGTTGAAGAGTATAATAATCTCCTAGTTCTGCTCATTTCACTTAGCATTAATTCATGTAAGTCTCTCCAAGACTCTCTGTATTCATCCTGCTGGTCATTTCTTACAGAACAATAATATTCCATAACATTCATATACCATAATTTACCCAACCATTCTCCAATTGATGGGCATCCATTCAATTTTCAGTTTCTAGCCACTACAAACAGGGCTGCCACAAACATTTTGGCACCTACAGGTCCCTTTCACTTTTTTAATATCTCTGGGATATAAGTCCAGTAGTAACACTGTTGGATCAAAGGGTATTCACAGTTTGATAACTTTTTGAATATAGTTCCAAATTGCTCTCCAAAATGGTCAGATCTGTTCACAACTTCACCAACAATGCATCAGTGTCCCAGTTTCCCCATATCCCCTCCAACATTCATCATTATCTTTTTCTATCCTCTCTGAATTCATCCTGCTGGTCATTTCTTACAGAACAATAATATTCCATAACATTCATATACCACAATTTATTCAGCTATTTCCCAATTGGTGGGCATCCATTCAATTTCCAGTTTCTAGCCACTACAAAGAGGGCTGCCACAAACATTTTGGCACATGTTGGTCCCTTTCCTTCTTTAATATCTCTTTGGTCTATAAACCCAGTAGTAACACCGTTGGATCAAAGAGTATGCACAGTGTGATAACTTTTTGAGTATAGTTCCAAATTGTTCTCCGAAATGGTTGGATCCATTCACAACTCCACCAACAATACATCAGTATCCCAGTTTCCCTACATCCCCTCCAACATTCATCATTATCTTTTCCTGTCATCTTAGTCAATCTGACAGGTTTGTAATGGTATCTCACAGTTGTCTTAATTTGCATTTCCCTGATCAACAGTGATTTGCAACACTCTTTCATATAAGTGGTAATAGTTTCAATTTCATCATCTGAAAACTGTCTGTTCATATCCTTTGACCATTTATCAGTTGGAGAATGGCTTGATTTCTTATAAATTAGAATCAATTCTCTATTTTGGAGATAAGGCCTTTATTAGAACCTTTAGCTGTAAAACTGTTTCCCCAGCTTATTGTTTCCCTTCTAATCCTGTCCACATTAGTTTTATTTGTACAAAAGCTTTTTAACTTAATATAATTGAAATTTTCTATTTTATGATCAATAATGACCTTTAGTTCTTCTTTTGTCACAAATTCCTTCCTGCTCCACAGGTCTTAAAGGCAAACTATCCCATGTTCTTCTAATTTATTTATTATATCATTTTTTTTATACCTAGATCATGAACCCATTTTGATCTTATCTTGGTGTATCATGTTAAGTGTGGGTCAATGCCTAGTTTCTGCCATACTAATTTCCAATAATTATATTTATTTTTAAAGTTATTTTTAAAGTATTGTATGATATCTACCTAAAAGATCATTGTGGGATGCGGGAATTGAGGAAAACTATCAGGCATGGTGACATTTGAGAAGGAGCTAAAAGGGAACAGGCCCATTTAGAAATGACCTAATGATAAAGATGAAAACGATATGATTATAAGTAACAGAATCAAAAATGCACAATGTCTCTCAGGTAGAAAGGGGAAAGTAAAGTTGGCAAAAGCAGCAAAAATGTTTAAAAAGAGTAAGGACTGATAGATCATAGGATATGGTGATTAGGTAGATTCTTGTACTTTTAGAGTAGCCATGGTTAAATAATGGGGTCATAAGCCTGATTGAAATCATTAAAAGAAGAATCCTAAGGTGGGTACAAGTTTTTTTTTTTTTCTTTTGAGCAGTTTAGCTTTTAAAGAAAGACTTGGGCAGAAAAGGAACTAGATAAATAGGATAGAAAAGTAAAGAGAAGGTTTGTCTTTCGGTTAGGGATGCCTCAGCATGTTTGGCCTCATATGCAAAGATTTAGTGACAAGGGAGAGATTAAAGATATACAAAAGATAAGGGATGAATATTAGAGGAAGGCAGTGGAAAGTACTGTGAACCTGGGGTTCTGAACGTGGAATTTAAGTTCAAATCCTTTTCTATTTTACTACATATATGACTTTGGGCAAATCACTTCTCTAAGATTTCAGTTTCCTTAACTCTAAAATGAGAGGATCGTTGTAGATGATCTCTAAAGTCTCTGCTAACTCAAGAAATATTCTATGATCCCATATATCTGTGATACCAAATTATCAAGTAGAGCAATTTGCCTCCATTTAGAAACAAGGGAATATTTTTCTCTATCCAAAAAGAAAGAAGACATAGGACAATTATTCCAAGAAGTTTAGAAGGATGAAGGAATGTACCTGAAGAAGCTATCACATTAAATAGCTTTAATCTTCTCAATGAAATATGAAGTTAGGTTATTTGCCATAAGCATAGAGACTTGAGTGCTGAATGTTGATGATACATTCATGAAGCTGGAAGAAGAAAAGTTTGGGAGAAATAACGATGGGAAATTAAACAAGTAATTGATGAACATAGAGTAGAAAGACAATGTTGTTATTTGTCACCCTTCAGGACCATGTTATCTAAATGGCCCCAGAAAAGTTTCAATGGCTACTGTCTGTGTACCTTATTCTACTTTCCCCTTCCCTTTTCTACTCTTAAAAAAGGATGTGACCTCACTTAGTGTCTCTCTCTAATTTTCTGAACCAAAGTACACTTCTTGACGCTCACTAATAACACATTACCATTTACACATTAAAATGTAAGATCCTTGAGGGAAAGGATCATCTTTACTTTTGTACTGGCTTCTCAACACTTAGGCAGAGCCTGTAATATACCATATATCTTCATAAATTTTTTTCACATTCATTGAGTAGCTGCAATGGTCTCCACAGAAGTTAAATACCAAGGAATTTTAATGTATGAAATCAGTTCAGGTACATGATTTTCTTTATTGTCTTTCAAAAGTCCCAGAAAAGGAGCAAAAAGAAATTAAATGGTGGAATTGCACTGGAGTAAATGTTTCAGGTCAGGAAGATGTAAAAATCAAGGACAAAATAGAGATTCTGGAATGAAAAGGAATTTTAAAGTATATTGCACTATCAATGAAATATTTTCATCAATGCTTTAGGGGAGGGAGGATTTGAAAAAATAAGTATGTACTTCCCTTTCCCTAAACGCCTCTTTTCATATGAATTTCACATTTGATGACTCTGTGGAACTCAGACTATTTTATACCCACAACATAGTCTGGGAAAATTACCATGACATCCAGCTCCGTGACAGAATTTCTATGGGTAGCAGACTTTTAGAGGAGCTGTTAACTTGCTCTCCTAAAAATAGTGGGGGTAGGGAATGCAAGAATATCTTATTTGTCCTCTTTTTGCAATGGGGAGCATTTATCTTGCCATTATGTAAATCAATTAACTTTCTAGGAAGAGAGATAAACCTCTTATTTTATCCTCAGACATCTATTTACCTTGTCTAAATACACAGATGTCTAAATTCTCTTGCTTCCCAATTCAACAGCTCCTATAACTTGCACCTGCACTCCACCTAAGGCACATATAAGGATAGTCATACCCTTATCTCATCCTCACCCACATATATTCTGCCTCCACAACCCGTATCTCTGAAATTCTCCTATTTGACCATATCTCTTTGTCCTTCCAAGTGTTCTGTATTACTCACTCTTTCCATACCCTTTATACTATCCTCACTATAACTTCTAACCTTCAGACACCTTCAGTTAAACATTTTATCACTCATGTTTATAAATTATTTTCCTCCTTTCAAAATTTTCAACTTTTATTTAACCATTAAATTATACACTGTACTCAAATGCTGGATCTTTTCCCCATAAAATTAACACCTATTATCCATCTCCAGACCCAGTTCTGCAATATTTCAACCATCTGCCTTTGGAGTCTCTGAGACTATGTTGCTGAACTCAAAGGAGGAAATCAAAAATCTAAACTAATCATATCTATTACAGATTTATGTTATCCAAACTCACTTGTATCTTTACTACTGCTAATCTTTTTACTCTTCTCCAGCGAACTTTCTGCCACTCTCCCCACAGCAGCAGCTGTTATAATCCATTATTTTCTCAGTCTTTTTTACCACCACTTTCCCATTCCTCTCAGCTGAGGATCTCATCTCATAGTTCACCAACAATTTCTAGTCCACTCATTACAATCTCCTCTTCATCTCCCAGATCCAAACTTCAAATCACCTCCCACAACCATATCTCTAGCAGTACCCCTAATCAATATTTCACTCCAGATCTGTCTAGCCCTTTCACTGTGCTTTCTGGACTACATCTCCAAAAAAAAATCAAAGTTTATTTCATATTAAACCATTTTCTTTCCCACTTTCCCTATCTCTTCGGTCTCAGTAAGACTTTATTCCCCTCTGATGACAGTGGAATTCCTAGCCACTCCTTTTCAGCCTAATTTATACTCATGCCACCCATTTCATTAATCATAGCTCCTCTTTATCACTTTAAGATTCTCCTATTACCACCATTGCTAAGTAGCCTCTCCTCCTTTGAGTTCTATGCTATACAAATTAGCCATCCAGTTCATATCCTGGTGACCATTATCTATTAATTTTCAGGATATTTGGCTTCCATCCTCAATGAGTTCAAAGTCTAAAATAGTCCTTCTCTCTGCCCTAACTTTTTCCTTCATAATAAGAGATGTCAGTATACCTTTTGATATTCCTTATACTCCTCCACTTCAGCTGCACACAGATATACCTTTGATTCTTCAATTATCCACAACTATTCCAAAACCATTTTCATAAATTTTTGTGTTCCTTTGAAATATGAAATTCCTTTATCTAATCATAATATTTTTATCATTCTATCTTTGCCTATGCCTGAAAATGTTAACTCTATTCTTCACCCTTACCATGAGTCCTATTCTCTCTAATAGTTCTTTTACCAGACATCATCCCCGCTATGGCTACACTCTCTTTATCTCTTAGTAAATCATTTCAACTTTACACCAGCTTCTAAAATCATATCTTTAATTTCTTTGTATTATTGTCAACCATGTCTTGCCAAACCCCAATCTGAATTATTTCCACATCTGCTTCCTTTATTTTATTTGTGTGTTGCTGAATAGAGATATAGAAAATCACAAAATCACAATGACTGGATTCACTATAAATTTATGTTACATGACCTTAACTGGATTTTCATGAAGATAAGTAAGTTTTTAAACATTTCCCCCATCTTAAGAAGATTGAAAAGATCACAGATCAGCTTTTGGAGGGTAAAAAGGCACTACTTTTGCCTTTCTTTGTATCTCAGGAACTTAACATAGTGCCTAGCATTTAGTAAGTGTTTAAAAAATGCATGTTGGCTTGACTATCACATTCCCCACAGCAGCAACTATGAACTTTTTAATCTTCCTGGAGTCGTCCACAGCACTCCTTGATTTTTCCTCTGAACTCACAACCTTGCTTCATAACTTTTTATAGTTGAGGCCATTATTCAGGAATTATTCTTCTCTTTTCATCTTATATCATTCAGACAACTCCCCCCACTATAAACTTCTTCATTTGTCTTGCATGAAGAGGTGGTCTTTCTTGTCAAGGCAAATTCTCAATAGACTTCCTTGATGACATTCTCCAGTGCATTGACCGTTCTAACATCATTATTCCTTCTCTAATCTTCATTTTATTTCTATACAGTGTTTTTTTCTTGTTATCTATTAAAAAAAAAAAAACCTCATGTCTGCCAATTCTTAAATAATCTTCACTTGAATCTCTATTACCTATCCTCATATATATCCTCTGCCATTCTCAGCTAAAATCCTTGAGAAACCCAACTACATTAAGTAACTACTTAATCTCTCACTTTTCTAAACTCGTAGAGATGTGGCTTTTTACCTCATTATTTACTAAACCTTGTGGCTTCAAAGTTGCCCATGATATCCCAAGCCCTGTTCTTTTTCAATTTTCTGCCATCTTTAATACTGACTACATTACTATCTCCTTCCCAATGTTGTTTTCAGGATACTGCCCTCTTCTGGTTCTTTTCCTAACTTCAGCTCAGCCTTCTTTGGTGTGTTTCTATCTAGGTTATAACCTCTTCCTGTGGGTGTCTCTGAAGTCCCATAATCTCTTGTATTGATTCAGTACTATTATCCTCTATGATATCATTGTCATCAACTCCCAACGGTTCAACTCTTCTCTATATGCAGATGATTTTCAGCTTTATATGTTCACTACTACCTCTCTCCTGACTTCTAGTTTAATGTCACAAGCTATTTTTTGGAGTCATAACATGGAAATATTTATTATTTCCCATACCCAAGACAAAATCCATCATACTCAGCTGCCCCAATTCTTTTCTCTTCTTTCCAATTTTCCCATATTTCAGTCACTTCTAGTCATACTAATTCAGAATCTTATTATCATTTCTTACTCCACACTCTTAGCCCAGATGTTCAGCAATGTCAAATCTTGCCAAAACTACTCCCATTCTATCTCCTTCATATATTCTTTACTCACCCACTCACCCAGTTACCACTTTATATGAGCCCTGATCATCTCTCATATTGAATATTTCAATGCTTTTTTAACTGAGTCTTCCTTTATCAAGTTCCTCCCCTTTCAAATATATCCTTTACACTGTAGAAAAAGTGATTTTTCTTAAAATCAGGTCTGACCATCTCACATATACTCCTACACATAACAAAAGTATAAGAAGATTAGAAAGGAAATAAGAAGCCTAGTTGTGAAGGAATTTGAAGTGCCAAACAGAAGATTTTAAATATATGACAGATATTGTTCAGTTGTTTTTCAGTCATTTCCAAGTCTTCATGACCCCATTTGAGGTTTTCTTGGCAGATTTGCCATTTCCATCACTAGCTCACTTAATAATAAGAAAACTTAGGCAAAAATCACAAAGATCCTTCCCCAGATTCACTTAGGCAGTTAAGTATCTGAAACCATCTATTGGGCTTATATCCCAAAGAAATACTAAAGAAGGGAAAGGGACCTGTATGTGCCAAAATGTTTGTAGCAGCCCTATTTGTAGTGGCTAGAAACTGGAAAATGAAAGGATGCCCATCAATTGGAGAATGGCTGGGTAAATTGTGGTATATGAATGTTATAGAATATTATTGTTCTGTAAGAAATGACAAGCAGGATGAATACAGAGAGGACTGGCTAGACTTACATGAACTGATGCTAAGTGAAATGAGCAGAACCAGGAGATCATTATACACTTCGACAACGATATTGTATGAGGACATATTTTGATGGAAGTGGATTTCTTTGACAAAGAGACCTAACTGAGTTTCAATTGATAAATGACGGACAAAAGCAGCTACACCCAAAGAAAGAACACTGGGAAACGATTGTGAACTATCTGCATCTTTGTTTTTCTTCCCGGGTTATTTATACCTTCTGAATCCAATTCTCCCTATGCAACAAGAGAACTGTTCGGTTCTGCAAACATATATTGTATCTAGGATATACTGCAACATATCCGACATATAAAGGACTGCTTGCCATCTAGGGGAGAGGGTAGAGGGAGGGAGGGAGGGGAAAAAATCGGAAAAGAAACGAGTGCAAGGGATAATGTTGTCAATATAAAGTAATCATTAAATAAAAATTTTTAAAAAATAAAAAAATAAGTATCTGAAACCAGATTTGAACTCAAGATGAATCTTCCTGATTTCAGGTCTAACACTCTATCTACTATGCCACTTAGCTGCCCTTGGTATGTATGTATGTATGTATGTGTGTGTGTGTGTGTGTGTGTGTGCATTTCACAAATAGGAAGCTATAGATATTATAGAGAATAGCTGGAACATATGTGTGTGTGTGTGTGAGAGAGAGAGAGAGAGAGAGAGAGTCAGAGACTGAGGGAAAAGACAGACACATGGAAACAGAGACAGAGAAAGATAGAGACAGAGACTGAGAGATCAGTTTTCTGAAAATAAGAATTCTTTGTGTCTTCCTTCCCTACTTCCAACTTCCTCATCTTAACACTTATCATAAGATAAGGTAATTAGGTAGTACAGAGGATAGAGCTCTGGACTTAAGTCAGGAAAATATGAGTTCAAATATAGCCTCAGATACTTATCTACCTATGTGAACCTGGTCAAATTAGCTTATCTCTTTCTGTCTCTGTTTCCTGACCTAAAAAATAGGAATAATAATATTAGCAACTATCTGATATAGTTGTTGGGGCAAGGGAAGGGGAAGGAATGAGATGTTGTAGAGTACTTTGAAAATTTCAAAACACTATATGAATTCCAAGAGGAGTCCAAGGAGGAGGAGAAGCAGCAGCAGCAGCAGCAGCAACAGTAATATATGTTCTTTTCTCATTAGACATCACACCATCCATATGTGTGCATATTGTGTTCCTTTTATTTGTGTCTCATCTCCCTATAAAATTCCAATTACCATGACATCATGAGTCATTTCTTATCTCTTATCTAACATTTGGATGTCCTCTATGCTTACCACAATGCCCAATCACTCAAATGCTTGTAGAGTGAATATCTCCAACTCCTTTATTTATGACTTTGAACTGGATATTTGAATTCTTGGAATCCCCTCTCATATCATCTCTTGAAAGTTCTCATCTTCTTCAAAGCTCAGTTCAAAGAAAAAAAGTTTTCTATGAAGTTTTTCCTTATCTCTTGAACCCCTAGTTGACCTCCCCTCCCATAAATTAACTAGCACCCATCTTGTATGTAAGTATACATGCATCTATTGCGCTTCTTCAGAAAATGCAATCTTCCTGGGAGTAGGGACTATTTCATTTTTTACCATTGTATCCCCAGAATTTAGCAGAGTCCTTGGCTCAATACTATTTGTTGGTTTATTTATTGATTGATTTTTTAAAATATCAAATTGAATTTTAAATAGCTGTTTCTGCTTTGAATGGGGAGAGGGGACTCAAGGGGAAGACCTTTGTTTTGAGAGTTCTGCTGAAGTCTTATTAGGATCCTCATAACTCATCCTATACCAATCAGTAGAGTTCCCAAGTTAGCCTTCTCACCTACTCAGTCTATAAGCAGAACATGATCCCCACATGGATCTTTAAATAAAAATATGTGTGAGACTCTTAGCCAAACTGAAATGCTGCTGTACCTACACGTTGATTTATGTCATTAATGGATAAATACTTCATACTAACAAACAGTAAGTTGCTAGCTTTGTGGTAAAAATTTCAGTCTAATAATTATTAATTGGACTTTCTATTGTGTTACATTGTATAATACATAGTACAAGAAAAATCTTCAAACATTGGAAAGATATGTCATTTTGCCAGTGTAAATAATTCCCATTGCAAAACTAACTACATCAGAAAAACTGAAACCCATCTATGAATTAATAGATATGTTATAGGGAAGTAATTTATAGTTGGTGTCAGAAGTGATTTCTGAATCCACTTCTTCCCAATAACAAACACAGGACTCTTTATTTTTCTGGCACACTCCCTTCTACATTGTAGGCATTGAATAATGAATAAATTATAATAAAACTGTTAAAAAATAAAATAACAATTAATAATTGATAAGCCAATTACTTATTTGTATAAATAATAAACTAATAAAATGTGTCTTCATATACAGACAGATGCAATATGTGTGATTCCTCAAAAAGTTACATAGTAAAACTATTAACCAAAAAATTTGTCCTTTCTCCTTTAAAAGACTACTGACCTGTGACCTAGTTCATAGGTGTTATATCATATCATGACAGCTGCCAGATCATGTGCCAATCCTAAATAAATTATCAGTATCCTTAAAGCAGTTAAAGGCTATAGTACTACGGTAACTGTCTACCTCAGCTGTGAAAATAGTGGTCCATCATAAGTGGGACATCATAAGTGGCCCATACATTTAAATTCATTTTACCATTCAGGCAGACTATTCACATTTTAAAAGTAACAAAGCAATACTAAGGTTAGACATCCATTCTCTGACTTCTTTCCTCAAGCTCTCTCCAAATGCACTAAATTGGTTGTGTTTATGCAAGACCATTATGTTAGATCAGAAATCTGAAGGAAACTCAACATAACCACACTTACTTTAAGCTAAGTTCGTCTAAATAAAAGCATCATTGAATCATATCAAAATTCACTCCTAACAAAAAGAATAGAAAACCTGTGTCTGTACTTTGTTTGATCTAAGGAAGTGAAAGTATCCTAAGAATTATCTGAATTTTAGGGAACAGGGTTAGTATGTCCACCAAGCAGTTCTGGTTAACCTAATACCATCAGAAATTGTGGGATTTTATCCCAAAGTAAACTTACTATCACATAGGATATCATCCCATTGCTTTTGAACTGTAAATAATCAGCTAATATAAAACATGGAGTTTGGTAGAATTGTTTTGAAAGGAAGAAGTGTATTTGTCCCTATTCTTATTCATATTCATGTTCCTCTAACTTTTTATTTGTATGTCTCCCCCTCCTAAAATAAAGGGACCAATCTAGCGAACCTATATAAATCATTAAACCGAGATAAATGCTTAGACTTTCAGAAAGTCAGAAAGATACTCCTTTTCCAAGCTTATTTTTGGATTGTGTTGATAACCACACACTCATGTGACTAATATGAGGGCCCTCATCACAAAAACCTGAATTTCACTGTTTGCCTGAAATGACTACTTTCAGAAAAGTTTGAACCATAGATATTATATTGTGAGCATTAATGCATTTCAACACTGGGATTACTAGAAGAAGAAAATAAAGACTTATTCAGTGGGGTTTGGGATCTATTGGCCTAGAGCACCAGCTATTGAGACCAGATCCTCTGTGCGAATTTCTGCTATCTAATCACTATTCAATTATAGTCAAACCTCCACCAGGTTTTATTTTTATTTTTGACTGAAATTGTAATTTCATAGTTATAGGGAAATCCTAATGTGGAAATCTTCCACAATTTATAATCTTGGAGAATGATCTATGTCAATGAAAAAAGGCTATGTGACAAGGTATGTGACAGAAAGAGAACTCTAATACAAGTCTCATTCTCATATCCTACTTTATTTTGTTCTCCCCATTTAGAAAGTACTTGTAGAAATTTTGAGAACATGGCATATTTGCTTTTCTCTGTACATGCTGTTTTTCTCTAGGTCCTTGCAGTTAAAGAATATTTTATTCTCCTTCTATCCTCCTTATTTGTCTCAATGTCTGAAACATGAGTAAATGGTTATGTGATTTTATATATTGGGACTTTTCTTTCAATGATGGAGACTATAATTCAGCCATATCTGCCCATATTATGCAACTCTTGCTTATTTTCTCCCATAAGGTCCACCATAAAAGGTCCACCCAACTTGCCTGTTGCCTTCTTTGTATTTGTTTTATATCATAAGTATAAGTGGAATAGTATGGCTGTCTATCTATTACTTATGACAAGCAACTAAGCTATATTCTTTTTCCTGTTGTATATTTCTCTTGTGATTTCCTTTACAAGGATACTACCTTTTTACCAAGCTTTTCATTAATATCCTCCATATACTTTTCCATTGACCACTGTGTAATTCTCAATTTCATTTCTTTAGAGTCAATCAGAAAATAAAATACCTACTATGTGCCAGACACTGGGATAAGTTTGGGGAACAGGGGAAAACAAGACAGTTCTTGCCTTTGAGGTCCTTACAATCTTGATCTAATCTTACTATTATCTTACTATTACTTACACTTTGTTCAGCCTGTCCAATATGCAACTGCAGATATCCATCTAGCTTTACCCTAAAATCTGGACAATATTTATTTTTCATCATTTTTTGTAACATATTAATGATTATGATTATGTCAATTATTCCAATAATGTGTACTTCACTAAGGAGACACTGAAGTGTTCCAGGGATTAACATAATTAATATGTTATCACCTATACACAGGCTAATTTGGTCAGTAAACAACTTTATCTTCTATAGGGAATCTTGGGGGAGGTGGGTTCTATATTCTTGACATATCCCATGATGCTGGCAGATACCTTACATGAAAACGATTTTTTTTTTTTTGCTTAACACTTTCCTTGACATTAATATTTGAGATATTATTAAATAAAATTATCTCCCTAGGGCTATTTCCTATAGACTTTTATGATTTTAATATGCATATGGGAGAGGTCTTATCTATAGAGAGCCTTTATAGCTAAATTTTGTCCTACCAAGTCAATGTTTGCTCAGAAGCAATATAGAATGAACAAGAAGGGATTTTATCTTTTCTACATCTTTCAATCATCTGGGTGAGTATAAATATCTTGTCTATTGTAGAAACTGTCTTGGGAAATCTGTCTGTTCCCCTATTTTGTTTTCATCAAGGACACTCTTGATGCATGCATAAACCAATCCATGAAGAATTTGTAGAAATGAGGCTTAAAATTGCTGGTGTTTTCCCTGCTTGCTTTTTTTTCTTGGGGATTTGGGGTGGTGAAGATTTTTTTTAAAATGTTCTGCCCATTCTTTCCAATTAGTCAGAATCTCTGCTTTTCACTATCTTGAGAATAAATCACTGAGTGCTTTTGAAAAAAAAGAAATATATAGGGTGAAATATATTTCTAAAAATTATTCATCCTCTGTTAATACTAAATATTTGCCCAGAGGCATTGAATTCCTCAGATGAAAGGTACTGTGTAAGTACAGAGTTCTACCATTATAAATGAATATAGCTAGAAATTTGTCATTTTCCTACAGTGAGTGAAACCTTCACCAAAAAAAAGAAAACTTCTCCTCATTAGGCCACATACTGACCAGGATGGAGAATGAAAGCTATGATTAGTGACAAGACTAAAGTAACTGATTCTACAAAATATTACAGAAGTCCTCAAAGCCAAAATGTTCATGTTCAATATTTCTTCAAGTCTATTTCTTAATTAAATGAGAAGAAAGGCCTCTGTTTCTCCTACTCTGACCTTATAGGATTAACATTTCAAATTAAAAGACACCTCAGAACTAATGTAATACAAGTCTATATTATAAATGAAGAAAATGGGAGCAATAGAGGATAAGTGACATATTCAAGGTCACACTACCTGCAAGTATTTGAGCCAAGATTTCAACCTTGGACTTCTGACTATAAATGCCTCTGCCTATTCTATTACACTAGAGTAAATGGCTGAATGCCTTGTTAAAAGGCCTTGGGTGCCTTTTAAGCCCATCAATCATGTTCTGTCACTGAGATCGTCATTTGGAATGAGGTCAAAGAAGATAGATGCTGTAGGGGAATGGCTGCCTAAACTTTGATTTGGGTCACCTTCACTGGAAAAAATAGACACTAGTGGCAGACCACACATTGTGCGCCTCACCCTAGGGAAAGACAAGAAAAGAATTCGAGGATGTCATTACCATCTATCCATCCATTTTTCACTCAATCAGTCTTTTATTCAATAAACATCGATTAAGAATCTATTATGTTCAGGGCCCTTGTAATATAATGCTAAATTACAGAATAGTCCCTGACTTTAAGTAGCTTGTATTCTACTGCAGGCATACAAATAAATAGAAAGGTGGTTGATTTGAGTTTTTTTTGTTTATTTTTGGTAGGATGTAGTCCTAATAGCTGATTTAAAAAAATCTTCCTGGTAAAGTAGGTAGCCTGAGGACTGAGCCTTAAAAGAAACTAGAAATTCTAGGGAACTAAGTTAAGAAGGATTAATGTAAAGGGTGCAGACAACAACCTATGCAAAGCCAAAAACTTACAAAATTGAATGAAACATGCATTTATTTATCATCTAATACTAACAAAAATAATTATTTTCTGATTATATATATTATATTATATTATATATTATATATTTTCTAATATAATTAAATATTTAAAGAATTAAAGAATTATTTTCTTTAATTGCAGTGTTTAATACTATTTTAAGCAAAGAAATCCCTTTATCCAAATCAATAATAAAAAATTAGAAATCAAAAAAATAGACACAGGAGAATATATACCAGACACTACAAAGTGAAGGAGTTCTACTATTGGGAGTATGTTAACTCTACTCAAAAAGGATAGTTCCAGATCTTCACCAATGGTAAATTTCCCCAAATTTCTGGTCTAACAAGTTGGAGACAGGCAGCCCCTCTCATGTGAACTTTTCCCCAAAGTTTTGTTCTCCCTTCAGCAAATTAAAGTGGGATTGGTGTCATCCTTCTTCCTTGCAGCCAGAAGCCAAAAGCTTCCTCCATTCTCTCAAAGGAGACTCTCAAAGAAAACATTCTATAACTGGAACCAATATTCCTACCTTTTCTTCTTTGTAAAATCTTTCTGATAATGATTTATGCAAATCTAAGAGCTTTTCTTGAAATAAAACAAGAGAACAGAAATATTTTCACATGTAATCTCCCAGAATAAATCATATCTTCTAGTCACATCACTTGCTAAGACATGCAAAGAACCTAAGAACATAATACTGACTGCTCTAAACATGTGCTACTTTCTATAAAGGATGTGACTTAATACAGAAAAGAAGACTTACAGATTTTGCTCAGCAATATTTCCCATTTCAACTAACATAAGAGTCTTTGAGCAATGAGATCATAGAGATAATTGTTCAGAAATTTGAATATCAACATCAAGTGAGGCACGGAACAAGAAGATATATAATAAATTAGTCAGTGTTACTGAGAATCTCTTGGGCATATCTGAAGCAAAGGACTTCTTGTGGACAGTAAGGATCCTCAAATATTTCTTCATAGAAACCATTATGATAAATGCATCAAACTCCAAAATACTTCAAAACTTTATTGAAGTTCCTGATCACTCAAACAAGATCAACCAAAAAACCATATAGGTGAAAAACATATATTGCCCGAAAATACAACATGCAATTGCACAATCAGCCTATCATCAGCATATGCACTATCTCTAGCCACTAGGCACATGAATTCATTTGCATAATCAACCTCAGGCAATGATGAGCAGAAAGCTAGGTACAACATCCTCCCACTGCTTGAGTTCTGTAAGTTAATCATTTTTGTGTTTGTGAATGATGTTATAAATATCCAAATGGCCCTTGATAGAAAAAAAAAGTTCCCTACTCACATATATACATCTATACACACACATGAATGTGAATTAGACTACATGATCTAGGGACTATAAATATATACATGCATTTTGTGTGTATATACCTTATCTTCTTTCACTTTAAGTCTGTTCATTCACCATAGAAGTGAATACCCAAGTGAGTATCTATCATATTTCTCACTTTATGCAGCAATTCATATCATTGAAGAGTTATTTCCATGATTCCATCTGTCATAAATAATTGCATGAGTTTGAAGGGGAAAACTTTAAAGGGAAGACTTTAATACTTATGTATGTACATATTATTTATATATATACATAATACATATGTATACATGTACATATTATATATATACATAATACATATGTATACATGTACATATTATATTTATTATACATATGTATACATGTGTGTATACATATGTATAATAAATATAATATGTACATGTATACATATGT
>MU174340.1:49643418-49656459 GCA_016696395.1 Antechinus stuartii
TATATATATGTGTGTATATATATATATACACACACATATATATACATAATATATATATGTGTGTATATATATATATATAAAATGATCATGATATAATGTATGTATATATCATGATCATGATAAAGGAGTTACTGATGTTTCTCTGCAATTTTCCAAAATAAAATCCAAAGAGAAATATCAATAACCCCTTAATCATGATCATGACATATATATATATATATATATATATGTAGTATAAGTGTGTACATATATAGGCACATATATAAATGTGTCTATATGACTTTATGTATGTATAGTTGTACAGTTGTACATGGCTCTTTTAGTGAAAGAAAGGTCCTGTTAGACAAACAATTATGATTCCAGATGAATAATCCAGAAGCCCAAAAAAGCATTCTGATCAGGGATGGCTGATTACAAAATTAACCAGGGCATGAAAGACAGACAACACTCTTAGCAAAGATACACTAGCAGAGAGTTAAAACAAGTGGCAGGATCTTAGAAAATAGAAGTCAAGACCAAACAGCATCTAACCATGTAATCTAAGAATTCAAAAAAGAATAAAGCCTAGCATTGGCACTAAGACACAAATCAAAAACTAAGGCTAAATGATAAAATGAAACAGAAAAAGACACTGAACATGACAAAGAAATATCAAGAGTCATGAGATGCCCAAAAGAAAGTAATTATGAGTATAAGAAGAAACCTGAGGGAGAAATAACTTACCACATTGAGCACAAGAATGCTTCAAAAATGAATGAATTTTTTTTGAATTATAGAACATATGCATGGGTAATTTTTACAACATTGTACCTTGTACTCACTTCTCTTCCAACTTTTCCCTTCCTTCCCATCACTCTCTCCCCTAGATGGCAGGCAGTCTTATATATGTTAAATATGGTAAAGTATATCTTAGATACAATATATGTGTGCAGATTTGTACAGTTCTCTTTTTGCACAAGAACAATTGGATTCAAGAGGTAAAAATAACCTGGGAACAAAAACAAAAGTTCAAGTAATTCACATTCATTTCCCAGTGTTCCTTCTCTGGGTATAGCTGATTCTGTCCAAGATTGATCAATTGAAACTGAATTGAATCTTCTCTTTGTCAAAGATATCCACTTCCATCAGAATACATCCTCAAATAGTGTTGTTGTTGAAGTGTATAATGATCTGGTTCTGCTCATTTCACTTAGCATCAGTTCATGTGAGTCTCTCCAAGCCTCTCTGTATTCATTCTGCTGGTCACTTCTTATAGAACAATAATATTCCATAACATTCATATACTGCAATTTACTCAACCATTCTCCAATTGATGGGCATCCATTCAATTTCCAGTTTCTAGCCACTACAAAAAGGGTTGCCACAAAGATTTTTGCACATACAGGTCCCTTTCCCCTTCTTTAATATCTCTTTGGGATATAAGCCCAGTAGTAACACTGCTGGATCAAAGGGTATGCACAGTTTGATAACTTTTTGGGCATAATTCCAGATTGTTCTGCAGAATGGTTGGATTCGTTCACAACTCCACCAACAATGCATCAATGTCCCAGTTTTCCCACATCCCCTCCAACATTCATCACTAACTTTTCCTGTCATCTTAGCCAATCTGACAGGTGTGTAGTGGTATCTCAAAGTTATCTTAATTTGCATTTCTCTGATCAATAGTGATTTGGAACATCCTTTCATATGAGAAGAATAGATTCAATTTTATCATTTGAAAATTGTTCATATCCTTTGACCATTTATCAATTGGAGAATAGCTTGATTGCTTGCAAATTAGAATTAATTCTCTATATATTTTGGAAATGAGGCCTTTATCAGAACCTTTACTATAAAGATGTTTTCCCAGTTTAATGCTTCCCTTCTAATCTTGTTTGCATTAGTTTTGTTCATACAAAAGCTTTTTAATTTAATATAATCAAAATTTTCTATTTTGTGATCAATAATGATCTCTAGCTGTTCTATGGTCACAAATTCCTTCCTCCTCCACAAGTCTGAGAGATATACTATCCTATGTTCCTCTAATTTATTTATAATCTTTTTCTTTATAGCTAAATCATGAACTGATTTTGATCTTATTTTGGTGTATGGTGTTAAGTGTGGGTCCATGCCTAATTTCTGCCATACTAATTTCCAGTTTTCCAGCAGTTTTTGTCAAAATGAATTCTTATCCCAAAAGTTGTGATCTTTGGGTTTGTCAAACACTAGATTGCAATAGTTATTGACTAGTTTGTCCTGTGAACCCAGACTATTTCACTGATCAACTAATCTATTTCTTAGTCTAATCTTTTTCTTAGTCAATACCAAATGGTTTTCATGACTGCTGCTTTATAATATAGTTTTAGATGAAGTATAGCTAGGCTGCCTTCATTTGATTTTTTTTGATTAGTTCCCTTGAAATTCTTGACCTTTTGTTCTTCTAGATGAATTCTATTATTTTTTCTAGGTCATTAAAATAATTTCTTGGGAGTCTGATTGGTATAGCATTAAATAAATATATTAGTTTAGGGAGTATTGTCATCTTTATTATGTTCGCTTGGCCTATCCAAGAGAACTTAATATTTTTCCAATTGTTTAAATCTGACATTATTTGTGTGGAAAGTGTTTTGTAGTTTTGCTTATATAATTCCTGATTTTCCTTTGGTAGATTTATTCCCAAATATTTTCTGCTATTGACAGTTATTTTGAATGGAATTTCTCTTTGTATCTCTTGCTGTTGAATTTTGATGGCAATGTATAAAAATGCTGAGTATTTATGTGGATTTATTTTGTAACCTGCAACTTTGCTAAAGTTGTGGATTATTTCTAATAGCTTTTTAGTAGAATCGCTAGGGTTTTTTAGTATAACATCATGTCATCTGCAAAGAGTGATAATTTGGTTTCCTCATTACCTACTCTAATTCCTTTAATCTCTTTCTCAATTCTTATTGCCGAAGCTAGTATTTCTAATACAATATCAAATAGTTATGGTGATATTGGACAACATTGTTTCACTACTGATCTTATTGGGAATGGTTCCAGTTTATCCCCATTGCATATGCTCCTGACTATTTTAAGGAAAAATCCATTTATTCCTATACTCTCTAATGTTTTTATTAGGAATAGATGTTGGATTTTATCAAATGCTTTTTCTGCATCTATAGAGATGATCATATGATTTTTGTTAATTTTGTTATTGATATAGTCAGCTATAGTTGACTATATAGTTTTCCTAATATTGAATCAGCCCTGCATTCCTGGTATAAATCCTACTTGGTCTTGGTGTATTATCCTGGGGATGATTTTCTGTATTCTTTTTGCTAATATTTTATTTAAGATTTTTTCATCAATATTCATTAGGGAGATTGGTATATAATTTTCTTTCTCTGTTTTCGACCTACCTGATTTAGGTATCAGTACCATGTCGGTGTCATAAAAGAAACTTGGTAAGACTCCTTCCATCCCTATTTTTTTTTCTAATAGTTTATATAGCATTGGAGTTAATTGTTCTTTAAATGTTTGGTAGAATTCATATGTAAATCTACTTGGTCCTGGGGATTATTTTCTTAGGGAGTTGATCAACAGCTTGTTCTATTTCTTTTTCTAAAATGGGACTATTTAAGCAATTTATTTCCTCCTCTGTTAATCTGGGCAAGCTATATTTTTGAAGGTATTCTTCCATTTTATTTAAGTTATCAAATTTATTGGCATAAAATTGGGCAAAGTAACTCCTAATTATTGCTCTAATTTCCTCTTCATTAGTGCCAAGTTTTCCCTTTTCATTTTTAAGACTAACAATTTGATTTTCCTCTTTCCTTTTTTTAATCAGATTTACTAAGGGTTTGTCTATTTTGTTGGTTTTTTCATAGAACCAACTCTTAGTTTTATTAATTAATTCAATATATATTTTTTTTTACTTTCAATTTTATTAATATCTCCTTTTATTTTTAGAATGTCAAGTTTAGCGTTTGACTGGGGTTTTTTAATTTGTTCCTTTTCTAGCTTTTTTAGTTGCAAGCCCAATTCATTGACCTTCTCTTTCTCTATTTTATGCAAGTAGTCCTCTAGAGATATAAAATTTCCTCTTATTACCACTTTGGCTGCATCCCATATATTTTGCCATTTTCTTGGATGAAATTATTAATTATGTCTATGATTTGCTGTTTCCACCCAATCATTCTTTAGGATGAGATTATTTAGTTTCCAATTACTTTTTGGTCTATTTTCCCCTGGCTTTTTATTGAATGTAATTTTCATTGCATTGTGATCTGAGAAAGATGCATTTGCTATTTCTGCCTTTCTGTATCTGACTTTGAGGTTTTTATGTCCTAATACATGGTCAATTTTTGTATAGGTTCCATGAACTGCTGAGAAGAAAGTGTACTCTTCCTGTCTCCATTTAGTTTTCTCCAAATATCTATCATATCTAACTTTTCTAATATTCTACTTACCTCTTTGACTTCTTTCTTATTTATTTTGTGGTTTGATTTACATAATTCTGAGAGTGCAAGGGTGAGATCTCCCACTATTATAGTTTTGCTGTCTATTTCTTCTTGCAGCTGTTTTAATTTCTCTTTTAAGCATTTAGATGCTATGCCACTTGGTACATATATGTTTAACATTGATATTGCTTCATTATCTATGCTATCCTTTAGCAAAATATAGTGCCCTTTCTTATCTCTTTTAATTAGATCAATTTTTGCTTTTGCTTGATCTGAGATGAGGATGGCTAACCCTGCTTTTTTGACTTCATCTGAAGCATAGTAGATTCTGCTCCAGCCTTTTACCTTTGCTCTGTATGTATCACCTTGCTTCAAGTGTGTTTCCTGTAAACAACATATTGTAAGATTCTATCTTTTAATTCAGCCTGCTAACCACTTCCTCTTTATGGCGGATTTACCCCATTCGCATTTATAGTTAAAATTACTAATTCTGTATTTCTTACCATCTTGCTAACCCCTGCTTATGGTTTTCTCCTTCCCTTTCCCCTTACCCCACTTCCCAGTATTAAACTGGTTAAAACCACTTGCCTCTCACAGCCCTCCCTTTTTAAGATCCCTACCCCCACCTTGGAGTTCCTCCTCCTAGCTTACCCCTTTTCCTCACAATTTCTGTATTCCCTTCCACTTAACTTATTCCTTCCCTTTTCACTTTTTCCCTCCCACTTTTCAATGAGGTGGGAAAGGTTTTTCTGTAAATCTAATATGTCTAATATTTTTCTCTTTAAGCCAATTCTGATGAGAGTAAGATATACACTATGTTCATCCCTCTCCTTTCTTTCCCTCAAATATAATAGGTTTCCTTTGCCTCTCCATGAGATGCAGTACCCCCACTTTACCCTTTTTCTGGTACAATTTCCTTTCCACCTCTGGTTTCTTTTTTATATTATAACTGTAAAACCAAATTATACATGTGTTCTTTATGTATATTCATAACAGAAATATAGTTCCCAAGATTTCTTTTTACCTTTTTATGTTTCTCTTGAGTCCTATATTTGGAGATAAAACTTTTTGTTTAACTCTTTTTTTCATCAGAAAAAGATGAAATTCACCTATTTCATTGAATGTCCATCTTCTTTCCTGGAAAAAAAAATGCTCATTTTGGCTGAGTAAGTTATTCTTGGCTACATACCAAGTTCCTTAGCCGTTTGGAATATCAGATTCCAGGCCCTTCGATCCTTTAATGTGGATGCTGCTAGATCCTGAGTAATATTTATTGTGGCATCTCTATATTTGAATTTTTTTTTTCTAGGTGCTTGTAGTATTTTTTTCACTGGTCAGATAGTTCTGGAATTTAGCCACAATATTTCTTGGAATTTTGATTTTGGCATCTCTTTCAGTAGGTGATTAATTCTTTCATTGTCTATTTTACCCTCTATTTCTATTACATCTGGGCAGTTCCCTTTAATGATTTTCTGGAAAATAATGTCTAGGCTCTTTTTTTCATCATAATTTTCAGGAAGTCTAATAATTTTCAGATTATCTCTCCTAGATCTATTTTCCAGGTCTGTTGTTTTCCCAAGTAGGTATTTAACATTTTTTTCCATTGTTTCATTTTTTTGGTTTTGTTTGACTGATTCTTGATGTATCCTCAAGTCATTCATTTCCATTTGTTCAATTCTGATTTTTAATGAATTAATTTCTTCATTTACTTCTTTATTTCTTTTTTGTACTTGTCCAATTGAGTTTTTAAGTGAGTTGTTTTGTTCTATGGATTTTTTTTTCCATTTTGCCAATTTTATTTTTTAGAGAGCTATTTTCTTTTTCCAATTCACTATTTCTGTTTTCCTTGGAATTGTTTACCTTTTCCAGTTCACTAATTCTGTTTTTCAGGGATTTGATTTCTTTATCCATTCTATCTTTAAATGAGTGGGATGACTTATCCAGATCCTCTTAGAAAGCTTCCCTTTCCTTTTCCCATTTTTCTTCTAACTCTCTTGTAAGAGCCTTTTTAGTTTCTTCCATGAGAGTCTTATGTGTTGGGGACCAGATCATATCCCCTTTGGGGAATTCATCTGGAAATACTCTGTTTTTAAGTCTCCCCAGGGTTTGAAGTCTGCTCTCAATCCATATAGAAGATATCAATAGTTAGAGTGCACTTTAAATTTTTGTTCATTTTGACAAAAAAGAATCAAAGAAAACAAAACAAAACAAAAAGCAAATGCGCTCTGCTTTTTGGGCAGTGTAGTGTTACCAAGCTTCCTCTACAGATAACAGGAGGTAGCAATGAAGAGCAGTGGAACAGCAGTGGCTGCGCTGCCTGCAGAGCAGACACTCTCTGAGATTCTGAGAGTATGCTGAGTCACTCTAGGTGTTGGGGGGGAGAGGGGGGTATGATCAGGTCCCAAGAGACCTCAGTGTTTGGGGATTGAAGTCTTTACCCCCTGTGTTTATACCTTCTCTGCTGATCTACTGGCTTGCTGCTGGGGCAAAGAAGCTCACACTGGGTAAAGTTCTCCCTGCAAATTTTCCAATGGCTGTGACTACAGCCGCCCCCACTCCAGTCAGCTCAGTGTGAGCTGCCTTCTAAGCTCTTGCTGCCTGCCTGAGGTCTGCACCTAGTCTAATTATCTCTGCCCTCAAGCAAAAACAGGCCTTTTCTGGCAAATTTCGAGGATGTATTCTGTTGATAATGTATTTGTGGGTTTTTTCAGTCAGGCACTAATTCTGAAGCCATATCATGAAAAAAAAGTATTCTGAGGGTAAGAAAGAGCTTAGATAGATGCGTATGTCCTCTCCACTATCTTGGCTGGAAGTCCTGAAGGAAATTTTTTGAAAGCAGATAAGGAAAATAAGAGTTTTCTAGGAATAAATTGGAAGAAGGGACAACTTAAACAAGAAGATAGTTTTACTAAAATAGCAACTCCCTGTAAATTAGAATATATCAAATAGAATTCAATTACTCCATCAGACAGCAAGAAATATTAAAACAAATCAAGAGATTGAAAAATTAGAAGAATCCATTATCATCTTCAAAAAGTATAGACCTAGAAAACCAGTCACTAGAGATATTTTAAGATCTCATTCACTCTCAAAATCATGGCCAAATTTTTTAGAGTCTTTGTGTCACTTTTCAATAAATCATTGATGGAAATCATTCAGATTTATAAGAATTGTAGGGGAAATCTACTAAATGTAATACTCACCTTCTGAAAAAAAAATCACAAAAGGAAAACTTCCATAAATGCTATTCAAATACAGAGCTTCCAGACCCAATACATACATATGCATATATGTAGGTCTATCTGTATGTATTATAATCAGACAGATAACACATATATAAAGGAACTATAGTCAAGATCACACAAGATTTTATACTAACTATAAAAGAAGAGAAAAATCTTGAAATATAATGTTTTAAATGCTAATAGATTAAAAATAGAATAATTTAACCGTCCTACATGGGAAAAAAAAATTCATCTTTAATGGAATAGAAAACCTTTAAGCATTACTGAAGAAAATGTCATAGCTGAGTAGAAAATCTGAAATGCAAAAAATAAAAGAGAAAAGAAGAAAGATAAGTAAATTTGAACAGGTAAAAAAGACTAAACAAGAATGGATGACTATGTCATAATAATGAATGGAGACAAATATCCCTTCAGAATGTTGTTGTGGTGGTTGTTTTTTGTCCTTCCTTCTTCTCAAAGCGTACCATAACATCAAGAAGGTGATGACATGACATGCAAGTAAATTGGATTTTAGTGAGGAAGGGCTGTGCAAGGTCACCTGATTCACTTTTCCCTCCATAGTCATTTAGATCTGGATGACTGGAGATGATCCTGAATGCAGTGGGAGACTTGGCTTTTTTAAGCTAAGGTCTGAAACAGGTCTCAGTTTGACTGAGGCTGCATCTATTCAATGATTAAGGCTAGATGGCAAATGAGGCAAAGAATGTCCTCTTTCACCCAGTTCATAAAAAAAAAAAAAAATCTAGACAAATAAATGAATGACTGAGTCTTGGAAGAGAAGACCCTCAGGATTTCAACCCTCAAGATTTCTGAGCAAAGCAGAAACAACTGCTATTTACATTCAATCTGATTCAATCAGGACCCAGGACCCAAACAATGTCCAAATGTGGCTTGCCCTTAGACACTTTCAAGGATCATAGAAGGGTGACCTAATTACCAATTCAAGTCATGTCAATTCAGTAAGAATGTATTAGTTCTTTATATCAGAAGCCTTTCCAGTAATATCAGTAGTAAAGTAAAAATATTCATTATCACTATTTTATTATTTTATATATTTTCTTTTTCTCCAATTATATGTTGAAATAATTTTTTAACATTTTTAAGGTTTTCAGTTCCAAATTCTATCCCTTCTTCCCTTCTCTCTCCACATCAAAATGGATTCATGATTTATACATAAATGGTGATACCATAAGCAACTTAACAATACATGAAATAGTTATTTGTCAGATTACAAATAAAGCAAGCATTTAGGACCAAAGAAAATATAGAGATAGTATATATTTGATATAATATTTTAAATGCTAACTAGAGCATTGACAAGAAAAAGAAATCAACTGAATACACATGGACAAAGAATAACAAAGTTGTGATGTTTCAGATAATATTATTTTAGGTCATCTTTTTATAGATAATACTTGTAGAAATAATGTTCTACTTGGATAATCCTATTAAAATGGATCCTAATCCAATTAAAAACTAATTGTAATAGTAACTTCAGCAAAGTAGCAAGATATAAAATAAATTTACACAAATCATCAATCTCTCATTATATTAGAAAAAAACTACAACATTTATCACCATACTTCTCTCTTCTGGACTTATTCATCTTATTCCAAAAACCTCTTCATTCAGGAAGATTATTTTAGCCCTGGAATTCATATCTTGGAAGTACTCCTTTTGACTAGAGAACTCCTTCCAAAACTTCTATTCAAAGAAGGTGCCCAAGTTAGTCATCTCTTCATTTCCCATTAGATTGAACTCCTCTGGACCCAGTCCCTGCCTCTATCTCCCTCTGCCTTTTAGCTTTCTTTGAGTATCATCTTTCCCATTCAAATTATGGTGTGAGAATAGGAACTTTTTTTTTCTATTTATATTTGTATTCCCAGTGTTTTGTGATGGGCACACAGTAAATAAGTACTTATAAATATTTGCTGATTAAATTATAAGAAAAGATAGAAAGATACATTCAATTTAATATGATGCTTAATGTATAAAATATTTGGAAATTCCTCTGCCAAGATATAGTAGGCAATTATATGATTATGACTACAAAATGACCACTATAGAAATAAAGACCTGAATAACGTAAGACATGTTAACTGTATATTATTGTACCTTGTTTATATAATAAAAGTAACAATACTATTTAAATTAATTTGTGCAGTCAGTGCCATATCAAAGTGTTATTAATAGAACTAGAAAAATAACAATCCTCATGGATGAACAAAAAGATAAAAAATCTCAAATGAAAAAATGGAAAAGAAAGAGGTCTTCAAATACTACATCTCAAACTACAGTAAAAAGTTTCATCATCTGGTTTTAAAATAAATGAAAAAGTTGATCAATGGAACAATAAAGAACTCAAAATCAACAAATGAACATAATACCACAATTTTGATCAATATAGCTAAATAGCATGCATAAGGATTAGTGGTTTAATTTTTGTAGATTGTTGTAGAAATTCAAGTTGACCAAAATTTCACCCCATATACTAAAAAGAGCATCAAAGAGAGAACTCAAACCTAAAAATTCACAGAAACAAATTAGAGGAATGTGGGGAGAGATAGCTTTTGAAACTATAGATAGGTTAGGAAATCTTCATCAAACAAGGATAGAAAGGATCAAAGGAGATAAAGCAGACAATTTTAATTATTCAATTTAAAATATTTTATATGAATAAAATAAAAAAGCTAAAATTAGAATAGAAATCTGTAAGACATACAGGAAACTAGTTCAAATATATAAAAACAAAAACAATTTTCCCTATAGACAAATGGTCAAAGAATATTAATAGGCAGTTCTCAAAAGGAGAAACACATGCTACCAGCAACCAAAATAAGCTATATCATTAATAATATAAGAAATGTAAAAGAACTCTAAAGTTCTACAATACATTCAGCATATTGCCAAAGATCACAAAAGAAAATCACAATTATAGAGGAGGGAAGAGGACAGGCACACAAATTTACTACTTGTAGAACTATGAATTAATCCTGTCTTTCTAGAATGTAATTTGAAATTATGACCCAAAATTGTTAAACTGTATATTACACATAATGCTAAAGATATATCTCCAAGAGATAAAATAGAGATGGAAAGAATATAATTGTATATGTATATACATATGGGTAGATGGATGAATGTGTATAATGTATACATTTTATTGAATGACTGGATTTTTTTTCTAACAAAGAACTACAAACATTTCTTTTTCCTCTTACCTACTTTATGTCTTAATTTCATTAGCTTCCACAGATGTAATTATTATTACTTCTGTCCTGAAATCTACTTATCCCAGTCCAACCTTTTGCTGACTTCCAATCTCACATCTCTATCCAGTGTTCAGAAAACTTACTGATGGTGCAGTAAACATCTTAACCTCAAGATCTCCAAAACAAAACTTATCATCCCCTCAATCCCACCAAAAAATGAAAACAAAATACTTCACCTCCCAAAATTCCTTCTTACTTTCTAGGGTACTGACATTCTTTCAGGTCCCCAGGCATACAACATAGGTTATACTTGACTCCTCACCATTTCTCACACATATATCCAATCTGTCACTAAGGTCTGTTGATTTCACCCTTCAATATCTGTTGATGTTGCTCCTCTCCTTTCTAATACTGCCACTGTCCTGATATAGACTGCCATCATCTTCCTGCATAAACTATTGCAATAGTTTACTGGCTGATTTCCCTGCTACAAGTCTCTCCACTTCAGCTCATTCTCCATTCAGCTGTCTCTATAATATTCCTAAAGCATATGTCCAACTCTGACATCTCTGTATTCAATAAACTCCATTAGCTTCCTATCAACTTTAGTATGAAATAAAAAAAAACTTCTGTTTAGTGCTCAAATATCTTCATAATCTAGTCTTTGACGGTTACACTAATTTCACTATTTTCCAATCTCCTATACTTTATACCATCATCTACTTTATACTATCTACCATCATCAATCTGCCAATTATTCTTTCATATAATGACCTTCATACTGTTCCTTGAAAAAGATACTACATTTTTCCAGTCTGGGCATTTCCTCTGACTTTTCCCAATGCTTGGAATAATTTCCCTTTTCATCATTCGACTTCCTTGGCTTTTTTCAAGTTCTAACATAAATCCTATCTTCTACAGAAAATTCTTTTCAATCTTTTATATTTTTTGTACCTTAACTCTATTACTTGTATTTATTCTAAATATACCTTGTCTGTAAATATTTATTCACTTGTTATCTCCCTTTTTAGATTGTGACTTCTTTGAGGGCAGGAATTGCGTTTTGCATTTCTTTGTGTCCTCAGCATTTAGCACAATACCTGAAATCTAATAGTTGATTAATAAATGTTTATTGATTACCTGAAACTAATTAAATGCCTATCAAATGAGGAATACCTAAATAAATTATGATATATGAATATGATGTAAGATTATTGAAGTTGTAAAAATGATAAAACAGAGGGATTCAAAGAAACCTGGGAAGATACATGAACTGGTGTTGAATGAATTTAGTACAACCAGAAGAGTTTATATAATGATTGCATCATTATTTTTAAAACTACTTTGAATAATTTAAAAACTCAGTAAATGCAATAACTAAACACATCTCCAAAGGATTAATGATGAAGCATGTATCCCACTGCTTGACACAAAAATGTTAGACTAATAAAGATGAATGAAGTACATTTTTAGATATGTGAGAATTTGCTCTACTTAACTATGAAACCTGATATGAAGAAGAAATTTTTAGAGAGTAGATGTGGTACTGAGAGGGAAGGAATACCAATGATAGTAATGCTAAAAAAAATGAATAAAAAACTCAGTGAAGCATTTTTAAAATATATAAGAGATAAGAAGGTGACTTAGAAGGAAATCCATACAACTGATATTGCTTTGGAACTAATATGTTGAATTAAGTGTATGATTTTAAATAGTATATAAACTGGATGTAATAGAAATTTGCAATATACTATATGGATATTTTTATGCTTGTGAATGTCAAAACCAAATAATACACATGCACACACACCCAAATATTGTACAGGTTTTTATTAGAATACTTTCCACATCTGTTTTGACCTATTTTACAGTTATTAAATTATACACTAAAATTGATATTTTGTTGTGTTCTTTTAAATGTGTTCTTCCCATTGAGCTTTGATTTTAATATGCCAGCAGGTCTCTTAACATGTTTAGGTTCACCCAATTTATCTATATATTTTATCTCCATTTATCTCCATATTTATGTCCTGCCTGACAAGAAACAAGATATTTGTAAGTTTCAGCTTCATCCATTGTTATAATCTGACCTCAGTACTCAAATTTGAAGCTTTTATTATACACACACACACACACACACACACACACACACACACACACACA
>MU174340.1:49663374-49729972 GCA_016696395.1 Antechinus stuartii
TCTCTCTCTCTCTCTCTCTCTCTCTCTCTCTCTCTCTCTCTCTCTCACACACACACACACACACACACACACACACACACTTTCTCTCTCTCTCTTTCTTTCTCTTTCTCTCTTAATTTTTCATTAGGGTTTTTATTTTCATTAGGATGGGAGATCTATGTTTTCCTTCATAACTTGACTTTTATGGAAATGTTTACATAACTTCACATGTGGTTTCTTAATTTTAATGGGAATAACCCAAAAAATTTTAAAACAAATGTAAAAATGGTTTTGAATGTAACTGGGGGAAATATCAAATAAATGAAATTAAATTTTAAAAAATAAAATTAATTGGTGAGAGGAATGTAGTGGGAAACTGGGAAAGGAAGAGGTGGAATATCATAAATTTTCTGTCCAAAAGAAGCAAGAAAAACTTTTTACAATGGAGGGGAAGGAGAAAGAAGGGGTATGAGTGAACCTTATTCTTATCAGAATTGGCTCAATGATGAAATAACATACATGCTCAATATGGGTGTAAAAAATCTATCTTATTCTGCAGGAAATTAGGAGGAGATGAGGATAGTTGGAAGAAGGGACAGTAATGGAAGGACATTTGGGGCAAGGTGGTCCAAAGCAAAACACTTTTGAAGAGGGTCAGGGTGAAAGGAGAAAGAAAATAGAATAAATGGGGGGAAATATGGTTAGCAATAATAATTAGAAAAGGAATTCTGAAGCAAGTTTCTCTAGTGAAAGCTTCATTTCTCAAATATATAGGGAATTTAATCAAATTTATAGGGAAAAAAGAGCCATTTCCCCACTGATAAATGATCAAAAGACATGAACTATATATAAAGGGCTATAAAATCATATATATCCTTTGGCTTAACAATGCTATTACGAGGCATGAATCACAAAAGAAATTAAAAAAAGAAAAATATACAAATATTTATAGCTGCTTTTTTCTCAGGGCAAAGAATTGGAAATTGAGGGGATGCCCATCAATTGGTGAATGTTTGAATAATTTGTGGTATTTGATTGTGATGGAAAATTATTTTTCTATGGAAAATTATGAGTGGGATGCTCTCAGAAAAAAACCTGGAAAGTTCTCCTTGAACTTAAACAAAGTTAAATGGTAATAGCAACGTTGTGGGATGATCAGCTAGCTATGAATGACTTTGCTATTCTCAGCAACATGATTCACAATTATTCTGAAGAATTTATGATGAAAAAATGTTGTCTATACTCAGAAAAAACTCATTGTATCTGAATCAAATTGAAGCATATTCTTTTTTTTGCGGGTAAACGGAGATCTATGTTTCCTTTTACAACATGATTTTTATAGAAATGTTTTGTATAACTTCATATGTTCCTCTTTTAAGGCAGAATGGGGATGTGGAGGAATGAAGAGAATGTGGAACTCAAATTTTATATATATATAGTTTTACGTGTAACTGAGGGAAATAAAAATATTATATAAATTAAAAAGGAAAAGCAACTATATGTACAAAAATATTTATAAAAGTTCTTTTTGAGAATTAGAAATAGTGTAAATGCTCATGAGTTGGAGAATAACTGAATAAGTTGCAATATATGATTGCAAAGGAATACTATTGTGCTATAAGAAATGATGTGCAAGAGGCTTTCAGAAAAACTTGGAAAAATATATATGATTGGTACAAAAAGGTGAACAGAAACTAGAGAATATCATATACAGTAACAACAATATTGTATGATGACAAATTATTATTGATTTAGCTCTCATCAGCAAAACAAGGATACAAAACATTTCCAAAAGACTTATGACAAAAAGTTTTTCTTTCTAAATTTCTTTCTAAAAAAGAGAAACAACTGAAGTGTGAGTGCAGATCAAAACATTTTTTAAGTTTTATTTTCATTGGATTTTTTTTTTTTGGTCTGTTTTCTTTTACAGCATAACTAACATGGAAATATGTTTTGCATCATTATAACCTAAATCAAATTGCTTGCTTTCTTATTTAGTAGAAGAAGGGAAAGCAGGAAGGAGAGAATTTGCAATTCAAAGTTAGAAAAATGTTTCAAATTGCTTTTATATGAAATTGGAAAGAAAATGTTGAAAATAGAAAAATAAATCCTAATACTTAACACTTAAAGCCACTTTAAGTTTAATTACCCATTTATTTACAAGGACCCTTAAGATGCTAAAAAGTATAAGTGTTATTATCATTCCCATTTTACAGATAAGATCATTTCAAGACACAAAAATCAAAAATCCCTCTGCAGTCAAATATGAAAAGCATTAGTTTTGGAAATCTTGGGTTTCAACCCTGGATCTGCTGCTTCTTCTCAGTTTAGCCTTCCAAAAGGTGAGCGGGAGGAAGAGGAAAAATTTTTTATTAAGCAACTATCGTGCCCCAGTATTGTGTTAAGCACTTTATAAATATTATCCCTATTTTACAGTTGAAAAAAACTGAGGCAAACATAGATTAAGCAATTTACCCAGAGTAACTTAGGCTAGATTTAAACTCAGAACTTCCTGAGTCCAGGGCCGGCACTCAATCTGTTATACATCTAACTGCCTCACTTCCTACTTTGCTAAGTCGCAGCTTCCTCATCTATAAAATAAGTGTGTTATACTAGACAACTTCTAAGGAAACTTCTAAATCTTTCATCCTTGCAACCACTGAGTTCTGTTCTAATGTTCTTTCCACTGTACCACACTGCCTTTCTATGCACAGGCAACTGCAAGAAGAATTATGTGTTGCATAGCTGGATGACACTTTGCAACTTAAATGTATAACTAAGGGTAAATAGAAGCAAGTATAAAAGGAGGATGATAAAGAGAGTAGGGAGGGGATGATGCCCTATTGCCATCTGTGATTTTGTTTTTTAACCTTGCAATTGATCACTGTCAGTAGGTATGCCCATAATTATTTTTCCCATGGTAATTCCCTGCTGTACAATAGCCTATGCTTTGAGTTAAACTCAGTTTACTTTTTAAACAAACAGTGTGTCAGTAAGAGGAATGGACTAATGTTCACTTCTATTACCATAGACAGGCCTGAGTATGAAGAGCATTTGATCTATTGCTTCTTCTTCAGGGCACTTTCCCCTCCAAGAAGGTCTTGTATCACTGTGTTCACTGCATCCTCTGCCTCCTTTCTATCAATGTTCCTTTTGCTTTAGAGTCTCTTCAGTTAAATTAATATAGTGATCAGAAACAGAGAACTGAGTGCAGGCTGGGTATGGATAATTAATCTCAGGTTGCTTTAGGTGAGAAATAACTGAACTAAAAGCCTAGCCTTTGAGGTGACATTTCACAACAGGTAGCAAGACCAGAAACATACTCTTTCAGCCATAACTGATACTGTGTGAAAATGATTTTTAATATAAAGGAAGAAAATTGTGTCCTAAGAAGAGATGATTAGCTAGTAATTGGTATTTAATTATCATGTTCTGGAACATCAAATGAATTCATGTTATGATATACTCTCTCAGGGTCACTTAGTCAGTCATGGTTTAGAAAAAAGAAAAAAGACAGATGTTATTCTTCTCAGATGCCTTTGTGACCTTTGTCAGGAAGGAAGCGTTTTACTTATCTGGGGTAAGTTGCTAACTTATAGTTTTAATTATTTTTTAAATTTATACTCTTTATCCCTAGTTACAAATTATTTGAAAACCAATACTTTAACTTAGTTGAACAAATATTTACTAAATACTTCCTATAGGAAAATCATATGGATATGAAGTCTCTGCCTGCCCACTCTCAAGAAAAGGTTCTTATCCTCAAGGTGATTTCATTTTACTTGAGGCTCACAAGTTAAACTCAGATAAGCAAAAACAAGGTATACTTCATACAATACAAAATCATTTCAAGAGAGTTAATGTGTCAGTAACTAAGAGATCAAGATCTCAGGCCAGAGTTAATATGTGAGCTAGGGATTTAAAAAAAAGCTACAAGATTTTTTAAATCTGTACCTTTTAGAAGTATCTTGAATATCGTAGGCATTCAATAAATGCTCAGTTGGCTCTTGTGGACATGAAGGAACCATCTTATTCAGTGATAAAAGTCAACTATTACCTGCATGATGTGAAAGGATGTTGAGAAAACCTTCCACATATATTAAAAAAAAAAAAAACTGCCTCTGAATATACCCCATTGCCACAGGCAGGAGATACTATTTTCTGTCAGGCAGATGAAATACTTCTGCCCATAAAACTCTCTTGTTACCTATAAGGAAGGTGACTTCAGACATATTGGGGGAGAAAGGGGAAAATCATTTGTGTAGAGATAGCATTTAAAATGGCCAAATAAATCTTCCCGTTAGACTTTTCTAAAAGTCAACTTATCTTTGAGAACTGCTTTTCAAAGTCTTGCTGGAACAGAAGGCTTTCAGTGCTTTATGGCCAAGTGGTAAACTCCTAAAGGCAGAAGCCCCTAAAGGAGATAGTAACACCCCATTTGCAGAAATTGCATCATGAAAATAATATGTGACAATGAAATGACCATAAATCCGCAGACGGACACATTTCACATAGCCCCTTTTTACAGTTTCCTTTTTGAGAAGACCCATAAAAGCCCAGACACAAGGATTCACTTCCTCCCCCTTTCAACACGCTCAGAAAATGTCCATCTGACAGAGGCATCCAAATAGCTCAGGTTGTAAGTAAAGGAACACTTTCACTCCAGAATGACTGGGCTGTTTGCAAGATAACAGGAGAAGAGAGAATATTTCACCAGTGTCATTGCCTAACAATGTAATATGACAGCATCTATGGGACTGATTAGCATAAATCAACATAATACCCACTTTGCAGCATTAGTATTGAAAACTTTCATCTTGAAATAGTATGGAGAAAAAGACATTCTGTGATGAATTGTGATGATTTTGCTGGAAAGTTACCAGACGACTATATATAGTGCATACGTATACACACTAACATATATATGTCAACATAATAAGCTCAAGCAGGGTTCCACTTTCACTTTCTATCATCTCATAAGAATACTTGTATTTTTCTGTAAATCTAATAAACAGAAAAATAACAAGGATTGCATTTAAAGGTTAGGTAGCTTTTTTCTGTGCTTTTCTACAATGTATTTGTCTGTCCCCTAAGGTCCAAAGAATTTTTATGTGACGTCCATAAACAATACCTGAAGTTCAAGTTGCACTGATTATGGGCTCCCTTAGGAGTAAGACTATTATTTTCAATGTATTTCTCCTGATACATTGTATACTTCTTGGGAACATACTTGTGATTTCACCAGTGGTGGGAGTTATATATAAGTGCTTAATAAATGAACATCAAGTGAATGTTCCATAAATTCAATATTCCATCTCCTTACTGTGTGCCTTTGTACTCTTAGAATTAATTCCTTCCTTTTCTCCTCATTTTAGCATCTTTAGCATACATACAAAATATTTTCAAGTATTATCTCTTTCATTAAACTTTTTAAAGTTTCTCAAGGTTGATTGTATGCTCTTCAAATTTTCTTTTATTTACCTATTTCCATATAATATAATTTTCATGATAATTATTTTCCACATAATGGTAGCATAAAAAGCAAAGAACTTTTAAAATATTATCTATTTTTATCCTCACAATAACCCTAACAGTTGGTCCTATTGTTATTTTCACCTTACAGATAAATAGAAACATATCATGTGCTGCCAGTGGAATGTAAAGTTCCTGAGGGTAGGGATTATATTTTATTTTTGTCTTTGTGTCCTAGCACTTGGAATAGTGCCTTGAATATAGTAGTTGCTTAATAAATGTTAGTTGAATTGACTTACTGAAAGTTTTAGTTTTGGCAATAAAGAAGAGAAAAGGAACAAGTTAGGGAGTGACATTTTCAGTGGTAAGAAATTAATTTAATTGTTCTAGTGATAAAACAAAGATCAGGTACAACTTTATCCAGTGCAGAGTATGTTTTCCTTCTGTCATTTCTCTTTCTTCTCTTTTTCCTATACTCATTTGGTTTGTCATATATTCACCCATCTCTTTTGTTAGATTCTCATTTGTTATGCTCAGATAACCTGAATCTATAGATTAGATAGATAGATAGACAGACAGACAGATAGATAGATAATTACAGATAAGAATGGGGAAAAGGTGGGAAGCTAAATAATTTTGGAAGTTATCAGATTAGCATTCTTTTACAATCTATCAATGGGAACTGTATTAACTCAAGATAAATTCTTAGGTAAAAAAAAAAATTGGGGCATTATACTGAAACCTTGTGAGAATATGAATTACAATAAATTGGAACTGAGAATTTAGTCTCCTTGAAACTCCATCCAAAGAATCAGATCTCTTAAAACACCCAAAAATGAATCCTTATAAAAGAGTCCAATGATTTGGATCCTGAGCTGACCATTTTAGCAACGTACTTATGGATTTTAAAACAATTTCACCTAGCTCTAATATATTCACAAAGGCTATGGGTAAACATATATATGAACATGAATTTTTTATCATAATTTTATTTATTTTTGCAAGGCAATCAAGGTTAAGTGACTTGCCCAGAGTCATAGGGCTACTAAGTGTATAGGTTCTGAGATAGGATTTGAACTCAGGTTCTCCGAATTCTGGTATTAATACCCACAGCACCACCTAGTGCCCCCCCCACCATTGAATTTTTTTTAAAAAGATTTATGTTATACACCATGACTAAGTAGGATATATACCAGGAATGCAAGACTGGTTCAATATTAGGAAAACTATTAACATATGACTATATCAATAACCAAATTAACAAAAGCCATATGATCATCTCAATAGATGCAGAAAAAGCATTTGATAAAATCCAACACCATTCCTATTAAAAACACTAGAGAGTATAGTAATAAATGGACTTTTCCTTTAAATAGTCAGTAACATCTATTTAAAACCATCAGCAAGCATCATATGTAATGGTGATAAACTGGAACCATTCCCAAGAAAATCAGGAGTGAAACAAGTTTGCTCACTATCATCATTACTATTCAATATTGTGTTAGAAATGCTAGCTTTGGCAATAAGAGATGAAAAAGAGATGAAAGGAATTAGAGTAGGTAATGAGGAAACCAAATTATTGCTCTTTGTAGATGATATGATGGTATACTTAGAGAACCCCCAGAGATTCTTCTAAAAAGCTATTAGAAATAATCCACAACTTTAGCAAAGTTGCAGGATACAAAATAAATTATCAGTATTTTTATACATAAATAACAAAATCCAACAGCAAGAGATACAAAGAGAAATTCCATTCAAAATAACTCTCAATAGCATAAAATATTTGGAAATCTATCTAGCAAGGGTAGTCAGGAATTATATGAGCAAAACTACAAAACACTTTCCACACAAAAAAATCAGATCTGAACAATTGGAAAAATATTAAGTGCTCTTGAATAGGTCAAGAGAATATAATAAAGATGACAATATAATAAAGATGATAGTATTACCTAAACTAATCTATTTATTTAGTGCTACACCAATCAGACTCCCAAGAAACTATTTTAATGATCTAGAAAAAATAACAAAATTTATCTCGAAGAACAAAAAGTCAAGAATTTCAAGGGAACTAATAAAAAAAAAATCAAATGAAGGTGACCAACCTATACCTGATCTAAAACTATATTATAAAGCAGCAGGCACCAAAACCATTTGGTATTGGCTAACAAATAGACTAGTTCATTAGTGTAATAGGTTGGGTTCACAGGACAAAACACAGCAATCTAGTGTTTGCTATATCCCAAAGATCCCAACTTTTGGTATAATAATTCACTATTTGACAAACCTGCTGGGAAAATTAGAATTAGTGTGGCAGAAACTAGGCATTGACCCACACTTAACACCCTATACCAAGATGAGATCAAAATGGATTCATGTTCTAGGCATAAAGAATGAGATTATAAATAAATTAGAAGAACATAGGATACTTTACCTCTCAGACCTGTGGAGGAAGAAGGAATTTGTGACCAAAGAAGAATTAGAGATCATTATTGATTACAAAATAGAAAATTTTGATTATATCAAGTTAAAAAGCTTTTATACAAACAAAAGTAATGCAGACAAGATTAGAAGAGAAGCAATAAACTGGGAAAACATCTTTACAGTTAAAAGGTTCTGATAAAGGCCTCATGTCCAAAATACATGGAGAATTAACTCTAATTTATAAGAAATCAAGCCATTCTGCAATTGATAAATGGTCAAAGGATATGAACAGACAATTTTCAGATGATGAAATTGAAACTATTTCTACCCATATGAAAAGGTGTTCCAAAGCATTGTTGATCAGAGAAATGCAAATTAAGACAACTCTGAGATACCACTACACACCTCTCAGATTGGTTAAGACGATAGGAAAAGATAATGATGAATGTTGGAGGGGATGTGGGGAAACTGGGACACTGATGCATTGTTGGTGGAGTTGTGAACAGATCTGACCATTTTGGAGAGCAATTTGGAATTATATTCAAAAAGTTATCAAACTGTGAATACCCTTTGATCCAACAGTGTTACTACTGGGCTTATATCCCAGAGATATTAAAAAAGGGAAAGGGACCTGTAGGTGCCAAAATGTTTGTGGCAGCCCTTTTTGTAGTGGCTAGAAATTGAAAATTGAATGGATGCCCATCAATTGGAGAATGGTTGGGTAAATTATGGTATATGAATGTTATGGAATATTATTGATCTGTAAGAAATGACCAGCAGGATGAAAAAGAGAGGTTTGGAGAGACTTACATGAACTGATGCTAAATGAAATGAGCAGAACCAAGAAATGTTTATACACTTCAACAACGATATTATATAAGGATCAATTCTGATGGAAGTGGCTATCTTCAACAATGAGAGGATCCAAATCAGTTCAAATTGATCAGGAATAGACAGAACCAGCTACATCCAGTGAAAGAACACTGGAAAATGAGTGTGGACCACAACATAGCATTTACACACTTTCTGTTATTGTTTGCTTGCATTTATGTTTTTCTTCCCAGGTTATTTTTACCTTCTTTCTAAATCTGATTTTTCTTGTATAGCAAGACAGCTGTATAAATATGTGTGTGTATATGTATGTATGTATGTATGTATGTGTATATGTGTGTATTGTATTTAACATGTATTTTAACATATTTTACATGTATGAGACTACCTGCCATCTAGGGGAGGGAGTGGAGGGAGGAAGGGGAAAAGTTGGAACAGAAGTTTTTGCAAGGGTCACTGTTGAAAACTTACCTATGTATATGTTTTGTCAATAAAAAGCTATAATAATAAATAAATAAAGATTTATCCTTATAAAATAATCCCAAAGTATTATTGATAAGGTATGACAACATTTATGTATAATTCAAAACATGCAAGTATGGATTAAATGTGTGTGAAGACAGTTAAGCAAGGTGTTAGGGGAAATGTATTGTTTGTTAAGTCATAACAACTGTCCCCAATGATGTTTCAGTTCATTATTTTGGAAGTATACCAAAACTAATCATAAGATACACAATACTACATTAAAAATACTTTAGAGTTCCAAAACAAAATACTGTATGACTTGTAGGGAAGGGAAAAGAGTAGAAAGATCTTTGTCAAGGAATAGAACAAGGGAAGTCATCCTGTTGCAAAGTGTCTTAAATTGTGAATCATGACCTCATGTATAGTCCCAAAACTGAATGTAGGGGGGTCACAAAAAATTTGGCAATAGGTAAAGGTATCAAATATTCTGTCAAGATTTAATTCTTAATATACGAATAAACAAACATATTCATCTCATTAGTAGGCTGTGGTGTTCTTCTTCTTTAAAATATAAGATGATTCTCTCTGGGAGCAAGTTTCTTGGGGAGGTTTTCTGGAGGCAGCCTTAGTTTCAGTTAAAAGTAATAATCACCCAAATGCAGCTAGGTACTAAAAGTTCAAATCTTTTATTGCTTCCTCCAAAATAGCCCGGTTAGTTTTTCTTAGAGGCCTATTTTTTTGCTTGGTTCCAAGAGCTCTTCCAGTTTTGTCCTTTGCTTCTGCCTCTGCTTCCTTCAGCCTCCAGCTAGCACAAAGGTGGAAGATGGAATGAATCTCTCTTGCCTCCGAGAGAAGGCTTCTCTCTGAACTGATTTGATGCTTCCCTCTCAATTTTTTTCAGCTGAACTCCTGACTGAGCCTCTGTCTGCTTCTTATATATGATCTCCTCTGAAAGAGTGGGATTATGAAAGAGTACTCTCTGGCCCTAAAAGCTTCTTGCTTATATGAGCTCTCTAAAGATATGAACACAAGCACTGTTTCTATAAGTTTCACTTAGTACCTTGTTTCTTCTGGCCCATAACATCTCCTTGTAAGATCAGATTAATCATACTGAACCATGCTAAATTAGATAATTATTGTCTCTATCAACTCTAATTACTTTACACTTTGTAAGGATTCCAACAGTAGGCAATTTTGCTTTTGTCTTTAACAAATGGTGAAATTATAGGTATGCCGAAAGGATTGTCCTAAAATGAATTTCTTTAGGATATATTATCAAATCTTTAGCCTGGTATAATGTCAAGGACGAGATGGGGCAGGACTACAAGAAAAGCAAAGATGGGAAGAGCTATAAGTAAGCTATGACATTCAATATTATTATTTGTAGTTTGTTTGCAAAAGTTGCTTCAAACCATGTAATGAAAAATGTTGAAACATTATAAAAGAAGGAAAGAAGGAGCTCTCTAATGAAATAATCAATGAACAAACATTCTAAACCTACTATATGCCAGATTGAGCTAAGCATTGGGTGTTAAAAGATCAAAGTAAAACAGTACCTGTCCTCAAGCATTCTAAAAAATTCTATGAGGAGAAATAATTTAAATAGATGTAAGCAACATGGTAAAAATAATTTTGGAAGGACATTAGCATCCTGAGAAGGATGAGGGAAGGTATCAGGTGTTGGAATATACGGGAGCCACCTGACAATGGCTGCTGAAGATCCAACCCAGATCTAGAGAATAGATGTCCTCTTGTGAGAGAATGATACAAGGAGACTGAAGGGCTGTTGTCTGACCTCTCTCCTCTTCCCTTTGCCTCTAATTTATTTCATTCCAATCCACAAGGAACATCTGTGTCAGCAAAGGCTGCTTTGCACCTCCTTCAGATCTATGATCCACAACTGTGGAGACTCTTGGAGAATTGACCTGTCCCTTAACAATCAGGAAAGACTTAAAATAGAAGTATAACTTGATCTGAAACTAAAAATTCAGAAAGGCAGATGTGATAAGAATTTGCACTAAAGATATGGAATAGTCAGTGCAAAGGCAGAAAAATGGAACAGGGAATAGGACAATTTTACAGGCATAAAGAGATCATGAAGAAGAGTTAATCTAGAAGGGTGGGTTGGAGACAGATATAAAAGGTTAGTTGCCTGACAGAGCACTTAATATTTTATTCTAGAGGTAATGGAAAGCCACTAAAGTTTTTTTGAGCAGGTGTTATCATCAGAACTATGTTTAGGAACACCACTTTGGCAGTTTGGGGTCAACTGGAATAGGCAGAAATGAAGTTAGGGAAATAATTAGAAGGTTAACAAAATAACCTAAGCAAGAGGTGATGGGGGCCTAAACTGGACTTATGACTGTATAAGTGTAAAGGGAACATGTGTGAGAGACATTTTTGATTTTTAGAAAAATAGGAAAGGTTATAGGAATGATGAATTGTGGGAGAAAAGAGAAAGCAAAATATAGGATTGGGATAGAATTTTGAAATACACCCATAGTTAGGGAGTGAAGCAGGGATATTGATGCAACAAAGCAGTATGACCAAAAGCTCAGAGATGAGAGCATCTTTAGGATAGTTCTTAATTTGCTAGGCCATGAACCCCTTTAGCAGTCTGGTGAAGGCTATGGACCTTTTCTAAGAATAATGTTTTCAAATGCATAAAACAAAATAAACTAGATTACAAAGGAAACAAATCATGTTGAAAAACTATTATCATATTTTTAAGTTTATCAACCCAAGGAACCTCTGATCTAAGAAGTGGTCAACAATGCCAAATGCTACATTGAGGTAAAAAAATGAGGATTTAAAAAAGGTCAATGTGTAATGGGCTGAGGCTTGAGTTGATGCACTGAGTTCCCAAGCACATGAGGCTAAATAGTAATTGGACCATACTCTATTAATATATAGCTTGGAGAAAGAATGGCCCCCACCCACTCTTTGTGCAAGTCCTGATGTGTTGTATAGGAAATGACGATTTTGGTGGGTGGAGGCAGGGGAATGGAAAAGGAAGGGGAGGAGAGACTGCTCTCATTGCCATTGCGATGGCCTTTCAGCTCAGATCCCGCTCTGTTAGCTGGCTTCCTGTCGCAGCTGCCCATATTGCTATCGCAATCTTTCTTGCCCATATTGCTATCGCAATCCTTATTCACCTCTTCACTTCAATTAAGATTTAAGATTTTTCCCTTAACCTGAATTCCTGACTTCAGCTGATTTTAAATACGCGGTCATTACATCAATGGGTTTGGCAATTGAGAGACCATCAGTAACTTAGTAGCAAGCAATTTCAGTTGTACAATGAGGCTGGAAGCCATATTACAAAGGATTGAGAAGCAAATAAGAGAAGAACTGGAGCAACTATTATGGGTGACATTTTCTAGAACTGTCCATTAAAAGGAAGAAAGATACAATTCAGTAGTTTCAAGGGCATTGTAGGGTCCATGAATGATATTTAAGGATGTAGAAACCTAAATATGTTTGTGATTATACTACATATTTTATAAAATTGCAGTCTTACATAAGATATTAATGATTTATTTGATTTAACTAAAATTGTGAGAAGTTTTCTCATGATCTAAATAGGCTTTAAACTGAACTATATTCATTGCTCAGTGGTGTCAATGCTATTCATCATTCATTGACACCATTGATGTGCGATACTTTTATACTAATTACCCATTCAATTACGGAATTGCATTAGGAAAAAACTATCCCTAATTTTGTTTGGGTCTATATGACCTAAATACTACTGTATCACAGACAGACCTAGCAATTCAATCACCATTATGATCAATGTAGATCACCATTTGAAATCGCCATGGAAATTGGTATTGATTATAAAGATGAAATAATCAGATTAGTTGTGCCAGAGTCTGATCCAAGGGCTGTGTGTAGACACTACCATTCTCATGATTTGTTTACTAATTATAGGTTAAAGCACTGCAGTTTCAATCCCAGGGCCATAGCCAAAATTAATCACTCTGTGCTCATAGGGTTATCATTTCAATCTTCTAAAAAAAAATTCCATTATGTCGACTTTCAGGATTTGCTAAGCTTGTGATGACTGTATTGATAATTTAAGTGTTATTGGCCATCAAGCAAGGATAATGAAAATAAATGCATTGATTTGAGAATACATGTGCCAGTCCCAGGCACGTAAATACATTAAAAAATTCCTGGTGAGCTTTATGACTCACATAAATATCAAAATAACCTCTTAACTTGGAAGGTAGCATATACATTCTCAATGTATGCAACAATCATAGGATTTGAGTTTCTCCAGCTAAATCTTCCCACTAAATCCAATGTATAGACCAATAATGTTCACAAATACAAGGAATATAAAAGATGAGTCCACAAAAGGCATCTTTTGGAAAACATGGTTGAAGCAATTTATCATATAGAAGTGCCTTTTTCTATTGCTAATTTAATTCTGAAATTCTAACCTGGGAGGATTCCTCTTACCCATAACAAAGCACCATTCTCATGACACCTGAGGTATATTCAGTTGTAGATGTTTTTTTCCAATTCTAGATGAAAAGGCAGTTGAGGATAAATTATTATTATTTTGCATTTCCTGCTGAACAGATTGACATATTATCTGTGTCACAGGAGACCAGCTAACATATTCTATGGACCTTTTAGAAAAGTCTTTATCAGGTTGAAGGTACTCTTGAATCAATACTCCTGACAATACTCTTTTCTAGAAATAACAATATATAAATTGTGGAGGATAATTAGGAGACCAAGTGAATATCTTCAGCAATTGAGCAATATGAAGGTAATATAGATGGTGGAAACAAATGCAAAGGTGCCACCATCATTCCCTTGAAGCCTGTGTAAGAATATGATCAATTCCTATAGCTTCTATGACATGTAATTATAAGAAAAACAACAATAATAATAATAACAACTCATTTACATGGCACTTACTTTGTGCCAAGCATTGTATTAAATGCTTCACAATTATTATCTCATTTGATCCTTAAAACAATCCTTGGAGGTAGGTGCTATTATTCTCATTTTCAAGATGAAGAAACTGAGGCAAACATGATTTGCCCAGAGTTACACAGCTGTATCCTACTACCTAGGTGCCTTTCTATATATAAAAGATGATCTGGAAAATCCTGAGAAAGAATTGTGAGACAAAATAGGAAGTATACTACATTTAGAGTAGAAAAACTGGATTGAATTCCAATCCCTTTACTTAAAGCAGAAACAGAGTATTTCCTGTGGAGTCAGAGAGCACTATGTTCAAATCTTAGCTCAGTCTCATACAGTCTAAGATTCCTTCCTGCTCTAAATCTAGGATGTTGGCTATTTGCATGACCTTGCCAGTCACCTTTCTTCATTTGGCTCATTTTAGACTAAATGAAGTCTAAGCTTTCTAATTTCAATTTCTAAAAATCATCCTTCAGAGTTTGCTCTACATATTTATGTAAGGGGGCTGAAGGATAGTATGCATTTCTTTAGAGATTGCCTAGATCAGTAGTATCAAACTCCAATAGAAATAGAGGTCACCAATCTATAACTAATGATTCCTGAGAGCCGCATATTGACTTAGTTTTAAAATATAAAGTTAATAATGTTTTACTATATTTTATTTATTTTGTTAAATATTTCCTAATTACTTTTTAATCTATACTCAGATTATATTTAGTGCAACTTTATTACTGACTTTCTCTATTATTTCTACCTTAATACCTGTAAATTTGTTTAAGATATGAAAAGGTAAAACACACACACACAAATATATATATATATATATATATATATATATATATAAATGTATATATGACCATGAAATTTCCACACATATATGTATACATAATGAAGAGATAAACAGAATTGTCAGTGTCATTGTATTCAGTTACAAAGTTCACAATATTTTCATAAATTTCAGCAAATATTTATAAACTCAAAGAGGTAAAAAATGTCCTGCTATGTATCCTTAACCTTGCCACAACAAAAGAAAGGGGAAAAGGTAGTGAAATGAGCACGTAAATGGGAGTGATGAGCCTATAAGTGGGTGGAGTGCTAGGCCTAGGTTTGTTAATAATTCTCTATATGACCTCAGGCAAAAATTTTAACTTTTCTTGGCCTTGATTTCCTTGTCCATAAAATAAAGTAATTGAGCTAGAAATTTCAGGGGATCTTAACCTGGGTTCCATGTGTTATGCCACAATTCTCTTTTATTGTCCTAACTCATTTTCCCTAAATTGTCTCGCTCAATCCTGCACAGTCATCCCTCCCTCTTAATCAGAATATTTGATAAAGATAAAAGATCTTATATTTTAGAATATCAGAATGTCTCTCCCCATCCAAAGGTATGAGATTATCAGATATTTAATTATCAGGATGCCTCTCCCCATCTCCAGGGTGCCTCCCCCCATTATGTCATCCCCCTCTCTGGTGGCTTACCCCACCCTGTGTCGCTCTTAGCACTCTGACTCCGCCCCTGCCTCGATCTACCCCCTGTATCTGAGCTATATGTATATAGGTCATTAAGAACTCTGATTGTTTGCTGGGTTCTTGGAGAGGATGATCTCATTCAACCCTGGGACCAAACCATGGATCCATTTGGTCCCTTCCAAATAAAATATTAAATACTGTCTAATCTCTATCTTGCCTCAGTTTCTCAGGCATTACACATGAACTTATTTTAAAATATTTTAATAACTGTATTTCAATTAGTTTTCTTTTCCTTATGTTGTATTCTTATGCATTTAAAAGCATTATTCTGAGAAAAAGTATATGACATCACACTAACAAAGGGTTCCATGACATAGAAAAGGTTAATAATCCATGGACTACATGATCTCTGAGGTCCATTCTGGCTTGAAAAAAATCCTATGAACCTATTATGAGAACAAACTTTTTTTTTTCTTTTTCTAACCCTTCAAATAGATTTTGTTATTTCTTTAATATTCTCAAATACATTTATTTCATAAAACTTTCATCAATGAAACTCCTTTTTCCCTTTTCATCTTGAAGTGCACAGATACCAAGAAGGGCCAATTTTATTTCAGTATTGACTTTTATTTTGATGAATATGCTTCTTTCTTCCTTCTTTTATTTGTACAGAAGCCACATGGTATTTTTATATTGTTTCCCTCGCTTTTTGATTAAAATGGTTTATTTGATTTTCCAGGAATAAAGAAACTCAAAGACAAAAAGAAAAATAAAACTTTTGAATAACAAAACTGACCAAACAAGAGATATAAAAGCCTCCTAAATTAACACAAGCAATAAATCAGCAGATGTCACTCAAATCAACATTTATAATTGGATTTTTTTAGTGAAATAACAACTCTTCTATCTCTGTGATTCTTTAATAGGTAAGAAAACATATAGGGAACAGGTAGATACTTTTATCTAATGATTCAGATGTCTTATAAAACCACAAACCTATGATTTTCATATATAGTTTATTTAAATATATATAAAGCAGATTCTTTAAATAGATCCCGAACTGCACTCCTGTGCCCTGAAAAGGTTAAACTGGGAGAAGGCAGGGGGGGAGGGAGGGAATTACTCCCAGAATTACTCCCAGGGAGTAATTTCTGCACTAGGGGCACCTAAAATATTGTTTTGTTTTTTTTTGTTTTTTTTTGTTTTTTTTATTTTGGTATAACGCTCCTAGAATTAGGTGAGGAAAGCTAATGTACTAGTCATTTTGATCCTCATTAGCAATTAGGTCATTTGTTCATTTTTTCTAGAAGCCTTGCCTCCAAAACAGTTCTATTAGCCTTTATCTCCCCAGGGTTGCCTGCTGAGGCTTATTTAAGATGGAGACACAGTCCCAGAAAAGTCATGAAGTTTCTCTTTCCTATTGATTTTTTAACACCAGAATAGAAAAGCATCAGTCTGAAAGGATTTGAATAAAGCCTACCTAGAGGCAGAGGGATTGTCTGGATGACCTCCAGAGGTCCCCTGTAGTTGTTAATGTAAACCTAGTTTATATTTCCTATAATCTGTTATATGAAAAGTACTTTAAAAGAAATGGAGCCAAAGCAGAGCATTATGGTGCCAAAATCCTTTGTTTTCTTTTCTAACAAAAGTAGCAAGACCACACTTTTTTCTATCAATGATATGATAAAAAGAATATTTACTGTATAGAGGCACACATTGATAAGCAAGTAGTCGAAGTGATATCTCAAGTTCTCAGCTTTGTTTGAGGTTTAAATGTAATACTTCCTATGCAAATCACTCTGGGGCATAGTTCATTATCAAACTGGTGATGGGGAGGGGTTAACTTCCCAATATTAAGAAAAAGAGGGAAAATATTGGAAGGATGTAAGGATGTAGCAAGGATTACAGGCAGCAAATCAAGACATGGTCCTATTTTAGGTCCCCAAATCTCTTAATTCTAAATCACATGTAATAGATTCATTGTCTGGGGGTAGGTGTGACTAATGTCATATAATGAATGCACAGCATGGACCAAATTCTTAGTTAGAATTAGAGGAGACAGCTAATGAAAATTCACTGTATGGGGAGATTAGGCAATCTACTGACCACTTCAATTAGATCTACCTACTAACCAAGTAGGGGGATTCTCTTTTCATTTTTTTCATGGTTTTTACAAAAACAAAAGCAGCTTAAAAAGTGAAATGACATTTTTTCGATGTGTTTGGTCAGAAAGGTTCTTTTCTCTAGATCATGATGTGCTGGATTTTTTTTTTTTCAAAACAAACATAAAACGGAGCTTTAGAAATGCCAAGTGTAGCCAAATAGCATGAACAAAAGTTATCTACTTTTCTCCTCTGGAGCATAGCTTTATGTACAAAACTCTCTACTAATGGTTTATAATCTCTTTAAGGTTAATAGATTTCTCGAGGTTACCCTCAGTTTGCATGAAGGAATGAAAAAATGAATTAAAAGGCATGTATTAATGCCTAACTTTAAGGTCTACAAAATACTTCACAAATATATCATTTTATCTTCACGATAATCCTATTATGATTACACTTATTTTACAGATAATAAAACTGAGGCAGAGAGTAGCTAAGTATCTTATTTAGAGTGACAAACAGTGTCTGATGTAGGATTTGAACTAAGTATTTTCTGACTTCAATGCTAATCCTCCAAATCTTGCTGCTTCTTACTGTGTGTATTTACTATGTGCCAAATTCTTTGCTAAGGGGACACTAATGGTTTTATTGTCAAGGAATTCACATTTTAACAAAGAAAGGCAACACATATAAGTGATTAATGCAATTATAACATAATATAATTATAATTACAAGGAATAAGAAAAGGTAACATGGTCCTTAGTATATAGTAATAGGCCTTATATCTGGAGGGTAGGGCATTTTCCTTTCATTCACTGCAATGTCCTCTGGGCAACCAGATTTTACTATCAGCCCTATTACATCAAACAACTACCAAACCTTTTGTTCCAATTTTTCCACTCCTTCCCCCAATCCCCTCCCCGAGATGGCAGGTTGACCAATACCTGTTAAATATGTTAAAGTATAAATTAAATACAATATAAGTATACATGCTGGCATGTATTCTTAAAGGAAATACCTAGAAATGCAAGCAAGTATCATAAAGAGCCAAAATGGTATTCTCAAATACAGGCTATGCAAGACAAAGTAATTTTGTTTCCTTTTTTTGACAGTTACTAGACTAATAGAAGAAATATTATGTTGTAATATAGTTTGCCTAGATTGTAAGAAATCTTTTGATAAAGTATCTCATGCACCTACTTCTCAAGATTATTGTAAGGCTTAAATGAGACAATATTTGTAAAGTGCTTAGCAAAATGGCTAATACGCAGTAAGCATTTAATAAATGCTTGTTTTCTTCTTTCCTATTCTTTTAAATATTATGCTTTCATTTTATAAAGCATTTTTTGTTATTTCATTTCTGTGAAGTAGTTACTATGATTATCCCCATTTTATAGATGAGGAAATTGAGGCTAACAGAAGTTAAATTCCTTACTTGGGATCACATAGTTAAGTGTCAGCAGCAAAATTTGAACTAGTCTTCCAGACACCAAATGCAATCCTGAGGGTACAAATCTAACTACCTCTATCAATCAGCAGTGTGATATGACTGCCAAAAAAAGAGAATAATGAAATCTTAGGATTCATTAAAAGAAGAATTGTGTACAGTATGTGAAAGATGGTTGTTCCACCATACTTTGCGATGAAAATCATCCTTGATATATTCTGTTCTACTTACTACCTTTTACAAAGGACTCAGTGATCATCTAGGAAAGAGCAATGATAGTAGTGAAGAACAAAAAATACCATTATAAGATCAATTAAAGAAATAGAAAATTTAGCTTTAGGAAAAAAAATCTAGGAAGGGCATGCCTATTTTGATTATTTGAATAGTGATCAGATGTATTTAAGTCAGTCCCAATAGTCAGCAAGTTGCAGAGGAGAAAGTTGTAGAGGCAGAGACAGAGAAAAGGAAATTAAGATTGTAGAGAAGGAAGAAATTTCTAATAATTTAAATAGCTACCATTACAAAAAGCTGTCTTAATGTATTACTTTTCTATTTATATGCTCGGGATTTGGTGCACTACTTAGTGCATAGTATAATTGCTTAATAAATGCTTTATTCATTCAATATTCTTTTTTATGCTTTGGCTAAATAAACGATGATTTTTGGAATGATGAATGAAAAAAAAGCTGTCTTAGATGCAATGGGTTCCCCATCATTAGAGGTCTTCAATCAAAGGCTTGTTAGATTTCGTTGTAAACTCCATTTCTACTCAAGCAAAAGTTGGTTCAGATAGACTCTAAGATCCTTCTAAATCATATATGCTATTATTGTGTAAGGGTTTACTACCAAGTGAAAATTTAACCCACAAATAACAAAAATAGTGGAAAGGTCCTTAAAGGGTTAAGATAAATAATATTCTTGGAATAACAACTGAATGGCTCAAAAGCTTATTTAATCTGCCCAGCTATCTGGCTTCCTTGAATTTTCATTCTGGGCTTCTATCCCTATCTCTAAACTGAATTCTGGAAATCCAAATTCAAGTTTTCTGCCTTGACAATGATTGCATTTCTTGTCCTTACTCTTTTAATTCCATATAGTTCCTGAATCACCCGATTTATTTGAAATCCAAGTATTTTAAGCTTTTACATTTGGTTTCACATGGCATGCACACAGATTTTTACCACTTACCAAATTCTAGTCATTAATGAAATTGAATGCATGTATCTTACTATCTTTTCTCCACAGAATTTGCAAGATCCCCCCAAAAAAACACCAGTTTCCTCTCATTCATAATATCCTTATGGAACCTTGGGATATCATTAAACAATTTATAAAACATTGCTATGTGATAAAATTTAAGAAATTTTCTGAATCACAATAGTATTTTACTGACAAATCAAATTTAAGAAAGTAGATTGAAGAAGAACTTGCAATTTTTTCACCTGGGGCAAAGTACGAAATGAGCCCAGGAGAAGCAGCACAAAATGGTTCCAGGGCAAGTAACCTAAATCATGTACCTCAAATCAATTTGGTGATTCATAGTGTGAAAATATAGCAAAAGGGAGAAATAGTTATTATAGTGGCTTCTTCATTGTCAAAAGACAAATTTTAAATTTTCATATGTTCTACATTTTGGTATCATGAAATAGAATTTTGCTAACCCTGTCTTAGTTATGTTTGTGGCTTGGTATAAATTTTTGCTTCTAGAATGAGAAATAGATAATATTCGAATACCTGAGCAAGTTGGTGATCTTTACTGTTTCTTTCAACCCTTCCATGGGATGATGGGAAAGGTTAGAAAAAAAATCTGGAGAATATGTCAATGCTCTTATCTTAATGTTTTGTTGCACAAAGAACAGTTACTTTAATCCCAGTTGTGTGTGTGTGTGTGTGTGTGTGTGTGTGTGTGTGCGCGCGCGCGCGCGCGCATGCTGGGGGGGGAAGTGACATGATCTAATGCAAAAATGTTCTATGTATTAATGTTTTAAAAAGAGTAATTATGCCAGTAATAATAGGATAATGCTGCATTATGCATGAATTCTATTATTTATTTGGCCACAACGATGCCACTTATGTTAGCTGAAAATTCCTAGTTTTCTCAGTTGTTTCTGACTTTGTTGTTAGCACAATGAGAAGGTTTTTTTAAAGGACTAGAAATAAAAACTGTTAATGTTGTTGTTGCTGCTGTTGTTTTCTCCTTGAGATAGCTGGATCACTAAGAAGTGCCTAAGAATTTTATAGATTATAGATTTTATAGATTTATAGATTTTTAATATAATATAGAATTTATAGATTTATAGATGGGTTCCTCTCTGAAAGAAGAAAATTTTTACTTCCTGCTTTCTATTTCTTACCCTGAAAAACACATTTTTAGTTTGGGGATCATAATGTAGCTAAAAATCAACCATATTTTCTCCAACTATGGTCTTTTTCTCATATTTCTTCCATACCTTCTTTGCTTGTCTCTGTCCCCACGGTGAAGTCATCACTATTTGTAGGGTCAATATTTGGAAAAGCAAGCATGAAAGGCAATGTCAAAGGGTAATTGGCTGAAAAGAGATTCCTGCATCTGTACAAGAGAAATTAAGCTTTCCCTTAGCACCTTGGGACCATCCTGGGCTTATTGTTGATGGACCTACAAGTACTAATCATGCGGTTCACATTAAGGGTCATGTTATAGAGAGAGACAACAGTTCTATAGGAGTGAAAACCAAGGCACAATTCTCCATGTGCTACTGATTGATCTTTAGAGTTCACTAGAAAAAAATGAGGATTGGGGTATGTGAAAACATGTTACCTTCATATTTACAATCTACCTAGATATAATTGTGGAGGGATTAAATATCTTTCCTATTTAGCCAGTGTTCAACTACTCACTAAAATACCACTGAAGAAAATTGTGTGGAAGCACTTGAGAGGAAAGGAAATTGAAAAGTTTAATTTAAAAACTTAAGTATTTAATATAGAGAGAAAAGCAGCATCCACTGAATTAACTTAGTACAAGTAGTAGTAGTAGTAGTAGTAGTAGTAGTAGTAGTAGTAGTTTAGTGTCATTCCTTGAATTAACTTAGGAGTAGTAGAAGTAGCAGCAGCAGCAACAGCAGCTACAGCAGTAACAGATACTTTCATATGATACTTTAAAGTTTACAAAGCACTTTACATACATTAATTGAATTGATATTAACAGTAAAACTGTGAGTTGTACTATTATTATCTCCATTTTACAAATGAGGTAACTGAAGAACAAAATAGTTAAGTAATTTCACCAGGATCACCAAGCTACTCAAAAGTAGGAGATAAGATTCAGACTCAAGAATCAACTATAATCTTATGTTCCATCCACTATGCCATGTAGCTGCCTATAATAGAAATCTTCATAGAAATCTCTTATTGGAAGCATTCATTTGTCACCTTAAAATATAATCCTGTTTACTCTTAAAAATCACTTAGGTAATTATTTTAATTTAGGTACCTATTAGCAGATATCCCATCACAATAAAAAATCAAAATGTCAAAATCAAAGTGACATGGTTATTAAAAAAACTAAATTAGAGCTTCATATTGCAAGTAAATATGAGATTTTAATTTTAAAGTAATTAAAATTAAATTATAAAATCATGTAAGCAAATTTAATTTTTAAAATCAATCTTCCATGATATGGCAGAACCATTCTGCTTTACTAATTGATAGAGAATTGGCAAAAAATCTCTTACCAAATTATAGTTTAAAGACTCTTGAGTTTGGGATCAGAGGATCTGACTTCAAATCCTAGTTCTCCCAATTATTCTATGCATGACCTTTGGAGAACCCCTTCTGAACCTCCTTGGGCCTCAACTTCTTTATCCATAACAGGAAATGATTGAGTTAGATGACTTTAAAGGTCCTTGCTAATTTTCAATCTATTAACCAAGGTTAAAGAATATTTTATTGTATTATCAAAAATTGACTGGAATATAACAGAACATCTTAATGTTTATTATTAGAAATGTTTAGCTAAAGATTTTTTGTTAAATGGAGCCTCACCTTACATGTCCTTCAAAAGGTAGTTAGTAGTTTATGCAATTAGGAAAATTTGTTTTGATTGGTTTTGCTAACAATATAGTTTTACCACTCTCAAGGAATATGACATCCATGATCAATGAAATGGCATTTAGTCCTAATTCTTCCATATGACTTCCAAATATGAGAGGAAAAAAAAAAAACCTCTTGACTTCAAAAAGAACTTTCTATGCAAAGAAGATGTACTGGGGATATATAAGGAAATAGAATTTAGACCCAGAATTCCAAGTTGTAAGGTTTATGGATGGTGCCTACACTTTCCAATGTTGCCTCCTGGAATTTGTGCTAAAACTGAAAAATATGAATATATTTAGAGCCAGACACTTTTATTTCATTTTGTTAAAAAAAACTTCAGAAAAATTCAAATCCTAAAAATGTTCCCAATGCTAGATTTCAGTCTCATAGCCAATAAAAAGGGGTCATTTCTAATAAAAGATTAAGCATTTCAGTGCCCAATGGGTCTTTTGGTTTTTAAATCTGGATACCTTAATAACTCCTCTTGTTCAATATGTTTTCTTCAATAGCTTAGATCAGTTGGGAAATTTTATGGAACCTTCCCATGATTTGCTCTGTAAAGGGTAGAAGGGTCTTCTGGTCATCTTTGAATTCTGAGTATAGAGCCATTGTCTCTGGGATTTTATGCTTCAATTTTTCCAACCCTACCTCCCTTTTTCTCCCAATATTCTGACAACTTTTTTTTCCTTTGCCTTTTGGGAAGCATGGATTGTCTGTTTCTTTCTTCCTCAAAGCTCCTTGCTTGAATTGTGAAACTAAGGAACAAAATGAGTTAACTGCTCCTTTTGGAAGGAATTTCTTCCGCTGTCATTTATCACTCTCTTTCTTGTGACTTCTATATATTCATAAAACATGGACTCATTCTTGAATATTCAAAAAATAAAAATAAAAACAAAACCAATTTACCAGGAAATAAAAAGCTTTTTTTTTTTTTCTATATGCATACTGCACTCTTGAGCCATGTCCCCAGATGAGCCTAGATGCACAGAAAACTCATGCATGGAAGGTGAAAGTGATTTGACATTTTTTAAAAAGTTGCATTTTAAACTTATCCTAGTGATTTGCTACCTGTATGTCAAAGCCAAAAACCTGGGAACTAGCTAGAAGCAAAGGAGCCAAAATAATACAAAAGGAAATAGTGGGGTTTTTTTGTAGTGCTGTGGTCTATGGTCTTAAACAGAAACAGGAGATACCAGAAAGAATCTGTTTCCAAGAGATTTCCAAATTCATTTTACATATCTACATTTCCTTATCGAAGTGACTTAGACAGTTTGAATTAAGCATCTGAACTTCCGGGGGGCTCATTTGAACCAAAGCCAAACTCTGAACTTTTCATGTTTCCCTGTCATTAATCAAAATTTTGAAGATCGATGGCATGTAATGCATCAAGAATAATAGCTGCCATCAATTGGGTTGCAAGTACTAGTGCCAGGAGGTTGCCTGAAAGTTATATTGGATAAGAATCAGACAGAATTTGAATACCACACAAATCAACAATGTTATGTTACCATTGAAAAGTTAACGCCATACACAGAAAGTCCATAGATGTGAGAAGGAATTTTTCTTCTCTCTATAGTGATGAAAACCCATGTCCAATGCACATACTGCACCATTTATAAAAATTCATCAAATAGGAGAAAATGCTAAGAGAACTATGAGAAGTCATTTAAGAGCTAAGAAAAATGACTTATAATGTGACTTTTCCTGATATCCCAGCTGCTTGTGCCCTCTTTCAAAAGAATACTTTGTAAATATAGCAAGCTGGCTTTGAAATCAAGGAGATTGTATTCAAATGTTCCTATGATTCTACTAATTGTGTGACCCTGGAAAAGGGATATAACCACTGAATTTTCTTAGACTTAGAATTGCAAAGAAGGTGCTGACCTACATTGATAAAAAAGAATTTTCTCACTTCGGAGTTTCCTCAACTTCATTGTCCCACAGAAGAGGTCCTCGCCCAGTCCTCCTATAGCAATGACTCAGTTAGAACCTACCACCACACCAAGAGAATGACAGACAATGATTCTTGTCATATGAGCTGACAGTAGAGTCAGCAACAGAACCAGAGGCCAAAGAGAAAAGAAACACAGAAATGTCAAGAAAACACTTCTATTCCTAAGAAATGGGGTTAGCAACCCAATTGGGGACAGACTTCTTCTAGAGTTTGTTCTTAGCAAGAACTGCAGTGGAGAGTCCTTCTCCTCCATGAAAGGAGACTATAGTTTGATAACCTCAGAGGGATCTAAGCAGAGATAGAAAAGGGAAAAACCAAAGACTAAAGTAGCTAGTCAAAGCAAAACAAAGCAAAGACAAGCAAATGGTAAAACCCAAAGCTCTAAGGAAAAAAGCCTGAGTAAAAACCTGTCTCAAGTAGAGAAGCTGATAGAGAAGACAGAATCAAAAATAATAATTCAAAGCTAGGCCAGAGGACAAAAAAGAAGTATTATGCAATTAAAGGAAATGAAGCAAAATACGTCAAGAGAATTTGCAGATCTTTAGATATCATGAAACAATAAGATATTGCAAAATGTTTCAAAAGGCATATTTTTAAGAGAGGCTTAGCAGAAAATATGGAGGATGGCATCACATCTGTACACTCAAAAATATATAACAGGGTAAAAGAAGGGCAGTAAAATTTGTTGCTTCAGAAGCTCTGCTCTAATGAGAGACATGAAGAATACAGAATTAATAAAAAAGGCATAATCAATAAATTAGCATATAAAACTCAGAATGTATAAAAATAGGTGATATTAATAAATGAAAGAAAATTTCTTAGGAAAAAATTGCCACAAAAGAATGTTTCTTAGATTGGGGGAGAAACAAATTAGAACCACATTTTTCAATTATGTCAACCTCTCTGTGATTCCATTGGAATATTTTTGGTAGAGATCCTGGAGTGGTTTGTCCTTTCTTTGTTCAGCTCATTTTACAAATGAAGAAACTGAGGGAAACACTTAAGTGACTTGCCTAGGATCAGACAATTAATAAGTATCTAAGGCTAGATATGAACTCAGGAAAATTAGTCTTTCTGATTCCAGGGTCCAATACTCAATTCCTAGTGCATATCTATTCCATATTACCTGACTATCTGAACAGAGAAAGAAACAGACATTTCAAATATTATATACATTTTTCAATTAAAAATATATTTTAAGCAGGACATTTAAATATAATTTTTCTCCCAACTCTACTAAGGTTTCATGGAGTAGCAAGAAGAATGTTAGATATAAAGTCAGAGGACTTGGATTCCAATCCTGACTCCCTTAGTTACTAATTGTATGACCACCAAATCATATAATTTGTTTGGGCCTGTTTTCTGAGCTGTCAAATACAACACCAATTAGATGACCATCTAGGGTATCTTTTAGTTCTAAATCTGTGATTTCTTTGTGTGTAACTCCACACAGCACAATTGTGACATCTCAAAATGTCTATATATGTTTGAGGAAGTTTCCTGGATAATTATTAAAACAATGAAATAACCAGCTTCTAAAATGCATTTTATCACAAATTAGCCAGGTATCCCACAGTGGTTATATGCTTTTCTTTGTATTATTCTTCTAGAATAATAAGATTGTGATTTTTAACTTCGATCTTTGAGAAGATCTACCAGCATGCATCAGATTCGATGATAACCAAAGGACTTCACCAAAACCTTGGAGCACAAGGAGATTGCCTCATCTTCAACAAAAATACTTTCTGGGCTTGTTACAACAAAATAAATCATTTCTTGATCCTGTTAAATTCCCTTGAAGCTGGACAAATTCTATCTTTGACTTTTAGGTTTGATGTAAGGAAAAAATTAATAACCTTAAGATATATCCAAAAGTATGCTGGAATCAGCTTGAAAAGCTCATGAGAATTGGTTATTAAAATTTCAGCATGAGCATTTATGTCTTGGAAGTCAGGGAAGGCAAATAATCAGGACTTGATTGTATAGACTCAAGAAAGTGACTTTTTAAAAACATTAATAATGCAAATTAAGGGGCAGCTAGGTGGTGAAGTGAATAGAGCACCAGCCCTGAAATCAGGAGGATCTGAGTTCAAATCCAGCCTCAGACATTTTATACTTCTAGCTGTGTGACCCTGGGCAAGTCATTTAATCCCAATTGCCTCAGCAAAATAATAATAATTAAACTTAATAGTATGCATGGACCTTTTTTTTTTCCAGGAGAGCTAGTTATTAAACATTTACTAGCATTCTCCTAGACATATTTCAAAGAATAGTCTGACCCAACATCATGCATTAATAATAACATGGAAAGAAAGAGAAGAAGGGAAGGGAAGATGACAATGATGATTTCCCCTTAAGTTTATTTTCCTCCAACAAAAAAACTCTTCAGTTTACTCAATTCATTCTTACATGGTATTAATTCAATTCAGCAGGCATCTATTAAGTTTCTCTGTATTTTGTGAAATTGTCAAAAATACAAAGAGATAATATCAAAACAATAACAACATAGATTTAGAAGATGAAGAACATATAATTTCATAGAGGATATAACAAATTCACAAGTGACTTTAGTATGTTTAAATGCTATAACTTCATTGGAAAGGTCAAAAAAGAGAATGTTGAAAAGTTTGAGGCTGGTTTAAAAGCCTCCAGTCTATTCTAGATTGTCACTGAAACAATTTCTATATGTTTAATCAACTCAAAGTTTTATAAGATTTTCACCATATGTGGAACTCTGTTTAGCTCCCTGAATCTCTGTCAAATTTCAAACATTCTAGTCATTATAATCCTTTTCCCTTTTGATTTTTATTCACTGAACCAAGTTTTTGACGACATTTAAATCATACTTGTAGTTTTCCTCTCTAAGTCAACCAGCTAGTCAACCCTTTCTCCAATGATGGCGGTTTCAATAGGGGGAGTATGGACATTCTACTTTAAAACAGGAAAGACCCAGTAATAAGAAACCTATTGGCCACAAAATTAACCTAATCCTCACAACATCACTACTATAATGATAGATAAGAATTGTCCCTATTTTCATGTCTTAGGAAAAGACACAGATTCATAACATATAAAATATGGATGCACATTAATATCAGAGCTAGGATAAAAATAAGATTTAACTTTCAGATTGCTAACTAACATAAGCTTTGGAAATATCATACAAGCAGATTCTGAAACAGTACCCTTGTTGATATCAAATAACATCTTATTATTGATCATCCCAAATGGAGTAGCTAATAAGGGTTTGATATCCCAAGATAAAAAAGAAAGTAAAAAAAAAATAAAACCTATAAATGAAAGTTCACTCAAATAGTTAAAATATATTGTCATTAATTTTGAAAGAAATGATCTCCAGTGCACTGAATTCAATGATTAAATAGAATAAATAAGAGGAGAAAATTATGCCACAAGAAAAGATATGAAAAGAAAAAAAATTTGAAAGAAATATGAGGCCTTTGGCTACAAATGTGAACAGACATTAGGGCATTCCCCTCTTCAGCTGTATATATCTCTTTTCCTTGTTTCTTCATATATAGTTTACAAAACATTTTCACATATGTTATTTCTATTGGACCTTCCAACCTCTTGAAATAAGTAGGATAGAAATTATTATCACCAATTTACAACTAAAGAAACTAGTACTCTGAGAAGCTAAGGGACATGACAGGTAGCAGAGAAGAGAGAAGCCCCTCTCTTCCTTGTTTTGTGTATAGAAACCCTGCACAGTAAATAGATCCCATTCTCAAACTCATCAGAGTCCTAAGGTGAAACTAAAAATAAAAAGTCATTAGGAAGGTTATAGAGAATATCTTGTAAATTACACCAAAGCCCAAAAGAAAATCATAGTTCATTTTAAAAAAAAAAAAATCCTGAAAAAGGAGGTTTGCCAATTCTTGCCCTTCTTTGCAAGAATTGGTTACTCCTATTAAAATTTCTGTTTGGAGTACTATATTCAGTATTTGGCCCAGTTTCTTCTATTTAGTGTAATTCTAAAAAGACATCAAGGAGTCCTCCCTCTCTCCTGTTTTATCTGTCCCCTTCTTTCTCTTTTTGTTTATGTAGCTTTTATATAAAAATGAGAGAGAGAGAGAGAGAGAGAGAGAGAGAGAGAGAGAGAGAGAGTGATGTAATGGAAGTTACATCCCAAACGAATACCCTGTAAGATGGTCATGATGTCTGTAGGTTATTTAGGAGATTATATCTTTTTCATGACATTGTTAAAATTTCGATTGTTTCTGCAAAAGTCTTTGTGAAGCAACAGGATTTCATTAGTTACCTCATTTGTTTTATCCCTTTAGGAAAATAACTTTTAGTTATGGAAACTTCCTGGGCTTCCTCTCCCCCCCCACTTTCAAAAATGCACATTAAAAACAATTGTAAGAAATGTATTTGAAATGAATCTTTTTTTACTATGTTGGGAGTTTCAGTGATTTAATAAAAATAGATTCCAACATTTTACAACTTGAACAAGCCTTCAAGTGCCACATTACTAAGCTCCATTCTTTCCATCATGGAATCATTTGACAGTTCAGTGTGAGACAGACTCACCTCCTACGTAATTCTGCAGGAATTGTGTGGGATGTGATTTTGGCCCTATAACCTGGTAAAGTCATGAAGAATTAATTAATTTTCAGAAAACAAAGTGAATTCAGTTAACTAATTGACCTAAATCTGTTAAATAAACCCCAAACCATGAGGTGTTATCAATTGGGTACAAACAAACAATAACACCCAATCACTTCCCACATGTAGACACCACCATCATTAAAGTTTCTCTTTCTCTTTTAACTCTCCATTGCTTTGAATAATAATAACCTGTTAGAACATTGAAATGAAATTCTTTCCACCTGACAAATGCTGATTTTTTAAAAGTATTTTAAAAACCAATGTCAAACATGTCTCCTTTGGGTTTTTTCCTTGGTTTGTCGCAAGCATTCATGAAATGAGCAAAATTCTGAGATTAGTAGCACCTACTCCCAAAAACCTTTATAGGTTCATAGAATCTTAGAGCTGGAAAAGATTTTAGAAATTATGTAGTCCAAGCTCTTTCATTTTACAGACGAGAAATTGAAAGAGTAAAAAGCTGAATCTCTTATCCAGTTGTAACAAATGTTTCTGGGAGATTTGAATCCAGAGCTTTTGACTCAAGATCTGGAAAGATTTCTTTTATACCCCAATAGCAATCAGTAGAGGGAGCTCAACTATTATTTTAGGGAGTATATGCAAAACATAAGCACATCTGTTTGCCCCTTCAGGAGCAATGGTGAACTGGTCTCCCCCCCAAAAGACTTAATCATCTTATGGACAGTTACACAATGGTCAAAAATATTTTATACATCATAAAAGAAGAAATTCTTAAGGGTTAATCTAGTATTCCCTAAAACAAGCATCTTCATTATAGGTCTGTATAACATGAAGCTATGAGAAATCCCCCCATCCTAAAAAGAAATCAAATTCCTGACAAATTTAGAGCTGCATTGCCTTTCCTGCCCCCTGCACCACCATCCCCTCAAAATGGAAAGAACCATGTCATAAGGATTAATTTCCTGGCAGTGAAGATGTTCAAGCAAAGCCAGTATAACTACTTGTCAGGGAGCTTGTGGATGCAGTTCATACTTTAGATAGATGACCTCAGGGATGTTTTCTAATCCCTGAGACCAAAAGATTCTATAACTAAGAGTTGAACATATAACCCAAATTAATACTGAATTTCATCAAATTCATGGGGTTCACTGATACCAGTGGTGTTATCTCTACAACTATGATTATTACTAGAAAAGTTGGTAAGAGAATTTTTACAAGCTGATAGATTTGCTTACCTAACTATAAGGCTGTTTAAAACCATAAATTGTAATGTGAGATGTATGAAATGAAAAGGACTTCAAACAGTAGCTATACTTTCTTTAGATATTTTGAAAATTTATAGTAATGAAGTCACTGTTAAGTGAAATGTCACTGTAGGGAAATGAATTTTATCTCTGGTAAGTTTTTGTGTAATTTACCAAAATAATACTCTAACTGTTGAGGACAGATTTATGTGTTGCCTAATTGAAGTTTGTGATTCAAAGCAACAATGCAGTTCTCCTGAGGGTATGGCAAAACCATAAACTGATGGTCATCATATGCACAAAGCAATGACCAAAGAGGAAGATAAGGATTGTGTCAATGGCAGATTTACAATATTAGCAAGTCTTCAAGTGACTTGTTCATTACAAAGCTCCATTCTTTCCATCCTGGAATCACCTAATAGCTCAATGTGGCTTTTAGATTGAAATCTATAACACAAGAACCACGAGGTTATCACACTCCAGTATTATCCATTGGATCCATCAAAAAAGTAACTCAATCAACAAACAGTTTAAAGTTTAAGGTTTTAAATGGAACCTTGAAAATTATTTTAGTTAGTTACCCAAGAGGCAACATGGCAATGATGGTTCTAAATAAGGAAGATGTGGATTTAGCTTATGCATCTGAAACCTGTTAGTTACATGACCACTGCCATGCCATTTAATCTCTTACCATTTAACTTTAAACATGTCCCAGGCAACCCACAAGGAGTGTGAGTGAGAGAAGTTACAGATTTTCAACAATAGGAGATACTTCCATACTGTGAATTCCACACATTGATGAGATTATAAGTGTAGAATCCTTAGAATACAGAGGTTACTAGGTTAAGTAAATATGTGTGTATAGATATAAATATAAATAGATAGATATACTAGAGATATAATATATACACACATATATATGTACATACATAGATATATTTGTGCAGATTATAGTATATATGTATAAACATACATATATAGATTATATGTATGAAGCACACGAGAATTTGTATGTTTCTGTGTTTAACTAACAAAAGAATCCTGGACCAACATCCAAAACATATATAATGTGAATAGTGGAAGAAAGTCAAGATGTATACTGAAATATATCCACCTGGCCAAAGGAGTTTTAATACAAATTCATTCTTTTCCCTTTAAAAAAAAATCAGATTAGTTTCTAAATGAGGTTTACTGATACCAGCAATGTTATCTTTACAACTGTGATTATTATTACATTGAGAGAAGGAAGGAAGAAAGGAAGGAAGGAAGGAAGGAAGAAAGGAAGGAAGGAAGGAAGGAAGGAAAGAAGGAAGGAAGGAAGGAAGGAAGGAAGGAAGGAAGGAAGGAAGGAAGGAAGGAAGGAAAGGAGAGAGGGAAAGAAAGAAAGAGAGAGAGGGAAAGAAAGAAAGAAAGAAAGAGAGAGAAAGAAAGAAAGAGAGAGAGACAGAAAGAGAGAGAGATAGAAAGAAAGAAAGAAAGAAAGAAAGAAAGAAAGAAAGAAAGAAAGAAAGAAAGAAAGAAAAAGAAAGAAAGAAAGAAAGAAAAAGAAGGAGGGAGGGAGGGAAGGGAGGAAGAGAGGGAGGGAGGAAGAGAGGAAGGAAGGGAGGAATAGAAGGAGGAAGGGAGGGAGGGAAGCAGAAGAAAAGAAAGATTTTGGATTGATCTCTAATTTGTACTTTGCCCTATTCCTTAGCAAATATTGACCAAATATTTCCTCACATTGACATAGCCCAGTAAACATGTCAAAGATTTTTTAAAGTCTTTTTTTATAACCTATATGGCCTTAATTTTAAAAACCTGGTTTAGAAAGTTTTCTCTCAATTTCTTCTTCAATTGTGGAATAGAAGTGACTCTAGGTATTTGAAGCCTAGTCCAGTGGAACACAAGTACTGGCAGGCCACATGGAATTGAAAAAGCATTAAACAGGGACCTGATGATTAACTGGGAGTATGTCATATGAGGATGAACTTAGCTTAATCATAGAGTTGACTTCCAGGTTGGCTTTAGGGACTTGAATTCCATTCAACCTAGTAGTAAGTCTGGATGGCCATATAATAAACTGTACGTTTATAAAGGGAATATGCTCCCCGTCTAAATCACATATCCTTGAAATAGCCTTACAAAAATAAAATGGATGGCACTTACCAGTTTTTGTTAGTGTAAGAAAGGCAGTCAAAGGTCATAAAGCACTTAGGTGGTATGGTAGGTAGAACACTGGAGTTGAAGTTAGAAATGTGTAAGTTCAAATTCTTTCTCTGGAACTTCCTTTTTTTTTTAATCTCTGGGCTTCAGTTTTTTCATCTATAAAATGAAGAGAATAATAGCTTCTATTTCCCAGGGACATTGTGAGGATAAAATGAGATAACACATGGAAAGTGTTTCTAAAAATCAATCTGGTGTATAATTTCTAGCTATTATGTAAAGGAACTCAGAAAAAAATAACCAAGTGAAGTAAAAAGAAATAATGATAGATAGAAGGGGGGATAAGGAAAGATGTGTGAGCAACTGTCAGGATATCTACATAGAACTTTTAACAAAAATAGAAAAACAAGTGGTTTGAGGGAAAAAAACTATATTTTCTTTTTCTTTTTTTCTTTCTTTCTTTCTTTCTTTTTTTTTTTAATAATAAAGCCTGGTTAAAACCAAAGATAGGAAGGTGGGATGGGGTAAGAAGGCATGGCAGAGTTGTTTTGAATAGGCTTGAGGACAAGAGAAGAGTTGGTAGAACAGAAATACTGCTAGAGGATAGGGTTATAGTAGTCAAAAGGAGAAATTACTGAGACCCATACCAGTGTTTTGGCAGCATGAATAGATTGGCGCAATCTTTCACACAAACTGTTCACTTCTATATTATCAGAAGAATTTTCCCTATGTAACTTGCAGTAAATCATACACGGAGAGAAACTCACACTGCCAGTACCACCACTATCCACAATTCTATTATAACATTCAAAAATTTTAACCTAATATAAAACAATTGAGGAGCATTAGAAGAACATAAAACAGATAAAAGATAGCTTTTTACAGACATTCATCAATGGCCTTTTTTGAAGAGAGCAGATACCTCCTCAGGCTAAGCATGCATCTCTCTATTTCACATAAATACACAATGACAAGGCTTCCAGTCAAAATAAACATTTACAGAGTGACTGTGGGATTAACCTGATTCATCAGACCCATAATACACCAAGGTTTATAGACACTAGTTAATCTCACTGGTAACCAGTCTATATTCTCAACCATTTCCAACGGGATTAACAGGACAAATGTAAAATATCAGAAAACAAAGGCAAAATGAAATATGTTTAGAATATTAGAAATGGTCTTAGAATTTTTTAATGGAAATAAAAAGTCTTTAATATATTTCTTAATTTGAGAGATTACACATTTTAGAGGTTTTTTGACTGCTGATAATTGCTCCAGTAAATTCATAAATTTCAGGGAGTTTTCATATTTAAATATCATTTCTTAAAAATTTACAGGGAATTCACACTATGATTATTATCACTATTTCTGCTAACATTTATTACTAGTAGTGATAATAATAATAATAATGCACTTTTAAAAAGTTATTACTAGTACAAATAATAAAAAAAAAAAGTTACAACATACCACAATTACATTTTGTTTGGCTGGTTTTCTCTAGGGACATTTTGATGACTTATACTGCTAAGTACTGATTAAATTCAAATCTTCTCATCTTAAAAACAAGACTTTCATAACAGGAATCTTATAAATTAATAGCAAAAACACTAATGGCAAAAGACCATTTTTTTCTTTATTGACCTCCCTTTCCTCCCCAAGCCAGGGACAGTTCTATAAGTGTAATAAGACTAAAAGACACAACCATCCTTAGAATTAATAATTCACATAACTCCATATTTTACATAATTCTTTAAGATTTTCAGTAGATAGTGAAAGTATTATTATCTCCATTTTAAAGATGAGAAAACCCAAGATTTGAAAGGCTAAGTGATTTTTCTCAAATCATACACTCTAGCAGAAGTAAATCATCTTGAGTAGGGAAAGGAGGCAGCAATCGTCCAGAAAATCAAACCACTATCTGGACTACCACCACCCTCAAAATACAGTGAATATCACCTAGCATCCTGAACTCAAAAATTTTAGGTAGCAGAACAAAAGCTTTAGGTAGATTCTAGTTTAGTCCTGCTTCTATCCAGGCTTAGAAACTACTGTTCTAAGAACCCCACAGAGATGTGACCTGTCAAATATTTCCAAAATTACTGCAACTGGTTGGTTGCTTGTTTGTCTTTCATTTACAGAGGAACAAAATGAAATCATTATGTTGGGTTCAAGGTAGAGTATGTTGAACTGTGGCTGATCAGAACAATAGGGTCTATGACAAGTTGGACACAAATATTCTACATGAACATTTGGAGTAGAGATGTCTCTAAATTTGCACATCTCACATTACTTTTGAGCTATTGCAATTCTGCTTTGTTCATAAAATACAGCATCTTCTATGATTCAGGCATTCTGGGCAGTTCTATATTAGTAAGTTATATGTCTCTTCTATGTCTCACAATTATTTTAAAGTTCTCCAGAGGGACCTTGAGAGTGTGTGTTGCCTTCCCCATTAGAATGTGACCTCCTTGATATCAGAGATTGTTTTTATTTTTCTATTGATATCCCCACACTTAGCACAGTGCTTTGCATGTAGTAAGTTCTTAATAAGCTTTTTCATTTATTCATTTGAGTGTCTGACACAGGATTTGAACCTGTGTCTCTTAACTCCATGTTTTTTAGTCAATGGATAGAATACTGGGCCTGAAGTCAGAAAGACTCATCTTCCTGATGGCCTCAGATACTTAGCAGCTGTATGATCCTGGGCAAATCGCTTAATTCTCTGTCTCAGTTTTCTCATCTATAAAATGAGTTGGAGAAGAAAATAGCAAAACACTAGTATCTTTGCCCAAAAAAAACCCCAAATGAGGTCATGAAGAGTCAGACACTGAAATCACTGGACAATAAGAATTCTTGATTCTAAATTATCTAAGGAGATAATTTCATTTTTCCTAAATGTTTAACACTGAATATGGAAATTATCTCTCTTTGCTGGAAAGTTAAGACACCAAACTGGAATTTGGTTTAGAAAGGGTTATGAATTTTGATACCAACAAAGGAGGCTATAAGAATTCCATTCTATTCAATTAAATAGGAATCTAATAAATGCCCGACAAGGACATGAATAGCACTTTTTTTGTATTTTTTCTATCACCTGTATGGATTATTGTATGTTATAGTTATGTATCTATCTTATGCTTCTTCAAATTTCTATCAGAGCAAAGACTTTAATTTATTTAAATCTAATATATTCCCTAGAGCATATCAGGATGGAAATAGCCTAATACATTTTGTGTTTTGTATTTTAGAATTGTTTTTAAATGGAACATTAAAGCATGTTTTTGGAGGAAGTTATGATAGGATGTTTATTTTTGAGTCATGTGACAGAAGCCAAATTCAACTGGATACAAATCTCTCCAAACATTGAAGTAATGTCCAGCAGATATTGAACTCTCTCTCTCTCTCTCTCTCTCTCTCTCTCTCTGTGTGTGTGTGTGTGTGTGTGTGTAAATGGCTTTCCATTGATTTTCTTGGAATTTAAAAAAAATCTGCTTTTAAAATCTTGTCTATTTTTGTTTATTTCCAAATACTAAGCTAAATGCTTTATGTATATGTGTGTGTGTGTGTGTATACATCTACATACACACACACACACATCTACACATATATATTTACTCATCTAGCCTGGTGCTTGGAAGGTTTTTACCAACAAGGGAGATATCAGGGAAGGCTTAATGGGGGAGGTAGCATTTGACATGGACTTTAAAAAAATGGATTAAAATTTAACACATGAAGATGTGGAAGAAGTATTTGCCAGGCAGCAAGAAACCAGATTCAAAATTGGAATTGTTAAAATATACAGTTTTTTTGGAAGCCAACATGTTGCTATTTGTCTGCATTAGCTTCTCGCTAACTGTGTTACCATGAGCAAATCACCTCTGATCTTTGAATTTGCTATCTGTAAAATGGATATAGTAATTCCTCTAAAACCTCCCTTATGAGATTATGAGGTTAAAATCACCTATTATTTAGAAAGCACTTTGCAAAACTTTAAAGAACTATGTGGGCACCAATGATCAAATAGCACATGTTATTTAATCTGTTCTTTCTTGCAATACTTCCTTTAAATTCTTAAAAAAAGCTTAAAAGATTGATTTTTATGTTCTTCTTATAAGCATCCCCAAATCTGGCCTACTTCTTGGCTAACTATTCAATTAGGTGTATCTTTGCTTCAAGCAAGTCAATCCTATCTTAGTGCTGAACTTAAATGAATTTCAATCCACTGAGAAACATTCCACAGGTATCAGGGGTAAGGTAATATCATAATATGAGTGGAAGCATAATGCTGACTGAGTACAGTATTTTAATTGAATCTGTTGTGTTTACTTTGGTAAAATATAAATAAAAGGAGCAAAATAAAAGAAAATCAATTTTCTTTTAGCCATTGATTGAACAAAAAACACCAGGGCTTAGCAACCTACGACTCCAACAGTGATAGGTGTGTTCATGGCCCTCCAAAGTAGGAGAAACAGACATGCAATTCCCAGAGGACTCAAAATTCCCACTGTGCAAATGTAATTCTTTTTCTGTTACAAGTTCATTATTTTTTCTTTCTTTCTATTTTTATTTTTTTAATTACTCAGGAGACCCTTTCTCCTTAAAGACTAAACAGAGAAAAAGCTTCAATAGTTAATTTTTCAAATTAGGTGGAAAATAATTGGTTTTAAAGTTTGAAAATTTTAACATTTTTATGCAAATTCAGAATGAAGCGATATCTCTGGCTTTTTCCCAAATCAAGATTTGGGAGATGAAGGGAAGGATAGAAAATGTTCCCCTGAAAATAAAGTGTTCATTTTTAAAAAAGAAAATTGTGTGAAAGAAATCAATTTCTTGTTGCATATATATAATTGTTGTTGTATGTATATAATTATATATATTGTTGTATATATATAATTATATAGGGTGGGGAATATGAACCAGGTAAAATTGCCTTCAACCTGCCTATCCTCACTATCAAATATTTAAGGTGACTTTAATGCAGATCTCTAGAATAGCTCCAAATTCTCTAGGGAATCTCTTTAATTCTCTAGAGATTTTTGGTGAGTGCAGATTTGACTTTTAGAAGTGGCTGGAATGAATGAAGATTATTTATTCCCCAAAACAAGACTACACTAAGAGTAAATCAATCACCAACCTCAAAACCACAGACAAGTAAGAAGGAACCCCGTAGTTCCAATGCACACCAATTGTCTCCACTAGAAATCCTCAGTTTGTCATATAACGATAACATTTTTTTCTGTTTCATTGTGCCTAAGAATATCTTGCCTTCAAACAATCTTTAAACACATTATTAATAGGGAAATAGCAGAAACTGAACAACTCCAAAGGGCATTATACACTTTTTCAGAGCCAAAATATAATAGAGACCCACATCCAGCAGGTGGGGCAAAATATTGCTACATGAAATTTGCTCTAACAGAGCAAAAACAATTAGTCAAAACTTTAAGAATTTACAAGCAATGTCAGGGACAGGGGGTAGACCTCAAAGTCCGTAAGTCTTGGGTTGAAGTTCTGCTACCATCACCTTTTAGTTCTGTGGCGATAGGAAAAATCACTTAATCTTTTAGAAGACTAAGACAGTTCTCTGAGTATAGAAAAGTTGCTAAACTACTTCCATGGAGAATTTCCACACTGGATGCTTGCTATCCCTAATGAAATCATAGGCCCACTTCTTCCCTCAGAATATTCAGGAAACAGAAAATGGATCAAACCCTTTTAAGCCACCTTCTCATATGCTGTTTTACAAAAATGTCATGTAGTCTTTATTTGTCATATTTTATGTGGCATATGGGAAACTAGAGCACATCTCTAAATATGGGTAGAAATGCAGCATCATTTTTTAAGGAACCATGTCAATTTCACTCTGAATCATTTTCCCTGACCTCCTCAATCAAAAAGCATTTCTTAAATGTTTGCCATGTACCAGGCACTGTGCTAAATGTTGGGAATGCAGAGAAAGGCAAAATAGGTGTATTTTTTCCTCCCAATCAACAGAGTATAGTATCAAAGAATTAATGGGAAGGAAAAAAGAAAAGAAAAGATAGTGATCTACCTTTTCAGATTTTAAACAATCTATTATAATAGTTAACAGGGGCCTTTTTTAAAAAAAATAGAAGATATGCTTTTAGCCACAGAATAATTTTCACCAACATAACAAAATCATAGAATTTCAAAGGTTGAAAGCCTCTCAAAGGCAATCAAGACCTAAACACAAAATCTCTTTATATCACCAATAAGTAGCCTTGTCCCTGTTGGAAGGCTACTTGTGAAGAGGTCATTTCTTCCTGAGGTAAAGACCATTCTCCTTTTTGACAACTTTAATATTTAAGAAGTTTTTCTTTATTTTGAGTTAAAATTTCAACATAATCTCAACTTCCATGCATCATTCTGCCTTCTAGGATCAACAGTTCTCCAGATAGTTGAAGACAGTCCATTCATATCCAACTCTTTGTGACCCTATTTGGGGTTTTCTTGGAAAAGATACTAGAGTGGTTTGCCATTTCCTTGTCCTGCTCATTTTACAGATGAGGAAACTGAGGCAAACAGACCTAGGGTCACACAGCTAGTAAGTGTCTGAAGCCGTATTTGAATTCAGAAAGATGAGCTCCTGATACCAGGCCCTGCATTCTATCCATGGTGCCATCCAGCTATCCTTTGAAGATACCTACCATTTTTAAATCCTACCCCTAGAATTTACTAGCTAGATGTTTCTAGGCTTAACTTTAACAGGACTTAACCTGACGCTAATTCTCATCAGGAAAAAAATGGATTAGTTAGATTAAATGGCCTCAAGGTCTCTTTTAGCTCTAAATTTATGATCCTATGTTCTCTCTAAATCTTTCTTTCTCCACTACAAACATTCTTACTTCCTTCAAGACCTCCACAAATGGCACAATTTTAACTAGCCTTACTATCTTGGACACACTCCAGTTCATCCCTATCTCTAAAAAACACAATGAATACTTGTAAACACAATATTCTTGATACTATCTGACTAGGGGATTATCACCTACCTTATTCTATGTTCCATACTTCTATTGATTTAAGGTAAGGTAGAATTTTTTGAGTTCCATGTTTTGTTTGTTATTCATTTGTTTGGGGAGATGTCTATTATCTGAAATTGTTCTCTTCTATAGCATCAATCCATTTACCTTTCTTTGGACATTGTGGTGATTACCCTTCCATCATTTATCTCTCATTGTAGAAAACTGGGGTTGAGGAAGCAAAATGGGAAATAAATTGGCATTTGAAAAATTTTTTTTTAAAATGGACAAAGAACAAATCCAGCTACATGAACCTTTCCTGTTCATAATAATCATAATAATGGCATTATCTGCTATTCCTTAAGCCTGGCTACAGGGTTACCAGATGACTTGAGGGGAGCTGGACTTTTTTGGGAGCTCCCTTAGTAATTAGTAGTTGGGCCTTCACTAGCCTGGGAAAAGTGAAGAGTCCTTTACTGTATGAATGGCCCCCACATCATGCTTTATGACATAGAAGATGCTTAGAGGCAAATGGGAGTTTTATGAATATAATGTTAATAAAAATTGATTTTTGTAAATGAAGCTGCCTCTTTATGCTACCTGCAGGGTAGATAAACAAGCCACTCCAGTGATAAATGTCTGCTTTTCCCAGTCATAATTGGCCAAATATTCTTTTACTTAAACAGGCCCCTATTTTACTGTGGATGAAGTAATAGATCAATTAGCATGTTCTAGATAAGGCCAGGAAAACTTTATTTATGAATATCAGGCCAAAATTATTGTTACTCCTTCAATAAGTCGGGGTTCCCCCCCTCTCTCTGGGTTCCCAAATGCCGTGCAATGGCTGAAGTCCAAGTGGTAATCACACAATGGGTGTTTTTCCTTCTTTCCTGACCTATCACACTTCACATGATTTAATCCATTGTTTTGGATGTTGTTGATGATTTATTGTATGAAAAATGTAAATGATCTGGATGGCAGATGTTTTATATTTTCTGACCATTCATTTTGAGTGGGAATGTAATTAAAATTTATGAAGTGTATCTGCTGAATTGCATTGGCAATTGATGATCTCCTCCAGTGCTGTCTGTCTGGAGATGATGAGTGATTGTGGACAGTGAGATGTGGTGACAAGGGCAAAAAAAGACGTGATGTTACTGTCATGAATGAAGCTACCTGCAAAGCAGACTGTTTTTCTTATCCACACCATTGCCATCCTCCAGAAAGAAGGTGGCAACCGAGTCTGTCTATCTCCTTTAGAGACACAATATGAAACTCTCTGGGAGGCCCTAAGAGCTGTCAATCTCCCCAGGTGGAGCCTTCAGCAATAAGCATCTGGAAGTCATGCTACAAGCCCTTGTCAGGGACTTAATGCAACCTCCCAGAGATGATAATATAATCTATTTCAGCACATTCCAAGCCTCTTTGGAGGTAGCTCTAATCCTCTGGCCACTAGGATGACTTTCTAGGTGACAAGGTTGGGATTCAGTGGAGAGAGTAAAATGATAATCTGAGGGGTAGGAGAAGGGAGTTCCCAAAATAACAAATATTCATGGATCATAAAGGGACTGAGCCTCTTCATTAGGATGATCTGAGTTTGCCTCCTGCCTCAGATACTTATTAGCTTTGTGACCAATTTACTTTTCTCAGCCTCAGTTTTCTCATCTCTAAAATGGAACTAATAATAGTACCCACCTCACAGAATTTTTGCAAGGATCAAATTAATTCAGAGAACTTTAAAAACATTAAATGGTTATGTAAATGATGGTTATTATATAGGCTTTTTAGTTATTTAGACATTTAGTCATTATAATTTTTAGTCATTTAGTTATATTCAACATATCTTACTAATATCAACTCTAGTAGGGTATTTCATTTTCACTTATTTAATTTCCTCTTGTTCCTAATTCAAGCATGGTTCTTCTCCACAACTTCAAATACATAACAAGATTCAAAAGGTCCATTATAAATGGATATTGTTTACTAATATTTTTTTCATGGACATCCTTAAAAATGATGAAGGAAAATAATATATGTTAAATCTTCTATTGGTACCATCTTCATAAAATCTTCTTGAAAAATCACAAATTTATTTAGATTATACCAGAGAAAATTATGAAAATGGAATAGTGAGACTTAAAAAAAATGACCCTAAAACAGAGCACATCTTTCTAGCCTTGCAGGTGAATGAAAGGAAAAAGACTAAGCATTATTATATACCAGGTTATTTTTTGCATATGACAAGAATTTTTCTAAGTAATAGTATCTCATTTGGTCCTCACAACAACCCTGTAAGGTAGATGCTGTTATCTTCTCCATTGTACTCTTTAGCAAAGTGAGGCAAATAAACTTTATTTAACTTCTCCAGGGTTTCACAGCTAGTGTCTGAGGTTAGATTTGAACTTCATTCCTTCTGATTCCAGGCTCTGCATGTATTCACTGCACCGCCTAATCCCCCTACTTATGGCTGACTAAAAGGTGAAGAAAATATAAGATTCAAATATGTTTATTGTTTACTGACTCCAGCCATTACTATATTTGCAAAGCAAATACTATTGATTTGGTAAAGCTAAATAAGGTTATATAAGATTCTTTGATAAAGATATAGATGATTTTATTTTTGATGCCTTGATCATCAAACAAACAAATATAACAAACAAAAAGCATAACCTAAGAAGATTTGTGTTTGTCAAAGATGTCTGCCACTAATATAGAGAATTTCCAACATGAAGTCTAAATAAGGACTTAACCTTTTCGATTTTGAAACTTCCTGCCCCTAAACTACTCTGATTATTTTATTAGTGAGCAAAAACTTGCTTGCACTGCTCTCTGTAGTTAACCAATCCAAGAAAATCCTAGACAATGTATCTCCACCCACACTGGACATTTTCCTACTACTTTTTGCTCTGAGAAACACAATTAATTTAATATTACAATTTTTAAAGGTCTGTTCAAGATAGACTCCCTTTGACTCCATTTATGATGCTGGGGTTGCTCTGATCAAAATATCCTTCCCCGGTCACTAGTTCCCATTCTTATGAATTTTTTTTTTGAGAACAAGAAGTATCTGGCTTTTTACATTTATGTTTCCAGTGCTTTGCACTGAGTATGGCCAGAGAAAATGCTTAATAAATGTCTTTCATTTATTCATTTATTCAAATAGAAAATAATCTTCCTATAGCTGGTAAAGGCCTCCATATTCAATTTTGTAGATTTCATCAAATCCTGAGATATAGCAAGGTTTTCTAAACAAATTCTAAGATCAATCAAAAGGGTTTTAACCTAAATATCAATAGAGGAAAATCAGAGTGGGTAAAGCACATTACCATCCAGACATATAGTTGCATGGGCAGCCCATAGATCTAGTCAATACATAGTACATCTTGTGCATAATTGTTGACACATACTATAGAAGGACAATGAACTAGTCTCTGAATTGAAAAGGAGGAAGAGTGAGCCAAATTGTATTGGCAAACCTCAAAGGATTTCAATAATTATAGGTATTTTCCTGAAACAAATTAGTACCTTAATAGTATCAAAACTTTTTGACCATTTCTATTGGGTTTCAAATTATGGAAATATACTAAAATTGTGATTTACTAGAATGAAAATGAAAGACCCATGATGAATATGTTCATCATATGTTATGAATCATATATTATATCATGTTATGAATGTCACATACTAACATAAAAATGACATGCAAAATATACATGTTAAACAATCAACCATGAACATACTAGATTAAAATGTAATTGAAAATATTTAATAAAATACAATAAAACAAATAATATTAATATGTTTTTCTATGCATAGTTTAGTGGCTCCTATTTCTATGTGAGTTTGACACTACTGATTCAATGAATATATACTAAGCCACAAAATGGATATGGAAAGTTGGACTTGGAATCAGGAAGACTCAATCCAAATCTATCCTCTTAATCTCTCTCTGCCTCAATTTTTTTTTCATCTGTAACATGTTGATAATAATAGCACCTACCTCTCAGGATTATCATGAAGATAAAATTAGATAATATTTATAAAGTATTTTGCAAACTTTAAAATTCTATATAAATCTATCTACTTTGAATTATTCAAGAAATGATTCGAGAGAGAGAGAGAGAGAGAGAGAGAGAGAGAGAGAGAGAGAGAGAAAGAGAAAGAGAGAGATGTTGGAAGATCAGACCATGGATTGATATCCAGATATTCATGTAATATTTGGAAACATAAAGAAATCTTCCACCCTAGCAAATTGTGCATTTTAACAATAAGACCTGAACAAGTTTTCTATAAAATGAGAAAGTGTAGCTCAATTGCTACCCAGACCAAATAATAATAATAATATAATATAAAGAAATGCCAAATCTTATAGATCAATCAATGGCAATTGGATTCTCCTTTGGAATCCACTGGCATAAAGTTATATATTTATGTATACAAGTGGTACAACAATAGTAGTATGTGCTTTTTTATACTGGAAATAGCAACATTTGATGTTTTGGTTAACATCAATGATTAAGGAATTTCACAAATTTTGAATTTGTTTGATTACTGTTAATGTATTACATCCATATGCTCTGAACGTTTATTTTTGTCTCAGACATCTCAAGATTTCTACTATACTTGTCATGGAACCATATGATATTAAATTTAGAGCTACAAGGTCTTACAAGCCATCAAATTCAATCCCTTCATTAATACAATGAGCATTAAAAATAAGTAAGTAAGTTGCGTAGGGTCACAAAAGAAAGCATCTAATCTTCCTAGCTCTAAGACCAGTACACACATTAGCATTAGGATCATAAGATTTAAATCTAGGTATAGCTTACCTAGTTCCAGCTCTCATTTAACAGATGAAGAAACTGAAGTCCAAAATTTTAAGTGATTTGGACCAAGTTTGCATAAATAGGAAAGAGAATAGCAGAGATTCAAATTCAGATCTTTGTAACACTGGGTGGAATGGAAACATGTTGAAGACAAAGAGTTGGATTCATATTCTACAGAAATGCTAGTGATTTCCATGTATCTATTCCTCTAACTCTTTAATTATTTTAACAGAGGAACAACAAAGGAATATAAAGGCCAAAAAAAAGCAAATGTGGGTCCTGGAGAGAGGGAAATCCAGAATAAAAAAAAGTGACTAATGTCAATAGTGATACTGCTGATCCCACTTCTATCTCTCCCCTTCAGGCTGATCTACAGCTTTACTAATATTTTAATCTAGAAGGAAAATTAGAAGTTTTTCTATATTATCATTCTATGAGAAAAGAAGTTCAAGTGTTTTGCAAACAACTCACTGTCAGTGAGTGGCTGATATTGGTGAAAAATCCATATTCCAGTTGAGCTATCTTTCCCTTCTTTCTCATAGTCTCCTCAAAGTTACAATGTTGATTTAAAGGAACAAATGTGTTTATATAAAGGGAGGTACTTTGAGCCACTCATAAGAATTGTTGTTCAGTCATTTCAACTGTGAGCAACTCTTCATGACCCTATTTGGGGTTTTCTTGACAAAGATATTAGAGTGGTTTGCCATTTCCATTCCAGCTCATTTTCGAGACAGGACTCGAACAGGGTAAAACAACTAGAATCACACAGCTAGTAAGTATCTGAGGTCAGATTTGAACTCACAAGGGTGAGTATTCCTAACACCAGACCCAGCACTGTGCTTCTTAGCTATTCTGCTCTGAGGCAAACATCATCCACACCTCTCACTTCATGTACTGAGTTGACCAATAAAAGTCTCCAGAGAGTTAAATCCCTCTCATTCTCCTCAGTAACATGAAAACAAGAGGCGGGGAGTGGGGGGGGGGGGGAGAGAGAGGAGAAGGGGAGGGGAGAGATAGAACCAAGAAGCTGTCTCCCTAATGCCCTAATGTTTACCAAGTGTAGTGCTGGGATTTTCTCTGACAGCCACAAGCATTCTGAAGCTCACTTCCCTCCAGAACTGTCATAATAAAAAGACATTAATATTTTAGTATTTGAGCAAAATGTTTAACACTCAAACATTTGTATTTCTCCTCTGGTTTTCAAAACAACCTTAAATCTCCCTTTTCAAAACAGCGTTAAATGATGTCACTCATTAGCTAGCAGGTGGCTCACAACGGAGTCTATTTAAATGCTTTCACTTCAAGTGAGACTTGAAGCATGTACTAGATATGAGTTCAGTATTATGCTCAACTTATGACCTGCTGAAGCCCGCATCAAATTAACTGAGAGTTGGGGGTGAGGGGTAGCAATTTAGGCACTGGTTACTGTTGCTTTTGTTGCAGTTAGTGTTGCTGTCATAGTTTTTTGTTTATTATGGTGGTGGTATAGGTAGTTATTATTGTTGCTGTTTTCTTTTCCCAAATCCAAGACCAATTGTATAATTTGAAAAATCCAACCTCATACTTGTCTGGATGGGAATAGACCTGGGGAAATCAAGCTGTGGCAATAAAAAAGTCAGTGCAGCGCAGAGTATAAGAGCAATATGTCCCACAGATGTAAGCATTGTCAGAAGTCCAGCTGTCATATTTAGGGCACAGTGAAAAGGATGTATAAAGTATCAGGGAAATGGGGAAGGGGGAGAGGCAAAGCCTGGACTTCTGCACATCATGACAGCAGCTAAAAAGAATGTGGCACTGATCACAAAGTTCACCTCAAGCTAGTTAGGATGTTAGGCTAAAATCACAGTTGAGGTGGCAGCAGGGATAAAGTGCATGCCAAAGGAAGGCTCTGAGAACAAAATAATCATCAGTGCTATTGGGATAGAGGGCACACGGGAAATGTGGCTCAATGCAGAGGAGGAGGGAAGCTGAGCTGAGGGAAAACTGGAGCTAGTGGGAAAAGCCCGTCTTGCCAGCAAATGAAGCCTCAGAATTAAAATGGCTGGTAGGGGATCAAATGGAACCACTTACTAAAAATGCTGTATGTGGAGGAATAAGCCGTACATCAGGATTTCATTAAGAATGTGGTTCCTCTGGGGAAGAGATGAAGCTTAATGCGAGGCTTGGATTGCATCTGTCTGTCCACAGCCACTGTTCTATAGTTAGTGGGTTCTTTTGAGCCATATTAACTCATAGCTGATCAGGGGACTACGAAGGGATCCCAAATCAGTCATGAAGACAGGGGATTTAACTAGCCAACTGGTTCATGGCCTGCTCTTTTAAAATGAAAAATGAACTGAAAAGCAGAAAGTATAGTAAAAAGTATGACATTCAATAATATTGTAGTAATAATGATCATGTAATTATGCTGAGTAAAATTACAAGCATTTTTTAATGATCATTACCAAATACGTCTCCTTTTCACTGAAAGATGAGTTGTGAGGGCTTAGAGAAGTTCTTTAAAGTTTTATGTGGCTAAGCAATTCCCAGATCTGCCACTCACTACCTGTGTACCCCTGGGGGAAAAAAAGGACTATAGTTTTCTCATCTGTAAATAAGAGGGTTCAATTAAGTGACTTCAAAGATGCTTTTCAGTTCTAAATCAATGATTCTATGATCCAGTGATTATAAATAGGTTATAATATCCATTGGCTAGTGGAGAGAATTCATACACCGGGAATTTCCCACACATATGAAATCCCATGGTATATCTTTAACATATTTAATTAGTAAAGTCACTAATTCTATTTCTTTATTAGATCTGTTTTATGTATTAGCAAAATCATATGTGATAAATGACATTAGAAGTCATTTGGGACCTGAAGTCATGACAACTAAATGACCATGCCTTCTTTAAAGCAGTGGCAATATTATAAGGTAGATAGATGACAGACCCTTTTTGGATCCTGGCTTTCTAGCTGGATCTTCCTAGCATCTTTTTGCTTTTAACCCAGTCCCTAAAGCACCTCACCCTAACTCCTTTTAGAAATTCCAAATGAGCTCAGATAAGGGATCAAATAAAGACCAAAAACACAGAGACTAAAATAATTTCCTGTTTTAATATTAGCCACTTCTGTCTATTCTCCCATGTTCTCAAAAAACTGAAGCACCTGTGAACCCATATTTCCTAAGCGTAACCTGATTCAAATCTGCCCTGCAGCCAACTTTTCCCAAGAACCTGTCAACATATGATATTTCAAGAACACTTCATGTCCCAATTTCTTTTAAGAATTGTGGGATTTATTTTAGGATCTGAAACTGACTTGCTTCTTGGGCAAGAATCAACGTCATCATAAAAATAGAGAGGTCAGAGTACATTTGAGATGTCAATTTGTAGCCATTCTCCTGATATGGTTAAGCCATCTCAAAGGAATTAGACATTTCCCAATATACAAAGAGGCCCAGAAAAAAAGATCCCATAACTCTTCTGTATTTTACATTCTTTTTTCCAAAAGATCTTTGATTTTCCCAGCTCAAAGCAATCTATTCTTTGAATTCTTATAACATTTATTCTAGCATCTTCCAATAGAATATGTTTTCTTTGAGGACAGATTTTTATGACTTTGTCTTTCTATCAACAATAATTAATACAATATCTTGAACACTAAATACTTAATAAATATATGTTCAATGGAATATAATTAATTGGCTGCCAATTCAATTCCATATCAAACATTTTGGTGCTCAATCATAGAATTTATATAATCTCAAAATTTTGATGGGATGTATAATGATTATGAGTGAATTTTTTAAAAATGATTTATTTAGTATTTACTATGTGCAAATCTATGTCCTGAAGAAAGAGGAAAAAAACAAAACACTCCTTGCTCTCAAGAAGTTCACATTCTAATTAGAGAGGGAATACATATAAGAAGTTCCAGCTATAAAACAGATGTAAAGATCCCATGAGCCTTAGGGAACATCAGAAAAACAGATGATAGTACATCTTCTTTAATATCACTTCAACTGATAAAATTATATCTGTTTCTGTTGTCAGACCAGTTGGAATGGCCAAGGACTTTGGTGGTAAGAACCTATTTTTCTGGGTCTTCTGCAGCTGCAGTTGCTGAAGAAGTAAAGTAGGTCTATGAACAACAATAAAACTGTTGCCAAGTAATAACCCCATAGCGGTTGTTTTCCAGGACCTAGTCCAGCTTCATCTGACCAGAAATCTTGACAATATTTTTGAGAAATGGTCATTCCTCAACTTCAAGACATATGATAAGTAATCTACCCACTGAGGCAATTTATCCATTTTTAGACATTTTTAACTGTTAAAAAAAATAAAAATTCCTCCTGCATTAAACTAAAACTTGCCTCTTTGCAACTTCAATATATTACTCTTAATCTTGTGACCTGTAGCCAAATAAAATTAATACAATGGTACGTTAGCACAGTCTGCTTCAAAACACATAGAATTTGGTATTAGATGCATTTCAACAAGAAAAAAAAATACATCAGCACATGACACTTGCCAAGCACCTGCATACACTTGGTTGTTGTTTTGGTTGAACAATATGGATGTGAAGTTGACTAAGTATACTGCCTAGTCCCTGCTACCAATGCTATTGCCCTCAGCCATGGGCAGCTCTTCCCTTGAAGGTAGTGCTATATAGGATTGTCAGGTTGGAATCAAGATGCTAAAACTGTGCACCTCGGTGGGCAGATCATAGGACAGTTGCAGTTCCTGCAAGATGATGTGGCTGCAGCATATATTCTCCTATGTCTCAAAACAGTAGTATTGAAAGAGGTATGGAGCGGCTGTCTGGCATGCTCAGCAGAACAAATAGCAGAAATAGAAGCAGTGACACTGGCAGTGGCAATGGCAGCGGCATGAACAACAACAGTAGAAGCCCAGACAGAGGTGGCAGAAGTAGCAATGGTAGAAGCAGCAGTGGAGAAGGACCCAGGGTTCCTGACAGCCCAGAATCTCAAGTGGTAGAGAGCACTGGACCATAGCTTCTGGCTCCACAAGGAAGTTTGGATGGCATAGGATGAGGGGAGAGTATAAAAGTTGGGATTCCTCTCAGAGAGTGAGATGGGCCAAGAATGGAGAAGCCCAGCTGGCTTATTTCTACACACCTGGACATCCCACTTGCCCCTTTGGGAATAGGGTAGGGAGGAATAGTTAGGCTGTGGACTGGAGATGTACTCCTTATGGGAAAAATCCAGTCTTCAATCTTTTTGCCACTCATCATGCCTTCTGGAACCAATTAATGAAAAGTATCAAAATACTGTATAATCTACATAGTCTTAAAATACATGAAGATAGTTTTCAAGTCTCCTGTAAGTCTTTTCTTCTCTAGGCTAAGCATTCCCAATTCCCTTAACCAATCTTTATTCAAGTCCCCTCCTCCTCTTGTCATATGCTGTCTCATCAGTATCTTTCCCCAAATATAGCATTTAGAAATGAACATACCATTCCAGCTGTGGCTTTTGGGAAAGGATCACAGTGTTTCCTAGACTTGAGAAACATCTTCATGCAGACAGAGATAATGAAAACAAGAAAACTCTGCAGCTAGATAGCAAGAGGAATATATTGATAGTGAATAAGAACAGCAAGATCTGAGAATAAAGAATTTGCAGATAATACTAACTTTTGAACAACACTATGAACAAGAACTATATTCATGCATGGCATTTGCTGAATAAATGCAGATCTTCTAGGAGTCGAGGATTTGGGTCACTTAAGAGAGATAGGGAATGGAAGAGGAAAAATATGTTGAAACTTTGTCTGTATATCAAGAAAAGGAAGATAAGGCTGCAAGAATATGAAATGCTAGCAATAGAAAAAGAGCAGAATCAAGCTACCTCAATGAACTGATCCACAATACATTGTGTCAGAGTATATGAGACAAATAAACACTTTAAGTATATTTGATATAGTCTCTAACATCATAAGAATGGTTCCCAAGCTAACAGGAACCTTAATAGGATAGAGTACCATAGAATTATTAACATTTTCCTTCTGGACAATGCTTTCATTAATATAACCTACCATCTAATAATTATTTGTGTATACCATAATACAGTTCTAACTCATATTGTCCAGAGTCCACTAAAATCCTTTTCTTTTGTGCATAAGCTATTTTCTAGCTAAATCTCACTCATCTTAGACTTATATAGTTGATTTTACTTTAAATCCATTTAAAACTTTACATTTATCCCTATTAAATTTCATCTTATTAAATTCTCCCTATCACTAAAACTCATCAGAATCTTTGGTCTCCTAATATTCTAACAGATAACAAGAATAGTTACCCCTTCATAGTTTTATACCATATGAAAATATTCTAAGAATTCTATCTATATCATTAATAAAAAGTAGGAGAGAACTAGGGATGGGTTCCTGGGATACAATATTGTAGACTTACTTCTAGGTTAACACAAATTATTAATCACCATTTTTTTAAGTGATTATTCAAATCCTTCTGAATCTATTTAAATGTATTATCAACAAATCTATACTCTTTCACATCTACAAAGATAGCTTAAGAGACTATCAAATAAAATACAAGCCTGTCTACAATACTTTTTGTTCTCAAAATAAATACATAAATGAGACTCAATTTGTCATAATTTCTTCCAAATGAACCCATGCTGGCTCATACTGATCACTGCTTACCTCTAAGAACTAACAAAGTGTTCCTTTAACAAATCATTCTCACATTTTATTGGAAACAAAAGATTTTGACCTAAAGTTTAAAGAGCCTGTCTTTGTTCTTTAAAAATATTGGAAGAGGATCATATTGATTTATCTCCAACACTACTATATTCCTCACTTTATCCAAGATTTTTTTTTCAAAAGTTACTGACAGTGGTTCAACAGTCACATCTGTTACTTCTTTAAAGTATCCTGGAATATAAATATAGTTTAACCTGAATCAGGGACTTGAACCACTCCTATCATTAAATCATCTATTATTGTCTGATATGTAGATATCTGAATCTTTTCTACCCGAAAATATTGTTATTTTCTAGAAGACAGGGACATGTTCTACCTTTGTGTCTTATGCAGTATATAGTATAGCAAAATTCACATGGTCAAAGTAATGTCTTATAAGGGTATGATATTTTCTGATTTTCAAAGTGCTTTCAGGGATATAATTTCATTGGGTCCTCAGTAGAATACTTTGAGATAGGCAGGGTAAATATTATATCCTTTATTTAATGGACAAAGAAACTCAACATCAGAGAAAGGTAGTGGTCTGTTCTTTTACACAGGTATTTAGGGGTAAAGCCAGGACAAGGATGTAGATCTTTTTGAGTCCCTATTCTTACTAAACCATGTCACTTCTTAAATTAAACAACATGACTATTATAAGAGAATTATTCTATCTAAACTAAGTCCTTTTTCAGCTGTTTCAAATTTAAATGACATGATCTCAAGCAAAGGGATGTGTTTTAATTCACCAGGTTCATAATCCTAATACTTTATAGTCTGAATCAGCAAAGTTACATGGGACACAAAGGGGAAAAAAGATGGACCCCCTGAGAATGGCGACCTATATGAAGATGGGAAGAGAGGGGAAAACTTGAAATGAGGCTCCCACTTGGAAATTTATCTTCCCAAAGGATGTCAAAATGTGAGAGGAAAAGGAAAGAGAGGGGAGCCCCAAATGTAACACTCTTAAGTCAGTTATTTTTCTCTCTTGACTAATTAAGCTCAAGCAGAATGGTGGGCCTGTCAAACTTGGGGAACCTTTCCTGAGAGAAAAAAGGAGTCTGCTCTCCAGGTGGGTTTTCCCGACTTCGGCTGGCTCTCACCACAATCGAGGCTTGGCATCCATGACAGCACCGTCAAAAATAATAGCTAAAAAACTCACTGTCTGTCATGATGAAATAATTATGTATAGGGCTTTTCTTATACTTGAGATGGATAATATATTTCATTGAGGAAAATAGATGTGGCTTTTAAAAAGAATGTAATGCATTGAGGGCACTACAGAGATTAATAGCCAAATAAAGATTTAAAAAAAAAAAAAGTTCTGTCTAGCTTGTGAGTGTTTCAGTTATGGGTAGGTGGGACATGTCACTCTTAAGCTTGTTAATTACAAAGTGCATTAATGTTTTATTAGTCCCTTATCAGTAATTAATCACATACTTTGATGTAAAGTTCAGCCTTAGAAAAGCACCATGTAATTGTCCCTCATGTATAAGCCATGTTTTTAGGGAACTGAGACTGCTGCAAAGATATTAGTTTATTCCCCTTGGAGTGATGAAAGTGACTTTTGGTGTATCAGCATTGAGTCAAAGTGTATTACTGTTGTGTAAGTAAGGACTTGGGTGTTTATAAAGCTGGAAATAATAAAAGTAAACATATTCTGATGAACAGACAGAAAAGGAAAGAGACTGAAAGGTGATAGACAGGAAGAAGAAAAAGATAGGAGGGGAGAGGAAAGAAGAGGAGAAAGAGTCAAAAACAGAGAGATGGGGACAAAGAAAGAGTGAAGAAGAAGAGGAGGAAAGAGAAAAAATAATAGATAGACACAGAGAAATTAAAGAGAGAGAGAGACCTTGATAAGAGAGAAAGAAAATGAAAGACTGAGAAGAGAGAGAATGAGAGTAAGAAGAGAGAGAAAAAATGAGAAAAGAGAGAGAATGAGAGAGGGATTGAGAAGAAAGAGAGAGCACTTGAGAAAAAAAGAGAGAGAAAGAGAGAAAAAGAAAAAGAAAGAGAGAGAGAGAGAGAGAGAGAGAGAGAGAGAGAGAGAGAGAGCGCTTGTGAACCTTAGCAACAAGGGGGGAGGGGGAAGTTTTACTCACTGGTGTTCTTCAGGTGCACAGTTTGAATAAAAATGCAAAACAGGATGCTCCCATTCAGTAAATATTATCATTTTTATTCACTCATTAATTAAGTTGCTTAATTGCTGCTGTCAAAAGACTCTTGAGTTTGTGACTGGGGTTGTTGCACTGTTTTGATAGTAACTGAAGAAGGAAAAGGCAATATTGCTCGCTAGGTTTGCTCTTTCCCTTGTAATAAGGAAGTCTCAGTGAACGGAGATCAGAAAGAATCTGTGGAGTTGTTTCAGGGGGAAAAAATACTTCCAGGCAGGGGGAAAAATGGTCATTTTTATGAAACCTATCAGATATTATTTCACTACTCTGATTGATGTCCCATTGCCTGCATATTATCATTTCAGTCATTACTCTGTGAAAATCATTTTTATGCAAAATATTTCCCCTCTTTTAATCTAACTTCCCATGAGGGCCAGGAATGGAAATAGGCTCAGGCCTTGTCAGTCAACACAATTATAAATATTTTTTGATCTGTTTCAGAGGAATTACTTTAAGCTATTTTAAGAATACATCTTGTCCAATGTGCTCTACTTGCATACACCTAATGCTTCTAGTGTCTCATATATATATAATTTGATACATGTTATATACACACTGGGATGATCACATGTCCCACCATGCCTCAGCCAGCCTCCAATTCAGCAAACACATACCAGAAATATCCTACAAAGTGTCTTGGTACTGACATTTGATTAATGTACCCTGGCCTTTCCATGTTCAAACAGCCTTCATCTGAAATATTTGAATAACCTTTGAGAGCTCCCTTCCTAATTTGTCACCTATACACACCCAAATACTATAGATTCAGCCTAGATATCAGCAGCCATAGTATGTTTTGTAGTCAGTATGAAAAGAATTATATCATTATAAACACCTAGGCCTTCCTAAGCAATAAAGTTCAATTCCATCTATGTAGGCAGAATAGGAAAATGGGCAACAAGTTTTACTTGTATCTATGTGCATGGTCCTTAGTGTGAATAAGGTATACAATGTAAGGATCTAATATAACAAGCATTCAATAAATGTTCATTGAACAATCAAAAAATAAATCTAATAATAATAATTTAACATCAATAGCATCATAAATTGAAATTTTGCCATGAGGAATCTCTAACTCTTTAAAAATTAATATTGTTAGGTGGGCTTATTGTTTTTGTACAAAAACAAACTGAGCTTCATACACATAATCATGAATACCAGAAAGATAGCTTAGATACCTAATTTTCTGGCAAGAGGGAGAAACTCTCAGAATTATTACATATAAATATAGCTTATCTATATGATAGATAAATATGTATGCATATATATACATATCCAAAGAGGGGAAAGAAAAAAGTAGTATCTTTATGACTGTCTAAAAGTATTAATATCATGGAAGGAACCTACTCTATAACTGCTTCCATTATTCCAGTATTGCTATGAAATGAATTAAATGATTTTAGGTTTTGAAATATAGAAATAATAATCATGAATACTATGAACCAAGATGATAAAAATAGAGAAAAATCCCAGCAATCTTCAAATGCTAAGCAGCACTGTTCTTAGACAAATTACATCTTTTCATTAAAAGGACTTGAAACACTTGAAACAATTAACAACTTTGGCAAAGTTGCAGAGATAAAATAAATCTACATAAATCATGAGCATTTCTATATATTATCACTAAAAGCAGAGCAACAAGAAATAAAAAGGAAAATTCTATTTAAAATAATTATAAAAATGCAAAATTCTTGGAAGTCTCCCTGCCAAGACAGTAATAGGAACTATGTGGTCATAATTACAAAAGACTTTCCATACAAATAAACTAAAATCTCAAAAATTAGAAAAAACATAAATTGCTCATGGATAGGCAGAGCTAATATTAATAAAACTGACAATTCTAACTAAATTAATTTTTTTATTCAGTGCCATAGTGATCAAACTATAAAAACATTTTCTAGAGGTAGAAAAACAGTAACAAAATTCATCTGGAAGAACAAAATGTCAAGAATATCAAGGGAATCAATAATAAAAATGCAAAGGAAGATGGCCTAACAATAAGTGATGTCAAACATTAAAAAGTGGCAATCATCAAAATCATTTGGTAATGGCTAAGAAATATAGCAGTAGATTAATGAATTAAGTTAGGTACACAACCTAGTAGTAAGTGACTATGGTAATTTACCGTTTGAGAAACCCAAAGACCCCACCTTTGGGATAAGAACTCATTATTTGACAAAAACTGCTAGGAAAACTGGAAAACTGTATGACAGAAACGAGGCATAGGCCCATATTTATTACCTCTAGCAAGATACATTTGAAATTGTTATGTAATTTAAACATAGTAGGTGATAAAATAAGTATATTAGGAGAGAAAGTAATAGCTTACCTGTCAGATCTATGGATAAGGGAAGAATTTTTGACCAAACAAGAGATAGAAAGCATTATGAAATGCAATACAGATAATTTGCTGACATTGAATTAAAGAGGATTTTTTTTACAAACAAAATCACTGCAACCAAGATTAGAAATGATGCAGAAAGATGGGAAACATTTTTTTAAGCAGGTCTCATTTCTAAAACATATAGAAGATTGAGTCAGATTTATAAGAGCACTATTCATTTCCCAACTGATCAATGATCAAGGGATATGGTCAAAGGTAATTTTCAGATGAAGAAATTAAAATTAGCTGTAGTCATATAAAAATGCTCTTCATCACTATTGATTACAGCTATTCAAACTGAAACAACTCTGAGATATAACTTCCCATCTATCAGATTAGCTAAAATGTTAGAAAAGGAAAATGACAAATGTTGAAGGAGAAATGAGGAAAATAGAATTGTTGGTGCAATTGTGAACTGATCCAACTATTCTAGAAAGCAATTTGGGAACTGTGCCCAAAAGGCTATAAAACTGTCCCTATCCTTTGATCCAGCAATGTCACTATTAAATCTATATCCCAAAGAGACCATAAGAAAGTGAAAAGGACCCACATGTACAAAAATATTCATAGCAGCTCTTTTTATGATGGTAAAGAAATGGAAATTGAGGGGATTCCCATCTAGTGAGGAATTGCTGAACAAGTGGTAGTATACAAATATAACGGAACACTATTTTTCTATATGAAATGATGAGCAGAAAGACTTCAAAAAAAAAACCTGAAAAGAATTAGATGAATTAATGGCAAGTGAAGCAAGCAGAATCAGGAGTATATAGCAATTTTGCAATTGCACTGATCAATTATGATAGACTTAATTCTTAACTAACGCAATGATCCAAGACAATTCCAAGGGACTCATGATGAAAAATGCTGACCATGTCCAGAGAAAGAACTATGGAGTCTGAATAGTGATCAAACATACTATCCTTTTTTTTTTTGATATTTTTTCTTTCTTGTGGTCTTTTTCTTTTGTTCTGAGTCCTCTTTCAAATGACTAATGTGAGAATATGTTTAACGTGATGGTACCCATATCATATATATAAACATTCCCAAGAACACTCTCAAGATATTTCTTAAGAATTTTAGAATCAATTGTATGACATAAGAGATACTTGCACAGGACCACTCAGCATGGTGTGCCCTCATCAGAGAAGGTGTTGTGCTCTCTGATTAAAGCAGAATTGAATTAGCCCAGAATAAGTACAAGATGCGCAAAGTTAGAAAAGCCACCCCAAATCTTCAAATGGATCTATGACACAGCATTCTGGGCTTATAATGGTCTGATTAGCCATAGTCAGACACACTATAACTTGACTCTAAAATAATAATGTGATTTTGGTACTCTTTGAGAACAAAAGACACCAACCGACAACCAATAAACCAACCAATGTGGAAATATATTTAATGTGATTATAACTATATCACATATATAAACATACATAACCTATACTATATATAACCTGTATCAGTTTACTTGCTATCTTGGAGAGGAAGGAGAAAAGGAAGGAAGGAAGGAAGAAAAATTTGGAACTCAAAATCTTACAAAGATGAATATTTAAAGTTATCTTTAAATATAATTGGAAAAGATACTATTAAGTAAAAAAAAAAGTTGGCATGAAACAATTGAAAACATTTGGTTTTGAGTTTCATTACTCTTTCCTACTTGAAAATATCTACCTATGTCAAGGAAGAAGCATAAAGCTATGGAAAAGCTATTTGCTCCACAGTGAGAGGATTTCCATTCATATCCTGGTACTGACATTTACCTCCACCAACTTGAGCAAGTCACTGACCCTTCCCAGTCTTCTGTTTCGCCTTCTAAAATGAGGTGTAGTAGACCAGTTGAACTTCAAAATCGCCTCTAGTTCAATGCCTTATTAGGCCCCACTGTGCATATACTAGAGAATAAGACAGGAAAATAAAGTGAAGCCATATTTCTATACCCTTTGACAAAATAAAATCAAGATTTGCTAAAGAACAAAATGACTTTTACTTTTGCATCTTCAAGTTGAATAAGAATGAGTTAAATGTGCATCAGGAAAATTATTTTGAAATTTCTTAAGGAATTGCTAAGATTGCAAAGGCTACTAGTGCTAAGGAAATTCTGTATTTGGGGGAGTTATCTTGCCTTCATCATTTATGGGATCTCTTTTCTTACTGTTTAAAAACTTTCTGAGTATAAATTTAACATAAAACAACTAACACTAAGGATATGCTTTTTTAAAAAACTTTTACCTTTGCTCTGAGACTAAGGTAGTGAATCTATGATTAAAATCAGAATGATGGTGTTGGGGGAAGGGTGGAAGAGTAGAATATTAGTGAAATCATTCAGGATCCTGCATGTACTTTTATTGTCAAGAATAAATATTTGTTGCTCAAATAACATTTTATACCTTTAATGAAGTTTTCAAAAATGAACCAATACTGTGTAACAGAATACCAAAAAAGGGACCTGAATGCTTAGTAGTTTTATGATCTTGAATCAGTTACCCTTTCTGTGCTTCAATTTCCTTTTCCATACTATAGGGAATATAAGATTTGTCCTATTATAATCAATATCAGATTGCTTGCTGTCTTGGGAAAGGAAGAGGAGAAAGAGGGAGGGAGAAAAAGTTTGAAACTTAAAATCTGACAAAAATGAATGTTGAAAACTGTCTTTACATTCAATTGGGAAAAAAATACTATTAAGTGAAAAGAAAAGAAAGCAAAGAATAACCAACAAGAACAACAAAAAGGAATGCAAACTCCTTAAGGTGAAGGACTGTTTCCTATTTGTCTCTACATCCCCAGTATGCAGCACAATGCCTGGATCACAATAGGTTCTTAATAAATGCTTGTTAACTACCTAGAAAAAAAAAGATTTATATTACCAGCCTCACAGAGTTATTGTAAGAAAAGTTCTCTGAAATATGAAAATGTTTATTAGCTTCAGATTATTCCCATGAAATGAAGCATGATGAAGTTGAAACATAATCATATGAATTCAGATACATTACCATTCACTTATGGCAATCACTCATATTCCTACAGAGCATTTTGATTCACAAAGATTTTAAACACATTACCTTATTTGATATTTACTACAACCTTAAGAGGGGATATTTAAAGTAGACTCATTTTACAGAAATGTGAAGTGATTTGTCCAAGATCTAGTAAATCTTGTAAATACAAAGTATTTTGCTAGTAAATACAAAACCAAGATTCAAACCTCAATACTTTGAATCTCACTTTCAATCAAATTCCATTTTCACTATATTGCATCTTCCCACTTGGAATAAATTAATTATTATTCCTGAAAATAAATTTACAAACATGACCTTGATTTGAAACAGTATATCCATATGAAACCCATAACCATAAAAAAGGAGTCAAGCAACCCTGAAAAATCAAATGGTGAAAGCTTATTGCCCAAATTATAACAAACTGCTCAAAGATTAGTCTATTTGGAATTTAAGGGAGAAAATAAATTGAGCCCAGAACTGAAAAGAGGGTAAGAGTAGACAAGATTGCATTTGTGAAACTGAAGTACTTTCAACCATTGTAAGCTACAACTTGGTGCAAAAATCCATTTTAAACACTATTATTTTCTGTTCCGTCTACACATAAATCCCCTTTCTCATGATTATGGATTAGAATAAGGCTTTAGTTGACTCCATATATATACATATACAGCATTATATAAACATTATATATGCAATAATGCATGAGGAGATGATAAAATATAGAAACAAAATAGAAAATAAAAAAATTAACAAACAGAAATAGAGAATTAAAGCAAACTACTATTTATCCTATGTTTACATAAATTATGAAACACACAAATCAAAATGAATTTGCCCAAAGAAGTAGGGAGTCACATATGGAATAAGCATTAATTAATTAATTAATTAAGCACCTGCTATGTGCTAAGAGTTTTACCAATATTCTCTCATTTGATTCTCACAACAACCCTGGGCATTAGTGTTGCTGATATGCCTATTTCATAGATAAGAAACTGAAGAAAATAGAGGTTAAGTGTCTGCTCAGGGTCAGAAATTTATAAGTGTCTGAGGCTGAATTTGAATTCATATCCTCCTGACTCTAGAACCAGTTCACTTCTCTGTGTTCTGTGCCTCTAGTTCCCTTATGATAATAACTTGCAAGCCAGGAGCAATGTAAAAGATATCTTGTAGAAAAAGCATGAGGATTAAAGGAAAGGAAGGAGGGCTAGTCATGTAACAAGAGCAGACCATAATTTGAGGCTAGCCTGAGCACTACACTATTGACCAGCCACATAATGTTAAAAACTTCCACTTGATAGGACAGATTCTATAAAAAGTGAATTGCAAAGGATAGAAAGAAAGGGATAGATGGTAATCTGCCTTATTGTATAGAGCCAGCTTGTGGCCACAGTGGATAGAGCAAGCACTATGCCTGAAATCAGGAAGACCTGAGTTCAAAGGCAGTCTCAGATACTAGCTGTGTGGTCCTAAATAAGTCACTTAATCTCATTTTCCCCAGTTGTAAAAATGGGGATAATAATACTACTTACTTTGCCAGGGCTTGCCATCTAGTAGGTGCTTTACAAGGAAAGAAAATCTATGTTGATGAGATCACAAATCCATTAAAAATTGAAATATAAAGATGTGTAGTATATATTATACATTTATTATTATATATACATAATTGAGAGACAACTTCAGAGGCAAGTCTAGCTTTTGATGTTATGTATTCTCTATGCCAATGAAATTATAGGTCAGAAAAAAATTGTTATAATCCTTATCCTCAGTTAATATCTATATACTGCTTTAAGATCTGGAAAGTGCTTTATAGATATTTTGCCATTTGATCCTCACAGCATCCGTATGAGATAGGTACTTGAAAAACAAGGAAGGTGAACTCTCCTTTCTCATATTTCTTATACACTTATCTCATTATCTCTGTATCATAATTATTTGTGTAGATGTCTTTCTCCACCCCACCCCCATTAGGATGTGTAGTTCCTGAAATTAGGGCCAATATCCTTTGATGCTACATCTATCTCTGCATTCCTATTGTCTTGAACATTTCCTGATTTTTTTGGTAAGACCTACCAGATCTTTTCCTAAACTAAAATGACTTCTGAAAACCCTAGATCAACGCTTTGAAACAATTATGCAACACAGTAAGCCATTAATGGACTTTGTATAGATACAAAAAATAATATATGTAATAATGCATAGATTTGACTTACAAATACATAAAAATAACTGCATAGAATATAGAAATAATTAAAAAGAAAATTAAAACAACATTTTCTAAGATTTAGATAATTGAGGGAGAATGTCTTGTACTGTACATCAATATAAATTAATTATGAAATGGCTTTAGAATTCAGGATGCTATTTGCCATTTGTGTTAGGCTGTTAGTGATATAATACCTATGTAGCAATAATGTCCTAACAAATGGCATTGATGTAATGGTTTTATTTATTTTTATTCAGAAATTTCATTTCCTAAAAGCAATAAGGAATTTGATACAGAGCTCTTCTATAGACTTGTTGTGCTACTTGGGTGGTTATAGTCATTTAGGCCTCGGCCTAGAACTTCAACCAAGATATGATGCAGCTGGTTAGAAAAGCTCTGGTAAATCATTCCCCAGTAGATAAGTGGTCAGAGGATATGAGCAAACTGTTTTCAAAAGAATTGCAGGCTATAAATGACATGAGAACTTGTTCCAAATCACTTAATGGTAAGAGAATTGTAAATTAAAATAACTCTTAGGTTTTGTCTCCCAGGATGCAAATTGGCAAACATAATGAAAAGAATAGGAACAGCAAATGTTAAAGGGACCGTGGGAAGACAGACATACCAATACACTGTTAGTGGAACTGTGAATTGGCGCTATAAGAATGAATATTAATATTCAATTGTGCAAGAAAAGAATTAAATGGTTCATATTCTTTGACTCAGTAATCTCACTGTGGGGTTTATACAATGTAGCAGTCAAAAACACAACCAAAAAAAAAGTCCAATATATAACAAAGTATTTATAGGAGTACTTCTTGTGACAGCAAAGAAATGAGAATAAAAGTGTTTTTCAGTCATTTTTTTTCAGTTGTGTCTGACTCTTCATGACCTCATTTGGGGTTTTCTTAGCAAAGATACTAGACTGGTTTGCTATTTCCATCTCACCCTCATCTGACGAAGTTGAAGCAAAGGGGATTATGTGAATTAACTGGGGTCAAACACATAATAAGTATATGAGGTCACATTTCAATTTAGGAAAATGAATCTTCCTGACTTTAGACTTAACACTCTAACGCTGTGCCACCTAGCTGCCTCTATCTAACTATTGTTGTATTGCACTATCTCATTTCAAGAATGAAAGAAGTATTTCACAATTGATTCATCTTTTAGAATTTTATCAGTATCCCAAAATCCTGACCCATAACACTCCTGACAGCCCAAGTCTAGATCACTGTTAAAGGGAAACCATTCAATTCTATGAGAAATATTAGAACATGGTCTAACATATACTGTATGAAACATGGAGCCATATTGAATCCTGAATCTTTCCCTGTATGACCTTGGGCAAACATCTCTGGGGTATAGTTTCCAATTCTATAAAGAGAGAGGATTAAATTAAATGAAGTTCCCTTTCCATTTTAATATTTTATGAATGAATCATCCAAACATGTGTCCTAGGTTCCATAATTACATCGCCCCTCCTTTCAATTCTCTTTAGTTTTTTTTTTCTTTAAAATGAGCCTTTTTGGTCCTTTGAAAATATAGGAAAAGCATGATGCAGGACCAGTACTATCTCCGCTTTATAGTCAGGAGAAGGTCATACAAAACAAGATATCTGGATAATTTACTTACAAGTGGCAACATAATACTAAAATTTGTCTATAGAAAATGTCTCTCAAAATATAGCAAAATCAGATCACCTTTTATGCCCATCAGATATATTATATATTCGTGAACAAGCCAAAAAGAAAGAAAGAAAGAAAAGAAAGCAAATGGGGAAAGATGCTATCTATTAAATCAAGGCTGAGGCTAGTAAGTGGAAATTAAAATTAGGAAATTTTGTTCCCTGATTTTTATCTCTGGGCAGGTTGTGAATGAAGGAATAATTCCCATAGAGTGGGAGTGGGGAAAACACAGGATGAAAAAATTGACATCTTCCTAATAGAATGACTCAATTGTAGCCTTTGAAGAGCCAACTTTTATGTAACAAAGACTGATCAGTTTCTCACTATCACTTCATTCAAATTCCAAGATGAGGCAGTTAAGCCAGAAAGTGACCAAAGAATTGATAGAAAAAGCCTCTTGTCATTGTTATACATCTGTTTGTCCATTTCCTTTTTCACTCTCGCGGACTAGTTTTCTAAAATAGAATAGATGGACCAGAATGTCTAGAAAACTCTATAGAAGAATTTATAAGTATGCATTTTGGGTAGGCAGAGAGGGGGAGATGAACTTTTTGGGGTCTGTTTATTTATCAGTTTGTCTTGAGCATTTGACCACTTCTCTAGTACACTTCTCTGAGGCAGCTAGCTCGATCAGTGGATAAAGCACTGGATCTTGGACTGAAGTGCAAATATGACTTCCAACTACTACTACTACTATTACTACAATTATTGCTGCTACTACTATTACTATTACCATTATGTCTATTACTATTATTATTACTACTACCATTATGTCTATTACTGTTATCATGACTACTACTAATACTACCACCACCACCATTACTACTACTACTACTACCAATATTACTGCAACTACTACCATGACTACTACTATTATTATTACTACTACTACTACTATTACTACAACCAATATTACTGCTACTACTACTATTATTACCATTATCTCCATTACTATTATTACTATTATTATTACTACTACTATTACTATTACTACTACTACTGTTATCATTACTACCACTACCACTACCACCATTACTACTACTCCTACTACTATTACCAATACTACTACTACTACCATTACTACTACTATTACTATTATTTCTACTACTATTATTACTACTATCATTACTATTACTGTTATCACTACTACTACCACCACCACCACCACCATTACTACTACTACTATTATTACTACTAGTACTATTACTACCAATACTACTGCTACTACTACTATTATTACCATTATTTCCACTATTATTATTATTACTACTACTGTTATCACTAATACTACTACCACCACCATTACTACCATTGGTGTAAAATGTAGTACTACCATTATTATTAACACTGTTAATACTGTGTACTAGTATTAGTACTACCATTAATACTAGTAGTAGTAGTACTACTACTAGTATTACCACCACTATTATCATTACTGCTACCACCACTATTACTATTATTGCTACCTTTATTACTACTACTACTAGTACTAGTACTATCACTATTAAAATTACTACTACTACCACTATTACTACTATTATTGCTACTACCACCATTACTGCTACTACTATTACTACCATTACTACTACTACTACTACTACTGCTTTTGCTTCTGCTGCCATTACCACTACTACTACTATTACTATTACCATTGCTACTATTACCACCATTACTACTATTACTACTGATGTCACCATTACTACTACTACTACTACTATCATTATTACTATTGACATTAGTACTACTACTATTATTGCTACTATTGCTACCATTACTACTACTACTACTATTACCATTAGCATTACTATTACCATTACTACTACAACCATTACTGCTATTACTACTGCTCTTCCTCCTTCTTTTCCTCTTCCTCTTCCTTCTCCTCCTCCTCCTCCTCATCTTGCTTCTCCTCCTATTACTACAACTACTATTATTAATAGTACCGCTACTATTACCATTACTACTACAACCATTACTGCTACTATTACCACCATTACTACTATTATCATTACTACTACCATTGCTACTGCTACCACCATTATTACTACAACCATTACTGCTATTCTACTACTACCATTGCTACTACTACAATTGCTACTACTTCTCCTCCTCCTCCTACTCTTGCTCCTCCTCTTATTATTTACTACTACTACTACTACTACTACTACTACCATTACTCCTATTAGTCCTGGAAAGCCTATGCTAATATAGGAAGCGAATTATTTGAGTGGTTAAAGGAGTTTTTCTTTGCCTTTTTTTTTTTTTTTTAAACCCTGGAGCTGAGTCTCGCTGCCCAGTAGCTGAACTTATAAGTCATTACAAGTGGCAGCAGGAGGGCTTAAACTGTGTGTGAGTGTATGTACGCATTTGATGTCAGGCTGGAAAGGAAGCAAAGGTGGATGAAAAGGCCTCTTGGTCCCACAGAGTCCTAGTTCGCACTCTAATGTTTGTCTGGGTTGAATTAAAGGTCAGAAGGTGAAACAGAGTTCAACCATAAGTTGACTGATAGCTGAATGTATGTGTTCGTGTGTGTGTGAGTGTGTGTGTGTGTGCATGTGTGGGAGGGGGATGTCTAGACCCCGGGAAAAAGTCACTAGAGGTTCATCCTGCCTGAGAGAAATTCCTCTCAGCAGTAGTTCTGCTGTTGATGAATTGACCCCTGGGCCCGAGGACAGGGCTGGCAGTTTGCACTCACTTGTCTCACACAGCTGGGATGCAGCTCTGTAACAGATGTGGACTGCCCGGCCCCGCCACTCTCCAGCCTCGCAGCCACCCAGTGTGTTGTAGGAGGCATTCCCAGGACTCAGGAAATGAATGAAAAGCAGAAATGAACTGTGGGAAGCAGCATTATGGGGACCTTTATTTATTTATTTATTGGCTAATGCAGAAGGAAAAATGATTCAATAATTGCATCACCTGCCTGGGAAAAAGATTGTTTTCTTTTGTGGGCTCAAAAGGAAACTTTCTGCCCTCATTTTTCGAGTGTTGCTAAGTGAACAGTAATGACTAAAATGAGACAGTTCATAGAGAGAGGTTAAATAGCAAGCTGACTTAAACCTCCTTTTGTGAGCAACTTTTGTCTAATCCCTCCACAAAAACATTGTGACTGAAAAATGCAAGTTGTACAGGACCTGAGTTTTCAAAGGTTCATGACTCTTCTGCTCAATTTTGAAAATAAGACCTTGAGAGTTCTCTATAATTAGGTTAACACTTATCCGGAAATTAAAAATTAGCCTTCTCCCCTATCTTTTTTTCAAAGAAAAGGGTCTTAGAGGAGCTGTCAATTTCTCCTACCATCATCTCATCCTGTATTCTGATGTATCAAAGCAGGTACCAGGACCACCAATGCTTTGAAATTGACACACACCTGAAAATTTCACAATGGTGGCTGTACAGAATCACATATCACAAGGATGTAGACTTCAAGCAGAAAATCTAATTCCATGTAATTTTTTAGAAATTGGTTTGATTTACTTATAATTCCAAGACACATTTAATTTGTAA
>MU174340.1:49730072-49740822 GCA_016696395.1 Antechinus stuartii
TCTCTCTCTCTCTCTCTGTCTCTCTCTCTGAAATTCTTTCTCAAATTCTCTCTCAAACTCTCTCTCAAATTCTCTCTCATTTTGTCTGTCTCTATCTCATCTGTCTGTCTTCCTGTCCCTCTCTGTGTACGTCTCTATATCTCTTTCTCTGTCTCTTTTCTTTCCCTATCTCTTTCTCTCTGTGTCTTTTTCTTTCTCTCTCTCAAATTCTCTTTCCCAAACTGTCTCTCAAATTCTCTCTCAATCTGTCTCTATCTCTGTCTCTTTTCTGTCTTTATATCTCAACTTTCTGTTTTTCTGTCCCTCTGTGTGTTTCTGTATCTCCTTCACTTCCCTCTTTTTCTATCTCTGGGTCTTGGTCTCTGTCTCTTTATCTTTCTTTCTCTGGTTCTGTCTCTCTGCCTTCTCTCTGTATCTGTCTCTGTCTGTCTCTATCTGTCTGTGTCTCTGTCTGTAGGTGTCTCTCTGCCTGTCTGTTCTCTCTGTCTCTGTTTCTGCCCCTCTCTCTCTTTCTCTTACCTCCATACCACCCTCATACCATTTCACAGCTTTTCAAGGGTAGTTTCATTGAACTTTTCAATAGCACAAACCCTAAAAACACAGTGGAATCAGATTGATTTGAAATCAGAAGACCTAGGCTGGCATCTTGTCTTTGACAAGTGTATGACCCTAGTTGGCCATTGAATTTCTTCATCTATAAAATAACTTCAGCGGTCTTTTCAAGCTTTAAATATTTGATCCTAAGACCCTGTAAGCTTCACCTTTTTTTGGAGATAAGGAGGTATATAAATAGAAATTTTACATATTGCTCCCAAAAGAAAAAAAAATGGCTCACTTAACACTGACTCAATATGTAATAATCACTATGCCTAAAAGTTCTGGTAAAAAATATATACAATATGCATGTGTCCATCATCTTCTTTAAGTTAGCAAGATGCTCCTGCAGTCACTTCTCTTCTCCACCAGTACACCAAGGTTTCTTACCCTGCATTACAGCTGCAGATGTCATTCTTCTAGAATATATTGAGTTTGGCCAAATGAGGAGTCTAAAGAGTCTTATGGTATAAAAAAGGGAATTGAAGAGGATGGGCTACTAAATAATAAACCTTTAAATTTCCACTCGGATAAGAAATAAGCAAGGCTCTCCCTCTTTACCGTTTTCATCCCATTTATCATGCTTGATACAATTTCAAATGTTCCTTGAAGAGGCGAGAGAATCTTATTGCATTTTAAATTCTAAAATACTTGGGAGCAGCTCAAAAAGTTTGAATGTCTTTCTATTATCATACCCCACTCAAAAATGAATGGAGGAAAAAATTCAAGACACCTGGTGAGATGTAATATTTGGTTTTAAAAAATTGAAAAACAGCACACTTTGCCAAGGATAAAAAAATTAAATATTTATAAAAAAGCATTTCAGCCTTAAAAAAATAATTTGGCCTTGATAGAAGAAAAGTAAAAGAAGTGGAGGGGAGTCTCTTTTACTCATTTCCCCTTCTCATTCGCTTTTTTATGTTTCTGGTTTGCTTTTCTTTTAAAAGACATTTATGAGGTCATGTGTTTTAGTGGAAAGAACATTTTATTTAAAGTCAGAACATACTTGGATTGGGATACATGCTCTGATTTTATGAGCTCTGTGACTATGCATGTTATGTAATTCCTCTAAACCTCAGTTTCTCTGTAGTGTAAAATGGAGATTATTATGTTTGCACTACTTGCTTCATAAGATTGTTATGAGATTATGGTTTTGTAAAGTTAAAGACACCATGTAAATGTAAGCTGCTATCATTATTTGCTTTAAAAAGTAATCTCCCTTAAGTTTCTATATCACTTTTTTTTCTACAACATCATTTGCTTTTCCTTTTATGCTTTAACAAGGTCTGCCATCTTTTATTTTAACCTGATTTTCTGCTTTCCAGACAAGCTGCCTTCTGCCAGGTTTCTGCTTCAGTCAGTCAGGTTTGTATCCATTTTGTTTAGAATCAGATGGAGTTTCTCAGATTTTTCAAATTTATAAAGCTTCTCAAGATCTTGAGAAATTTTGAAGTGCTTTAAAATAGATCTGTTTTAGTCAACCAATTTTCATCCTAAAGAATTACATAGAGTAGAATCAAGAGAACATTGTATACAACAACAAGAAGAATAGGTAATGATTAATTCTGGTAGACATGGTTCTTATTAACAATGAGGTAATTCAGGCCAATTCCTGTAATGGGCTGAGGCTTGAGCTGATGCACTGAGGTCCCATAATTGGACCATACTCTATTAATATATAAGCTTGGAGAAAGAATGGCCCCCGCCCACTCTTTGTGCAAGTCCTGATGTGTTGTATAGGAAATAATGATTTTGGTGGGTAGAGGCAGGGGAGTGGAAAAGGAAGGGGAAAGAGAGACTGCTTGCATTGCCATTGCGACGGCTTGTCAGCTCAGATCTCTCTCTGCTAACTGGCTTCCTGTCGCAGCTGCCCATATTGCTATTGCAATCCTTCTTGCCCTTATTGCTATCACAATCTTTTTTCACCTCTTCACTTCAATAAAGATTGAAGATTCCAATAGACTTGTGATGGAGAGAGCTATCTGAATCCAGAAAGAAGATTGTGGGGGCTGACTGTGGATCACAACACAGTATTTTTCTACCCTTTTGTTGTTGTTTGCTTTCTTTTTATTTTCTTTCTCATTTTTTTCCTTTTTTGATCTGATTTTTCTTGCGCAGCAAGATAATTATCGAAATATATATACAGAAGAATTGCATATTTGACATGTATTTAACATGTATTGCTGTCTGGAGGGAAAGAAGGAAGAAAGAAATGGAACACAAGGTTTTGTAAGGATGAATGTTGAAAACTACCTTTGCATATATTTTGAAAATAAAAAGCTATTATTTTTTTAAAAGTCGCATAAAATCAAAGAAAACAAGATCACTCAGTAAATCAGAAACAAAAATAACCTTGCTCCCCTATTCTTATTCTGAAATTCTGTCTAAATACCTCACACTATTTTCCCACAGCTAATGACATTTTGTAGAAGAGGTAGAAAAATATTTAAAATCCTTAACCTAAAATGTGATCAAATCAAGAATCTAAAGTAAGGATTTTTAAAAAATAGAATTTTATATCTAAAGGGCAGGAAGTAGGACAAATAATAATTACCTGCTGTTGACCTCAGAAGGAAATGTCAATCATTCATCAGGTAAAATCATTGATGAGTTTTAATTTTTGTTCTGTTTTTATCCATCTATTATAGAGTGAATGAATATGTAAAGAATAAAGCTCCACTGTCCTATAGATGTTATAATCAATCACCATTAACCAAATTAGAAAACCACATTCATAGTTGTTATATAGCAGGAGTTCTTAATCTTTGTTCTGTCATGGACTTCTTTGGCAGCCTAGCAAAGCTTATGAATCCTTTCTTAGAATAATGTCTAAATGTATAAAATAAAATACAAAGTATTGCAAAGAGAATCAATTATATTGAAATAAAGTTGTTAAAATACTTTTTTTTAAAAGTTCACAGAACCCAGATTAATAATTCCTAATCTCTTCTGCTTTTTTAATTTTAGAATAGTGATAAATTTCTTTGATGAAATAAAGACATGAAAATGTCTTCATATTTAATCAATTATAGATTCATGGTTCAATGGTAATACCTTACATTACATGGCCATGCCCAAATTTTGCAAAGAAAAAAAGAAAAAGGAATCACATGCATTGTTTCATTTGGTCTTCATGTCTCTAAAATAAAGATAATCCCAAATGTGATTAAGCTCTTTTTTACTATTGAGGTGACCAAGACTCAGAGGTTAAGTAATTTGCTTGTGGTCACATGATTACTGAGTGACAAAATCAAAATTCAAGTTTCCTAATTTTCTAGCCCAGGGCTTCTTACCACTATAAAATGCTGTCCCAAACAGCTGTGTTAATTATATGACTACACATAAGTGTAACCTGAGCTTGAATCCTGCTGTCAAAGGCAAGCCATATGGAATTCAAACATACTTGTGAAAAATCAAACACAGTATCATTTATTATCTTGTCTTGGTGGATTTAGTTCTCACAGACCATCTTTAAGACAAAAGAAGGTTGTTTTGTTTTAAAGTAACAAATACCTATAAAGAATTTATTTAGTGTTATTTGTGCAGAAAACATTGACTGACTTTAATTTTGATTATTTCCTCAAAATGGTTGTTCAAAATGTACTTTGACTTGCTACTTGTGAAGTTTAGATTTTAATTCAATATTAGTCTTCCAAGATCTTCTGCCTGTTTTAAATATCAATAATCTTTTGAATATGCCCTTTTAATGATACTACTATGTGTAATACATGCCAAAAGGTGCTGGCAAGAGAAAGAAAAAATGGAAAACAACCTCTGTCCTCAAGGAGCTTATTTATAAAATGAAGCAATAATTTTCTCAGTGGAACAGTACTTAATACATGTATCTACAAGTATCATAGCATAGCTGAAGCTGTGACAATTTAAAGTGGCTGTCATATAGTTCATGATGTTTCATCACTTGTGAACAGCCTTCCTTTCCCAAATTCTGTATACCACTTTGATGAACTTTGAAAACAAAAATTATTCTCTCCATAATCTTCAATAAGTTGGTTATGAGTTACTGCAACAGAAACATGTTTCAGTTTTCAAAATAAATTACAAGCTTCATTTTGACTAAAGGATCAACTCCTTTAAACTTTTTTTTAATTAGGTTTCAACCAAAAAGGTACTTTGTTTTTAAATTTTATTTCTTTTTTTTTTTTACTTTAAGCATTTTTTATGAATCTTTTTCTGCCACTGCCCCCTTCTCCTCTGAGAAAATTTTAAATAAATTCCTCAAGACACAGCCATATTGTCCCAAAAACAAATTTCCACATTAACTATGTCCAAAAATGTAAGTTTTTCTGAATCTTATATTCATCACCTCTCTACAGTGGCCTACTTCATCTGCATCTTTTTGGGTTGTGGCTCATCATTGTGTTTATCAGAGTTCCAAAATCTAAGTTGTTTTTCTCTATGTCATTCTCATTGTATAAATTACTCTCCTAGTTTTTCTCACTTCTCTATGCACAAGTTCAGAAAGACTTTCCCAATTTCTTCTGAAATTGTCCATTTCATTGTTCTAATGGCATATTCATATTCCATTATATTCATGTACTACAATTCATTCTGCCACTCTACAATAGGAAGACAATCACTTTGTTTCCAGTTTGGGGAAAGAGTTGGTATAAATATTTTTTTTGTAATTACAGAGTTTTCTTCTCTATTTATTTCAAACAAAACAGTAATATAACTGTGTCAAAAGATATGAACAATTTGGTAACCTTCTGATAATAATTTCAAATTATTTTCCCAAATCACTTGACCAATTGATATCCTACAAACAATGCATTAGTGAGTCTGTTTTCCCCAATCCTTCCAACATTTATTATTTTCTTCCTGTCATTTTTGTTAGTCTACTAAGTATAAGATAAAACTTCAAAGTTCCATTAATTCAAATTCCTCTAATATCAGTAGAAGGCAGCTAGATGGCTCAGTATATAGATTGCTGGGCCTGGAGTCAAGAAGATCTGAATTCAAATGTGACTTAAGATATTTACTATTCTGAGTAAGTTATTTAGCCTTTGTTTCCTTAATCTATTGAAGAAATGGCAAAGCCCTCCAGTATCCTTGTGAGGAAAATCCCATGGGATAGTAGAGTCCACAATGTCACAAAGAGTTAGACATGAGTGAAAGACTGTACAACAATTATTAATTGCATGTTTTCCACATATTTGTGTGTAGCTTAGATTCTTTCTTTTGAAACAGAAAACAGGCACACACCCAACAAATACCCTAGCTCCTACCAAATACATTATACAAGTTTTCCTGATTATAAAATTAGCCTTCTATCTACCATAACATACTGCCTTTTGGAATATTGCTATATTTTGTCAATATTCATAAAATTCCTTTTAGTCATCTTATTAGATCCTTTGCGATATTTTTATAGCACAGTGTAGTGATTTTTCAAACAAGAAGAAAAGGTTTTTATGCCGAGTCCAGCTCACCCTGACTTAAAATAATGTAATAAAGTTTGAGTTTAACACCCATTGTTTACAGAATTTTGGTCACCTCAAAGTTAATCATTTTAGAGTTGAAGAATACTTAAATTATGAAATTATATTTACATTCTAACATGATATATTAACATCCATAGCAGCAATCTTCATTTCCCAAGAATTTATTAACTATTTGTATGTTTAGAATTAGACTAGGTGCTGTGGCTAAGAGAGACAAAGTGGACCTTGCATAGTAAAACCTTTCTAGACATGTTCTCTACCTAAAGAAGTCTCTAAAATCCATTTGTACAAGGAAAAATCTTATTTAAAAGAAGCCATAGAGTTCACCATATGACCTCAAAGAAAAAGATTAAGGAGATGATGGGTTTTATCCATATTCAATTTGATACCCCCAGTTCCGAACTTGGATCCACTCACATGCACAAATATGCAGATATACATATCTATGTATAATATCAATATATGTATACATATATATACATTTTTCTTTTACATCGTTCTGACTTGAAGAGAGAACTTCTAGAAATCTGTTGTCTCAAATGACAGGCCTAACCTAGGCCCATGTTATCGTAATTATTATGCTATAGATGGGCCTCTAGTTTATTACTTTAGGTGTCAGAGATTGTGCAGAAAGATGCAGCTAGCAAAAACACAGAGGAGCCTATTTATAATGCACACACATTTACATTTTATAATACTTTAATATTAGTACCAACATCATATGAGACATTTAAGAACAAGTGATATGATCTCTTCCTAATTATTTTATAATCTATAAAGTTGCAAAGAAAGGAAAAAGGAAAAATATATTCATTTCATCATATGCTTTAGAAATTAAAATTTAGAGCAGAAGAAGAAAATATAAAGATCCTCCCCATGTACTCCCAGGGTTTTCTCCCTTCCCCCATTCCATCTTTTTTTTCTCTAACATTTCTGGAAGATTTGTTATTTTTCATAATATATGGTTTCTGTTTGAAACATTTTTCTTTAATTTCCATATTCCAAAAAAGTCACATTACTATTTATGTGGTCACATCACTACTAATATGACTCCATGTCACATAAATAGTAATGTAACTTTTTATGTTGTCTGCTGCTTATGTAGGGGAGTTTTCAGAAACCCTATATTATAGCCTTATATTAGGCCCTGCTACTTTTCTGAGGGTGGCACTATAATATATGGATTGGAGCCTGCTCCTATGATGCTCTTGTCAGCCTAAAACCTTGCCTTCCAATGTGTATCAAACTATGGTATACAATAAATCAATATATGTGTCTGCACAGCCATATATTTTTTCTGTGGCTTTAAATATTTTTATAATCACGGGTGCAATATAGGACACTGGGGACTCTTTATAACCAGCATTTGAAACAGCTGAACGGATATTCAGAAAACCTGTGAGCTGCACTGCTAAAGTGGAAGCAAACTTCTTGGAACCTTTGATGTCTATTTGGGTTTTATTTTCCTGGGAACCACACATAAGTCTACATTTATTCATTTCTACAGTAAGAGCTAATTCTCTGGTTCACTGGATTGCATGTCTTTTAACCCTCTCTTCTCTTTCACACCTCTCAAATAGGAAGTAGCTGTGCAGATAAATCCTGACCTTCCCTAGGGTCTCCAAGTTATTAGGCTGTTTGACGTTTGGGGTTCCACTTAGGCAACTGAAAATTCTCTTTAATAAGGCACTTCCAAAAACTGGATGCTGTATCTTGAGTCCATCCTCAGATTAACTTTCAATTTTCTCAGACCAAAAAAAAAAAAAATGCTCAAATGGCAACTACCTGAAAGTGGGCCTAAGTGAAATGAACAACCATGGGCAAGTATGCATTTAACCAAATGCAAAGTTGCCCCATGGGTTCCAGTTTTGTAAAACTATTGCTATACAATGGAAAGTTAAGAAAAATTTACAAGTATATGTAACCCTCCACCCCACAAAAAAAATGAAAAATAAAACTTTTTTACTGGATACTTTTTTTCATACATGATATTTTTACTCTAACATGTCTTTGACCTTAATGAACTAGGACATTGAAGGTCCTTTCTCATGGATCACTGGCAGCTATCCAGTCTAATCCAACACATTGTACATTAAGCATCACCTATGTGCAAAGCTTTGTGCTATAGTTACAGAAGATACAAAGACAAAAGGACAAAAGAAAAAAGAAAATGCTGTCATCAAAGAGTTTACATTCTATATAGGAGATACTTTTTCTTTATTTATTATGAATAAAAACAGTTTGCAAAGATTTGAAGAGGGAAAGGGCATTAACTAAAAGGATTATAAAGGTTTCCTATAAATGTGAATTGAACAATGTAATCTAAAGTATCTTCATCTAGTTGTTAACACTTTCTCTTGTGAAATTATTTTGTATATATTTTGATTTATTTACCTATGTACATGTTGTAAGTCTCCCTCTTCCCACACTCCCAATTAAGTATAAGGTACTTGAGGGCAGGAAAAAGTTTTTGTGTATGTTTTGTTCACACTGAATCATTATAGTTCTAGGTCCTAACACGATAGCCTTGTGAACAAGCATTCAATAATGAATTAACAAATGAGTGAAGGTACAAGGCTACAAGATACTAAGATTAGGAATTTTTAACATTCATACTCTCTGTCCCAAAAGAAATTTCAATGGAAGAAAAAATACCCTCTGCCAATTTGTCTAAAATAAAGATATCCATACTTTCCCATGCAATGTATCTGAAGCTTTAGGAGTATATATCATAAGATGCTTCATCAAAGTTAGCAAAAGCAGTCTTTGTTCTAGTCTGTAGAGGTCTGTACCACTGAGAGACACAGGACTGTGATTACCTTCTCACTGGCTCATAAAGTTAAAGAATGTGCCAAATGTTATGGGCAAGTTCAGGTTGTAAGCTACCCTTTATCCATATAGGAACCATCTGCCTATGATGTTTTCATTGAAGGCAATTTTCCCCAGTTTGATGTGGTTTGTTTTGAACCCTTACAACATCCTTTTTCCTTCCCAAAAGGTCCCCTTTCACAAAGTGATCTTTGTTTTCTCAATGGCCACCACTTAAGTGGGGAAGCTAGTTATAAGATTGCAGAAACAGTTCCCTCTCCTAAAATGCTGGACCATTTCATGAAAACATGGTTTTACAGCTAGGCAAGCCCTCTGCAACTTATCAGAATCTTTTGTCAATGCTGATTCGAGGTACAATGTTCCTTATTTTTAAAATGCTGTTTCCCAAAGTCCAGATGATGCTCTAAGTGCTATAACATGACTCAAAGTAGTTTTGCCAGATGTGATATCCCCTGTTACAGTTTCAAATAGACTGAGAATGAGGAATGCACGCCCCATTAATTTCCATTGGAGTAGAGAAAGCATTCTTGCCTTTTCATCCCCATCACCATAAGCTATGAAGTCATCCCTGCCCATCCTCTTTTTCCTTTACCCAGGCAACCAGGTAAATGTACAATTTTATATAGCTTTAATTGAATTTCCTGAAGCATAGATCATAATTGTGCTTAAACATCACTGACCATTTAAAAAAAAAACTGCTATAGCACTCCTCTACCACCCTTTCCAACTTTCTTCCTCTTCCCCCAACCAATACATACAAATGGGTGTTCTCAGGGGATTGACACAAATGGCCTGTGACTTTGGGTATTTTGTAGTTAAATGTTGGGGTTTTTTTCTTCCAGTGATTAAAACCACAAATTTACTTAATGTACAGAACAGGCTTTATGCATAAATCTACCCTCCCCCATAATTGCTTTTAAAATGCTAGAACCATTTTCAAATGCTGTCATCCATTTCTTCCTCCCTCCCCCTTTTGTTACAACAGCAAATCAAACTAACCCAAATCTTTTTCAACTAAACTTTAGTACAGAGAAGACCAGTTTTCTGTGTGGTCTGCTTCTTTCATTGCATTTTTGTCAGATTAAAAACAAAAGCTATGACCAATAATACTTATTAAATACTCTGCCTGCTCAGTGTGTTCCCAGAAGTATACAGCAAAGACACAATTACCCCAACTATCTATCACGCAAAAATATTTTACTAATTTTCAAGAAATATGTCATCATTTAGGAGTACTATAAATATTTCCAAAATCATTTAAGATTTATGGTGGTAACTTGAGTTACTTTTTCAGCTAACTGCCTCATATTTTTGAAATACTGAGAAAGGAAAAAGAATGTTTTTCAGAGTTTGAAGCAACATTCATGAAGACACAAAGGACAAGATCACATCTAGAAATTAGATGAAGAATAACTGAGTGTATAAAGAACTAAAATAAGTCTCAGGAAGCCCAGAAAAAAAAAAGACTTTCAGACTCTTTGATTGAACAGTGTCTCTACTGGGTCTGTATCCCAAAAAGATCATAAAAAAGGAGGAGGGGTCCACATGTGCAAAAATGTAGTGGCAAGGGATTGAAAGTTGAGCAAATGCCCATTAGTTGGGGGAAAAATCTGGACAAGTTATGATATATGAATGTAATTGGATATTATTGTTTTATAGCAAATGACAGGCTAATTTAAGAAAAAAACTTGGAAAGACTTACAGGAACTGATGCTAAGTGAAGTGAGAAGAACCAAGAGAACATTGAACACATCAACAAGATTATGTGATGATCACCTGCAATGGATATGGCTCTTTTCAACAATGAGGTAATTCAAGGCAATTCCAATAGATTTGGGATGAAAAATTCTAATTGTTTGGAGAGA
>MU174340.1:49740832-49847749 GCA_016696395.1 Antechinus stuartii
GCAATTCCAATAGATTTGGGATGAAAAATTCTAATTGTTTGGAGAGAGAGAAGTATAGAGACTGAATGTGGATCAAAATATAGTATTTTCATCTATATATATATATATATATAATATAAAGGTTTTTAAAAGTAAAGAAAAAAAAAAAAGATGACCCATCAGTTTGGAGCTGGAAAAACCTAAATTGTCATTCAGCCATTCTATAGGTGAAGAAACAAATTAAGAGAAATAGAAGGACCTCCTGAGAGGGGCAAAAGAGCCAGAGTCAGGCCTAGATTTCAAGTCTTTTAACTACAGATGCAAAATTGTTTCTACTTTGCTCTCAGGCATGTGAGAGTGCACCAAACCATGGTGAAAGAAAACAGTGGACCTCAATAATTTTTTCTGACCTTGGAAGAGTCATTTGATTTCTATAAGTTTCACTTTTCTCATCTATAAAATGATAAACAGGATAGGAACTGGATCTATGTTTTCTTTGGCAATAGTGAAAGTGAAGAAACTTCCTCTATCAATGAACCTTCTCTGCAACTTGCAGTCTTGAAGAGTTGCTAAGAGCAAAGAATAATTAAATTATTTGTCATGGGTCATGTAATCAGACTTTATTATAGATCAGATTTAAACATGGGGAACTGGTCAATAAAGTGTTCGAGGACCTGAGTTCAAATGTACTCTCAAAAACTAATTGGGTGATTCTGGCCAAGTTACTTAACCCTGTTTGCCTCAGTTTCCTCATCTATAAAAGTGAGGTAAAGAAGGAAATGACAAATCTTTGCCAAGAAAATCCCAAATGGGGTCACAAAGAATCAGACATGACTGAAACTACCAAAGAAAGTACAACAGTAATTGGGAGGCATTGAGGAATAGTTGAAATAGCACTGGCTCCTCAATCAAAGGAACCAGGCTCAGATCCTATCTTCTAATGCTTACTACTTAGAAGACCTGGGTCAAGTCACTTCTGTGGGCTTCAATTTCTTTATTTCTAGAATGTTGGATTAAAAGGCAGCTAAAGTGCCTTCCAAATCACCATCTGCATGCAGAAAGAGAAATATAGAGATTGAATGTAAATCTACACATACTATGTTCACTTCTTTTTTCTGTTTTTTTTTCCTCTTGTGCTTTTTCCCTTTTGTTCTGATTTTTCTCTCCCAACATGATTCATAAAGAAAAGTGTATTTAACAACTTAATGCATGTATAAACAGAAAAAAAATTTAATAAATAAATCTAAATTTAAAAAAAAAATACATTTAAAAATAAGGTACCCCCCCAAATCTTGAACTATGATCCTAGTTGTGACTAATTATATATTTGAAAGAACCTGTAACTATCTTTAAAATGGCCCTGGTTTATAATTATATAAATCACAATGATTCTAATATCTGTGGATACTAGCAGCAGAATAGCTTTTGAGAAGTTATTATAGAGATATTACTGAAATCAGCCTCCAATTTTTCCATAAGAAAGAGATATTACTGAACTCTCAATCTGATCTCTGAATTTCTTTTTAATCCAAAGTGGTGAAGAGTTTACATAGCAAGAGCCAAATTCCCCTTCCCATTCCCTACTGAGCAATATGACCCATATTTTAATATGAGTTGATGAAGATGAGGAATTAAGTCTTCATGCCTAGTATAGAGAGAAGCTGATTGATCTTTCCTGAAATAGAATTGTAGTTCTCAAATTCATTATGAACATGCTTCTCTCCCATTTCTGCAAGAGAGTTCCCCAAAATTACAGACAAGCCCCACATATTCATTCTTGCATTCCACTATTGATGGAAAGTGTTTTATTGCTGGCTGGGTAACCAAGATGCACTCCCCAACCCCCAGGCTTTCATTTGTGTCCCAACCCTGGGGCTGGGAAAGTGAATAAGACACACTTCCCCTAGAGAGCTGGCTGATGCCCATATAAGGTCAATTATCTTCTTGAGGAAGCCCCGGAGGATCGTACATTACCCCCCAGGATAACCACTTCTCCTATTTAACATGTAAGCAAGGTTGCTCTGAGGGATAATGGGACACTAGGGGATGCAATGCCATCAATAAGCTGATGATGCTCAACCCTGAATTTCATTTTCCCCTTGCCCAGTTGCTTATTTTACCCAGTTCCCAGATGAGACAGATAAGCTCCTAGTTCAATTGGGGACAAAATGAAGGTGATGTAGAAGGTGAAGGAAATGTTTAGCACATTTTTCCTAATAATTCAGCACAAATACCTGCTTAAATGGAAAAATATGTTTAGCACCTCAGTCCCAAGAGAATCAGGGACCATTTTATTAACTTAAACTGCAAACTGGCAAACATGGGTCTGTGTAACTATGAACATTTATTTAATTGTGAAGGGCAAAGGAGACTGAGTTGAACTTTTATGGATAGGCTTGCATACACAAAAGGGTATACATATGGATCAGTATCCTGACTCACAGAATAAATCTAAAAGAGCAAACAAATGCAGTGGGGTTGTGCTCAAAGACTTGATGTCTCTCATGAGAATCCTGGACATACATCCCTGTTCAAATTATTAAGGAGATCACCAATAACTAGGTGTTGTTTGTTTCTATGATTCCCTAGGGAGGTCTAATTTGGGAACTGTACATAATTTGGGAATTTCCTTGTTGATATTAAAATGTCACAATCTCCTACCCCAAAGCTAATGCTTCTTGGAGCCCAGAAGGACTTTTTAAAAAATAAAGTTGAGTTTATTAAGACCATCATCGAAGTCATTAATCAAAATGTTAAATAACAAAAGACCCAGAACAGATCCCTGGAGCACTCCACAAGAGATCTCTCTAAAAATTGACACCATACTATTAAGGCATGTTCTTTGGATCCAGGTATTCAACCAGTTCTACATCCATCTAAATGTATGATCAATTAAGCTCACATCCTTCCATCTTGTTCACAAGAATAACATAGTTTTCTTGAAATCTAGGTAAATCTTGTCTTCAACATCCCCCTAATTTGCCTAACTAGCATGCTTTCAAAAAATTAATTTATTCTAGAATCACTTGGGTTTTTTTTTTTGTTGAAGTTAATGGTTCTTAGTAATTATTACTTTCTTTTCTAGACGTCCTCTAATGATCTGTTCCAGAACACTTTCAAATATTCCTAAGCTCATTCATTGCAAATTTCTAGATTTCACTCTCTACTTTTGAAAACTATGACATTTGTCCTTTTCCAATGCTTTGTCTCTTTTGTCCTTCTGTCACAACCTTTAAAAAAAATACTGTCACTGGCTGAACACTCACATTTGTCTGTTCTTTCAGCACTTTGAGATGGATACAATTATAAACTTTAGTACACTATTATTTCCTCCTAACTATATAATGATCAATACTATGAATCCTCAAAGATTAAAACCACTCGCTACCTGCACATATTTATATACTATTTTACAGTTTTTAAAACACAATTTTCATTACAAATCTGTAAAACAGATGCACAATTCCATTTTTCAAAGGAGAAGACTGAAACTTCATAATGTCAGGTCATAACTAGTAGGAACAAAATGAAAATGAAATGGAAGGTTGAGGGAAATGTTTAACATATCCTTCCTAATATTTCAGTATAGATACCTGCTTAAATAGAATATATATATATATGTATATATATATATATGTTTTGTTATTTAAGCTAAAAAGTATAGACATGGGTAAATGTAATTACGGACATGTGACCATGGCCAATTTGTGTCAAAGTTAGGATCTGAAAATAGTTCTTCTAACTCCTAGTCCTGTACTCTATCCAGTATACTCTATGTATTTTCCCCTGATCAATAGGAAAAGATAATTGTAATCAATATTATAATGCATATGGCTCACCTGACCTGTACAATAAAAGAAAAAAATCACCAATGTGACAATGACAAAGAGCAACAAGATTTTAATATTTTAAATTATTTTTATTTTTTAAATAAAACATTTAATTATTATTAACATTAATATTTTAATGTTTTTCTCTAGTTATAATTAGAATGTCATTATGGGGTAGAAGTTATCTGGAACCTGTTCATATTGGATTTAAGGAATCAACTATTAGATTGCCATTGTGCACATTTACACCTTGGAAATTGATAAATGTTGTAAATCAAGACTTTATTTATTGTTTTGTTGATTATTTAGACCTAAGAAAGTAATGGAGAAAATATGAATAACACAGAGTAAACTTAAAAGTATGCCCTGAATACATTTTTTTCCTGAACAGCCAGTTGTGAAACATTTGCCTGTATACCAGTAGATATATGTATTTTGATATAAGTTTTAGTTTTACCAAGAAGATATTATTACTTTTATTCACAGGATCAATATATCTGTAACAACATTCTTTGTCCTTTGGCATGCTTCAAGAGTGGTACAAAGGACTATACTTAGTTCTATTATCCCACATGGGACATCCTGGCTTAGACTAGAAGGAAAGGGAAGGGAAACAGATTTGTATGCAAAGATAAGAAGCATATATTATGATTATATAAGTTTCACATAGCAGTCAAAAGTGCAAAAATGTCTCTTTATAAAGCTAGAATAAAAGAATGGTAGTAGATCATTTCTAGAAATGGAGATCTGGATTTATCTATAGGCAATTGCTAGGTTCTAAGATTCCTATTTTTGTAGATTTAGGGCAAGGAGGAACTTTATAGATAATTTAATTCAATTTTTCATTTTACAGATTAAAAATATATATATCGCCCAGGTTGAACCTATTAATTGGAAAAACAACCCAAAAAAATTAATAGTTATTGAAAATGATGACAATGACATGGTGAGTGTTCTAGGACAAGCTGGAAAGGACAATAGTCTTAAAATCTAAATATGGGAATTTTAATCCTGATTCTTTTTACTTTTTACTTCCTGTTTCATTTTACTCTTCACACTAGATGTTGTCAGCAGTTAATGAAGAAAAAACAAAGAGATTAGTGAGCTAAAGAGACAAGTGGTCAGAGGAGTTGATGAGAATTACATTCATGGATACAACATTCAAAGAAACTGAGAAGCCATAGGCTTAATCAAGAAGTAAAATAGCCAAAGAAATCATCAAATTTGACCCTAAGGGAAGTTAAATGACATAATTTCACACTTAAAATTCAAATGATTGATAACTTAAAATTCACCAATTGATTGTTAATATGGCATTATCAACTTTCCATCTACTTGTTTCATTCTATCTGTAATAATCTAATAGTTGTGATGTAACAGATAGAGAACTATACTTGGATCCAGGAACACTTGAATTCAAGTCTTACCTCTGGCACATAACAGGACATGTGACCCTGAGCTAGTCACTTCTCAATTCCCCTAGCAACTCTCTCTGACTAGGAATTGCCCAGGTATTATCAATAGATAGGAGTTCATTAGGAAATCCCTATACCAATGAAATCACAAGTTCAGTTTTTCTCTCTATGATAAATTATCATATTTCATAATTCTGTTTATTTTTATTATTTACTGATTAGGGGAGGATAGTGGGAAGAGTCTGGCCAGAGCTCTCCTTTCCCATGTGAGAGATCGAACAGGTATTTTAATCACATAATTGGAGCTCTGAAAACTTGTGGGGAAAGAACTTGGAAAGAAATATCTCTTTCATCATATGACATATGCATATTTATACATATGTATATATAATTTAGGGAGAAAGAGTTTATAAAGCTCTAAGTTCACATGCCAAAGGAGAGCCTTAATTAAAGTTCCTGCTGTAACTGTAAAATATGCCTGGGATGTGGTTCCAAGAGGCTCCCACCGTATTGTGTCAAAACCATACATATTTTAAAGTGACAGCCCTAAAACTCACTATTCTCCTTTTGTCCTCTCTTCAAACTAGAGATTACTACCCTGAGTCTTTCATCAAAACTTAATAGTTAAAGCAAAATGTGACTATCCCCTGGTTGGTCCCAGGATTTTCCCACCATGACCTCATTTTGAGTTCTCTATTATAAATGCTAGAACAAAATCTTGTTCAACTTGTTCCCCATCAGCTAGAGATTCCACTAAAAACACTCCAGCATTTGTCAGGAGGGATACAGAGCCATAGATTAGTGGAACAGAAAGGGACCTAAAAAATCATTCTTAAAGAAAAGGAAACCGAAGCCTAGAAAAAGTCTGACTTACTCAAGATCCCAAAGTTATTTAGAAAAAAATGGAGATAGATCTTAGGTCTCTCAATTCTTCATCCAGTATTCTTTTCAACAGAATATATCTAAGCTTAATTGTCTGGGGACACATGTAGGTTCTCTTAGGTCCCAACCAGAAATGTGCTGGGATTGGCATGAATTGTAACCACTTGCTACAGTGTGAACATTTACACTTTATAATTAGCAAACTCTACAAATCAAAGCTTGATGTATTGTTTTATTGATATTCTAGATTTAAGAAAGTAATGAGGAAAAGGTAAAAATAAATTAGTGTAATATTGATAACTTAAAAGTGTTTTGTACATATAATACAATTGTATGTACTTTCCCCCACTTAGATAAATTAAACATTTATCAGAGCACCCCTGCTTTAAACTAGAAAAGCGTAAGTAGTCCCTCTTAAATATTCTATTACATATAAATAGACGAGTCAAAACTAAAGCCTCAGTTATTGCCCAAATCTGAAAGATAGACTACCACAATGGAAAACTAGCTAATGAAAAGATAGGCCCCAGTAATACAGAATGTATAAAACCCAAGAGGGTTTGTTTTTTTCCTAGAGAAAAAAATTAGAAAGACTCGCACCCAGAATTTGAATCTCTGTGAGCAATTTGCTGCCACTCTCTAATTTATTATTATCCTCTACTTGTAACTCTAACCCAACAATGTGTCATCTTTACTTTTCATGTTATTTATTTACAAGTGCATTTTTAGTATCAAGCCCTTCATTCATTAATCCTAATGTGGCCTTTTCCAATGTCTACTTACCATTTTAAATACTTACTATAATTTACAGGGCTTTCTTGAACACATCCAAGGTATATTATATGGGGCTAGCTTAATGGAAAGTCTTGTATACCAAAGCAGGAAAAAAACACATTTAATTTATGTTGGCTTTGAATTTTGATCATAATTTACTCATGGGGACCTATTCATACAAAGCCACACCAATAAGATTTTTAGGGGCAATGTAAGAAAAAAAATGCTGATCTTACTATTAATTTTTATTCTGAAAGCTTTAACATGTTGCATTCTGGGATTATGCAAATTGTATTTAACTGCATAATACTTAGGGTTATTATAATTGCCCTCAAACTAATTCTATTAGCTAATGCTTTAGAAACATTTCAGCCACTGGAATTCTTAAATTTTTTTCTCCATCTCTCAGAAACTCTTAAGGGTCAGCCTTAGTTTAAAATTCCAAAACTTCAAAGGAAACAAATAAAAATATGGCAGCCACAAATGAAGTTAAGTAGAAATGATAACCACAGAGCTTTAACTCAAGGGAGTTTCAATTTTTTTTTTGGTTCTTTACATATGGAAAGGTATGGACAAGAATTATGCAGAAAGATATCACAAATGAATTATGTTTTTCATTGGTTCATCTATTAATTCATTCAACAAGAATTAACCAGAGAAGGAATATTCACACTAATCCCATTGAAATAAAGACAATCCCAACAGGAAAGTTATATCCCTTAAGTCTATAAAAATGTTTTCTAAAGCAATGAAGGGAAGATGGGACACAATCTACTCCTTGGACACAGGATATGTAAGATCTTCTGTTTACCACAGAGTGAATTCATTCATTCATTCATTTCACTCACTCACTCATTCATTCATTCTAATGTAAACTAGCATGAATAATGAAAGTTTGATGGGAGCAAGAATTTTTTTTTCTTTGTATATATATATATATATATATATAGTGATATACAGATTCAAAACTTGCTTCTGATTCTTATTGATTTTGTGATAAAGCTAGAAATGTTGGTTCTTTGGTAACATTCAGAAAGAGCTTCCTTTATTCATTAATTTCAAAATGTGTGTGTGTGTGTGTGTGTGTGTGTGTGGGTGGGTGGGTGGGTGGGTGTGGGTGGGTGTGGGGGTGGGTGTGTGAGATTTACTTGTTTGTATATGCCTTTCTAATCTAGATAGCACTTTCCTTTTGGTTAGACTTGGTCAATAAACATGTTTAAGCACCTACTATGTGCTGAATAATAAACTAAGTGCTGGGAATAATTAAGAGACTAAAGAAACTGTTTCTCTCTTATGAATCTATCACACTGCAAGCTTTCTAAGGTTAAGAATTCAGTCTTCTCTAAATTTTAATCCTTTCCTCTTCCACTGCCTACCACAGTATTCTGTACACAGAAGGGACTTAATAAATATTTGTTGAATCAAATTCAGTGAGTTAGTTTCCTGCATCCCCTTCAATTATTAGCCACCAGGCTCAAAAATTAAATATTGGAAAGGACCTCAGAAACCATTTAATTTAACCCCTTAAATATGCAAATGAGAAAACCAAAGCCAGAGAGTTTAAGTGATTTGCCAAGTCCAACCTTACTTTTAACATCTCTTTTTTTTCCAGGATGTAATTACTTTATAAGCAGTCTGATTCAAATGTTCAAACAAACATTTTTACTATAATTTCTACAGTTCAAATCTATTTAGAGAATACAGATTTATTATCATGGATGACACCAGTACAATCATATAGATACACCAAAAAGATAAATGCCCAGTAGTAGAATGGACATACTTCTTACTTCTAGGAAGAAGTAGGTTTTAAACCATGTTAAATGATTAATAATAATTCTAGGAATTTGAATTCTCCCTTCTCCCTGTCAATCCATTTTCCACTGTCCATGCTAATGGAAAGGGAATAATCATGTCAGTAATCAAAAATAATTGATTTTAACATCTATCTTCAAAAGAAAAATCTTTATGCAGATTCTTTGACTTGAAAACCAGTACATTTTCTCTCTCTGTAGTTGTAAAGAAAAGGAAGAAGACAGGAACAAATAAGTGACAATGGAAGCCATCCATATTGTTCAGTTCTGAATCCATCGGGCTTCTTTCACTTTTAAAGTCAGTGCTGGAGAAAGGCAGCTTGGTTATGGAAACTAGACTAACAATCCAGACTTTTGGCCAGTTCTGAATATGTCAATACCTAGTTTTGTAATCATAGACCAGTCACTTTAATGCAGTGTTTTATTTATCTCACTTGTGAAAATAGAGTTATTTGTAAAGATAGAGATTATCCCCAAAGTTTTGAGTTTTGTTTTTTCCCCTAAGTTGGCAGGTCAAAGATTTTATGAAGTAGCCTTGTTGAATGCAAAAATTTGAGATCTTGTAAGAGTCAACAAAATTGTGGGAAAAGAAAATTGTATTGATGGGAATTTTTGTTTTTTGTGCCCCTGCTTCCTTTTATCAGTCTTTTATTGGTCCAAGAGGCCAATGTTTTCCTGTTACCCAATTAGAGAAAAATATTGTTCATATTAAAGTCTTATGGACTTAATCCGCTAAACTTTTCAGTTATATGGGGCAGCTAGGTGAGGCAGTGGATACAACAAGTCAAGAGGACTTATCTTTCTGACCTTAGTTATTCACTAGCTGAATCATTCTGGGCAAGCCATGTAACTCCATTTGCCTCAGTTTCCTCATTTACAAAATGAGCAGGAGAAGGAAGTGGTAAACCATTCCATTATTTTTGCCAAGAAAATTTCAAATGGGGTTCCAAAGAGTTGGATATTATGGGAAGATGATCGAAAATTCATTTTAAAAGAAGATTAACAACAGGATGATTTCAGAGAGATCTGGAGATGATCTGATGCTAAGTGAGATGAGTAGAACCAAGAGAACATTGTAAATGCAACAATAAGATTATGTGATGATCAGCTGTAATGGATGTGGCTCTTTTCAACAATGAGGTGATTCAGGACAGTTCCAATAGACTTGTGATGGAGAAGGCCATCTGTACCCAAAGACAAGACTGTGGATCACAACATAGTATTTTTACCTTTGCTATTGTTGTTTGCCGGCTTTTTGTTTTCTTTCTCATTTTTTTTTTCCTTTTTGATCTGATTTTTCTTGTGCAGCATGATAAATGTGAAAATATGTATAGACAAAAAGGATCAAAGATAGCATAATGCTTAATGCAAAGAAATGAATCATTAATAATAGAATTTCAGTTGCACTTGAAGGAAGATATTTATGGTTTGGGTACTTTCCTAGTAACATTTAAAGATGTTATACTATACTATACTATACTATAAAGATGACTAACCATTACACATGATTTCAGCTCTAAGTATGAAACTATATTAAGGTAGCAAAATTACCTAGTTCTCTCTTGGTCACCTGATTACTTGTCATTGATCAATATTTTCATAAAGGGCTAATTTCTTGGCTTTATTTATTAAGCTCTAAAATCAAGTTCTCACTAGGTAAAACCAGTTCCATCCATATTTTGTAGACATTAGATGAATGAACAAATAGCCAGAAAATTCAACAAGTATTATTGGAGTACAAGAGGTCACAAGCTGTGTGCCCTTTTTTCCCAGATAATATGCCTTCCTATTCTTAGAGAAGAAAACTCCAGGCTTCTTTTGGAGCTAGCAGTTTCCCTGGCTACAAATAATGGACCATGCTCATTTCATATAAAAAACTCAAACAAGAGTGTTTGTCAGTCTGGAACATGAGCTTCAAAGCCAAACAAAGCCATAATAAGCCAGCATCAGAAAGCAATTAGCTGGACAGAAGCAGGACCCAAAGCAGCCACAGGAGAAAGATACTAGGCACAAGAAGAAAATGAAATTGAAGCAAACCTAATCCATAGCTAAGGGGTTAGAGTTTCTGTCAAGACAAGGAGCAATGGAAAGACATGGATCACTGGACATAAAATATCACAGAGAGCAGATCTTGAGAAGACAGCCCCCAATGTTTGCCCAAGAGAAAAAAATATTTTTTCTTTCAATGTCAATGGAGTTCAATAACACACCCAACAAGCAGAAGACCAACAGCAATCTACCCACAGCATCAGGGCTGCCATTGTAAAGTTTTTAACCATACCTGCTGTATTCAGACATCTACATCTATGTCAAGAATTCTATATCTATGCTAAGAAGCCTTTATCTATGTCAAGAGGATCAAAGATAGCATAATGCTTAATGCAAATAAATGAATCATTAATGGTAGAATTTCAGTCATACATGAAGGAAAGACATTTAAGATATTTATAGTTGGGATACTTTCCTGGTAAAATTTAAACCCTACCATAAAGGTGACTCATTATTATACATGATCTAAGTATGAAATTAAATTAAGTTGTTTCCCATAGCAATCCATGTAGCAAAGCTATCTGTATCTCTAATGATCAATACTTACATGTCAATGACTAATATTTCATAAGGAATCACAAATCACTTCACATTGACACCTTTGTTAATTATGCATTTATAGAAACACAGAATCTAGGAGTGGGGAAAGATAGCAGTGACTCTATAGTCTAACTCATACCTGAAAGTAATCCCCACAATAACATAGCTAACAAATAATCATTCATCCTCTGTATGAAGACCTCCAAGGGGAAGAAAATCTCTCAAGCTGTTCAGTTCCACTTTTATACAACTGTAATAATTGGGAAGCTTTTCTTGACATCAAGCCTAAATTTGCCTCTGAAAATCTCATACATGGCTTCTGTTTCTTCCCTCTTGGGTCAAACAAAAGAAGTCCAATAACTCATCTATATGACAGTTTTGTAGAGAGATAAAGAGATAGAGATAAAGACACACACACACACACACACACACACACACACACACACACAACTAAATAAATCAATAATTTTTCTGACTTAGTCTTCTCCAAGCTTCTTAAACCAGTTCTCATATGACATGGATTCAAGATTCTTCACCATGCTGGCTGTCCAACTCTGCATGTTCTCCAGTTTATCAATGTCCTTCTAAATTGAAATGGCCAGAACAGATCACAATACTCCAGATAGCTGATCTGGTCAAGGCTATGTACAATGGGACTACTGTTGCCTGATTCTTTCTATGCCCCATTTAATACAGCCCAAAACTGCATGGCTTATTACACCGCTGACTCATATTAAGCTATTAGTCCCCTAATGTAATGGTTGCAATATTCTCATTTCTGTTAAGGAGCCAGCCCAGCTCCCAACTCTAATTTTGTCAATAGGTGTTGAGTTTTTCCCCCAATCTGGAAGCTTTTGAATTAGATAATGAATCAATAGTCTTTATGAAGCAGCTTTTATTTGCTGGTATTATTACAGGTCTATAGCATACAAATGCAAAAGTGTAATAATTTTTGTGCTCAAAGAACTTAGCCATTCAATTCTGTGAATAAGCAAGTACTACATTCCTATTTTGCAAAAAAAAGGCTTGTTGAAGTCCAGAGAAGTCCTTCAAGTTGACATGGTCATCTCATAATCACTGACCAAATTTGCAGCTGATTTCAAACATCTTCAGCTATAAAAATACTATAATATGTCATCAAAAATACTCTAAGCACATAACTATATCTAAAGTTATTAGCATTTAAATATCACAAAGATGTTCATCTTTGTTATCTTCATCATCATCCAGAAGCCAAGTAGAGAAATTATAAAGATACTGGCATTAGACTCAGTTTTAAGCACACTGAGACATGTTTCTAGTATTTTAGAGACTGCTATCAAGATTTATTTTTCACTCCATACAATGATACTGTCACTGTGAAACACTCCAAATGAGTTCTGTAGCTAAAATTCACATCTCATATTATGAATTCTGACCATACCTGTAATAACAGAAAGAAATCTCTCCTGGTCCCTCAGTTAATTCAAATGAATAGGGGCTGCCCTTAGAAATGATTACTTTAGGCATGACCAGGAATTCTGCTTAAAATAATTTTGCTTCTACTTGTATTTGTTAAAATAAGGAAGCTCATGAAATTTCAGACAAGAAAAGGGGTGGGGTGGGGTTGGGGGAAGTATTATATTCTTTACAGCAATTTCTCAGCACTTACTTAGTTCTGCCATAGACTTCTTAAAAAGATTCACAAAAAAAAAAAAAATCCAATGTTAGTATTCACCATTTCATTTTGAACTGCCAATTGAGATTACTCGGCACACAGAAGGGACTTAATAAAGGTTTGTTGACTTAAATAGAAGCCGGCAATATTTATTTAATACAATGGAATTGACATTGGATAAAAATTGACATCAGATTGTGTCTACTGAAAATATCTTAATTGGCTAATGGTTAGAAGTGGGTGACAGACTGATATTTCTTTCTAGTTTATCTGCCCAACCTGAGATTAAATGACCAGAAATGACTCTTTTGGGGGTGTTAAATTGAACAAGAAAACATAAGTCCAGACTGTGTATCTGACAGATAAAAGCTAACAGAGTGTATGTCCAAATCTAAGGGATGATGGGATGAATCAAATATGAAATTTAATGATAATGTAAAGTCTTATAATTGGGGTCCAATAAATGAAATGAGTAAGTGTGAGTTTAGGAAAATGCCTAAAAATTAATTCTTGTGGCAAAAGCCTGGGGGTCATTGTCATTATGAATCAGTCACCCTTCCCACCCATAGAATCAAACATTCTTTGGCTACTTTAACAGCAGTTTAGTGTCCAAACCAAGGTCTAATTCTGGATGTTCCATTTAAGAAAATAAATTGACAAGTGCATCCTGAGGAGAACAATCAGTATTAGAAAGGTACTTTCAAATCTATGTCCTCTCAGGAATTGTTGAAGAACTTACTAATGATAAGCTTAAATAAGCAATATTTATGTGTTGGACCAAACGGCTATTGAAATCCCATTTGGCTCTCAAATTCTGTGATTCTGTGTCATAATAGTAGTACAATATCCAAATCTTTTAAGTGTTGACTAATAGAAGAAGAATTCCACTTACTCTGGTTAGTCTCAAAGAATAACCAACTTAGGAAGTGGACAGATTTCACCTCAGTATAAGAAAAAAAAAACTTCCTAATAATTGGATACATCTAAAAGTTGAATAGCCTATAAAATAATTCCAAATCATTAATAATAAGAGTAATGAAAATCCAAACAATTCTGTACTATTCTTATATCCAGCAAATTGGCAAAGATAACAATAGCTGGGAGAAATCAATTTTGGAGGGAAATAGAGACACATATTACGTTATTAGTGAAGCTGTGAATTAGTGGAATTATTCTGAAAGACAATTTAGAATTAAGCAAATAAAATAGCTAAAATGTCCATACCTTTTGACCCCACGTCTAAGCAATGTACCCCAAGAAGATCAAAGACAAAAAGAAAGCATATACCAAAAATATTTATAGTAGCATTTTTGTGTAGCAATGAACTAGAAACAAAAGAGGTTCCATTCTCCTGACTGGGAAATGACTAAACAAATTATAATACATGAATGTAATGAAATTAATCTATTGTAAGAAATTGCAAACATGATAAATACAAAGAAGAATAGAAAGATTTCCAGGGAGTAATGCAAAGTAAAGTTTTTTTTTTGAAAGGCAGGAAAGTTATATAATAGCTATTCCACCATAAATGGAAAGAATAACCACCAAAATAAATGAAGAGGAATGTTTCTGAAACAAAGAAAATATATGAGAAGACACACATCCTTGCTCCTATGGAGAGCTTAGAGCTTCATAGAGTGTGGTATATTGCAATCAATTCCAGATCTGCTCAAATTCAGCTGATTTTTATACTCTTTTTTTTCCCCCTCTTTTGCTTTGTTATAAGGGATGACTAGGAGAAAGTAAGAAAAGACAGAAAATGAAAAAATAGAGGTTATAAGTAAAAATACATTTTGAAACCAAGCATAGAATGATATGCCTCAATGAGTAGTGAATTTTGCATCAATAGAAGTCTTCAAGTGTAAGCTGAGTAACTATTTGTCAGAGATGCTAAAAGAGAGAGAATTTTTGGATTGTTGCTACTTTTGTATTTTGTAGGCTGCTTGTAATTGATATATCTTTCAATTCTGACTGCATGGTTTTAAAAGCAGGTAAAATCTGTTTGTTATACATGGGAAGTTCTATTTCCTCATTTACACTTCTATTTCCAATGCTAATTATTTAAGTATAGGCTTCTGTTTTGATTAAAGCCATTAGTTAAAGAATTTGTACTCATTTTCTCAAGTGTGTTTGAATTTTATTGGTCACATGTTAACTCTCCAAATCAAAATAAGACTCACTTTTAAATGATTAGTCTTGAGAATGAAAATGAAATGGAAGCACAATTAATTCTCTGCTTGTTCTTCCTGGCTGTAGACATTAGCCAATATTCTACCTATAATATTTCCATTTGTTCAAAGCTCAACAAATTAAATAATATAATTCCATGCAAAACCAGTGTCATTCATCAAACCCAGTCCCAATTTCCTGCTGTATCTTTCTCCCAATCATAAATAAATTAAATAAATAATAAGGCCCAAATATATTATTAAGTGAAGTTACTTCCCAATCTAAAAACTATACAATTAGCAAATATTCCTTGAATGAAATCCTCCTCACACCCTCAGTATCATTTAATTAAATTTTATGCCTCTTTTTACCCCATGAAACACCTTCAAGTAGTCCTCATCCTCTTTGGTGAATAATAGTTTTAAAAAATTTTCTAGAAGGTTCTCATGCTCCTTCATGTCTGTTGTTTACCTAGATTTGTCACATTTACAGTCAAACTGATTCAAGATTAAAAATCCCAAAGCTTCACCAAGAAGCAGGAGGCCTCATACACTTTACACATTATAAAATTCTAGGATTTTTTTTGCAAAAAAAAACCCTTTCATTCTGTTTCTTTCAAATTCCTTTTAGTCTTTTCTTATTTTTTTTTTGTAATTTATATCAATTCCCTCCATCTCACAAGTTGCCTGCATTGTTAAAAGTTTGCTTTTTTGTTTTGTTTTGTAGTAACTCTCAAACACACTTATAAATTCTTGTGTATTATGGTTAATTGTGTTTCTGACACATTCCCCCTAATTAAACTGTGACACAAAAGCAGAGAACAATTTTTAATCTAAATAATGTATCTTCTCTCCCCTAACAAGATGATGTTCTTTTTGTAAATTGTTCATAAATTCTTGATAAATAAATTAATTCATGATACTGTTATTGACAAAAATAAGCCTAGACCATCATCCAGGGTTCTAGGAAATGGCAATACAGTCTCTCAAAATTCCTTTTTACTGATTTACCACTATTTCCACTTTATTTTTTTAATTGTCTTTAAGAACTAATCCCATATTTTCCCTCTTAATAATATAAGTGGGAAAGCATTTATGAAAATGTAGACAAAAGACATTACACCCTTTCATGGCTGTTTTTGTCATCAACCCCCAAGCCTTCTTGGCCAGAAATCAGAAAATCTCCCCTAAGGCTCCTTAATTTACAAATAGTTCATGATGACTTAGTACTTAGTAGAAGACAGATGGAGCAATGGTTAATATTAACAATAATTAGTTATAATAATTTTATCATCTTTTTAGTATTTATAAGTTGTTTTGTGGGAATAGCTAATAATAGCGTGGGGGGGAGGGTAGAGAGAGAGAGCACTTCAGGTTTTGCAAAGTACTTTAAATATATTATCTCATTCTATATCCATAACAACCCTGGGCAGTAGATGCTATTACAATGTTTTACAGATGGGGAAATAGAGGTAGAGAAAGGATTAGTGATTTGCCAAAAACTGGACTTGGGGTCAGAAAGACCTGAATTTGAATCCTGACTCAGACATTTACTAGGGATGTGATTCTAACTTGTCTCTCACCCTTAGTTCCTTTATCTATAAAGTGCAAATAATAATAGTACCTATCTTCTATGTACTTAGTGAGATAACATATTTAAAGTGTTTTATAAACTTTTTAAGTGCCACACATATGCTATTATTATTAATAAATTATAATATAACCTAATAATTTATAAATGCTATATAGAAAATGGAAAATGAAAACAAGTTTTTATAAAAACAAAACAAAATATGACATTAAAATTTATTTCAGTGTTCTAACTCTTTAATAAATTGCTCAAATACCCAAGTTTATGATATTGAAATGCATCTATAATTATATGTTAAGGTTGGTAAGAAGATTATATGAAACTCAAAAACTGTGATTGATCTTTTAGTCTCTGATTGATTTCCAGATGCAATGAACTCTATCATACAGCACAGTTAGAAATGAGGCAGTTTACTTAATCAAATATGAAGTTAAATAGAAATGCATTACATGTGCCATGTATGGGTTAACAATTTTCAGCATTACAGTAATAATAGTTATCAAACAAGCTTATGGCTATGTTGTGCTCTACTGAAAAAAAAATTCTATATTATGATCAATAAGCACAGTGTGATCTTCTGTTTTATATATCTTCCAGTCATCTGTGTGATATGAAAGATATGATATACTGTAGAAGATTCTTGAATCCCAGAAGACTAGTAATATCTTATCCAATATGCCCTTGATATATTTGTAGATTAGTCTAATAAACTTTTATATAGATATGAAGATAAAGGAGATATATACTCAATAAAAATATTGCTACTGCCATAGAGAAGATCCAGTGAAGAATCCAAGTTGAAGAGCAATTCCCTATAATTCTTAAAGTCCTTTGGATGTTTCTTTTTGCAGAAACCATTGTTCTCATTGTATAAAACTCTGGAGCAATGCCGAGCTTCTTGGATGAAACCCAAAACCCCTTAGAAGAGTTTGGGATGACCATCCACATAGGAAATCCAAATAGATAAAGAATATCCATTGTCCAGATAATCATCTATAGTTGAAAGAACAATTTAAAGTGGCAATCACTCAATGTGTGCTTGAGTGAGAGTACAATGCATACACACAGAGAAAGTGTCTCCAATGTGTATAATGTGGGTATAGATATGAAGAGGGACAGAAGAGATACATTTCATTCCTACCAGGAGGGAAAACAAGAGGTTGGAGCCAAAATCATGGTTACTCTAGCTGTAGAGGTGACTGTCAGATCCCTAAAACATTGTTAATCCTGTAGAAGCAATTTTCAAGTTCAAGCTAAAATTCATTAACCATTTATTAATGGGGAAAGAAGGAACCAAGCCTTATATCCAAGACATGACTCTCTTACCACCAGTTGCATAATGAATACTCTTAGTAGGTTGCAAAGAAATCCATTTATTCAAGTTGATAGTTAAACACAAATCAGAGAAAGTAAAAATCAGATCTACAGAATGAAGAAACTCTGCCTTGGGAATGATATTATGTAGTGTTGTATAATAAAGAATTATTTAATTGGCATATAAAACAATATTCATAACATGTATATTGGGAAACTGAACACGGAAAAACAGAAAGAATGACAGAGATAGAGAGAATTCCTGATCAACATTGAAAATGAACAAAGCACATTTGGAATAATTTTACATATCTACATATATGTGCCTAAATATACATATATATGTAAATTTTTTGTTCAAAGGTAGCCATATCTAGAGCAGGAAGGAGAGAAAAAAATTAGGGGAAAATGAAAGTTACATGATAACTTTGTTGTATATTTGGTGAAAATATATAGTTATACGTGGTAGATTTGCAGTTTCATATGCAATCATCTTTTTAGTATACAGTGTTATGGAAATGCTTGTTTTTTTCCATAAATTGAAAATAAAATAATTTAAGAAAGAAAATAAAAAGCAAATTAAGCCCAGGATTAAGTAGGACAAGAGGAGATTCTTTTTGGAAAAGCTACTTAAATGACCTCAACTTTCCCCTGAATCAAAGATCTATGTTTTTAATACAAATATGATACTGGGGTTATCATACAGCTGCCAGTCATTGAACACTACAGTGTCTCAAGAATTTAAATTCTGAAGAATTTTAAATGGGGCCAATGATGGGGTACATATTGGAGTAAGAAGACCAACACATAAGAAACTATGATGATCCAGAGTAAAGGATGTCATCAAAGAAATGTATTATTGAAGGAAATAGGGGCTAGACACATAGAAGGCACAAAAATATCCTTGTAATTTCAGGAGAAAACTAGAAACATGCTCAGTATACCGAATGCAATCTCTGGAAATTTTAGGGGAATATATGGATAAAAGGCTTGGTTTGAATTTGCCTCAAAACATATACATAATTTAAGTGGAAATACTATCACATCCTTTTTTATTTTTTAACTTCCCAAGTATCTTTCTACACAATCTCCATTCTCTGGGTTGCTCACAGTTTTCGGGTTTTTTAATCATGGAAGCATTTAATTTAGTGTTTGTTTTTCTTCCTCTGAAAGAGAAAGAACAAAGATGTTAAATTAAACTTAGCTTCAAGCCTGGTGTCATTCCTGTGGACATCTCCTCTGACTAGAAATAAATTTCCATTGATACCCATGCTTTGTTTATGAGCCCTCAGCTAATGATCAGTCAATAAGCTTTCACAAGAGGGAATTAGGCTAGGCTATGAAAGGCTGAGGAGATAGAAAGTTCAGTCCCTGTTTTATTCCTAATCTGTGTGACCTTGGAAAAGTCAGACAATGTTTGGCCCAACATCTGGTTGAAAATTGGGGAGTGGGGATAATCAGTCAATGTTCTATATGTTTACATACATATATGTATGTCATTGTATGTAGAACTTTGGCAAGACTCAATAGTCTGAACAATTGAGGCTTTTTTCATATGCTAACCTATACTACCAATTTTCAAATACTTAAAATAGAATAAAATAAAATGCGCTTAACACTGAAACTATTCTGAATGTGATTTAATGTTTCTTTGATGCTATTTAGAACTCACATCAAATTTTGCAGTGCCTCAGGGTCATCATTATGTACATGAATTATAATCATACCATAGCTGTGTATAAGTTTTTTTATTAATAGAGCTCTAGTTGGCAGAATGATGGATAAACCAGCTTTTAATGTATCCAGATGTTTGAAGTCACATAAGCCACATATCCGAATTGTTCTGTTTTATTTCCAACTATTTTTCTAATCTAATTTAAGTTATTAAACATATACCTTTTCTGAAATACAAATCTTACTTATGGACCTGTTACTCTCCAATAATTCAAGAAGCAGTAATTTCTTCAGGGTCTGTATTCCCTCTACTGACATGAGCTTCTCCCCCTATGTATCTTAGTGGACAATTTCATGAATTGCTGTGGCTGAAAGATTTGAATGTCAGCAAATGTGATGATGAACCTCTCCAAACCTGGCAAGGCTGGCCCTCAGACAAGAAACGTACAATCTATCACTAGGCCTGTACTCAAAGCCTGCAGAACCTGTCATAGCCTACACTCTGATGGCATTGCCTTCAACAACCCATGATCATTTCCACCCCACAATGACGCATCTGAGGAGGTCTTTGGTGGAGATTTGTAGCATCCTGCAAGCTCATCTTTGTTCCTTTCCTAGTAATTCCCTTGTCCCTCAAAGACTTGAAAAGTTTTGAGTGGTAATTAGTTCCTAATTGAAGTTTCTGCCTTCAGTCACTTACTAGCTTTCAAAAAGCTGCCAAAGTACTTTCCTAATGTATGGGTCTGAGTATGACATACCTCAGCCCTAAAAACTTCAGTTTTCCTGGTTTCCTGGCTCTAGGATAAAATACAAATGCCTTACTCTCTTATCTCACTCTGATCAATGTTTCCAACTTTATTTGACTCTACTCACCTTTATGATAACTTCATTGCAGCCAAGCTGAAATATCAACTGTTTTCCAATTACATTCTGTACTTTCTCATTTCCATATATTTGTTTGGGTTGTCGTTCTTTCCTGGAATGCATTCTCTCTTCTCCTCCACCTGTTAAAATCCTTCGTTTCCCATTAGGGCCTATATCATGTGGCATCCATTTCATGATGCCTTCCTTGAATATGGGCCTCCTACCCACAACCCACTGAAAATCACCTTCCTCTCCACAAATCTTAAATTGTTATATAACTGTTACCTATTATTCACCCTCCCTCACATGGGGAATCAAACAAATACCACATCACACTGAATGTCATCCTCCAGGAAATGCCTGGGTTTCACTACAATAGTTGGTTGGCTATTAGATTTAAAAAAATAGGTTCAAAAGGAAATCACTTTTTTAAAAATAATTTTATTGATTCTTTTTGCTCTTATGTATCAGTCATTTCCATAAATATTCCCCCATACATACAAGCCCATACACAGACATGCAGTGATCCTTCTTAGCCTTTTGCTAAAAAATAAATAAATACATGACCCAGTGTCATACAGTGTCAGCATACTCCCTGCTAATCCCTCATCTCTGGATGGAAAATAGAAAAATGTGTTTCCTCCTACATTCACCAAAACCAAGATTGGACATTTTAATTATTCAAAGTTTGGCTCCCTTTTACGTTTTGTTCCTAAAGTTTTAATTTACTTTATAGTCATAGAGAGAGAGAGAGAGATATCTATATAGATATATATACATATATGTATATTTTATATACATATACATATATATACATATCTCCCCATCAGTATGTAAACTTGTATGTGTATATATAAAAATATATATATACACACACACACACATATATTTCATTTTTTTCAGCCCTTACATTTGTATCTCTAGTATAGTGGAACATAGTAGGTATTTTAAAATAGTTATTGATTGATTAATGACTTCTCATGTTTTGCAGAATTCCTTCCATTTTTCATATCTTGAAGTACATATTCCTTGAAATTCATATGACATAATGTATTTGACCATTCCACAATTGATAGGAACTACTTTTTTCTACTTTTATCTTGTTTTATACTACTATAAAAAGTATCACTATGAAGATTTTGGTATATATAGACCCTTTCTTTCTGTTTTCAATATCTTTAGAAAATAGTCAATAGTGTGAACTCTGAAACAAAATGTATGAACAGTTTAGTGACTTTTTTTAGATCATTCCAATTTGTTTTCTAGTATGGTTGGACTAATTCACAATTCCACTAATGGTTTACTCATATGCCTCTCTTCTTACAAACTTTCCAACATTTACTATTTCCATCTTTTGCCAACTTTGGCATTTTGTTGAGTGTAAATTAAATCTTTAGGGTTTTAAACTTGCATTTCTCTTACAGTTATAATTTGAAGCATGGTTACTATTCATTTTTTCATTCTTTTTTTTAATGATCTGCTTGTACATTTTGACAACTTATTTCTTGGTTCTTGGTCATATTTTTGTTAGATTGCTATTATCAGTCTCCTGTGTTCTTTGGATATCAGAAATATTTGAAATAGTTATATTTACTAATTGTTCATTTATCTTTTATCCTCACTGCCTTAATTTTATTTCTTTAAGAGCTTAAACAAAATTTTTTTAAAATAATCATTCTATCCCTTCTTTGATTAGATTAGGTATTCTCCTCTAGTTCAATAGTTGATTATCGAAGTAGTAAGTATATTTAATTCTATTTGATTTTTGCCCTTCCTTTTCTGGTTGCCCAATGCCAATAAGCATTCAGAAGTATTAAAAACTCATCCAACTCCTCATAAATAATCTTAGCTTTAAGGCAGCCAGCAAAAGGTTCCAGCTACTGTAGATTTACTTGAAATTTTCAAAACAAAAATATAAGCTGAAAAATAAAAGAAACAACAACAACAACAACAAAAAAAAAAACAAACAAACAAAAAAAAAAAAAACCAACAAGTTTAATCAAGCATTCCCAGATTCAGAACCAAACTCCATCTGGAAATTGACTTCAATCCTTATTCAATCAATATTTAATAAAGAGAAAAAGTGAGCTCATTACAAAGAACATCTTGTTTCTCTATGAGTTGCCTCTATGATATCCTGGAATTTCAGGGAGATAAGGTCTTAATTGGTGCATTATGCATTCTCTTTGCAGTCAGTGTGCATGCATCAATTCACAAAAATGCAGAACAGCAAATATTTCTCCTGATCTGCTTAGGGATTCTACTCCAAGCCCCTTCACCTTTTCTACAACTCCTGCTCTTTCCTTCCACCACCTGCCTCATGAAGGGCTCAGACCTACCCCCGGCTAGAGGAATAGGTTATAACAAAGTTAGCAGTATAGGAGCTGTTTAGTTGGGCTGAGTGATTATGCAGGCATAAGCCAGAGTAGTTTATTTTCAGTTTGATTATTGCTAACTATTCTGCACCAGTCACAGGCCCACTATGGGGAGTTTATTCTACATCATCTATATTCCCTCTTCCTTAGTGGTACTTAATGAGTTGAAGGGACTGGAAAGTTGTTCCCAGCCAAGCCAATATCCTATGAGTTATAAATGACATTTCATCCTCATATGCAGATTTCCTGTGCCTAAGTGAATTATTTACAAGGTACATCTTGTGGGTTCCAACAATCAGCTGCCAGAGATTTACACCTACACTAAGTTTCTACTCTCCTGCTGGGAGAATGTGAAGTTTCCCACTGCCCTTTAAGATCTGAAGATTTAATGGAAACTGTTCCTTCTGAAGCTGGCACTGCCTTTTTAGGGACTGTTGCTGACAAGGCTGAGCTGAACAGAAGGCATAATGGTGCACTCTGCCACACCAAACATGGCTGCTTCAGGTGCTTACAAGAGGCTTTATTCAACTGCAGCTGTAAACACAGTGCACCAAGGAGAATTTAAATCTTGAATCACCTTCTCAGGGCATTCAGTATCTGAGAAGAACTTGGAAGATTTGCAAGGGAAAAACAAAATTTAATTAAATAACCAATGTCTTAAGATTTGGAAGAGGTTATTTAAGAAATAGGATAAAACAATCAAAAATATCAAAAGAAATTTATTAAGTATCTGCTATGTATCCAACCCCAAACTAGTTCTAGAGAGGTGGGGTTTATGCAAAGAAGAATGTATTTTCTGTCTCCCAAGAGTCTTTTTAAGGAGATAACATTTACAAATTGCACACCGGACAACCCAAGACATGTGAGATATGACTTTAAAGGAAGGACAGACTTTTTTCTCTTAACTTACAGCCCACAATTTAAGGATGTTGGGCTAGAAAAATTAGAATCATAGATTTACAATTAGAAGGGGTCTCTGATGTATCAAGTCAAGTTCCCTCATTCTACCTATGAGAAAACTGAGTCAGTCAATAAACATTTATTACACATGTAACTATGTGTCAGGATCTATCCTGAGTGCTTGGAATACAAATACAAGGAGAAAGGAGAGTCCCTATCCTCGAGGAACTTGCATTTAATGGGGCAAGACAACAAAAAAAAAAAAAAAAAGGAAAATGAAAGGGGAGGGAAACAGTAGAAATAGTAGAAAAGGGATGGGGGGAATAGTAGAAAAAGGATGTATGATACAGGGAAGATGGGATCTTTCTTCTTCAAAGTAATCACCTTAGGGATTATGATAACAATGATATTTTTGCTCCGTATTTTCTTGGAACTCCTCATTTATATTATCCTTCAGAGACAGTTTATGAACTGTATGAGGAAAGCAACCACATTATGGATGGAGTATTGCATCTTAAATCTGAATACTGGGCTTCTAGGTACAGTTCTACCATTTATGTGACCTCTATGTTAGGGAAAATCACAGCCTCTTTGAGCCTCATTTTCCTACATTATAGACTTGGCAGTATGAAGAATTAATGAGAAAATGGATGTGAAATATTTTGTAACAAAAAACACTGCACAAATAGGACATTATTTCCCCCACCTGAGTTTTTTAGGGTTTTTTTTTTACCCAAAATGATATCATTCACCAAATGTGTAAGTCCAAAATTTCATTCAAATCTCCCCCCCACTCCAACTACAAGATGTGATCCCGTTGAGGATTTTCAGAAGAACAAGATTGTCATTGGCATTTCCAAATAAAGGATCCTAAATGGTCTTTGAGTGATGATGGCATTACTGGAATAATTGGGTCATCTTTCTATGTGACTGCAATGAAGGACAAGAATAGCTTGTGTAGAAGCTAAGTGACTTGTTATAGATTACAAGGTTATAAGGAACAAAAAAATTTGAGTCACCTGACTGAAAATTCAGTGTTTTTCCTACTATACCATTTTGCCTCCATCAAGAATGATGTTTGCTTTTTGACCTATTCATGAGAATCATTCAGTTGTAGGAAGGTTTTTAAGATTCTTTGCTACACTACCAAATCAACTTTTTGTTTTGCAATCAATAAACAATAAATACAGCAGCATTTTGTATTCTGTACTTTACTGTCAACTCTGCATGTGTTTCAATCATACCCCTCACACAATCCAAAGTGCCACGTTGTATGTTAGAGCCTCCATGTCCAACAGGATGTCAGGTAAAAGAAAAATTAATGCAGCTGAAGTACTAAAAGAAGACTTTACAAAGAAATAAGGAACTACCTAGCAGGACTTTAAATGGTCTTTGATTTTACACACATACACACATATAGAAATATGTTTATATGATGTGTGTATGTATGTTTTTGTATATGTATGTAGAGAAGAAGGACTTGTAATCCAAAAGATCCAGGTTCAAGTCCTGCCACTGGCTGAGTGATCCTGAGCAAGCCATGTGACTTCTTGGTTTCCCAAGCAATTCTCTAAGATTGTAAATTGCAGAGTACATGCTCATTGAAATTGGGGAAAATTTCCTAATTGGACTTCCCTATATTACTGAAATAAATCTACCAAAAAATAAAAGAAAAAGAAATAAGTAGAACAGAGGATTCCATTCTAAACAGGGAGAAGAACATGAGAAAAGAATGGAAGTAGTGAGACATAATGTATAGGAGACAGTTAAGAGGAGAGAAAAAAGATTTGTAAAAATAAAAGCAAGAGAATATCAAACCTCAAGTCAAAGAACATAAATTATTTCATGGCAGATAGTAAGAGATCTTTGAAAATACTCTAGTCTGTGCCCATACTATTTGGAATATTCTCTCTTAGGAGCTCTGTCCAATTTACCTGCCTGCCTATGCTGATTTAAAACTATAATTCCAAAAATTTTAGAACTGAAAATAATCTTATAAAGATCATATAATGCAACTGTCCTCAATTTTGGGAGGAGGGTCTCAGGACAGCTTTATACCTTAAAAATTATTGAGGACTCCCTTCCAAAGAGTTTTTCTTTTTATGGTTATATCTACCATATATCTCTAAGAAAGCAAAGCATCTTAGTATTGTTATGAAAATTGTTTTGATTTTTCAGATTCCTTAAAAATGGTCTTTGGGGATCCAGAGGTCCTTAGACCACAATAGATTCTAGTCCAACTTAGCAATTTGACAAAGTAGAATTCCAAAGTCGAGAGAGGATGGTTTCCCCAGTGTTTCCCAACTTGTTACTACCAGAGTTCAGATAAAAACTCAGATCTCCTGACTACTGTTTGCCCTGTGCTATCTCTTTACCAACATCTTATCCCTATTTGCAAAATGTTAGAGTTGTACTCAGTGGCTCTAAACAGAGATTTAAATCTAAGGCCTTAGGATCCTATAATCCTATTGGTCACAATCACATTAAACCTAATGGAGCCTTGAAATGTGTGTGTTGTCATCAATATGGAAAATTTCATGTCGGAAGTATAGCAAATGTTAGATTCATTTGAAGTCTGAGAACAAGCATGATGATTTGATTTCTTATAGCCACTGTCATCTTCATCTATATATTTACTGGTGATTTATTAATATCTGTTCCACCTGTCTCGGTCTGCAGGAGACCTTGCATTTGCTGAATTTCTTCTATATAGTAGAAAAAATGAAAGGAGCAGATGGGATTATGACTTATTTTGCAGTGTTGAATTTATAAAAAGATCTTTTGTCAGACATTGCACAGCACTTTGTGGGATGAAATTAATCCTATGAATAAAATTGCCGACGTCACCTAAAATAGGTACTTTATTTAAAGAAGGATCGATGGGGCTTGCTAAATATTATTTTTGGTGTTGATAAAAGCTTTTCATAATCTCAGGCTGCAAATATGGAATAAATCACAAAGTCTTGAAGTTCCTCTGACGCAGAGGAGTTAATAACCATCATCTAATGATGACACCCAATACTTCTGTGAGGCAACAGCCTCCCTCAGCTGTCTCAAGTTTGTTGCACTTTTTTTTTTCTCTATGTAAAGCTAAGAGTGAGAGAAAAACAGAAATCTAAAAATGCACTAGTAAAAATTGGACACATTTTGTGACAAACAAACTTCTGAAGATTTTCATCTGTGGCTCTGATAATCAGTAATTTTGATTTCTACTTTCTTCCCCTCTCTCCAACTCCATTTCCACACCCTTGTCATTACATATAGTAAAGGGAACCATCAGAATTCCAACACTCCATCCTGGCCTTCTTAACCTATTATTGAGCCCATTGGGCCATACTGCCTCTTATTTCAACAGGAACTACTTTACTGGTTTGTTATTTTAGTTCTAAGTGAAATCTGATTCCTTATGACAAAGTTCATAAAAATATTTTATTTCACAGCCCATAAATATTAGGTCTTGGTTTGTGGTCCTTAACAAAGGAAAAAATCCCATTGACTTCAAAGGTGTTTCCCTTGAATAAGGCTTGTAGAATGTAGTACATTGTATATTACTGTTTTTGTGACCTTTGGTGATTTTGCCTTGTCCTCCTGCACAAGAAAGATCACAATGCACCTAGTTGCCTGAACTCAACCTCAAACTTCCTCATATTAATGAACAATACTGCATTCTGGGAACATGATCTTTAACCCCCAAGCACTAAAAAATCTGTAGAGAAGTAAAAAAAAGTATGTGAAGGACAAAAATGCGCAGTAAATTTCAAGTTAACAAGTTGATTACATCTACTAATGTCTAGGGATTATGCCCACTTTTGCTTTGTTTTTTTTTTTTTTTAATAATTCCCATCCTTTGATGTCTTAATAGGAAATAGTGAAAGTTAGGGATTGAATTTTTCAATTATATATTGCTTTCATGATCCTCTTATTATTGTTCTCCCTTTTCAATATTAAAATAAAAGAAAACAAATGCAAAAGAGTCCTTAGATAGACAGATTTCCAAACAAATAGGAATCAAAGTAGGAGTAAGGATTCTAATCCTGGTGACCTTGAGCAAGTTAATTTTTTCCTCATGTATTGAAGGAAGAGGTTAGACCAGAGCAGGGGTATGACTTACCCTCCTTTGTATAATTGATTCCTTTGATAGTCTAGTAATGTTTATGAGCACCTTTACAGGGTATTCAGAAAGGACCGGTACCTCTAGTGTGAGGGCTACTGAGCCCTTTTCAGGGTAGTTCATTCACCTTTGGCATCCACCTCTCATCCAGCTCTCATCTATGGCTCCCAGAAACTGTAACATGTTCAATGGTCTGTAGTTTTTACAGATCCATTTGTGAGTTAGGAGGATGTCTATTCCACATGTATGAAGGAAACTCTCCCCCCCCACCCCCCCGACCTATGAGTAGAAGAGAACAATTTGTTCCAACAGCTATGCAGATGGCTGAAGCAGACTCTGGACCCCTGAGCTTGGTCAGACGTCAGTCACCAAGCTCATTAGTGGTTGATTCGACTTAAACTGTGGTTTATGATCCTATATTAGGTCTCATAACTGAATGTGGGAGATCTTGAAATTATGATCTATTATCAGTATTTGATTTTTATAACTATTTCATGTGTTATATACTCAGAGTCATGTAATAATTTCTCAGATGAAAAGGGTCATGAGTGAAAATAATTTCAGAAGCCCTGATCTCCTGCATTCCAGACCAGTCACCATGATTTTGTCTTATCCCTGGACTGTGAAGACTCTAGAAGAGGGAGAAAGGCTGTCTTACCTATATCCAATTCACATACCAGTGAAGACATCATCCCCATGATGTCATTGATCCTCTTCAAAAATGAAGGATGAGTAACATGGATGTCTCCTCAGGAGAATGTTTTTAACCACTTAAAATACATAGAATTACAAAGAAAAATAATTAATTATATTGCAATAGAGATGAGTTTGTATGTTTCCTATTCAAGTTTACCCACTCCTTGAAAGTTTTTTAGACACCCTAGTTAAGAACTCTTGGAATAGTTAATCATATTGAGGGAGCACAAAGAACTTCTATCAAAAAGACTTAGGAATCATATACTGTCCTTAACAGTTGCCCAACCACCCAGAGGTGGCTCTGGGTAAGTCAGGACCTCTGAATCTCAGGTTCCTCGTTTGTAAAAGGGGTTGATGATAGCACATATCTCACAGGATTGTTTTGAATTTCAAATGAATTAATATATGTAAAGTGCTTCATAACTGTTAAGATACAACATGAATATCAGTTAGTATCAGAAGATCATAGAGATGTCCACACTGAAAGGGACCTTACAAATTGTCTCAGTCCAACACCCTCCTTTTATAAGTGAGAAAACTGACGCTCAGATTGGTTATGAGACTTTTTCTAGGTCACAGAGGAGACAATGTCAGAACTATGATTTTAATTGGTTTTAAATCTAGCATTCTTTTCACTATAACAGGATTCCTTTATGTCCACTTCTAGCTCTGAAATTTTGTGATTCTCTTCTCTCTCCTGAAAATCCTATTTAATGTGAGAAAGGAAAAAAAAAGAAAAGAATAGCAAAAAAATCTTCCTTCACAAAATCTCACCTTGGTTCTTCATCTTTCTCCATCCCCACCCCCCCCATCCCCTACCCCCATTTAAGACTACGGCAATTGCCACCCAGCTCTGGGAAATCTGCCCTGTGAGTGATCAAGGGCCCAAGCTGATACAAACAACTTCTTCATTAGGACATCAAAACCATAGGCGTCTTTCCAATTGCAGCTGTAACTTTTTGCTTGCAAGTGCTTTCACTCATTTTTGAGACCACCTAAGGCTCTCTAAGGTACACAGCAACACAGTTTGAGACATCTCTGTGATGTTCTGTACATCATATACCTGCTAACAACCTGCCAAAGTCATTCTGACACCAAACCGAGAAGTTGATGGTTGGGTAACATATTAGGAAAGATGAAAAAAAAGATGGTCCTCATTACTGTAATAAAACCAGCCGAGACACACTGAGAATCAATTACTGATTTGTGACCTGATGAACTAACCCTCAGTCAAGTAGGGAACTGCACTGAGCTTCTTACATTATCAAATGATTTAGGATGGAACACTGTCTGAAGACTTGCAACAAGTCACAGGAAAATCCGTTTGCTTAAATTGTGGCTTCCTTAATTACCTTGTTCCTGAGCACAGGGATCAAATTGAGCAACTTAAGGTGCTAAAGCACTGTGCCAGCTGAAAATGAAAAGGAAATAATTAACACCAACAAGAGCAGCATCGAGGGTTGTGACACCTTCTGACAAAAGAAAGGAGTTTAAAGTTAAGGTGAGTTACGAAAGTCCTTGACTTGCCCTAATGTGCCCAGACTTTGAAGCCCAGCTGGCACTCACCTTGGCAGACTGTGCCATTTGGTGTCCAAGAAAACTGAGGCCTGTGCATTTTCATTTCAGCTGGAGGGAATAGGAGAGACAGTGTGGTGTGATGAATAGAATAATATACTTGGAATCTGTCAGTCCACATTCCAATCTCACTCTTGTTGTGTGGCCATGGACAAAGCAGAATTTCTCTTTGCCTCTGTATGAGGTAACCTCCTCACAGGGATTCTGAGAGTCTATATGTATTATGTACATACATAAATATATATGTGTATGTGTGCATGCAAATGTATACATACATATGTGTAGGTGTCTGTATATTTTATACATTTTATATACAAATATCTCTGTATATTCCTATATCTATAAACCTAATCATACCTAGAATATATGCATATACTTATACACATACATATAGAAATACATAAATGCATATCTGTACCAATTTGCAAAAATTTTAATGCTATATAAATGTCATGTATTGTTAAAGAGGCAGCCAGAACTCTTCATACAGATCAAACAAATCACTAGTACAAACCAGAAGGAAGACACATTTAAATATCAATTCTGTATTCTGGTGTTTATGCTTCTTTGAGGAAAATATTATAATGGAAAATTTAATTAAAACACATGCACAAAGTTTTTGCCACTGATAGAACCATTTGTCTCTGTCTCTCATTTCCCAGGATGTAGGTTTGATCTGCCTGCCCAACCCCTGTCCTGCATCTTGAGTAGCCCAGTGGGAAGCATCTCCCTGTACCCACAAAGAGCCCTGGTTATGCAAGGGACATGGCACATTTATTGAAAACAACCTTTTCCCTTCTTTTATTGAATCCTTGTTAGCCGTTAGTCATCTCATTTATCACTTCCTCATCCTGAACCAGCACAAAGAGGAGGCAAAGGCACTAAACAAAAGTAAGGGAAGCCTGTATCTATTGTTGGAGGAGGCTGGATCCTCAATGTCTTGGACCACGAGGTCACCAAGTAGTCAGACAGTAACTGAATTTGAAGGACCTAAATTACAGTTTCCTTATTCTGAAATCTCATTATGACATGGAAGTGATCCTAAGTTCACAAAGGCTGAGTTAACCAAGCTATATAACCTTTAAGTATATGTCTCTTCTCCAGGTGGTACAGAGATAAGATCACTAACAATGAATTCAGAGATGCTGGATTTGATTCCTGCCTCTGATACTCACTCCCTCTGGGGTACTAGATAAGTCATTCAACATTCCTAGCCCTCTGTTTCCTCATCTATAAAATGAAGAAATTGGGCTAGATGACCCCAAAAGACTTTCAATTCTAAATCTAATTCTATGCTCAGCCTAGTTAAATTTGGAGGGACTCCTCACCAAGTGATGGTTTGACCATTGCAATTCTCAAAGATCACGTTCTAATTTGTAGAGAGTTGTGATTGATACAGGGGATAGACAGACCAACATAATCATTTGTTGGATATGATGTAGAGAGAATTGCTGAGTGAGTGTGGGTACAGGGTGGATGAGATGAACTTGTGGTCCTTTCAGATGCTGAGATTCCATGATTTCACAAATACTTAAAGAACTGGAGTACCATAGCCATTAGATTTTAAAGTTCTATCAATGACCAGCTGACTCAAGTAAACTAGGACACCACAGATGCTCATTGTCAAGTGTGCTATCCCCTCCTCTCTCTCTCTCTCTCTCTCTCTCTCTCTCTCTCTCTCTCTCTCTCTTTCTCTCTCTCCCCACTTCACCCACACATGTTTTAGTATTGAGAAATTTACCTCATGACAAGAGTTCTATGAAACCAGCAATACTTCTGCTCGCATTGAGATTAAATGAATTAATCATTCCTCTCACTGGTGAATCAACCCAATCAATACCTGATGTGTCATCAGGTTGGAGGATGACATTTTCCATGAAGGGGAGTTTTTAAAGAATGACTCATCCAACAAATGTGTGATCCTGCAGTGACTCACAGCTGGATAAGTGTTTGGACAACTGGGCACTTAACAAATAAGTTTGTGGGATGTGAGCTCCCTGAAGAGAATTTTTCATATTTATATAGAGGTTTTTGGTGTTTGGGATCAGCTACAGTCTTAGCCATCAAACTCACTGAATGACCTCGAGCAAGATACACCTTTCTTTGGTTCTTCCATTTTCTTTTTCCACAGGTAAAAAGCCTGGCTTCCCAGTTAGTTCACAGGATCTCAGTGAAAGTTAATTATCTAATGGCTAAAAGAATTTGGAATAATGCTGGGATAGAATTCTAAACATTTAAGATTCCCTTATTCCCAAATGAATAAATAAAAAAATTATAAAGCATTTACCATATGCCAAATACCCTGTTAAATCAGAAGGAGATATAGGAAAATGAGGCACTCATTGCCTTCAAGAATGTTACATTCTATTGTGATAATGCATTATATTAGCATATAAAACAGAGATAATACATATGAGAAAATGGTGACTAAGGAGGAGTATTTGGTTTGGAAAGTCACAGTGATGGTGACTCTCCCTTTCTAGCATCAGTGACAAAATTGTTTTATTTACTCAGAGCTAGAAATTTGAAGGGAAACAATATGAAGATATGATCTGTACAGATGGAAAGATTCAGTTGTCTAGAAAGTATATCATAGCAAGATCGATGGCAAGAAAATTGCTGGGACAGAAGGAAAGCAAAGCTGGGGCTGATTAGATATTATAATATAGGCTGTATGATACACTCCTCAAATGGGATATCCCCCTGAATGGGATAGTTCTAGATATGGAAAGGTTGAAACTCCAGGAAGGATAAATCAGCTTATTAGATTTCAAAGTCTAAGGATCCTAATGGTACAGAAAAGGAAAAATGAGTGGGGCAGATCTCATTTTTAAATCTGTGTAACCACAGCAAGTGAAATCTTTTCTAGAAATAAAACATGGTGAAGAGTAAATTACCCATTCTGAGCACTAGTAAAGCCAAAGAAAGAAAAAAATGCCTAAAACTGTTTCCCGCCCTGTGGTTAAATGAGATAACATGTTAAACACTTTATCAACTTTAGCATGCTCTATTAACACTTTATTATTAATATTACCTATTATTCAGCTTAGACAAAAGCCCTCTTCCCTTCCCCTGTCCTGATTGACAACCTCCCCTATACACTTCAGGTGTCCATTCAACACACATTCATGGAGTGCTTCCTCCATACAAGGCTGTGTGGTAGATGTTGCTGCTGTTATCACAATGACAAATGAAATTCTCTCTGTGCCCTTGAGGAGTAGAGTCCAATGGGACAGAGAAGACATGGCCTCAGGTACAAGACTGAATGTGTTAAGTGCCATTAGAGGTATGCAAAGTGATGAAGGGTTTGGAAGAAGGGAAAAGTCTCTCTAGCTGAGGGAATCAGGGTCACTTCGAGGAAGAAATGGCATTTAAGATGAGCTTTGACAAATAAATAGGATTACAGCAAGCTCAGATGGGTGAGGAAGATGCGACTAGAGGTAACAGGCTTATTATTCTTTGTATCAGAATATCTATAGAAGTGTCCTTTTAAGAAGGAATATTTTTAATCATATTCTTTATATTAAATTACAGGATAGAATGAAAAGCATAAGCTATCTCTGGCCCCATTTTTCCCTGCCACTCGGTGGGGTCCTAGATTTATGTTTTCTTCCAAAACTGGGATTTTTTTTTTACCCACTTTTCTCCCAACTGGTTATGGAGTGGGCAGGTGAGGTTCACTATATTTTTTACCAAATGCAATGCATTCAATCTGTTTCCTGTCTACCTCTATTCATAACTCTCACTTCAACTAAGTTGGATGGGGAAAAATCTTCTAAAAAAAATAATATTATTCAAAACCTTTGTAGCTAGCCCTCTATTTCTGACTCTCCCGCAAGCACCGGAGTTAAGCTTTCTTTTCCGTTTTGTTACCTATCTTGCACTTAGATGAAGTTAGGAAGTTAAGGAAAATCTTACCATTCTGGACACATTAGGTTTAAAAGACATAGCCCAGCTAGAGGCAAGACTTTATGGGAAGGACCGTAGAAATTATTATAATTCAATGTCTGCTCCTGTAAAAGGGATAGAGTAAAGTAAAACTCTTCCCCTCAAAAGATCCAGAATGCCATTCTTCCACATTATGGTTAAGATTCATATAATGCTTTATAACTGATACCTTGTTTAAGCCCCACAACAATCTATACTATTGTACCCATTTTAAAGATAAGGAAACTGAGACTCAAAGAGTCTTGCCCAAAATCATGTAACTAATAAATGACATTACTGAAACTAGAACCCTTGTCTCCTGAATTCCAAATGTATTATTACACCAGGGCTTTTTAAACTTTTTAAAACATGTTCCCTTTTTACTCAAAAAATTTTTACATTTATATAGGTATATAAAATAGGTATACAAATCAAATGTTTTACTGCTAATTAACCATAATTTTGTGACCTTCCACATGCAGTTACGAGACCCCCATATGGGATAGTCCACCATAGTGTAAGAAGCTTTGCACTGTGCCATATAGGTGACTAAGTAACATCCTGGGTCAGTGACATACCAGCTATACTTGCAGTCCTAAAAATTCCACAGATGTTAGAAGATAATGAGCAAGAACATGGAATCCAGTGCTGAGATCTGGCAGGACTTTGTCACTTCAAGGAACACATCATCTGAGGGAATCTGCCTTTGCTACAGAGTACCTGGCTTATCCAAATGAACAGGAAATAGAAAGTTCCAACTCTGTCCCTCAAGTTTCCTGTTCCTTCTTTTCACATTCCCCTAGTCAGAAGGGGGTTCTCTGCAAGAGTCAACTTCCCTTCTAGGATTATTTAGGCAATATTTTATTAATCCATACTCACCACAGGATTGGAGGGAAAGAAAGAAAGAAAATGTCAAAAGCAATGCAACCTTAAAATAAATCAAAGCTTACTCAGAATAATCAAAAATATATTTTATTTATATTACTAGGCAGTCATAGACCCTTTATCCTGGACTGAGCCTAAAGATTTTTTTAAGCAAGGAATTAAATGAGAGCATTTAATGCTCCCACCCTCCAGATAGCATGTGTTAATAAATAGTGTTTGAAGAGATGATGGTCAAGGAATTCTATAGAGTGTTTAGGAAGGAAAAAGAGGCCCAGAATGTCCCTTCCTGTACTTTAGAGTGAGAAGGAGGATTATAAGATATTGAAGAGCAGGAAGCTTGAAAGAAAGGGAGGAGAAATTTTACATTAGCAGTTTCCTGGCTGTCTAGCAAGAGGCTTCAGCCCTGAAAAGCAGCAGGCCCAACATATTTATTGTCACTAGAGAAAGCAGAGCCCACTTGCTTCCCTGGCTCTGGCCCCATCAGAGTGAACTGCTACTGGCTCTCCTGCCCTGCCGTTGTGGAGGCTGCAGTGATTCATCGAATTTAATATTGTCCCAAGTTTCACTCCAGGGAATGCTGCGGGAATGTTTTTCAAAAATAGCACAGCCATTAAAAACAGAGTCTATAGGCCTTCATTCTGTAAAAGAGATTCTTTATTCACTTACAGCTATGGCCACCAAACAGTTCAATAGCTACAACACTCATAAGGTACTTCATAGTAAGAAGCTATAGTTTTGACTTTTCTCTTTATTTCTCTTTATGGCTAACTTTATTAGTATTAAGGATAAAATTTTAGGCCTGAATTATAGGACCTAGAGCCGAAAGAAGAAGTCCATGATCATATCCTTCTTTTGAATATAATAGAAAATACACACATACATATACATGTATACATATATGTATTATGCATACATATATGGGTATAAATATATAAGTATAGACATGTTTATATTTAAATATGTATACACATATATTATGTGCACATATAACACACACACATACATGTGTGTGTGTGTGTGTGTGTGTGTATACACATATATACACATTTTCTTTCCCCTCTATTTTTCTAAAGCTCCACATTACCTGTACTTTGTTTATGGTAGAGAAGGATCATTGCCATAGACCCTTCCCAAAACTATAAAGTGCCTCCATATAGATGTTACAAAGAAATAAAAATCTCTTCACATATTCTCTTCATCCCATGCCACTGATAATCAAGCACAAATACATAAACATATACACACATATTCATACACACATGTAAACAGAAGTCATACCCCTTCTAAAAATAATTCTTTTCCTCCTCCTTTTGGATTTTCTTGAGGGTTCTTTTTTGTTTCCCAGATGCTCTGAGAAGTTTGTCATATTCCAAGATCCTGATCTTCTTTCCCAATGACTTTTTGGAGCAAATTCCCAAGGGATCTACTGCTCAACATCTTCCTTCAGTGGCATTTCATAAGCTGTTATTGTTTAAAATGAAGCTATTAAAAAAAACCCTGTCTTTTCATTCACAAACAAAAATATTTACTGCTTCTGCTCTGCTCCTGTAAAATGGCCTCTTGACCTCCTACCCCTTAACCCCCTGTGTCTCCTAGGACCAGTTCAGGTCCTCACATCCATTCAGCTCACCAGATTTCCTGTATTTGTTAAAAACAGAACAGCAAATCTTTGAACAGAACAAATTCCCAAACTAATCATTCACAATCCAAATTTCCTTAGTGCTCAAAGTAGATTTTAACTAAAGTAAAAATAACTTTTTCAGGAAGGAGAGAAAGGGGAGCAAAAGCCACAAGAACCCTAAATCCTACTCCAGTTCTCCCCCAGGAGGAGCTCAGTCTAATAGGGATGGGTGCCTTCATCCATCATGAGCCAAGTATGAGATTGTTAAGTTTGATCTCATAGAGAGTTAAAAAAAAAAAACACTGAAAGAACTAAAAAGCTTTGTAGGAATAACCTCATACAAGACAAGGATGGGGATTCAAGAATGGAAGCTGACCTTGTCATCACTGAGTCCACTTGCTGCGATGTCATGTCCCATTATTATTAGGAGGGGGCAAGAAAGAAACAAAAAAGACTTCCCGGCTTCCCTCTCCCCAGTGCAGCCCACACTCCTGCCTCCACCTCCTTCTCCTCCAGATGCTTTTGTTGATCCCTCTTGTGCTTTGTCCCCCTGTGGAATGCCTGGCTAAGGCCATGGCCGGTTTCATGTTCCCACTAGCCCACTTCAAAGGAACAGACCAGTGGGGAAGCATTTCCTCGAAGTTTATCTCCTTCTCCAGACAAATGCCATTTCAAATACAGCTGGAGACATGATTCGCAATCTCATGAAAGTTGTCAAATGCAGGATTTAAAAAGTACTGGAGCCCATTTCTTCCCTTCTTGCTATTGGCCTGAGCTGCCTTGCCGTTTCATTGAATGTTCTAAAGACGAAAGGTTTGTAATTTCCATGAGCGCTTTCTGTTCTTGAACACACATTAAAAAATCTGTCTCTTGGCACTTGCAGCTCAAAGCACCAAGGTAAAAATCAATTGTCCAGCACTAAACTAAAAAGAAAGATCCCTTTCTGTAGGTCAAAGCCAGCCTTTCCACTGGGCAGACAGACACTAGGGAACCACAGGTATTTTTAAAGGGGAGGGAAAGGGAAAGAAATAAGCATTTATATAGTTCCTATTTGGGGCCAGGCATTGTACTAAATATATATTTTTGGTAACTATTATTTCATTTGATAGAGAATGGAGGGTCCCAAAATGATATTTTTTTTAATGTTACACAAATCTCTCAAGAAGACAAAGGGCAAAATGTAACCCTATTATTATGAAGAAATAGAAAGTTACATACTAAACAAAACTAATGCAAACAAGATTAGAAGGGAAGCAACAAACTGGGAAAACATCTTTACAGTTAAAGGTTCTGATAAAGGCCTCATTTCCAAAATATATAGAGAATTGACTCTAATTTATAAGAAATCAAGCCATTCTCCAATTTATAAATGGTCAAAGGATATGAACAGACAATTCTCAGATGAAGAAATTAAAACTATTTATAGACATATGAAAATATGTTCCAAATCATTATTAATCAGAGAAATGCAAATTAAGACAACTCTGAGATACCACTACACATCTATCAGATTGGCTAAGATGACAGGAAAAAATAATGATGAATGTTGGAGGGGATGTGGGAAAATTGGGACACTCATGCATTGTTGGTGGAGTTGTGAACGAATCCAACCATTCTGGAGAGCAATCTGGAATTGTGCCCAAAAAGTTATCAAACTGTGCATACCCTTTAATCCAGCAGTGCTACTACTGGGCTTATACCCTAAAGAGATACTAAAGAAGGAAAAGGGACCTGTATGTGCCAAAATGTTTGTGGCAGCCCGGTTTGTAGTGGCTAGAAACTGGAAATTGAATGGATGCCCATCAATTGGAGAATGGCTGGGTAAATTGTGGTATATGAATGTTATGGAATATTATTGTTCTGTAAGAAATGACCAGCAGGATGAATACAGAGAGGCTTGGAGAGACTTACATGAACTGATGCTAAGTGAAATGAGCAGAACCAGGAGATCATTATATACTTCAACAATGATACTATATGAGGATGTATTCTAATGGAAGTGGATTTCTTTGACAAAGAGAGCTAATTTAGTTTCAATTGATCAATGATGGACAGAAGCAGCTACACCCAAAGAAAGAACACTGGGAAATGAATGTAAACTATTTGCATTTTTTCTTTTTCTTCCCGGGTTATTTTTACCTTCTGAATCCAATTCTCCCTGTGTAACAAGAGAACTGTTCGATTCTGCACACATATATTGTTTCTAGGATATACTGCAACATATTTAACATATATAGGACTGCTTGCCATCTGGGGGAGGGGGTGGAGGGAGGGAGGGGAAAAATCGGAACAGAAGTAAGAATATTGTAAAAAAAAATTACCCTGGCATGGGTTCTGTCAATAAAAAGTTATTATGAAAAAAAAAGAAAATTATGTACTACTTAGCAAGATACTATGTACTATGAGACAAGAGCTTCTGATAAAGCAAAACAAGCAAGATCCTAAATAGTCAGTGACCATTTTCTGTCATAGAAAGAATGCTTCTGGTCATGCACCCAATTTGAGAATGTCTAGTTTGAAAGGCAGACAGATATGTTTTTCTGTTACAGCTCTCAGAGTTCTTATACATTGAGAAGGGACAAAGTAATATACACCAAGATTATTTCCAAAGGGAACAGCAAAAGCCACAAAGTCATCTTCACTGGTGGATGTAAAAGCTCAAGAAGTATCATGATGTAGCAAGAGGTAGCATAGTATTGTGGCAGAGCCATGACATAGATGCATTTTCATTCAAAGGACCTTGCTCCAAAACCTATTGGTTTATAGTTAGTTAGTTCCTCATCTATAAAGTGAGCTAGGTTCCAGGTTTGATTCCAGACCTAAATTTACTAAGTTAAGTGAATAATGTGCTAGAAGAACTAGTGATCTACAATTGGCATAAAAAAAGAAATAAAACATAATAGAAATATCATTAGAATCAGAAAGAAGAAAAAGATAGCTTTCTTTCTCTTTCCTTGCCTCTCCTTCTCCCCTCTCTCATTTTTCTTTTATACACATACACACGCCATCCATGAAATCTGAGCACAAATACAAATCAGGCAAGTAGAAACCTGAAGACATAAATAAACCAAAGAGAATTAAAAGAAGCAAAAGGACATCAATCAGTCCCAATCAGATGAGGCCCAATAACTATAGATGCTCAATAAATATTTGTTAAATGCATTATAAAGCAAATCTACTTCAATGTGCAACATGTGAAGGTGCCAGTGAGGAAAGTCCTTCCTCAAAGATCAGGCAGGTAAAAATCACCATTTGGCAAATTTAAATGAAACAGAGAAGGGCATCAGTGCAAGGACCAGGCCATATATCAAAGGTTTTCAAAGACTCATCTTTATGACAAACAGGGTATAAGAGAATTTGTTCTATCTGGTGTTCCAACTTTTGAAGGGATTTAGAAGCTCATAAATTGAATTGGTTTAACTATAAAATGCTGATAGCCATATTGGCTCACTAGAACACACACAATATAAAAATGACTAGATAATAGCATTTTAAACAGTAACAACTCTAGTTATAAAAATAATCTTCAATGCAAATTCACTTTCAGATATAAATTAGAAATTTGTTCCTTTTCCTGACTCATATAATTATGAATATGACAGAAGGCTCTGCATGAAAGGGGTATTATTGAACTTTTGTAATGAGTAGACCCAAAGATATCATCTTTAGGACCTCACCAAAGGTGAGAACTAATGAAAAATGGGCAGAGAGTATTCCAAAGAGTTCCAAAGGAAGTTGACAGATTCCCTGAATCTAGCTGGCTATTTTCCTCTGGCAGAATAAAATAGAATCTGATGATCATAGTCTAGGGCTCTAGAAACCTTGAATCTTTGGGAATATTGTTTTGTTGGGTTTTTTTCCCTAATCAGAAACCATTAAAAAATTGCTTAATAGCTGAACAGGACTACATTGACAAGCCTTATCATTTTTTCTTCTACAGACCAGTGTGTATACAAGTATTTATCTCATATGTACTCACTGGCGCTAACCAGAGTATCTAAGGCCTATAATAAGAGTTCTATTATAATTCACAAGACAAATAATACATAATCAGATCAGTTTTTCTAGTATTAGTATCTGAATTTGAATTTTTCTTGAGAATCTATACATTTCTCACAAATGTTCAGGGAAAGACTTTCAGGTAACTCATGATTTCTGAATGGAGGCCAAGAATGAGGTTTAAATCTATGATAAGTCTATAAAAGAAGGAGCAATCCTTTTTTTATTATATATTACCTCCCCAGTCATTATGAAATCATTTGGTATTCATTGTGATAACACCAATCATTAATGTACTCATTTGGCATTCATATGACTCTCTTATGCACTTCCATAGGAATTCTGTTGTAATTAACCATTAGTTAATGTTAATAGTAATGGACATTTAAAATAATGTGCTACCAAATAGGGTCACTGACAGCAGGGAATCAATTTATTCAAGCATCAGAGAGAGGAGAGAAATCCCTGTCATTGTGGAAAGTTACTAAACAGGTTGGAGGGAAAGGCTTAGGATCCCCCTTGTAAAATGAACAAGCCCCAAATAATGGCCCAAAGAGGCTTGACCAAACGCTTCTTAGGAAAACCTAATCTGAATTTAAGAAAGAAATTGTGATATCCTAACAGCTGATTCAGCACTTCTCCTTTCTGTTTTTATGCAGATCAACTATGCCCTAAATTATCTGTCTCATATTTGACTTAAAGAGAAGCTGAGCTTTTCTGCAAGCAAACAAACCTGATTTTCCAAAACGATAGTTCTGGGAAAAAAGAGTTTTGGATAATGCCAAAATGAAATGCATACTTTGCCCTGGGTCACGAATGGGGCTGGTCAGCCACTGGAAATGAATTTTAATAGATGAATGAAGCTACTCTCTCCAAAGTTAGTCATGATCTCTTGTTGCCAAATACAATAGCTTTTTTCCCAATCTTCATTCTCCTTCGCGTCTCTGCAGCCCTCAATTCTGTTAGTCAACCTTTCCCAATACTTCTCTCTAGATTTTGGAGATACACTCCTTCCAGTTTTCCTCCTACCTGTCTTGGGCTCCCTTCTCTTCCTCTATTTTATTTCTCTTGGTGATCTCATCAGTTACCCTTTTTATTGTGATAATTCTCAAATCTACCTAGCCTGATCCAAACTTTTTGTTGACCTCCAGGTTTACATATCCAACTGCCTTTCAGCTATATTGAACTAAATGACTTGAAGACATCTTAAATATCTCCAAAACAGACATATTTCTCCCTAATCCCTAAAACTTTTCTAGCTTGCTTAATACTGCAGTATTAAGTCTTCCCAGTCTCTCAGACTCACGACCTATGAGTCACTTGAGACTCCTTACTCACCCTCCATATCTAAGATATTAACAGGGTCTTTTGATTTTACCTCTGTGACATCTCTCAGATCTGCCTCCTTTTCTCTTCTGACACTTTCACCACTCTAGTGAAGGTCTTCATCAGCTCACACCTGGACTATTGTGATTGGCTGCTAGTGGGTCTTTCAGCCTCATCTCACCCCATTTATTGGAATGTAAGTGAAGTCAAGGAGGGACTTTCAGGTATATGGACAGCCAGAGAAAATTCCCACAGTTGAGAGATGGGGAATATTGCTTAATGAAACAGCCAGGAGGTCATTGTGCCTGGATCAAGGAGTACTTGGAGGGGAATAAGGTGGAATAAGTCTGAGAAAGTCACTCAGCCACTGAAATGATTTTTTCAAAGCTCAGGTCTGATTATATTACCCTTCTACTCAATAAACTGCAATGTTTTTTCTATTATCTCCAAAATGAAATACAAAATGCTCAATTTGGAATTCTGCTTTCCCAAACTTATTCCACCTTATTCCCCACCAAGTACTCCTTGATCCAGGCACAATGACCTCCTGGCTGTTTCATTAAGCAATATTCCCCATCTCTCAACTGTGGGAATTTTCTCTGGTTGTCTATATGGCTCCACTTACTGAACTCCTTCGCTTCTTTTTAAGTTGCATAAAAATCCCATCTTTTCTTGGATGCCTTTCCCAATTCCTCTTAATGTTGTTTTCCTTCTGTTAATTATTTCCTCTTTACCTTGTATACAGTTTGTTTTATACATAGTTGTTTGCATGTTGTCTTCCCCGTTACATTGTAAACTCTTTGTTTTTGCTTCCTTTTGTACCCTCAGTGCTTAGTATAGTACCTGGCACACAGTTGGTACTTTAAAAAAATGTTGACTGATTGAGGGCACAGTATATGGTTGGACTTTCAATTGGGAGTATTTGAAAATACAAACACATTTCATTTTAAAAACCAACTGAACATATAGGAAACATAAATAGAACAACCTATGGGCACCTGGAAGAAAAAAGTAGTATGGGAATAGACATAAGATTGGAAAAATTGGTTTCAAATGTAGATACTTCATAACTGAAATTCACTATCTTTATACAGCTGACACAGATATGACTCTACTAGAGTCACAAATTTCTCTAGTGGAACTGTGAGAACAATCTCATGTGGAAAAGGAGAAAAGAGAAAGAAAGACTTAAGTTAGAAACCAGTTTTAAGAAAAACCAAAAAATATATCCTATTTTCAGGGTATTTCCATATATTATGAAATCTGTAAGGATTGATCTTTGCCAAAGGAGGAAATGTTTTAATTTGTTTTATTTTGCAAAGGGCTTAAGCCATAAGTAATAAAAAGCACCAACCTCTTATAGCTTTCTTTGAAAAAGCAAGTAAATAATGTCTAGAGTCACTGAATGTTTTTCTTCAACATCCTACAAACGTGAGTCCCATCCCCACAGAATTGGTCATGGAATTTTATGTCCTCAACATTGTAGAGACTCAAGAAAATCCAAATGGTAATTGTGGAATAGAATGCAATTGAATACTCTTTTTGATCTTTTAATTGAATCATTTGACCTTCTCTTACTAAATTGTTGAGCTGTAAGCCCATATTTCATCCATTGTCCCACTCCTTAATGCTTTTATATTCACACTATTCCAGAGGAAACAGAAGTTACAAAGTTGACAAAATCCCTTCTGTTTTTTCTAGGTTCAGTCCTTAAGTCTCTCAAGCCACTCTTTTTACTTTCTAGACGGACTTAAATACTTTCTGGTCTATATTAGAACTACCTGTCTCTCATATAAAGTATATGTACTCTCCCTATAATCTAACCAAACTGGCTTTCTTCTGTTCTCACAATATGAAATTCCGTTTCTTGTCTCTCTGAACAAGGATGCTCATTCCCCTCTGTCTTATAATTTCTAGTGTTCTTAAAGCTCAGATCAAATGCCATTTTTACTCTTCTCAATTATTTTATATTTTTAAATTCTGTATATATATATATATACATATATATATATGTATATATGTATATATGATGTCTCTCCATATATAGTGTAAGATCCTTGAAGGCAGTAACTATTCTTTTTTTTTTCTTTTTGCATCCTAGCATCTGATTGAATGAATAATATACAGTAGGAACTTAACAAATGGTTATTTGTTGATTTATTGACTGATGCTTTAATACCACTCTTATAATATATGGTCTTTTGAGGGTTGTGACTAGAGTATTTTTTTTATCTCTGTATCCCCCCATCAGAGTGCTTTGCACATAGTAGACAATAATTGCTTATGAAATTGATCCAGATTTAAATAGCATCAAAACAAAGACAAATAAGAAATTTGCTTTTGATCATGCTATTGAATAATAATTCCTTCACATGGTTCCTATGGTCTTTTATGTTGGAAAATGTATTCTTAGATTGCTTCTCAAAAGGTTACTAGTCATTATAGTGGATTATGTGCACTAGTCCATGGTTATTCCTAGGAGTATGCTGGAGCCAGCTCTAAAATTGTTAAATATTTAGTGTGATAATTTAGGCTTCAGAAATTAGAAACTTCTACAAACCAGGGCTTGAATTGTAATTTTGTTGATTGTTTAGACTTAAGAAAGTATTAACAATGCAGAGTAAACTTAAAAGTATGTTGCTCAATCATTTTCAACTCTTCTTGATACTATTTGAGGTTTTCTTGGCAAGATAATAGAGTGGTTTCTCATTTCCTTCTCCAGCTCATTTTATAGATGAGGAACCTGAGGCAAACATTTTACGTGGTATGTCTAAGGGTACAGTGTATGAGCCCAGATTTGAATTTGGGAAAAGGAATCTTCCTTACACCAGGTACAGCATTCTATCCACTATATCATATTATTAAAATGTATGTTCCTTCTTCTCCCTGACTTAGGTGTTAAACACTTCCCAGTACACATATGTATTGCTCTATAAACCTTGCTGGAGCTCAATGGAAGGATAGCAGCAGGCTGAGGGAATAAAGTCATTTCCAGACTGGAAGTGTGATAAATAGAGGTTAATGGTAATAATAAAATAACAACTGGAATTAAGATTTGTGAAATACTTAATATCAATTTTCTTATTTGAGACTCATTCAAGGGAACATCCATTCACAAACCAATTTTAAGACCGAGATTCTTCCTTAGACAAATCTTATGTTTTCCAGGTCTAAATCCTTGGGTTTAAGATTTGGATCTGGAAGAAGCCTTTAGAGATCATCAAGAATCATTCAAACTGACCTTCTTGCTGTTTCTCCCAAATGGCATCCCATCTCCCATCTCTATGCTTTTCCAAAGCAATGCCTTTCCTTTCACCTCTGCCTCTTAGAATCTCCCTACAAAATTCCACTCAAATGTCACCCTCTATATAAGATTCCCTACACACACACACACACACACACACACATACACATACCACTGACCTTTAACTTCTCATACATTTCTACCTCAGAAGTATGCTAGGAAACTATTTTTAATTCCTTACTGATAGAGTGGCTTTTGTTCTTTTTTATTGATATTATTCATTAAACTCCTGTTCACTATGTTGGTAAAAAAGAAAAGGAGAAATATTAACCAAAATAATCTTTCAAATTAAAAGATTGCAAAGAAACAAAGGCACAGGTAGGATCCTAAGGAAATAGGAGTATTCCTTTTATGCAAGCTCCCCAAATCAAGGAAACAGGGATGTCCAAATTAAAATTTTCATCAAAAGAAATCACATTTCAGTCTCCTAGTTTTCCATTTTTGTGATTAATAAATTTGCCATAAAGTTGCCCTAAAGCAGGAAAAGCTTTTGAGAAGAGGAGAAGGCAGGAAGGCTTTATCATTGTAGCACAATAACACGACCCCTTCCAATTCCCCAAAGTCTCAGCATGAGCAAGTTTGGCAATATTTAAAATTCCATCAATATATAATGGCCTTACCCATTGGGAAAAAAATTGGCTAGACAAGAAAATATAATGATAAATGTTGGAGGGGATATAGGAAAAATGAGACACTAATGCATTATTAGTGGAGTTGTGAAATGATTCAACCATGATGGACAACAATTTGGAACTATGCCCAAAGTGTTATAAAAGTGTGCATAGCCTTGGATACATCAGTGCCACTATTGGGTCTGTATCACAAAGAAATCATAAAACACAGAAAAGGAACCACATATGCAAAAATATTTGCAGCAGCTCTTTTGGTGGTAGCAAAGAATTAGAAAATGAATAGATGCCCATCAGTTGGGGAATGGTTGAATGAGTTATAGTGTATGAATGTAATGGAATATTATTGTTCTTTAAAAATGATGAACAAGATGATTTTAGAAAGACCTGGAAAGATTTACAGGACCTGATGCTGAAGAAACAAGCAGAACCAGAAAAACATTGCACGTACTAACAACAAGATTGTACAATGATCAACTATAATAATACTGTTTCTTCTCAATGATTCAGTGATCCCAGACAATCCCAATAAACTTTGGATAGAAAACACTATCCATGCAGGGAGAGAACTATGGAGACTGAATGTAAATCAACACATACTATTTTTTCTTCTGTTTTTTCTCTGATGGTTTTTTCCCTTTTGTCCTGATTTTTTTTCACCCAATTCATATGGAAACATGTAAAAAATGAATGTACTTGTATAACTTTTTTTAAATGTTGTTTTACATATAACCTAACAAATTCCCATCAAATGAAACTAACACACAACTACCATCATCATAATCATCATATCTAGTTTGTATAAAAGGCTTCAAGATGTATAAAAACAATTAATTTATATGTATACATGCATATATATGTATATATGTATATATATACATATATATGTAGGCAAATAGAAGTATGCTTATGTGTGTACTATTTCACTATTAGTTATCTGTTATTTTATACTTGTTAAAATACATGTCAAGAAGCTACTATAAATTGAGTAACATTTTTAAAATAAATTTTGATTTTTACTAATTACAACATTTATATACTTCCAAGAAATTACAATACATGTATGCACAAGAAAAATCCTTTCTTCCATCTGCAGAAAGTAGGTTTGCTTCTATATGGATTTGTATGTACAGATTGAGATCATTGTTCCAATTCAAAACTCCCACCTTTAAAGGTAAGGAAAATGAAGCCCAGAAAAATCACTTGCTCTTCTTGCACTTACATGCTGATGTGTTGTTTCTTGTTTCCCAGTTAGAATGTCAACTCTATAAGGGCAAAAGTCCTATTTCAATTCAATTCAATTCAATTTTATCTTGTCATACCTTTATCACCATTCACACTGACAAACAAATACTAAAAAGGTACTATGACATTACAGTGCTGTAATAATTATTTATAGAAAACACTCAATAGATGCTAACTTATTATAATAATAATAATACTTTATCTTTGTAAAGTTCTTTAAAGATTACAAGACATATTTTATTAAGAAGGCCCTGGGATACATAGGAATCAGAATATTCAATGGATTCTTGTATGGAGTCTTGTATGTATTCTTAGCTCTCTTTGTGACCATGGAATTTATTCAATTTGATAAATGTTGGAGGGAATGTGGGGAAACTGAGATACTAATGCATTGTTGGTGGATTTGTGAAATGATCCAACCACTCTAGAGAGCAATTTGTAATTATGCCCAAAGGACTATAAAACTGTGTACACCTTTTGATCCAGCAGTGTTCCTGTTGGGTCTGTATCCCAAAGAAATCATAAAAGATGGAAAAGGACCTATATATGCAAAAATGTCAATTTACTTTTCTGAGAATCATTTTCCTTATTTAAAGACAACAAAGTTGGGCTTAAAGTCACTTCCAGGTCTAACAAGACATCCCATGTTAGGAACAAAATGTAATAGTAGGCTTGAAAGCACTTGAAAAGCAAAACAGACTTTAGTCATAGTATGAAATAGTTTATATTGGGTTAATTGTTCCCTCTTTATCATTTGCTTCACTGGACTGACTTTTTTCTCCTGAGACTTTCTCCATATTCTGATAATAACAATAGTACTTCTTTCTGCAAGGTAGGAATGGCCTCATGGCATACAGACAGCTTAAAAGAACTTAAAACAATCACAGCTGTTGCTGGCTTTGGAAGACTGTCCAGCATTTTTCTCCTTAAATTTCATGAAGCAAGAAATTCCACACTCAGCCCACCTTAATCATTAAAGAGCTACTTGTGTCTACCTTAGCATGCCTATAAAAGCCATGAAGTAGAAATCTTTAATTACTCAGAAAGGTCAGGCTTCAAAATGGTATATTTAATCTGTATTTAAAGGAGTACATTCTACAGAGATATGCTGCTGGTATCCAAACACTTGCAACTTCCATTTTCTAAGAATGCTTTCAGTCCAATGCTTCCATTCAGATGCTGAACATTTCATTCTCCATCAGCAGACAGAGGCTTTGTACATTCTAAACAGCAACCTCAAGTGATATAGGGTGGGTATTTTGCTATGGAAATCAATATTTGAGGAATTACTTTATATTGTAATGGTCTTTTGTCAAATCTAAAGAAAGGAACTGGTCTGCAGGAGGTTGTTCAGAAATCTGGAAGTTGAAGTTCTAAATCAGTGTTTTCTTAATGACTTCAAATATGACAATGGCTATAAGACCTATTTCCATATTTGTAAAAAGAGTTTGTCACATAAAAGCTCTGTACAACATATTAACTAGCAATTCTATAATCTGATGCCAGTAGCACAAAATGGGCCTCTGGGTAAATATCAGTAAAATTTACAGAAATCATTTTTTAAAACAAATTCAGTTGAGTTGGGAAAGATAATGCATATGCTATGAGATTAAAAGAGAAGAAAAAGGTGGAGAAGACTTGGAATTGTTTGGTTGGTTGTTGTCCTTAATTCTCCAAGAGGTCCAAAATAACATCACTATATTAGAGTCAAGATGCAGTGTGTCCAACTGTGGCTGATCAGAGCAATGTTAGCTCAGAATGCTCTGCCATAAGTGAGACACAAATATGAACATTTGTGGTGAATTCTCTACTCTGCACAACTAGTGTTTCTTCAGAAATAATTCAATTTTGCTTTGTTCATAGAGCACAGAGCCTTCCCTGATAAGGGTACACTATCTTCTGTGGTCCTATACCATTGTCTCCCATATAAAACTATCAGTTCTAAAGTTCTTAAGAGAGACTTTGAGCATGTCTTTGTATCACTTCTTCTGACCATCTTTTGAGCACTTACTCTCTGTGAGTTCTCCATAAAATAATCTTTTTAGCAAGCATACATTTGACCTTTGAACAATGTGGCAAGACCAATGGAGTTGTGCTCTTTGCAGTAGAGTTTGAGTTCTTGGCAATTTAATTTGAAAAAAGGACCTCAATTTTGGTATTTTATCCTGCCACATATCTTCAAAATCTTAAGATAATTTAAATGGAAAAGAGTCAGTTTCTGGGCATGGTGCTGGTATGCTGTCCAAGTTTCACAGAGGTACAACAATGAGGTCAGCACAATAGCTCTGTAGATTTTCTATTTGATGGTCACTCAAATATCTCTCCTCTCCCATACTGTCCTTCAAAGTCTCCTAAACACTCACTCACTGGTTGTAACCAGTCTAGTTTGACAAATCTAGTGTCTGACAAACACAAAGACCTCAACTTCTGGGATAAGAACTCACAATTTGACAAAATTGCTGGGAAAATTGGAAATTAGTATGCAGAAACCAGGCATTGACCCACATCTAGCACCTTATATCAAGGTCAAAATGGATTTATGATTTATATATAAAGAGACATAATATAAACAAATTTGAAGAACAAAGAATAGTTTACCTCTCAGCTTTATGGAAAAGAAAGGAATTTTTAGCCAAAGAAGAACTGAAACACATTATTGAGTGAGGACAAAATGCATAATTTTGATTATATTAAATTTTTAAAAAAAAAAGGTTTGTACAAATAAAATTAATGCAGACAATATTAAAAGGAAAGCAATAAACTGGGAAAAAATTTTATATTTGAGGATTCTGATAAAGGCCTCATTTCTAAAATATAGAGAAAGCTGACTCAAATTTATAAGAATTCAAGCCATTCTCCAATTGAAAATGGTCAATGAATATGAACAGACAATTTCCAAATAAAGAAATTGAAACCATTTGTAGTCATATGAAAAGGTGCTCTAAATAACTATTGATCAGAGAAATGCAAATTAAGATAACTCTGAAGTACCATTACACACCTATCAAATTGTCTAAAATAACAGGAAAAGATAATGACGAATATTGGAGGGGATGTGAGAAAACTGGAACACTGATACATTGTTGGTGGAACTCTGAACTGATCTGGAGAGCAATTTGGAACTATGCTCAAAGAGCTATCAAACTGTGCATACCCTTTGATCTGGAAGTGTTGCTACTGAGATTATATCCCAAAGAGATCATGAAGGATGGAAACGGACCCACATGTGCAAAAATGTTTGTGGCAGCCCTTTTTGGAGTGGCAAGAAACTGGAAACTGAGTGGATGCCCATCATGGAAAATGTCTGAATAAATTATGGTATGTGAATGTTATGGAATATTATTGTCCTATGAGAAATGAATAGCAGGATGATTTCAGAGAGGCTTAGAAAGATGTAAGCAGAACCAGGAGATCATTGTACACAGCAATATCAAGATTATACAGATATGACTCTCTTCAACAATGAGATGATTGAGACCAGTTCCAATGGTCTGGTGATAAAGAAAGCCATCTACAACCCAGAGAGAGGCCTGTGGGGACTTAGTGTAGATCACAACATAATACATTTTCACTCTTTTTGTTTTTATTTGCTTACATTTTGTTTTCTTTCTCTTTTTTTTCCCTTTTTGATCTGGTTTTTCTTGTGCAGCATGATAATTGTGGAAATATGTATAGAAGAATTGCACATGTTTAACATATATTGAATTTCTCATCATCTATGGGAGAGGACGGGGGGAGTGAAAAAATGTGGAACACAAGGTTTTGCAAGGGTGAATGTTGAAAATTATGTATTCGTATGTTTTGAAAATTAAAAGCTTTAATAAAAATTAAAATTAAAACATAACTAAGGGATTTGTAATATCTGTAAAATACTAGATATTTAAGAGATTGATTTTCTCCAAATACTATTATGCAAATCTTGGGTTTGTGGCACCACATTGTCCAAACTTCACAACAAATCGCAGAAAAGGTAACCTGGTGATTTAGTGAAATTCTGATTTATTGTTTACCTCTTGCCTTCTTAAAATTTCCCTAATGTTTCGATTAAATAGATCAACATTCTCCATTTTCTTTTTTTTTAAATATAAATTAAATATAGATTCACAAGTAACTGATTTGAAGCAAAAAAATCATTGAACCTCCTGCATCCTCAATTTCCTTATCTATAAAATGAGAGAGTTGGCCTACATAGAATCTGAGGACCATTTCAGTTCTAGAGTCAGGAGTTTCTGAATCTAAGTATAAGACCATTTCAAAAGTTGATAACATATACCTAATAAATAATCATTAAATACGTGTTTTATTAATTCTAAATGCTTATTTTCTTTGGTTAGAAAAAATGGCCATTAATTTTTCTTACATTGGTTAAATAGCCTCTGAAATAAAGAGAATGCTTGCCTAAGGAAAATAATATTGAAGGGGGGAAAGAAAAAAAAGAATATTATTAATTTAGTTCATTTTACCCATGTATGCCTTTTCAGCCATGAAAAGGATTCAGAATGTCAGGAGTCAACCATTAAAAGGGACATTTGACTTAGCCAGGAAGAGCCAACATCCTGTGGCTTAAATTAAAATTTAAAAAAAAAAATTAATATAGAAGAAAAAATCTTGGATTTGGAGTAAGAAACCTGGATTCTCATTTCATCTCTGAAACTAATTGCAAAATATTGGACAAGTGATTCAACCACCATTTGTCACTGTTATTCGATGTGTTAGAATAGAACTGGGAATTCTTGCTCCCAGTTGTGGAGTTTTTTGTGTGTTGTGGACCCCTTGTGCAGTGTGGATCCCTTCATAGAATCATGTTTTTAAATGTCTAAAATAAAATTCATAATATTACAAAGCAAGACAATTCTAGTGAAAAATACATATACACTAAGATTTTCCTCATTCACAGGCCACCTGAAATCTATCCAGGGAAACATATCCTTGGTTACCATGGACAATTAGGTTATGAACCTCTGGATTAGGTAGAATCAAAAGTCTCTTCCAGCTGTATTGTTCTATTTCTGCCTCATAGGTAAAAGTAGCATATCTAGAAAACAATGGTGTAGTCAAAAACACATTAGGGTTCAGGAGTAACAAGATCTGCCTTCAGATCCTGCCTCTGATGCTTACAATCTATGTAATCTTGAATAAATCACTTACCCTCACTGGGCTGTTTCCTTATCTGTCCAAGGAAATGGATAGATTTTAGATGATGACTAAGTTTCCATTCAGTTCTAAATCTGAGTGTGGGAATGCTTGTGTTCCTATCTCAAAGCACAACTCATATTTATATTGATGTTTAACTACTTAAAATAAGTACATTTTTTAGTAATAATGCAATATCCAAATGAGCACTCTGTGTCCAATAAACTAAGTCAACTCTATATTAACTTTTCCTAACAACTCATTCTGCAAGAACATCCTCAGCCTGATTTTTTTAATCAACACTTTTAGGATATGTAGGACCATATAGAATGTTCCTTTCCTCCCAACTGGAAGGGTTTTGGAGCAGTCAAAGATGGATCTTTTTATCCATCCTCTGGTCCCAAAATGGAGAGAGAGAATATGCCTGCCTGGTGGTGATAATAATAATTTAGATTCTGAAAGCTCCCTTCCTCTAAAAATGATTAGCTTTTCAATGTAAATAGCACCCAAAATGTAGGCTGATGAGTTAATTCATTCAAGAATAAAATCCATAGAAAAGACAAAAGAAAAATAAGAAAAAACAGGATACCAGCTTGGAAGACTCAGGGGGAAGCTACATTCTCCATTAATAAAAGGGAAAAAAAATAGCAGGAACAGGATGTTTCTGAAACTGTTAATGACATTTCGGTGTTTCTTTATCGTGGGTAAACATGACATTTCTGTAATCGTATCTAGATATGAAAACTAACATGAACAATTAGCCATTGCTATATTGCCTGATGTTCATGCTAGACTCCAGGCTCAGGAATCTCAGGATCACAAGTGTTCCTGACCTGGTTACAGAGGAAAGGGAGGACCCCCAGTTTCATCTGGGTACACTCATCTGGGCATTCACATTTTATGAGCTAATTTAGCTCATGGGAGGAATCCACTAAAAGCCATGGTGAGGTACAAACATAATGGAGGCCACACTGAAAAGTTCAGGGAGATTCGGAAGATAGGAGTTTAGGAACATAACGAACATAGAGAAGGACATTCTGTTTTCCTTCAAGATCTCTATTTACAAGGCTGGAGAAAACCCAAGCTATATCTCATAATCATAAATCTCCAGATCTAGTAAGTGCCTGAATCCTCCAATTCCCTCTCGTTCGTGTGTGTGTGTGTGTGTGTGTGTGTGTGTGTGTGTGTGTGTGATGTATGTGTGGTTTGGGATTTTTTGCTTTTGTGTTTTGGAGGAACAGGGAAGACAGGTCGCTGCTAGGATTTTGTTTCCTTTTTTATGTGAAAGCATTTGCCTCCCTTTGGAATGTATTAATGCTGCTGATACCCCTATAGTCTTAGATGATCTGACCATTGGATCCACGACTCTAGGCTGTACATTTAGATTAGATAATTATCTAATCCTGACAATCAGCTACTCCTTCCAGCCCAGTTCAGGACTTCTTATACTCTAGGACTGGATGTGGGCAGATCTTTCTAAGATAAGGTCTTTTGTGGTTGCTTTTTTTGTCTTTCCAGGTCAGAAAAACCTTTTGTCCCATTGATCTCACACTCTCTTCCAGACACTCTTTGGGACTGTTGTTTTTTTTTTTTATTTTGTTTTATTTTGCTTTGTTTTTATAATTGGCTTCAAACTGAAAAATGGACAAGGGTTTCCAGGACCTGGCAGACAGCAATAGCACTTCAGGTAGGTCAAGATGATACCAAGGGCATGAAATTATTGGCAATGTCCTCAACGCCCTCCCTCCCCCCGAGTTTGAGATTCATTTCTGATTGCAGAGTAGAGTCCTATGTTGGCACACTGCCACCGAACTGCAGGTGTGTATTAGGATTATCAAAAAGCTGCTGTTGTGATCAGAGAACGTCCACTGGGGTGACATGGGGTGGAAATGGGCGGGCACAGGGACTGAGGGTGGGGTGAGGTTGCTACCCCAGGGAAATGTTCTGCAACTCCAGCTGCCACCCCAGCTGAGATATCACATGAAGGCAGCAGCTGTCCAGGGCCACCAGGGGCAGAATGAAGTGCACCTGTTTGCAATATGCTTCATTATCATCAATATTCGTATAGTCATTAAGGGTAATACATTGATAAAATGCAGCTGCATCCAAAAGGAATTGCATTGCCTTTAATGTTGGGGATTTAAATTCCTTTGGCAGATATTAAAAGTCAGTGGTCAGGGCAAAGGCTTCGCAGGGTGAGTGCTTTGTTATCTCCCGTGGTAAGCCCTGGCATCTTCCATTCTTTCTGTGTTGCATTTGCTCTCCTCTGTGGAGAATTGAGAATGGCGAACCAAGACTGAGGTGAGCCGCCTGGTTTGCCAGTAAGTCACAGAGCTGAGAAATGGTAGTGAGTGCTGCATTTTGACACTCTCGTTGCTCCTTCTGTGTAGTTGGCTGCCTCGCTTGCACAATCTAAGACTATAGCAGAACAACAGCGGGTCAGGCGGCAGAGCCAGCCAATTTCTTTAGCCCTTTAACATTTGTCAATTTGGTCTTTGAAGGGTCTCGACTTGGATGCTCAAGTTCTATTGACTGAAAGTCACTTAAAAAAAAACAGAATTTCTATAAGTTCACTCGTTTCCCCACAGGAATTAAAGCAGAGACAGAAGTTATTGATATACAAAGTGAATATCAAAAAAGATTTAAAAAATAATTTATAGGCACTGGTCAAATGATAGCTTCTTTGTAATCCATAGAGAAGTAAATAGAGAGACAGATGAAGACAGACTCCCTGCTCTGTAATGGTAAACAGCACCAGGTTGAAGAATAGGAGTCCACTGTGACCCTCCTGTTCAAAAATAAGTTCCAAAAGACCACATGTTTAATGACTACTGACAGAAACTCTTTGATACATACCCTTTTACACCATAAAAGAATGGAGAAGATAAAACTAAAGACAGAGCTAGAGAACTCACAAATATTCAAGAACAAGGGTATTCTACCTACCCCTGTGTTTAGACTTTTCTGACCTCATAACTAGGGTATTAAGTGACTAGAATCTGCTCAGTCCAGATTGCAATACTTTACCCCCATATAAAACCACACAGCCCCTAACTTTTTTTGATTCCGCAAGTTTCTGGAGAAGGTAGAGTTCAGTGGAAATGTGTTCTTTCTTGTTCTGAATGTTGTATTTCTATTAATAGAATCTAAAATTACAATAGTTAGAGTAAGTTCCACATCCCACTAAAGACTTAAATTGAGCTTGCAATAAACTAAAACCGCTGGCCTCTTTTTTTTTTCACATAAAGATTTCTAACCTAGTCTCTCCCATCTAGTACTGATTTGGTTGATTTCTTCTTAAACCTCAAATGCAAGACTTTATATTTATTCCTATTCATTCAATCTTTTTTCCATTGTCAACAACAAAGTGCTCCTTAGCTGAATATTCACCTCTGAACACATCCTAATTGATTGGACCAAAACAATTAACCCTTTTGAAAACATAGAGAAACAGAATAGTAAGGATGATTTCTGTATGGCAAAAAGGGCCTCTCAGAGAAAAAACGTTTTATAAGTGATCATCAAAGGGAAGGAAATGGTAAATTACTCAAGACATCATCAGTCATTAATAGGGAATCAAGGCAAACACATGAGCTGTTGCCTCTGTCTTGGTGACTGGTAAGGTGTATATGTACATTTTACCCAAAGGAGAGCTATTAACTGTCAACAAGTTGGATGCTGTGCTGAAACTTCCAGCTAATTGTTTTTAAACAAATATGGCCTAAAGGTGCATATTTCTATAGCATATCTTCCAAACCCATCCTAGATGGACCTAGAAGAGTCTAGGAAGGATGGCACCTAGTGATTGTCAGCCAAAAAGATGGAAAAGACTATTTTCCTTTCTGCCCCTTCTAAAAACAGTACTCTTTACAGACCTCTACCCAGGTTATCCTATTGAGTCAAGTATGGCCATTAAGAACATGAAACACAGTAGGCTTTGTATATAGGAAGGCTGGCAACAGGAAAGGAGTTCATTTGGTCCAGCAACTTCAGCAACATTCAGTAAATATAACACATATTCAAATCATATTAAATCATACACTCTGGAAAATGTTTAGGCCCATTAATAACCCAACTGAAAAACAAAACCTTGTGCACTTCCAAGTCATCAGAGTTAGCAGAAGAAAAACATATGCCATGAAATAAAGTTTGATTTACATGCTCTTGAGTAAAGAGGGGCAATTAAAAGTCTGGCATTTGGCAATTCAAAGGTTACTTGTAAGTCAAACTTTATTTAGAAGAGACACAATGTTATGTTCCTATCAAATTCATGTCTTGGATTTTTTTTTAATTCCCTTCAACAGGCATTGTTTAAAAATAAATATATCATTGCTTCTTTTTGTGTGCATGTGAGTCACTTGCCAATGATCCCCCTCCCCCAGTTCTCCCTTGGAAAAAAGAAGTATAATTAAACAAATCAAACCAACATCTTGATTGTGTCTGACAACATATGTCCTGATTCAAACCTTTAGTTTACCACCCCTGCATAGAGAGAAGGAAAGTGGAAGAGAAAAAGCATTAATTAAGCACCTACTATGTGCCAGTCATTGTGCTAAGCCCTTAATAAATATTATCTCATTTGATCCTCATAACAAACCCAGTAGGTAGATGCTGTTGTTATCCCCATTTTACATTTGAGGAAACTGAGGCAGATTAGATGACTTGCCAAGCTAATCTAGCCAGTAAGTGATGACAAGTTTGTATTCAGGTCTTCCTGATGTCCAGAAAAAAATGATTTACTGATAGTCCTCTGAAGTTAAATTATTGTGATAATTGTGTGAATTGTTTTCTGGTTTCTGCTTATTTTGATCCATATTCATTTATATGTCTTCCCAAATTTCTCAAAATTCTTCATATTCATCGTGTCTTTTGACACAATACTATTGTTGTCATGCCACAGTTTGTCCAGACATTCCCCCAAATAATAGGCATATGCTACCCTTCCAGTTTGCTCCCACAAAAAGTATTATTGTCATTATTTTTGTACATATGCTCTGACTCATTGTCTTTGAGAAACTTGCTAAATAAGCTCAGTAACAATACCAATGGATGAAGGGGTATGTATAATTTAACACCACCAAAGACCAAATCACGTTCCAGAATGGTTGGATAAATTTGCCACCTGTGCATTAGTGTGACTGGTTTCCTATAGCCCCTCAATAATTATCATTTTTGGTTTTTTTGTTTTTTATCACTATCAATGTGACAGGAATAAGGTGAAACCTAAGAAATGTTTTAATTTGTGTTTCTCTTATTTATTAATGAGCAAGAGTATTCCTACATATGAATTTTGATAGTCTGCATTTCTTTTTTTAAAAACAGTCCTTATTTAAAGAGTAAGCCTTGCTACCCTTCAATATTGTTATCCATTTTGTTATGCAAATTGATATTCAAAATATGCATCATGTCTCCATGCCAAAATATTTTGACTTAAATTTTAGACCATTTTAGCATACTGTATGTCAGGAAAGAAATTTGGGTGTATTTTCACCCACTAGGTAGGCAGAAAGCAATGGAAAATGTATTGAGCAACCATGCTTTTATGAAAATGCTTTGCATGGAAAAAGCATTTAATAAATACTTATTTAATTGAATCTTGTTGAATTTCTGTGGAGGTGGAGAATCCATATCTTCTTCCCACCTTTATTTATACTCTATTCAGGGAACAGAGTATTTTTCCCATGCCCTCACTGCTCTATGAACTATAAGGAATAGAGGAACATTTAGGTGAAAAATATATTCCCCAGTTCTTTAAAAAATACAAAAATGTCTCTTAAGTGATTTCCTGTGAGTCTCTTAAAGATGTGACTCATCCATGTTTTGAGAAGGCACCTGTAGTAAAGCTTTTTAAACTGGTTTGCAACCCCATATGGCTTCATGTAACTGAATGTGGGAGATGAAAATTATGATTTTATTGATTTGTATACCTATTTTACATACCTATACTCATGATCACGTAAAAATCTCTCAGGTGAAAAAGGGTTCATTAGTGAAAAATGTTTAAGAAACCCTGACCTGTACAGACCACTGGATAGTAAGGTAATGTTTGATTCATCCTTTGAGCCTTTTGTTTGGTGATTAAAATCCTTCAAAATCAGGCTTTATCCCATATTTTATTTCCAAATTTATTTCACATGATTCCCCATCACAAGCTCGATGCTCCACCCAAACTATCCCCTTTTTGCTATCTGAGACATTCCCTCTCCTACTTCCATGCCTCTGCCTCCAAGGCTCATCTCAGGAATCCCAGGTACACAAAGATTTTCCTGCTGATGCCCTCAACCCAAGTCCCTGGAAAATATTTGTATAAATTTTGTGTTTACTTTATGTCCATGTCCTAACTCCATCACAACCACCCAGTAAGCCATGAGCTGCCAAGAGCTGAGACGGTTTCATTTTTGCCTTTATGTTTCTGGTCCTTACTACGTATTCTTATATATAGTAGGCACTTCACAAATCAATGCTTGTTGAATTTAATTTGATTGAGCCAAATATAAACATAGTTATGGGGCTGAAAGTGAGAAAAGCGGAGGGAAGAGGGGGTCTGTTTTTTTCTGACCTCAGCAAAGAAAACACCAAGGACATCTAATGCGCTCTCGGCAATAATCTTCTGAGAATTAATAAGGAAATAGCTTTGAAATATTTCAGTCTCTGAGGACAAAAGCTATTATTTTTGCTTCTTCTGTGTTTATCAGATATGTCTTTCTTAATATTGACTATAAGACTAAAGCGAGCAGGAAGATATCATTAGAGAAATAGTATAGTATCTAAAGAAGTAGGTGAGGTTCACTGAGTGATTAATCTGCCATCTATTTTGGAACCTTTTTTAGGGAATAATGCTACCATGCTCTGGGAGGTTCTGTTTGAACTGGTGGCTTACTAAATTGATGCTGAGGGCAAGAGACAGTGCTAATTAGTGCATGAGTTTTTTCACATCTGGAAATCTGGGGATAACTCCTTATTGGGTCAAAAGTGAAAATGAGCTTGCTTCTCTCACCCTGATTCCTGTTGACATTTTCATCATCACAAAACTGTCATATTATTTGGTATGACTCCCACCAGCCTGTGTCAGGAGAGTCTGAAAATTGGAGCAGCAGGGGAGGGGGGCAGACCCAGTCTATGTTGTGGCACGTAGAAAAAGTTTCCAGATATTTTTCCTTATTATACACGAGGCAAAAGCCAGTGCCTTTCACCCTTTGCCTGGATGTACAGTAAATTCCCACACACTTCTTTTAAAGGGGGTGAAAAAGAGAATTAATGGTGCATATCCAATCTAAAAGAGAGTGTTATCCACTTTATATCACTCGTTCTGTTACATTTCATTGATTGTGCCACATCATCTTGAGTCACGTAAGCATACAAAATGATGCAATATAGGAGAGGGAAAGATTTCACACAATGAAATGTCACACCATAGAGCACATCATACACAAGCTGTGTCTATATGTGCATGGAAGACGGAGACATGACTTATAATTCGGTATCTCTTTTTGATTTGCTACAGTCAATTTATACATTCCAGTAAGCAGGGGGAACCCAAAAATATCAACCCTTTGCAGAACTGTCTTAATAAAATGTCTTCGATTGGATTGATGAAATCTTTCAGGTGCATCTGATTAGGTTGAACACACATAGTCATAGCCTCTAGGTAAATGGGGATGGGCTCAATGATTTTGTGTTTTGGTCTATTTGTTTGTTTGTTTGATTTATTTTTTTAAGATTAGGTCTTCTTATCTTGCTAAGCTTAAAACACAGCTGCTGCTCACAGACCTGTCTTTACTACTGATCGGCTTGGAAGCTTTGATCTGCTCTGTTTCCAAAGTGCTTCAGTTCACTCCTTTTTAGGCACACTGCTGTCCCTGCTGGGACTTCATCATTTTGGTACCAGAGAGAGTAGATATTCGTATTCTTTCTGGAGCTCAGAACTCCTGCCTCAGACTCCCCAGAAGCACGGGCTCTGGGTATAAGTGACTAAGCCTATCTGTCTATATGATTTTAAAAGGACATATTTGCTATCTGCTGAGGGAAGTAAAAAATTACTCAAAAATCAGGATTTTTTTTTTTGGAAATAGTTCTCTTCACAGAATAGAAGCTGAATATCCAAGAATTTTTGGCATGCATGTGTATGATATATGCTGTGATTTGGCAGTGTTGATTCTACTGGACATTATATAAATTGTGGCTCCTTTAGTCTGAAATCAGGGTGACATTTTTGGCCCAGCTTGTTTTCCTTGACCAAGGAGTATGCATGGTGAGATTAGACTTAGTTTCTAATGTGTGGTCAGATCAAATCTTGAGCACTGTGTTCAATTCTAAATGCCACATTTTAGAAAGAATAATGATGAGCCAAATAGTATCTGAAAGAGAGTGATCAAGATGGTAAAGGGACTAGAATGCAAAGCATAGAGTCAGGAAGATCTGAATTCAAATCTGGCTTCAGACATTTCCTAGATGTGTGTGGCAAGTCACTTTACTTCTGTTTCCCTCAGTTTTCTCATCTGTAGAGTGGGGATAAATAATAGCACCTACTTCCCAAGTAATACAACTGAGTGGAAAAATGAAGAATGCTGGATTGAAATCAGAAAGTCTTTAATTCAAGTCCAACCACAAACACTTATTAGTTGTGTGACCTTGGGAAAGTCAATTAACCATTTTTTGTTTCTGTTTTTTTCCAGTTTTCTCATCTGCAAAATAGATTGGAAAAGGAAATGGCAAACTACTCCAGTATCTTTGCCAAAAGGGGTCACCAAGAGTTGTACATGACTTAAAAACAAATTAGCAATAACAAAACTTCCCATGTAGGTAAAAGTTGAAGGAGTTGTTATGAGAATCAGATGAAATAATAATTATAAAGTACTTAGCATGATGTCCAGTACTTAATAAGCATTATATAAATGTTATTCACTATCATTATCGGTATCATTACATGAGCAATAGTTGAAGGAATAGGGGATTTTTAGCCTGGAGTAGAAAAATCTAAAAATGTCATGATAGTCTTCTTCAAGTATTTCAAAAGCTATTGTCAACTGAAGCATTACATTTGTTTTGCTTGGCCTTGGGGGACAGAACTAGGAATGGGTAGAAGCTACCAAATTTCAAATTTTGTTTTGTAAGAAAAAGTATTATTTTTTTTAATTAGAATTATCTCACGGTGGAATAGGCCTCCTGGAGAAGTCATGATTTACTTCTCATCTGAAATCTAAAAAAAAAACTTGGTGACCACTTGGAAAGTATATTCTAAAGATGATATTTATTTAGGTATATATTGACTAGATGGATACTGAAGTCCTTTCTGACTCTGTGATAATGTGATTACTCTGACAGTCTATGTCCCATTCTGATAGATTCTTTGGACATAGCAGAATTAGTCATTCACTCTTAGTTGTTACTCATAGTCATTCAGGAAATAGTCATCATGAAAAAATTTAGAGAAGAATTTGAGGAAGGGATGGAATTTAGCTCCCTTTAGCAGGACCCAAAAAGCTGTCATGGAGCAATAACCAATCCACAATTCTAACTATAGTGAATTCAGTTGAAGGGGGAAAGATCAGTAGGATCACTGAGGAGACCAGAAAGGAAAGCCAAAATAATCTTTTTGGAATGCTTGTACCCATGCTTCCAGAATATTAGAAAATAAGGTGACTGACAGAATTCCCTTGGGAAAGAAGCTTGGAAATGCCTCCCACTCCACAGGAAGTATGGGACCTTACTCTATATGTCGGAATTCTAAATCATGGGCCCATTGGCTTCATGTCCATTATGCTCTCAGATAATGTAAGAAACTTAAGTTTGTTAACTACTTCTTGTGAAGATTACACTAGTCAATCATAAGGGTTCAAGGATGCAGAAGAGAATTTCCCAGTGGCTGGGAAATCCTAGGCTACCCTAGAGCAGAGAGTATTGGGACTAAGACTAAGAGAAAGAATCTAAGTCAAGATCTAGGTAGCTCTCCTTTCTTTAAAAAATGAATGTGACTCCTTCCTTGGAAAGTTGACTTGAAATACTCTGACCCAAGAGGATTACAAGCATCCTTAGTTAAGCTAGAATATCCTCTCCCAGGAAACCAAGAGCAAATAGGTTAGGTCTTGGTCCCAGAGAAACCAAGAACAGATAACTTAGGTCATGGTCAGATGTCCTAAAAAATAGATTCATAATGGAAACCTAAGGCAGGATTCAAGAACAAGGGTATAATATAAGTTAGAAGTTTGACATAGGGAAAGACCAAAGCGATCATCCTTGGTCCTTTGACTTCTACAATCAAAAGAATTCAAAGGAGGGGTAGAAAGCAGAAGAATTCTAAAATAGATTAAATTCTACAGATGGGCATCAAGAAGAGAAAGATATTTTATCTGCAACATATATAGGAATAATAATAACATTTACATAATGTTTTAAGATTTGTAAAGCTCTTTACATATATTAATTATTATTTTCCCAATTTTATAAATAAGAAAACTAAGACTAAACGAGATTAATTGACTTTCTCAGAATAATAAAGCTAATATCTAAGGTGGAATTTAATCTGAAGTCTTCTTGATTCCAGGTCCAGCATGCTACTTATTGTTCCACCTCACTGCCAAGAGATTAATACAACTAAAAAAAAAAGAGGAAAATATGGAAAAAGTCAAACTATGATGAACCTGATTTTAAACCATACTTTCCAATTTTGCTTCAGATATTATTGTCATGTAGATCCAGACCTCTAATGAGAATCTTACTTTTGCCTCAACATGGCAAGGAAATGACCTTCCTGAAAGCAATGAAGTGGAGCACGATATCTAGTGACTCCTACTGAGGGAAAAACTCAATATCTATTGTCCAAGAACTAGAAAAGGTAGATCTATAGATAAAATACCTAACTCAAAGGTGCCTAATGAAACTTTCAACTAAGGCTTTGGACAACTGCAATTTATCCATGAATCACAAGTCTGTAAAAAACAGAAAACATAACCACTACCTTGCTTCAGTGAAAATATCTTTGAGATTTGTCTTTGGTTCTATAATTTTTATTGTCAAATTGTATAAAATCTTTGGAATATTTGACAATGTCTCCATGATCAGCAGGTCAGCAGGTCAATTTAAAAAGGTGATAACATCCCCATGGCTTCTTCCAACTTTAATGAGAATTATCAATTGATCCTCTGTGAAAATTAATGACTTCATCAATAATATTTTGCCAGATACAAAGGTCATCTTAGAGAAGGAAGGCCACAGAAAATGTCCCTCAGTAGTAGGTAGCATGTGGGTAGCTGCTAAGGGTCAACAACTATTCCCCATTTCTTTAATTGATATTTTGGAATAAGTATTAATTGAGCCACAACAAGAAGAGTGGGCCATTTGACAAAAGCTAGTGACAGGATGGCAGTCCCGTCTGCAGAGTGTATCTAACCACAGCTAACACCCTCAAAGCGTTAATTCCATTTTATGTCTTTCACATTTAATAGCAAATTTGCCATTTAATCTTTAAGACAGAAGTTACTTATTCTCAATCTACCTCTCACTTGCACTGATATAATCTCATGCCACTCAGACTGGCCTGTGGCATGAAGCCCATCACACTTTCAAATCAGGTCCATTTTTTCATTAGCTCATATCCTTCCTGAGGTGCCCTCCTTTACAGATGGCTGATCAGCAATCAACACTAGTTTGTTTCAATCAGAAAAGCAGCCGTAACTTCTCATTTAAAGACTGTTCCTCGAGAAGCACATTAACGAAAGGCATAGAGAGCTGGCATTGAGGCAACGATGACTAACAATGGATTTTTTTTAAAGGAAAACACAGTTAAAATTCTTACTTTAAAAAACCTTTATGTTTTTATAAGACCCCACTAAACTCACAATACTTATTTTAATAAACTTGCCCTAATTAATGATGGTAAAATAATTTTCCCTTTGTCTTCAGAAAGTGAAGGGCAATCTCAATTTTTCAGCAATGGAAACTAAGGCAGAACATCAAATATCTTATCTATCATCCCTTGAAATCAGGAACTCAAAACAGAACAAAGCTTGATGAAGCAATCCTACATAAATCTCATGTACTAAGGCTCATAAAAATCATATAATCATAGAACCACTGAGTTAGAAGAGACCTTAGAGGTCATGCTGTCCAAGCCCCTATCCAAGGCATGAATCCCTCTGTGACATCCCTGACAAGTGGTCATCCAGCCCCTGCTCCAACACATTATGGGAAGGGACATTCACTACCTAATGAAGCAAAGTATTACATATTTGAACAGGGAAAAGCACTGCTTTCAGGAATTAAATCCCAGTACAATTTTCAAAATGCATTTCCAAGGATCCTATTTCAGTTCTTAACACCCAAACACTGGAGGCAGTAGAGGCAGTTTAACAGAGGCAGCTGAATTGAAACCTGGATTTAAATCCTGCATCCACTGCTTGTGAGCTCTGTGAACCCCAGGCGAAGTCATTTAGAGTCTCTGATTATATGTCATCATCTGTAAAATGAGAGGGGTGTCATTTGAAGACCTCTAAAGTCCCTCCCAGATCCAAATATATGATATTATAGACCCCTAGTAGATTGGCTTTCTCATTCCCCCTTATTCTTTCCCCTTCTCTACTTATCTCAACTGCTTTCCCATATATAATGATAGATAACTAGAAAAAGAGAGAGAAAGGAGAGTAAGAAAAAGAGAGAGATGAAAGAATGAGTAAATAAAAGAATTAACTAATGAATTAATAAACAGATGAATGAATAAACAAATAAGCATACAAATGAAGAGATAGATAAGCAAATAAATAAAAATAAATACACAAATGGATATATAAGGAAATGAATAAACATACAAATGAATAAATATATAAACAAATAGACAACCAAATAAAAATAAATGCACAAATGGACAGGTAAGTAAATGAATATATACATAGATACACATATATACATGATCTAATATCAATAGATAGATAAGCTAAAAGTGAGAGGAAAGATAATAAACTAGATCATGTTTTGTTCTTTTCCATATGGACATGCTGTCATTTGCCTTCTCTCTGTTCTTTTGGACAATGAGCCAATGTTCTGCCCTATGACTTTCCTCACAGAGGTTAAGCATTTACATTTTTTCAAAAGCTGCTTAAGTCCACACTGGGAAATGTTGACTTGAATAGTAAAAGACTTTGACATTATTTTCTCATCTTACTCATTTTTCTTGTACTTTACTTTGATGGAACACACAGACCACAAACACACATATCCACACACTCACATACACATACCATACATACAACACATATATACATACACATCCTCACACAGAAAGACATGCCCACACAAAATATATACACATCAGATAATTAATTTTGTCATGGAGTTAATGGAACAATTCACCATTTAATCCACAGCAAATTGATGCAATTGTTTATTAAATAGGTTTTAAAATATATATTCTAACATTCACCATTTCCATATGTTATGTAGAACTTTGCTTGAGTGCTCATTGTTCATACTGTTGAGACTGACATCAACCTTCCATTTCAGTAACTAAAGTTCATCTGCACATCTGTGGTTAAAAAGCAATGAGATTGATTTTCATTAATTTGTTCAGCAAGTACTTCCTTTATATAAAGCCTTATACTAATATTGCAGATACAAAGACAAATCAAAAAATTTAAAAAACAAACAACAAAAAAGCCTCAGAAAGCCTTCAAAGAGTACATTATGCTGGGACCCCATGTTCTTTATCCCCTTCAAAGTAGGAATTTTGAAAATTATTCCAGTAAAGTTCCTTCCTTCTCAGTGTTTTAGAAACACTTGCTTTAGGCTTGTCTACAGATCCATTTTATATTATATAATAAAAATCACTGAACAGAGATTTTAGAGATAGAAGTCCTCTTATACACCATCTGGAGCCTAAATTATGGTGTTAAACTTAAAAAAGAAATGGGGCCACTAAATCATACATAAGGATCCTTGCAGGGCACATATTGACTTAGAAAACTACATAGTAGCATTATCTGTGTTCTATCATATTGTTTAATTTATTTTGTTAAATGTTTTCCAATTACATCTTAATCTAGTTCATCTTCACTGCAAAGTGTTGTGAGACACATTTGTGTTTAATAACCCTAATCTAGATCAACTTCCTGTATTTCATAGATAAAGAAACTGAGGTTCAAAGTCATGTATCTAGTAGTGTAAAGGAAGAGTATTTTACCTACAATCAGAGGACTTGTATTCAAATCCCTGTTGGACTACTTACTACCCATATGACTTTGGACAAGTTACATAGACACTGTGGGATTTGGTTTCCTCATCTGCAAATAAAGACATTGAATTAAATGGTCTCTAAAGTTCCTTCCAGCTATAAATTCTATGAATTTCTAATTCTCTCAGGCCTCTTGACTCCCCAGTTCAGTGATAATTCCACTGTATGAGGCTGCTGTCTCATTACCTTATGGTCATACTTCATTTGTCCCCAAAATAGTCATAATAATAGCTGACTTTTTCTATAGTGCTTTAAGGTTTATAAAGTGCTTTTTACAGACTGCCCATCTCTCGACAGAGAGATGATGAACTCAGGATGCAGAACAGAACATACATTTGTTGTCACAGACAATGTGAAAATGTTTTTTATTTGACTGTATATTTGTTACAAAGGCTTTGTTTTTCTTTCTTTTTTTATAAGAGCATAGGAATAGGATTGGGAGAAAAGGGAAGAGAATAGAAAGAGAATCACTGAGGCATTTCTTTAATGCAGAAACTATATCAGAGGAGAAAGTCAGAAAGAAATAAAGCAAACAAAATAGATCTAAAAGCTCCCTATTGAATTTAAAAGGAAAAGCAAGTTACAGATCACAGAGATGTGCAGTTTTATAATCAATTTCTTTTTTGTTGTTGTTCTACTATGTGTATGGAAATTTTCACTTTGATATTTTTTAGAGGTCAGAAAAAATTTAAGCATTTTATATACAATCTTTCATTGATGCCACTCAATATACCTTAATCTATAGATTTTTATTGATGGTTCTAGTCTCCAAATAGCTTATGTCTAGTTCCAGAAAAAAAAAAGTCAAATCCACTTTCAAAATAGGAAGACTTTTTACCCTTTGGCTAACAAAAATGAATGTGCCACTTCTGACACTGCCTGAAAAAGAGTACCCAAAATGCTACTCAAGGTAAGGCCTTTGCAAAGCAAAGTATTGATTTGGATGTTGAAACTGTAATTTATTCATTTAAAAATAATCTGCATCTTGTAGGGCACACAAACCTAATAGATTTCAGATATTCAAGGTAAGTTGTATCACTAAAGCCTACCATTAAACATGGTATATGTTTAATCAGTGTACATTGGATTTAGTTGACACAAAATTATCATGGAATCCTAGGAGCATAAGAGAACATGATAGACTTTTATTTTAGGTCATTCAGTTTATTCTAGAATAACTATCATTAATTGTGGATTTACAATTCTACCTTCTGATGGCTATTTTATTGGGGGAAGGAAGATCCCAAGTTCTATATCTAAGGTTTGGCCCTTTTCTCACCAAATACAACTTCTATAATGAACACAGACAGACAGACAGACAGACACAGACAGAAATAAAAGAGAGAGAGAGAGAGAGAGAGAGAGAGAGAGAGAGAGAGAGAGAGAGAAAGAAAGAGAGGGAGCAGGATGAAAGAGAGAGATGGAGAGGGAGAAGGCAAGGGAAAGAGACAGAGTACGCAGTTGTGGAAAAAATTATCTGATTCCATGAAAAATAGAAATCAGAGAAAATACACATAGAAAATATAGCCCAAAACAACACAATGAAAGAGTTCTTCTACTGGGAGCAAGATAACTCAGCTCACCCAACAGAAAATTTCCGATTTCAACCAAGGTGAATTTCCCTGAAGTCTCTCATATAGCAACATAGGGATAGAGACATAATGGAGACTATCTCCCTTCATGTTGGCTTCTTCCTGGAGTCTTATTCTCTGTTTAGCAAACTCAAATGGGGATGACATCATCTTCTCTCTCACAGGTAGAAACCAGAAACAATTTGGCAACTCAAAAAACAAACAAATAGAAAAAATAACCAAACTTCCCTCCTCTCCCTCTCTCCCTTCTTCCCTTCCTTCTTCCCTCCCTCCCTTCCTTCTTCCCTCCCTTCTTCTTCCCTCCCTTTCTCTCTCTCTCTCTCTCTCTCTCTCTCTCTCTCTCTCTTTCTCTGTCTCTCTCTCTCTCTCTGTCTCTCTGTCTCTCTCTCTCTGTCTCTCTGTGTGTGTGTCTCTCTGTCTGTCTTTGTCTCTCTCTTTCTCTTTCTTTCTCTCTTTCTTTCTGTTTTCCTGTCGCCTCCCTCTTTCCTTCTATCTCTCTCATTTTCTCTCCTTCTATCCTTCCCTTTTCCTTCTCTCTCTCTCTCTCTCTCTCCCTTTCTTCTCCCAACTCCTTCCCCTCACTCAGGTACTGAATATTGCTCTCTACCATAGCAATGGGCTTTGGAACTAAGGTTACAGTCAATTGAGGAAACTATTTCTCAAATAGATAAAATAACTAATGCAAAGTCATATATCATGGAAGTGGCAAAGGCAGAATTCAGTTAAGGTTTTCTGACCTCCAACTCCAGCATTCTTTCAATCAAACCACAAGAATCAAGCAAATTATTGTCTGATAGTTCCTTCAAAAGTACCACAGTTGGTGCTGAACATTCAGGCACTTTGTTTTAACAAAGTCTATTATGACAGCATATCACTACAGTGAAGCCCCACAGACCTCAAAACTTGACAACTTGTTATATTCCATGCAGTTTCCAGGACAGAAAAATTTCATTATGAGAAAAAAATCTGGACACTTTCCTGCTTGTTCTCTATATTGACATTTCTCCCACAGAAGAAATTACTTCAGGAAGGATTTGTGGACAAGTAACCATCAAATGAAGACAATCAAGTAGAACCTTCTCTCTTCTCTTGGACTGCTGCCACATCAGAATCACATAGGAGCTCATGTATGATAACTTTCCTAAGATAAAAATCATCCTAGATTTGAATCCCAAATGACCTTGGTTCAAATTTTCATTCAAGTACTCACTATTTGGGTAAAGTTAGTCAATTCCCTGGATGGATTTTTCTGGGTTTCATATTTCTCATCTGTAAGTTGCAGGAATTAGAGTAGATAACCTCTAAAGTCCTTTTAAGCTTTTATTCTATGATATACCCATACCTGGCCAGTTGGAAAAGAAGATTGGCCCAACTATAAATAACAACTTACTTATCAGTCATATATTGTGTTTCTTTCCCCCTAAAATTTGGCTTATGTATGTAAACATGCCAAAGAGAATGATAATACCAGATTCTGCCCTATTCTCAGTGGGTGACTCTCCTAGGAGCATCCTACAGATTTTTGGAGAAAATGGCAAAAGGGATGACCCAGCTGTTAAGAGAGTAGGAAATCACATTACCAAATCTCCTGAGGATAAATGAAAACACTGAGGATAGAATTGGCAAATTTCATCAAGGCAAATCTCATCAGAGGTGCTACCCACACATAAGTTATCAGCACCCCTGAATGTGCACACACAATCATTATCAGATCCCCCAAATATTGTTGGCTTGAGCCATTTATGTGAACATTTACTCTTCTAGAGAATGAAGAAATATCCTAAAGAAAATGACAAGTTAGTTCCTTAGTGAGCATGCAGGGAGTTTGAATGCTTTCACAAGTAGAAAACATGCCAGCTACTACTTTGACATATCACATAAACACCTAAAAGATGTCATGGCCAGATTTGTCCAGTTTTTCCTATTTTCTTTGTTTTATGAGAACTGAAAAAAAAAAGAAAGAAAGAGGTAACTGTACTCTGTCTTTCATATCTGAGCAGCAAGTGAGGCATCTGTCTTGATAGGTATATTTATAATTTGCAATTGATTATTCAGAAGGGACCACTAGAAGGCCAAACTAGGTTAAAACCAGGGGTATTCTGATAAATGTTTAGCCACTTTCTCTCTGTGAGAAAAAAATATGTTTATATATACATGACATGTTTTTTAAATTAATTTGTATTATTGGCATTTTTTCATCATTTTATTAAGTCTAGGCAATGAACAAAACAATAAATCAAGCACAGATCTATAGCATTTTTTGATTTCTGTGTAAAATCTTACATTGAAAATTTAACAACCAGTTATGAGCCACTACTCCCGCACCTCCATATCTCCTTCAAAACAGCCTATAGTCATATTAATTTTTTTGATGACATATCAAACTGTTGAGTCATATTCAGCTCATAATCACTAAAATGCCCAGATATTTCACAGAAAAATGGCTTTCTTGTCATGTTTTACCTGTATTATATTTTTGAAATGGATTTTTTTAAACTCAACTTTTAGCACCATTGAATTTTACCTTCTTACATATGATCTTTTTGGATACCAGTTCTGCTATTCAGGGTGTAAGCTATCCCTCCATATTTTAGTTTATTCCAAATTTGATTAGCAAGCTACCTATGCTTTTATTCCAGTGATTGACAAAAACACCAATTGACATTGGACCAAGTAAAGATTTTTAACGCATTCTCCTAGAGACCTCTTTCTAAACTAACATTAAATCAATGATGACTACCTTTTGGGTACAGCCATTTAACCAATTCTGAATTCATATAATTGTACTATCATCTAGGTCACATCCATTCTTCTTTTCTACAGGAATAGGATGAAAGTCTTTATCAAATGCTTTTCTAAAATCAAGATAAATGGTATCTATGGCATTCCTCTAATCTAACCATATAGTAACCCTGTCAAAAAGGGAAATGAGGTTAGTTGGGTTTGGCCAGTTCTTGATGAAATTATGCTATGATCTTTTTGATTATTACTTCCTTTTCTCTATATTCACTAATTATCTCTTCAATAAATACATTCTTACATGTCACCAGGAATTAAAAGTAAGCTCACTTGCCTATGGTATGGCAAGTACTTTCTCTTCCACTTTTTGAAAATTGGGAAAACTTTTGTCCTCCCAATATAAAGCACTTCTTCTATTCTCCACAATATTTCAAAGATTGATGATAGTGTCTTGGCAATCATATCTGCAAACTTTTAAAAGTATCTGATGATGCAGTTCAAAGGTCCAGGTGACTTGAATTCATCAAAGACAGCTTATATGTTCTCTTATCCCCTAGTTATTATTCTTAAATATCAACCCTATCATGGGCATTTTTTTCTTCTTTTCTTTTCAGTCCAAAGTTCTTTCTCCTTCACAGAGAAAACAGAAGCAAAATAAAGGTTGAGCAGTTCTCCCTGTTTGCTTTTATTAGGGATCATCACCCCATCCAAACAGTGCTTCCAACTTCCTCTAATCCTATTTTTTCTGAATGTAAGTTTAAAAAGTGCCCTTCATAATTTTAGCTTTCCTCATCAACCACAAATCAGTTGGAGTTATTTTTAATATATATTTTAAAAATATAAAATGGTTGATGAGTTTTTTGGGCTTCTATTTCAATCCCTTTAGGAACTATTTTTTCTCCTTCACATATAAATTGTTACTTTTTGTTGTTTTTATTGGGGGAGGGAGGAAGATTTCATTTTTTAAATTTGTTTTTAATTTTTTTGAGTTCTATATTCTCTCCCTTATTCCCACCCACAATTATGAAACCACATGCAAAGTTATATAAAACATTTTATAAAAGTCAAGTTGTGAAAGAAAACAAAGATCTCCCAGGCTAATGAAAATAAAAACACTCAAGAAAAATTAAGTTAAAATAAAAAGAGAGATAGAGAAATAGAGAATGTTTGGAGCTATATTCTGATTCAAAATCTCTGGGCATAGATAGGATTTTTCATCAGAAGTCCTTCAGAATAGTTGTGTATGATTGTACTACTGAGATAACAAAGTAATTTATCGCTGGTCATCCCAGAACATTGTTATTACTTTGTATACAATATATTTTATTTTGTTCATGAAGGATTTTCAGAGTTGTTGTTTTTTTTTTTCCTGATAGCATCCTGCTCATCATTTTCCAGAGAACCATAATACCCCATCAAAGAAACTTGCTCCAAAAATTATTTTGCAATTATTATTCTAATTGTATTTTCCTCATTTTTTCTCTTTCCTTTACCTGTCTCTCCTCAAAAGTGTTTTGTTACTGACCACCCCCTCTTCCAACATACACTCTCTTATCACCCACTTTCCCTTCCCATATCCCATTCCCTATCTTAATCTGATAGATTTATATACCCCTATTGAGTATATATGTTATTTTATGTTAATTTCTATTTGAGCCACTTCTGTTGAGAGTTAAGGTTCACTCACCCCCCCTCACCCCCTGTTCTCTTCTTCCCCTCCACTGTAAAAAGCTTTTTCCTCCCTCTTTTTTATGGCAGATAAGTTGCACTATTCCACTTCTCCCTTTCTCTTTCTCCAAGTACATTTGTCTCTCATTCTTTAATTTTATCATTTTAAAAAAGATATTATTCCTCATACCCATGCTCTCTGTCAATATACACTCTCTAACTGTCATGATAATGAGAAAGTTCTAATGAGTTATAAGTATCATCCTCCCATGTAGGGATGTAAACAGAGAAATTTTATTAAGTCCTTTATGATATCACTTTCCTGATTACCTCCTTATGCTTCTCAGAGTCCTGTTTTTGAAAATCAAATTTTTCCATTCAGTTTGGTCTTTTCTTTACAAATTCTTGAAAATCTTCTGTTTCGTTGAATGACTACTTTTTCTTCTGAAGGACTATACTCAGTTTTGCTGGGTAGGTGATTCTTGGTTGCAATCCTAGCTCCCCAACTCTCCAGAATATCATATTCCAAGTCCTCCAGTACTTAAATGTAGAAGCTGCTAGATCTTGTATTATCCTGATTGTAGCTCCACTATACTTGAATAGCTTCTTTCTGACTGCTTACCATATTTTCTCTTTTACCTGGGAGTTCCACAATTTGACTATACTATTCCTAGTTTTTATTTTGGTATCTCTTTCAGAAAGTGATCAGTGGATTATTTCAATTTCTATTTTACCCTCTGGTTCTAGAATATCAATACAGTTTTCCTTGATAATTTCTTGAAAGATGATCAGACTCTTTTTTGATCATGTCTTTCAGGTAGACCAATAATTTTTAAATTATTTCTCCTGGATCTATTTTCCAGGTCAGTTGTTTTTCTGATAAGATATTTCACATTTGTTTCTATTTTTTTTTCATTTTTTTTGTTTTGTTTTATTGTATCTTGATTTCTCACAAAAGTTATTAGCTTCCCTTTGCCCAATTTTATTTTTTAAGGAATTATTTTCTTCAGTGAGTTTTTGTACCCTTTCCTAATTGGTCAATTTTGCTTTTTAACACATTCTTTTCCTCATTAGCTTTTTTATATTTCCTTTTGCACCTCTTTCAATACCTTCCCTAATTTTTCCACTCTCTCTTACTTCAAAGTCCCTTTTGAGCTCTTCCATGACCTGAACCCAATTCTTATTTTTCTTGGAGACTTTAACTTTGTTATCATAGTCTAAGTATGTGTTTTGATCCTCCTTGTTGCCGTAATAACTTTCAGTGGTCAGAAATTTGTTTTGTGTTTTCTGCTCATTTTTTTAGTCTATTATTCAACTTTTAACTGTTTAAGTAGGGCTGGTTCCAGGGTGGAGGTGCACTGTCCCAAGCTTCTGGGGCTTTGTGCATTCTTTTCAGAAATCCTTCTAGAAATCGGACCACAAGCACTCTTATGCCCTGGAGCTTTTAAGTATGTCCCTGCCCAACCTTAGCTTAGATCTAGTGTGTTAGAACTGAGGCTCCACTATGTCAGGCAGTGTTGGGACTGCACACTGGGCTTCCACTTCATTGCCAAAATTTCTCCACTGATCTTTTAAATCCTCCCTGGTGTCCCTGACCTAAGAGTCCAGAAGCCTCCAGAATTGTTGCCGATTCAGAATTTCTGCCTCATTGACATCGGAGTCTGTGCTGGAACTGGGGCCAGGGCTGGGCCAAGGCTGGCCTGCCCTGGGATTGTTTGCTGGATTCTCACTCTGGTTCCAAAAACCCTTTCTGCTAACCTTCCAACTTCTGTTTGATATCTCCCTTCTGAGAGGTCTGGAAGACACCAGTACTGCCACTGATTCAGAGGTCTGGCCCCAGGCTGGGGCTGGGTTTGAGATTGCACACTGGACTCCCAATTTGTCTAATGAGCTTCTAAGTTTCCTTTGGCTAGAAAATGTTCTTCTCCATCTTTTTGTGCGTTTTGATGCTCTAGAATTTGTTTAGAGTCATTATTTAAAAGAATTTGGAGTAATTTGGAGGAGAGGTCGGGCAAATTCTTGCCTTTACTCTGCCATTTTGGTTCTGCCTCAAGGATTTCATACTTAAAGCTTTTTCTCCCTACAAAACTAGCTTGCCCTGGTTAAATTTTAATCTATGATGCTACATGTGTTTTCTCTAAATCCTTAGAAATTGTTTTCCTCAAATCTATCTTATTCTAAATATTATTTTATGATCTGTTTCTTTTGATTCTATAATTTCCCATCTCTGTGTTATCACAAGCACTGCTAGAAGATTCCAATGCACTTCAATCTAAAGTCTGTCTTTTAGAATTCTAAGCTACCTTAAGATTCATCTTAAATCAGATCAAGAAAAAATTTTATTAAGTATTTATTATGTGCCTGGCACTGAAATAAGCATTGAGAATACAAATGCAATCAATAAGAAAGATAATATCTTCCTTTAAAGAGCTTATATTCTTTTGGAGTAAATAACATAAAAGGAGATGTGAAATGTATGAGGAAGAGAAGGCATGAAAGAAGTCTTGAGATTCAGGAATAGAACTAGAGAGGAATGAAAGAATCAACATGATTGGCTAAAGCTCTTTCTTAAAATAACTGACCAATCAGAAGAAGAGCCACAGGGGCAGAGGAATCTTTCAGAATGATCTATCAGGTCTTGGTGGAAGAATAGTACCAGGTGAGAAGCTGCTAGGGATGCAGCTGCCATACCAATGCAAAACTTTTCTCTTACTTCCTACCCCCAGTTATCAGTAAATTCTTCTTCCTCAGATTATCTTTTATTCTTTTACCTGTATACATATTATATCATAAGAGGAATGTAAGCTCCTTGAGAGCAGGGTCTTTGTGCATCTGCATCTTAAACATATTAAGTCCTGAATAAATTCAATTTGTTGAATTGTCAATTTTTTTTGTTCCATTCCCTGTAAAACAGTGTCCATTTGCCAACAGATTCCATCAATTGACCAAAAAGTAGTTATTAACCACTTATCATATTCCAGATCTTGTGCTCAGTCCTGGGGATATAAAGACAAAAAATAAACAGTCTCTGTTTTCAAGGAGCCTATATTCCACTCTGGGAAAAATATTTATATATGTAAATATAAACAGGATAAATGAAAAATAAATATAGGAATAGTTAAATATGAGGTAGGTGAGCAGAGAAGGCATACACAGTTAAAGAGATCTAAAAAAGATATACTTATAAGGTGTTGCTTGAGCTGCCACTTGAAGGAAGAAAGAGATTCAATGAAATGGACGTGAGGAAGGATTGTATGCCAGGTAAATGGTCAGTATAAAAGCATAGAAATAGGAGATAGGATGCTATGTGTGAAGAACAAGGAGACATGGGAAGGAGAATTATGATTAATGAGGCTGAAAAAGTTTCTCTGATAAAAATCACATATCCAAGATGTATAAGGAAGTTCTTATAAATAAGGAAAATTGGAAATGCCAATAGGTAAATCAGTCAAAGACAGACAGTTCTTGAAAGAAGAAATTCAAGTCATCAACAATGCACCAATTGGGGAATGACTCAATATATTATGGCTGATCAGAACTCTATATCAAGAGAGGTAAAGATCATGATCAGTTTCATTCAACTTTCCAAACTTCTTTTTCTCCTCCTCCTTCTCCTCCTCCTCCTCCTCACTATCTTACCAGTCTGATAAGAGACCACTTCCTAGCCACCCTCCCCTTTTCAGCCCCTTTTTATAATTTTCTTTTCTTATTAGAGCTCTATAAAAGCATAAACTATCTTACTCCCTTTATGTTTGTATTTTCAGCACATAGCAAAGTGCCTAGTACATAATTAGCCCTTAATAATGTTTTTTTATCTATCAATCTAGCTCCTTGCCATCTATCTATCTACCTATCTATCTGATATATGAATATAATGGAATATGACTGAACCATAATAATTGATGACAGTGAAAAGTGTGCTTTGCAAACAATAAAATATTATATAAAGGCAATTATGATAACAGAGAAACATGGGAAGACTTGTATGAACTGATGCAGACTGAAGTTCTGGGGATATAAATACGGAATAAGGAAAACAATTTATACAATAACAACAATGTGAAGATAATTTTTTTCTTAAAATAATGAATGCAATAACCACCTTCAATGAGGATCAAAGCTAAATTATGCTATTTAACTCCTGATAGAGAAGTATTAGACTCAAAGTGCAGAGTAAAACATAATTTTATTTTGATTGGTTATAAAATTTTTTTGTTACAAAGATTGCATTTTTTTCTTTAATCTTAATTTGGTATTTTGGGGATTGGGGGATGAGGGAGAGGTGGAGATTGGAGCTAGGGATAGGAGATGCCAAGAAAGAAAAAAAAGAGGAAAAGAAAAGAGGATTTTTGAAACATATTTTTGAAATGCATAGAAGACAGCAATGGAAGAAAGACTAAAAGGAATCAAGGACAAGCAATATACTTTCAAAAAGTACTATATACTTTCAAAAGAGAAACAAGCTTTACATAAAATATGTCCTATTCCCTTCTCTACTCCCTATTTTCATATAGTGGTTCTCTTGTTTGTGTGCAATTCTTTCTGTTCAACTATGTATTTGGAAGTTTTCATTTTAGTTTATTTTGGGTCAATTCAACAGTTTTAAAATAGAAAAACAATATAAAGAGACTATAAAGATAGTTTGTGGTCATATTGTGAAGGACTTTAAAAATCAAACAGAATTTATAATTTATCTTAAAGACAATAGGGAGCCGTTGGAGTTTAATGAGTAGGGAAGTAACATATTTGGATCTATGCTTAAGGAAAAATCATTTTGGCAGCTTTGTGAAAAATGAATTGGAATGGGGAAAGATTTAAAACATTGGAGAATAATTAGGAGACAATTATAATAAATAGAATTAAGGAGTCAGATCTGAAAATTCTTGTGGAGGTTAAGGACAGCAACATTCATAAATTGATCTGCCATATTGACCAAGGGAGAGTAAGAGATCTAGGATAATGCCAAGGTTATGAATTTTGGAGACTGGAAGAATGATGGATAAAATATTAAAGGATTATAAAGTTAGATGGACTTTTCTCTGAAAAATAAATTTGAGGGGTTTCTTTAAGAAGGAAAAATATCTCTAACAAGCCAAAAATATTTTCTCTGATTAATCAAATAAAGTTATTATAAGTTATAATTTGACATTATAATTGACACATGACCTTAAAGAGTATATTCTTAAACAATCACTTAAAATTTCTTACCTCAAAATAAGAATTTCTGGCTAGATGGCTCTAAGGTTCCTTCTGTCGCTAAATCTGTGATTTTATCATCATATATCCTGAGCTTAGAAGGAAAAAAAGTCCACGCAAATAAGAATCTATTTCATAATACTAAGTAGTTAGTTTATATATGATAAGTAATTAATCAGCCATTGATTTAAAAACCTCCAGTGAAGGGGAGCACTTGATCTCCAGTAAAGTGCCTGGCAATTAATAAGTGCTTTATCAATGCTTGCCTTTCTCCTAAAATAGCCCATTCAACTTCTGCATATCATTAATTGTAAAGAAGCATTTTCTTGCATAAGGTAGAATCTTCCCATTTGGAAGTTCTACCTTTTATTTCTAGCTTTTCTAGGAACAAGCAGTATATATCTAATCCCTTTTCTACTGAACAGGCTCTCAAATCTTTTCTTCTCCAAGGTAAACATTTTCATTGCCTTAGACTAAAATAGGAATGCATATAAGTGGGAAGATTTAAATAAGAAAGACCCAGAAATAATCCCTTTTAATAGTTAAGTTTCAAAAAGGATAACTATTGGAGAAGGAAATCTCCATCTGTTGAAGACAGCTAAGAAATTGGAAAACAGTTTGGAAGAAAAAAATTGGTTTGGACTAATATCTTATAGCATACACCACAATCATTTCTAAATGTATTGTTATTCAGTTATCTAACCTTTGTTTGCCTCAATTTGATATTTTTCCATGGGTTCAGTGACTCTAGGTGACCCCATTTGGGCACCATGGGGCAAAGATACTAGATACTAATATGCAATTCATATTACAGAGGCAAACTGAGGCAAATAGAGTTAAATGACTTGCCCAAGACAGATTTCAACTCAGGAAAATGAATCTTCCTGATACCAGACTCGGCTCTCCATCCATTGCACCATTTAACTACTCCATCTAAATGGATAAACAATTTAAAAACATACTTAATCTCGTATTTTATTGAAAAAAATAAGCTGAAAGTAAAACAAAATAGAACAAAAAAGGAAGAAAAAAATGAGTCCTTTTACCAAGAGTTCCCTCTCTTCTCTTCCCTTATCTTACATCATCTAGATAGATGCCTTCTGCCAAGATTTCTTACTTCATGCTGTTTTATATAACAAAATTGTCCTTCTTGACAAACTGTTGTACATGCACAAGTGATCCAATTCCATGTTATCTTCTTCTCTTCTATTATTGACACCTTACTTCCTCTATCATAACCACTTTTCTACATATCTTTAATTTATCTACTAGCTGCCTCCCTATTGTTTACAAACATGTCCATATCTCTCCATTTTCAAAAAACATTCACTTGATCCATCCCCATCTCCATTAGCTACTGTTTTCCTTTTTGTGTCTAATCTTTCAGGTCATCTAAGATAAGTGCTTCTAGTTTCTCTCCTCTCATTCTCTTCTTAACTCCCTACAGTCTGGCTTTTGATCTCATCATTCAACAAAAACTTCTCTGTCCAAAGTTACCAATGATCTCTTTATTTGCATGTCTAATAAATAGCCTGCTTTTTATGCTCATCTTTCTAGCAGCTTTTGGCACTGTCAATCACATTTCGTTATGTCAGTCAAATTAGGCTAAATTCATATTGGAATATTTTGGTTCTTACATCACAATAGCAGCTCATATATTTGAGGTCCATAAAACCCCAAGATACCTTTCCTGAAAAAAGGGAAAAAACAAGAATTTAAGTGACTACTATGTACCAGGCACTTTGCTAAGTTCTTTTCAAATATTAACTCATCTGATTCTCACAAAAACTGTGGGAAGAGTATCTCAATTTTATAGATGAGAAAATTAAAATAAATATATTTTAATTGACTGCTCAAAGTCACATAGTAAATGTCTGAGCCCAAATTTGAATTCAGACCTTTAAGCTCAATACTCTGTCCACTGCAGCACATAGTTACATCAACGAAAACTATTTAGTCTCATCCTGTAGTTATAAAAATGATTGTAAAAAACAGTTCATATGTAGGACTTTACATCTGTTCCTAATGATGTTTATTTTATGAAATGCAGACTGTAGAGGCTAGCTAGACTGCCAAGGATCTTTTGCGATATTTGATTTTGTTATTCAATTCTATTATCTGTCCTAGTTTCATGTCATCTATAAATTTGACAAGTATATCTTCTATGTTGATATCCAAGTTACTCATTTTTTAACTCATCAATATATAGACTTTCTTTCCACTGGAGATGAACCCAACCCATTCATGACTTCTCATGCCAAAGATTAGATCTTTGATTTTACTGACATTCACTGACACTCCCTCTACCAATACAAGTCAGTAACTTTATAATTTACAGACCTAGAGAATTACCTAGAACACTTAGAAATTAAAATGACTTGTCCAAAGTAACACAACAATTATGTATTAGAGGCAAGATTTGAACTCAGGTCTTCCTAACTTAAAGGCAAGATCTATACATTACTACATACTTTCTCTTCATTATCTTGTAGTAAATAGATGTCTGTTATTTTTCCAAAAAGAATCCACATGATTCCATTTATTTCATAGTCTATGCTAGCCATCTATTGTACCTCACTTTTGTAATATGCGTTACCCACCTCCTTTTTAATTCATGCACAGATTCACCCCAAAATCTTAGTGCAGTCCTGAGCTTTACTACACCAAGACTTTTGGGATGCCATGTATATCCCATTATACCAAATTGTGTCAACACAATTTTTCCTTTGGGTCACCTAAAATTTTGATTCTTCTGAGGTCACAGTGAAATGATTCTTAGTCATAAAACATTCCTGAGAAAATATTGGCGTTAAAAGGGTGTAGGAAATTATTATGGGACCATTGAAAAGACAGCACAATTTTCCTAAAATGGTCTTCTCCATTCTTTTACTTTTATTCATCTAAGATCCTAAATCAACAACTATTCACATTACCTATATTTGGTATGATCTTGACTCGCTTAAAAGGAATACAAGTCAAGCAAAGGAAAGGAGAAACATAATGATTAAAATTATATACTTCTAAAATATTGCTAATTTTCAGTCCAAGAATCAAATCAAACAATCATGGGAGTATTTTTCACCCATCAACCAATATGACTGGATCTCACAATCCTCACTGACTATAGAATAGAAAATGATCTCTCCTAGATAATATAATCCCAGGCATGCTTACTTAAAGCTACCATTCAATTGTAAAAGTGGACTAATTTCAAACAATTCGTTCTCTCTCCTTTGGTCTTGAGTGAAGGCTATCATGAAATACCAATATAATGCTGAGTCATAATTATTTACTAAACTAAAGTGAAACATAATGTACGCATTTTATTTATAGTGGTATTACGAAGAGTAGTAGCAATTTGAATTATAGAGACCAAGAAGGTAGGGCAAAAATATAAAGACTTTGCATCTTTTGGGATAAGAACTCACTGTTTGACAAAAACTGGTGGGAAAATTGGAAATTAGTATGGCAGAAACTAGGCATTGACCCACACTTAACACTGTACACCAAGATAAGGTCAAAAGGGGTTCATGACCTAGGCATAAAGAATGAGATTATAAATAAATTAGAATATAGGATAGTTTTCTTCTCACACCTGTGGAAGAGGAAGGAATTTATGACCAAAGAGGAACTAGAGATCATTGCTGATCACCAAATAGAAAATTTTGATTATATCAAATTGAAAAGTTTTTATACAAACAAAACTAATGCAGACAAGATTAGAAGAGAAGCAATAAACTTGGAAAACATTTTTACAGTCAAAGTTTCTGATAAAGGCCTCATTTCCAAAATATATAGAGAATTAACTCCAATTTATAAGAAATCAAGCCATTCTCCAATTGATAAATGGTCAAAAGATATGAACAGACAATTCTCAGATGAAGAAATTGAAACTATTTCTAGCCATATGAAAAGATGCTCCAAGTCATTATTAATCAGAGAAATGCAAATTAAGACAACTCTAAGATACCACTACATACCTGTCAGATTGGCTAGAATAACAGGAAAAGATAATGCTGAACATTGGAGGGGATGTGGGAAAACTGGGACACTGATGCATTGTTGGTGGAATTGTGAATACATCCACCCATTCTAGAGAGTGACTTGGAACCATGCTCAAAAAGTTATCAAACTGTTCATCACCCTTTGATCCATCAGTGTTACTACTGGGCTTATATCCCAAAAAGATTTTAAAGAAGGGAAAAGGACTTGTAAGTGCAAGAATGTTTGTGGCAGCCCTCTTCGTAGTGGCCAGAAACGGGAAACAGAGTGGATACCCATCAACTGGGGAATGGCTGAATAAATTGTGGTATATGAATATTATGGAATATTATTGTTCTGTAAGAAATGACCAATGGGATGATTTCAGAAAGGCCTAGAGAGAGTTACATGAACTGATGCTGAGTGAAATGAGCAGAACCAGGAGAGCATCATATACTTCAACAACAATACTGTATGATGATCAATTCTCATGGATGTGGCCATCTTCAACAATGTGATGAACCAAATTAGTTCCAATAGAGCTGTAATGAATTGAACCACCTACATCCAGTGAAAGAACTCTGGGAGATAACTATGAACCACTACATAGAATTCCCAATCCCTCTATATTTGTCTGCCTGCTTTTTTGATTTCCTTAACAGGCTAATTGTACACTATTTCAAAGTCCGATTCTTTTTGTACAGCAAAATAGCTGTATGAACATGTATACATATATTGTATTTAACATATTTTACATGTATTGGTCAACCTGCCATCTGGGGGAATGAGTGGGGAGAAGGAGGGGAAAAATAGGAACAAAAGGTTTTGCAATTATCAATGCTATAATAAAAATTTAAAAAATATGTAAAGACTTTGGTAAAGATGATATATCCAGGAGGGAGAACAGATATTTATATTCTTAGGATTATTAATTTAGAGGTGAAAGGGACCTAAGAGGCTTTCTAGTCCAAGCCTTCATCTTGCATATGAGGATATAATGCTCAGAAATCTCTGTTATTTTCTTGTGTTCATATAACTAATAAGTATAAGAAGAGGCATTTAAACCCAGAACTTTGTGAGTCCTGTGCTCTATCCACTACATAATGCTGTCCTGTTTAGTATGTGTTTTCCTAATTACTTCCACCATATCATGCTTCCTCCCACTAAAATAAAGAGAACTCTTCTCTTTTCCTTCCAGATAGTTCTGCTTAGTAAAACTCCAGAACAGAACACATAGAAATCACCATTCCACATTACCACAATACTGTGCAACCAACAAAAGGGAGTAGCAATTTCCAGTCACTGATTTATGATCATTTCCCGTCATATTATTCTCAATCTAGTTAAGAATTTACTGATATCCATCCACAAAGCACTAAGAGAGACTAACACCAAAATTAAAACTTTTACAATGTATTTATTAGGAAAGTTTCTGATGGAATGAAAGAAAGAAGTCAGTTAACTTCAAAGTAGGAAAGATGTGTTTAGTTAGCTGAAATTACTGATTAGTAATCAAAAATTCAGGTTTCTGGAGAGAGCACCTAATTTCACTGCCTTACATATTTTGGATAGTCAATGAATCCGATTGATTGAATTTACATGAAATTTTTCTTGTACTTAGGAGGACTTTGGACAACTAAAATAGAAAACTGAAATACTTTTTGGGTAATGGAAACCAAAAATCCACTCTTCCCTAAAATGCTTATTATTATACAAAAGTGAATTTAGGACTTTTAATTATCTAGATAATTGCCTCAGTTACCCAACTCACTCTAGTGTAAGAGAATCCATCCAAGTCTGTCTGTACATCTTGTTTTATAAAATGATTTCTAAGTACAGAGTCTTTCATCTGATGCACTTCCTGTATTCTCATTGTCTTGTTTATATACTATCAGTTAGACAGCAAATATTGTCATCATGTAATGAGTTCAGGTTGACAAAGCACTTGGAGATCATCAAATTTAAGGTGATCTACAATGACAGTGCTGCCTTTTCCAGTCTGCATGATCAGCACAAATTAATTTTCACATATCATAAAGCAACATGACCATCAATTGCATAGTTAAGATAACATGTATTCAATTCAACAGTTTCATCAGAAGTTAATACATAATTTACCTTGGTTGGGTCATTTTTAAAGGACAGTTGGAAGCTACCCTTTGGGGATTGTTTTTGACAGGAATGGGTTAATCTTCTAACCTTTTCTCTTCTTGTTCCAGTCTCAAGGTTGTCAAATGGATAGATAAACATGGTGTTATTTTCCGGTTTTGTTTCAGTGTCTGTCACGAGAGTGGGCCAATTTCATACCATTTGCTGCTTTCATTACTGTCTCAAGGTTGTCATAAGAATTGATAAATTTCAGACTGTTTTTCTTGTCCTCATTACAATCTTAAGGTTGTCATGAGAATGAATTGATTTTGTGCCATTTTCTGTTCTCATTACGGTCTTTGTCATGAGAATGGCTTCATTTGGGGCCATTTTTGTTCCTGTAACACTCTTTTGTCATAGGAGAAGGAAGTCTTCAATGAAAATGAGAAGACATCAACTCAGACATTGATATTCAGAAAGAACTTGTTCTCGTGACAGAGATCATAACGAGAACAGAAAATGGTACAGAATGTATCCATTCTCGTGATGATTTTAAGGTTGTGATTGTATGACCCTGATATAATCAGAGAAGGTATACAGAAGGCAGTATTTTCATTTTTACTGTTGTTGTTACAGTTGTTTTTGTCTGTCTGGTGTTAGGAGGTAAAATACTCCATGTTGGTTTCAGAGAAGTAGTTCTGTTAAATTAACAGGAGGCACATTCTGTTATATACAGTTATACAAAAGGTACACATACAAAAGAAAAATAGTATTATATTTGGTAGTTAAAGGATATATAAAGTAAAGGAAGCTTCAATTGATATTGCCTCCAAATGAACAATCTTGCTTTCATCCATTTTAGAAGAACCATCTATTCTAACTTCTTAATTGAAGCAAGTGAAGATCCACCATTTAAAACATTCATAAAATGTTCAGCATATCTATGGTATTGTACACTTTTTAGGGAGTTTACCATCCCTAGTTTCTTTCTTTGTAACATGATTGATAACATTTAAGACCTAGTGAACTCAACAAGCTTCTACCATGGGGTAATACATAGGGCATTCTCCCTAAGATCTACTTCAAGAGCACTTAAATATAGAATATATTTAGTGCTCTGTAAGGTTAGAATTCACAGTACTAGGAGAAAAATCAATGTTGCAAGTCTTTCTGGGTTTTTTCCCTGTATAAGGATTAGGTTTCTAACTTTGAAAGTAATTCTAACTATATCCCATTTATGTGAATCTCTAAGATCAACTCTTATAACTGAATTCACCAAACCATATAGACCACAGTCAGTTCAAAACAATAGCCAATGTTTATAAAGCACTTTAGCATTTATAAGTCACTTTTTCTTTTTTTCTTTTTTTTTAATTTATCTTTTTTTTCATAATTATAACTTTTTATTGACAGAGCCCATGCCTGGGTAATTTTTTTTACAACATTACCCCTTGCACTCACTTCTGTTCAGATTTTTCCCTTTCCTCCCTCATCCCCCTCCCCCAGATGGCAAGCAGTCCTATACATGTTAACTATGTCACAGTATATCCTAGATACAATATATATGTGTGCAGAACCGAACAGTTCTCTTGTTACATAGGAAGAATTGGATTCAGAAGGTAAAAATAACCCGGGAAGAACAACAAAAATGCATATAGTTTACATTCATTTCCCAGTGTTATTTCTTTGGGTGTAACTGTTTCTGTCCATCATTGATCAACTGAAACTGAGTTAGATCTTCTCTTTATCAAAGATATCCACTTCCATCAGAATACATCCTCATACAGTATCATTGTTGAGGTATATAATGATGTCCTGGTTCTGCTCATTTTACTTAGCATCAGTTCATGTAAGTCTCTCCAAGCCTCTCTGTATTCATCCTGCTGGTCATTTCTTACAGAACAATAATATTCCATAATGTTCACATACCACAATTTACTCAGCCATTCTCCAATTGATGGGCATCCATTCAATTTCCAGTTTCTAGCCACTACAAACAGGGCTGCCACAAATATTTTGGCACATACAGGTCCTTTTCCCTTCTTTAGTATCTCTTTGGGGTATAAGCCCAGTAGTAACACTGCTGGATCAAAGGGTATGCACAGTTTGATAACTTTTTAAGCATAGTTCCAAATTGCTCTCCAGAATGGCTGGATGTGATCACAATTCCACCAATAATGTATCAGTGTCCCTGTTTTCCCATATCCCCTCCAACATTCCGCATTATCTTTCCCTGTCATTCTAGCCAATCTGACAGGTGTGTAGTGGAATCTCAGAGTTGTTTTAATTTGCATTTCTCTGATTAATAATGTATAAGTCACTTTTTCTAACAAAGCACACACCATATGAGGTAACTAGAACATTTTAAGGACATATAATGTTGTTGGAATGGGCGCTGTCACCCACAAATAGTAATTCTTCAACCTATCTTTATATGAGACAGCTAGGTAATGCTGGAGTAGGAGTCAGGAAGACATGAGCTGAAAACCCTACCTCAGAAATCTACTATCTGTGAGACCCTGAGCAAGTCATTTATCCTTTATCTTTTCAGTCCTCCCAAATCTAAAATGGAGAGAATAATAGTATCTAATTTGCAAAGTAGCAAAACTTTAAGTGCTACAGAAATGTTAGCTAAGAGGAGGAAAATCAGGCAGCTGGATCCACAGTGGATGGAGCAACAGATCCAGAGTCAGGAATATTTAAAATTCAAATCCAGCCTCAGATACTAGGTGTGTGACTTTGGGCAAGTCACTTAACCTTGTTTGTCTCAGTTTACTCATCTATTAAAAAAAAAAAAAGCTGGAGAAAAAAAGGGTAAACTACTTCTTTATCAAGAAAATGGGGTCACAGAGAGTCTGAAATAACTGGAAAACCAAAGGATAACAATAAATGAGAAAAAAGAAAAGGAAGAGGAGAAGAAAAAGTAGGAGGAGAGGGAGAATAAGAACAATAAGGAGAGGGAGGAGGAGGAGAGAGGGAAAGAAGGGAAGGAGGAAGGAAGGAGGAAGGAGAGGAAAAGGAGGAAAGGGAGAAGGAATGGGAGGATGAAGGGGAGGAAGAGAGCAAGGAGGAGGAGGACAAAAGGGAGGAGGAGGAAAAGGGCGAGGAGGAAGGGGAAGATGAGGAGGAGGGGGGAGAGGAAGAAAAGGAAAGACATCAAGATCTGTTGTGGCTGAAAAATTCAGCAACATGCAGCTAACTAGGTGGTGAATTTTTTTGAGCTACACTGAGCCTTGACCAGTAGATAGACACTTTGCTAATGAAAACCTTTTCAAATTGGTAGATCCTTCAGAACACTAATCTTTCCTTAAGAACCCAGAGTCATCCCTATGCTGTGGTAAGGCATTGGAAAAGATCTTTCAGTGTAGTAAAGATATTATCATTCCATTTTAAAGATGAAGAAAAAGATTCCCAGAGGTAAGTGACTTACTCATGACTAGTAAGTGATAGTCCCAAGACTCAGGCAGATTTTCTGATTCTGAAGTTAGTATTCCCCCTTCCACATTATAGTTTTAACTCTTTTTTTTTTTTATAGCATTATGTTGGTATATAAATACAGCTTCAGCCTGAGATGACTAATGGTTCAGTGGATAGAACACTGGACTTAAAATCAGGAATATATGACATTGAATACTGCCTCAGACACTAGCATTGTGAGCTTAGGAAATGTGAGGATCACCTCATCTGTAAATAGAGAGAGGTGGACTCAGTGTTATCTAAAGACCATTCTAGATTTAAAAGTATTCCTATGATAACAGGAAGAAGGCAGGCATATTACTGAGATAGCACTTCTGTAAGACAAAGAACTCAGTTCACAGATAGGAGTCTATGTAGATAATAAAGAAATTGAATAGCAGCTTTAAAATGTAGCTTTAAGATTGTTGTACTTGCTCTCTTATGAACATAAAGAGCAACAAGAGACAGAAGTTTAAACACAAAGGATATCCACTGAATGAATGTCAGTTTTATAAAAACTTTATTAAAAAGTTTCCTTTATAAAAAAGAAAGAAGCATGATAAAAATGCTATACTTTCTGCTCATTGAGATGTCAGAAAGAAATCAAGTTCTCAGTGAAACTGAGGAAGACTTTATTGATTAATTAATGGGTAGGAGATGAACAGGAAGACAAAGATGTGAGAATGAGCCACAATTATGTAACAAGATACAGGTTAGCAGGAAGTAAATTACAGGTCCTGTTGAAGATAAAGACAATGAGATTTTCTTGAAATAGACCAAGGCAATTCTACTTCCCAATAGAATGAATGCTGAAGATTTAAATTGACCTTGAAATGGTCAGAGGAAGCATCCAAGACTGGTGTCAACATGTTCTAATGCCTTCCAAAGCTCTGAAATATCAAGAATATCCAAGAGGACATAGTAATTGCTTAAGGCTTGCACCTTGACATATATAATAGATGACAAAAGATCTTGTAAAAATAACACAACAGCATTTGGTTAATACTAGTCAATTATGTTATTAATAAGACACATTTTAATAATTATCAAAGGGCATAATAGTTTGGTGACAATAGAAATTCAGAAAAGTTGATAGAGAGTAGAGAGCCATAGAAAGTGGTAATTTGATTAAATTCTACCTCAAGCACTTTCTGGCTATCTGACCATAGATAAATGTCTTAATCTCTCAGATCCTCAGTTTTGGTAACTATAAAATGGACATAATAATATTTGCACTACCTATCTTCACAAAATCATTGTGAGGAAAGCACTTTAAAATCTAAAAGAGCTATATAAATGTGAGTTGTTATTCTTATAGACCAAGGAGACTTCTAAGTTGTTTTCAGAAAGTCAAGAAATGAAATTTCTGGTAGTTGTAGGCAAATCAAGCCTAACAAAATGATTCAAAGAGCTTCTTCTATACCAATTGACATTGATGTTTTTCAGTACAGATCATCTTTTCCTGGCTCCTTTCTTTTTTTCATTAGTACCTCTAAAGTGGCAAGTCTACAATATCCCATATGGTACAGTGAAATCTGAGGACCTAGATTCAAATCCCTTCTATTATCGCATACATACCTTAGGAAAATCATTTACTTTCTCTCAAGCTCAGTGTCCTCATCTTTAAGATAAGTAAGCTGAACACAATGATATCTGCGTTTCCTTTCATCACTAGAATTCTGATGCTACTGATCATTTGGAAGTGGTTGGGATAAATATTTAACCATAGATGCCTGAAGCCCTCAACACTATTTCCCCCATCATGCACTCAACATTCATGAGGTACAATGACCTCAGAGTAGCTTATTGCTTTTCATTAATTTCTTCAAGTAATTGTACATTTTAAAGCATCTCATTTATCAAAGTGTTAAGCTCTTTATGGTACCAAAGGGTCATGTGATATGCAAGAGATCCTAAAAACACATCCCCCACTCCCAATTCTCCCCCCCAGTACTAGAGATATTATGAGTAGCTAGCAAAGCCAGCATATTTTTTCTTGATAAGTGTCCCTTTTTTCCCTACCTTTGTCCACTTCAGAAAGCTGTCTGCTCCTTAGAAAGGAAGCAATACCTAACTAGCCAGCTCGCCAGATTGTTAGCTACCCCTAGTCAGTCTGTAGCCTGGAAAGGGATGCACTTATATCAATGATAGATAAATCCCAGCTAGAAATACAGGTCCCTGACAACCTAATCACTGAAACCCTGTCAAGTAACCCCTAATTTTGAAGCGAGTGGTTAATTCCCAGCAAATTGATTTATGCACTGTTTGAGGTTTGGCGAGTCGTGTTGTTCATCTGTTATTACCAGGAACTCAGCTCAGCCTATTCATTTAGACCACTGACACAACACAGTGCATCTCCCAAGAAAATTTCCTTTGTCAGCACATCTAGAATTTGCTAATTAAATCAACGATGACATTATTCACTTTCTCCAGGAAAAAAAAAAATCATTCCTCCCCCTTTCTTTTTCCTTCTCTCTCTTTCTCCCAGTCTCTCTTTCAAATTTGATTCTTGTAGCATAGTCTATCTAAAAGTTTTAGTGACCTTTCCTCACAGACATATGGTGCTTTATTTTGTCTGCCCACCACAGGAAACTGATAGTTAGTTCCTCTAGCCAATTTGGTGTTATTAAACACACACATACACACAGAGAGAACATAGTAACCTTTGCAAGAAAACAATATGGTGACTCTGCTCTGAAAGTTGTTTTTTCTTTACAAACCAGAAGTATGGATTTCATTTACATGATAAGGCCAGCCAAGGAGTATTTTTATTGCCTGTATTATTCCAGTTGAAGGGACTTTAGAATGTAAGGGAGGCCAGGTTGTCCCCCAGATTATGTAATAATGGGTTCACAATATCCTTGCTTCCCTTTCTATGATTTAAGATGCAAGAAATGACAAAAAGATCAGAATAAGCCATTTTGCATATCAAATAAGTTTCAAATTATTAGGCTTTTTTCTTTTCTTGAACTTTTTTCTTCAACTTTCTATTTTTTAAGAGAAAAAAAGAAATAGTTATTAAAAATTTGTGTTTAAATTATTTTTACAAGGAATGCCCTCCTTTTTTGGATCAAAAGATTATAGAATTTATACCTGGAAGGAATCTTAAAGATAAGTAATCCAACAACCCCACACACACCTTTTTTTTTTAACAGAGAAGCAGAAGTGAAGGCCAGAAATGTTGAGTTATTTACCCAAAGTCATATTGGTAAAATATGGAAAAGCCAAAACTTGAACAAAGATCATAAGATCATAGAAGTAGGAAGGTTTTTTCAAAAGTCATCTGGTCCTTTCCATCCCCATCCCCATCTTTAACAGATAAGAATTAAGAGGCCCAAGGAAATCAAATGATTTGTTCCAGGAAACATGGTGGAACATGTGGAAGTATCTGAGGCAGAATTTGAACCCAGTTCTTTTGATTCCAGGAACAGCACTCTTTCTCATATAACATCACACTGCTTTTCACTATACTATGCTGACTCCTCAGAGGGGGAAAAATGAGTGCTGAAATGAATATAATTGCTCATCTTAAGAAGTGTTTTTCATTTTTTTCCCCACCCCTCAATTTTAAAGATCTATGAATTTCAAAATTCTTAGTAATCAATAGGATTTTCCAAGTTAGTTAATTAATTAATTTGATAATTTAATTATTAATTTACATTAAATAAATTTCCATAGGTCTCATGGACTGTAGGTACTATGAACTAGATTTGTGAATGAGAAGATTAGACCTTCATCATTCTTTCCAACTCTCAATTTGTGATTCTAGGACCTTGCATGATCTAGGCAGAATAGGAGACCAGCCTGATGAGGTGGATCAAGAGCCCATTTGCGCAAACATTTCTCTTACAAAGTCCTGTCACAGTATTTGAAAATCTCACTCTTCAAATCACTCCTTTGAGGCAAAATTATTTCTTAAAATTCAAATAGGTTACCTAAAAGCTATTACCCATTTTAGCTCATCAAAACCCATTTTTTGCTCTTTAACAGGGTTTTAAAGAATAGGCCACACATTAGAAAATTTTCAACAATTTAACATTTTCTAAGGGCCTGCTATGTAGGAGGCATTAGATAGAAAAAGATAAGAAATTGCATAGACCTTGTATTCAAAGAGCATACAGTCTAAGTAGAAGAGAGTATGGCACAAAAGAAAGAACATTGACTATAGAATCAGAGGAATTTGGCTACAAATCTGACATTTTCTACAGATGTGGCTTTAGGCAAGTCATAACCTCTCTGAATCTCAGTGTCTTCTTTGTCTGTAAAAAGAGAAAATGGATCACATGACCTTTGAGGACTCTTTCAATTATAAATCTGCTATCCTAATAGAAATGAGAAAATTACATAAATAATTGTGATACAAGTATAATAAGTATAAACGAAAGGTCCAAACTATGTTATAAAAAAAATTAAGATAGTAAAATTGTTCACCTGGAGGGAAAGAAAAGGATGAAACGGCCTCTTAACTAAAGTGGATTGTAATCAAACCATAAAGTGAAATATTTTCAAAGACAAAGATACAGATGGAGTTCATTCCAGATATGAAAGAGTAGGTTGTAAATGAACAAGATGAGGATTACTTGCTTGTTTAAGTAGGGAAGTAACTTGGTATTAGAATGTTAAGCTTATTAACAATCTGTAGGTAAGACTGAAAAGGTAGATTGAAGCTAGATTATAGATGGTTTAAAATATTAGGCTTAAGCAAAATATATGTCATCCAATAGACAAACAGAAGTTATGTTATTCATAACTGATCTTTTTTGGTCAATTTCTTAAAGAAATGGTCTGTTATAATCTCTATCCTGCTATCATTCTTTTTTATTAATGTTTTGTATGCTACTAGATAAGTCTACAGAATAATTGCTTTTATAGTTGAATAAAATATTAAGATATTAGAGCATCATCCATAGGCTAATTGAAAATAGAAAGGTAACAACTCCAGTAGTAGATAGGATGATGAGGATAAATGTGCTTCATTCTGTTCCCATGTGACTTTGGTTTCTTCTAAATCATAATATTTTAGAAACGTTTAATTCAACAATAATTAGAGATTATTAGTAGTTGATATGTTGGTTAAAGTTATTCTAACATATTTAATGTTCTTCTGTGAAGGTAGAAAAAGTCTCTTCCTTTTGTAGGAAGGCATAAGTTTTGTAGTGGGGCATAAGTTTATTTTATGTAGACTTATGTAGATTATGGCATCTTTGAGCCAGCCCTAGGACCTGACAGGATAACCAGAAAGACAGAAGATTCATCTTGCATCTACATAGTTTTAATTCTTCTGTTCAGTCTCCACATTTTGAAAGCCTTTCCTTTCATATTTGATTGATAATATCTATTTAAAATATTACTTTAAAATTTTTACGGACAAATATTAGGTCCAAGAAGTGATTTGTTTTAACTCTATCAGTGATGGTCCTCTGATTCTTGTTCAGTTAATGTCCTAGATCTTCTAGGATATATTGAACTTTGTATTAGTGGTACAGGGATTATTCTTCTGTTCAAGACAGTGAACTTTTCATTATCAGTCACAGGTAATATCTTCCTATGGGTCAATGAGGTGTGCCAAAGGTTTCTACAAGTTCTTTTCACCATTTAGATCAATCAATAAATCATATCTTCTAAAAGAGGAGTAGGCAAACTATGACCCACAGACCAAATGGGACCCAACACCTATTTTTGTATGGAGGTAAAATGTAAAATTTAAAAAAAAACATTCTTAGCTCCTGAAGCCATATAAAAACAGACTGGATCCAATGAGCAGGTCATAGTTTGCTGACCTGTCTTCTAAAGAATAACCCTTGTGTTATTCCAGAGGCAATGATCTGATCCTGAATTACATATAAACCTTTTTCTATCAAGAAATCTTTCTAATTCAGCTAGCTATCTAAGATTTCTTCATCAACATAATAATGTTGCTTTAATTTATGTGTATGTCACAGATAGTGAGTTGTTTTATTACATTTTTGGATCTTAGCCTTTTCATTGGCTTTATCTGGAGAGAAAGGACTTTGAGTTACCTTCAATAGATACAATGGCATCTGTCTATTGCAAACCTTCACTACTGCATGGTGACATGAAATCTGTTTGCTCAAAAGTATTTCTGTAGTTTTTAGCCTATTTATCATATATGGAGAACAACTATCAATTCTAGGTGGTACAGGGAATAGGATCTGAGTCTAGAGTCAAGAAAACCTGAATTCAAATCCAAATTCAAATCAGATATTTGCTAGCTGTGTAATTCTAGGCAAGCCACTTAATCTCTGGTTGCCTTGATTTCCTCAACTGTAAAATAGTCATAAGAATAACCCCTATTATTCAAAGATTTTGTGAGGAGCAAATAAATTAATATTTGTAAAGCACTTAACATAGTGGCTGGAACATTATAGATGCTATATAAATGTTTATTTCCTTCCTTCTTTTGCCTTTTTTATGCAAAATTATCTGTCTTTCTATGATTGTTTTAAGATGATGAGCCACATGTTTCATTAATATTGTAAGAGTTTTTGTTGGGATGCTTTCCAAATACATTACTGTCAATGTTACAGTTCCAAAAGTGTCTCATAAGATTGACATTATATAGGTGCTAATTCTTTTGAGCATATTCATACCACTGATACTTTACTTTTTGCATTATTAGTATTTTATTTTGGGGTATTATTGTTATATTTCATCTTCATCTTTTTTCTGAGGATCAGATAAATATGACCAAAGGATAAATTGCCAATCTGAAATTATTATATTATATTCATTGTTCTGTAGATTATGGCTTAAATCTATAAAATATATGTCTATAGATAGATAGATAGATATAACATATATAGATATAGATATAAATATCTATAAATTTATAGTTGAGCAAAATATTAAAATTCTAAGTAGATTCATTAATAGCACCTTCCAAACAATAATTTTAATAGAGTAGATAGTAGGAAAGACATGCACTTCATATTATTCCAATATAATTTTGATTTCTCTTAGTTCTCTAAATTTTGAAGACTTTTTACTACACCCTATGAATATGTGGTATGGCAAGATCTACAAGTATTTAAAATATTGCTCTTTAATTTACATGAATCAATGTGTTCGTGTGATTGTGTACAACAGTTTGGTTTTTGATAATGCTCTAGTTCCTATACAGTTTATTGATTGAGTTTTTCAGAATCTTTTGAGGTCTATATTTGTAATATGGGAAATTGTCATTTGTCAGTTCATAAAAGACAAAGGTATGATTGTGATGTATATTATGTTACCAGATTATGTCTTACAATGTATTTGGTAGATGCCAAATTCTTAGAATCTGTAGTGATGCATGTGTAGTTTCTACCATTTCTTTTCAAGATTTACATTAATCCCTAAATCTAAGCTCTTTAGGGAAAATCCTTATGTAATGTTTGATGATTATGACCTGATCCTGAATCATAAATTCCTTCATTACCATGAACAAATTGTCATGTTTTGCCCATTTGTTTAACACTTCTTTGTTGACATATTGTTAGCTGAGTTCCTGCATATGTCACCCATCAGGACCTTTTGATTCTATTTCTGGGTTTTATCTATTCCATAGACTCCCTCCAAAGATAACCTACTTATGGCTATATTTTACAAACTCAATGGTATTTATCTACCATTTGTTTAAACTATTGTTAAGTGAAGTGATTTTTACTTGTTCCAAAAATATTTCTGTAGATATTATTGTTGTTATTGTATTATTACTATCATTATTTTATATTATCTTCATATGGGAGTTTAAGGTTTGCAAATTTCTTTATATACATTTCTCATTGGATCCCTTCAATATTCCAGGAAGGCAGATACTCTAATATCCTGGAGGCAAGGAGACCAATATGGAGGTTTTTGCAATAGTCCAGGTGAAAAAAAAGGAATGAAGACCTGAATAATAATAATAATAATAATATCATTTAATAGACCAATATAAGATTTGCAAACTCATATACATATATATACATATATATTACCTAATTTGATCCTAATAATCACTCATGTAAGTACTTTTAATTATTCCCCATTTGACAGATGAGGAAACTGAGTTTGAGAAAAAGTTAAAGTGAATTGAGGATCACAAAGTCGTTTCTGAAGTAAGATTTGAATTCAGATCTTCCTGAGTCTAGCAACATGAGTAGAAAGAAAATAGATTGGCAAGATAATGAAAACAAAGCACTAAAATTGAAAAGTCAGAAAAAGTTATCTTCTCTATCCATCATTCTTCTGCCATGCCCCTTGATGAATCAGTATAGTGTCTTCTAGTTCCCCAGCATAGGATAGAACACAGAATGCCAAAGCTAGAGAAGACCTTAGGGATCAATAATATTGTCCAAATGCCTCATTTTACAGAAGAAAAACCTGAAGCTCAGAGGTGCAGAGATTATACAAATGGTAAATAACAGAGTCAGAATTCAAAAACCGGCCTGACTCTAGGAGAGAAAATCCTTACATTATTGCTTCAAAATTCTAGGATTTCCCAACAATTCGTTACTTAATTCATCTACTTGTCTGTCCCATTACATCCAATTAATTGATCTCAAACCCATCTACTCAAAATTCGTTGCATTTTCCCATTTTTGAGCCATCTCCAAATCCTTAAAATTGCCTCCCCCAGATCTCACTCTAGGCAACTAGATAGCACAGTAGATCTTAATCACTGAGCTTAAAATCAGATAAATTCCTCTTCGTGAGTCCAAATCTGGCCTCAGACTCATTAGCTATGTAGTCCTGGACAAATCACTTTGCTATGTTTGCCTCGGTTTCCTCATTTGTCAAATGTACTAGAGGAAGAAATGGCAAACCACTTTGGTATCTTTGCCAAGAAATATCACAAAATGGGATCACAGCATCAAACAGACTGAAATGACACAATAATAGCAACAGATCTCTCACCCAAAAAAACTCCAACAACCTATGAAGCAGTCTTTTTTTTTTTTTTTTTTTTGGCTGAGGCAATTGGGGTTAAGTGACTTGCCCAGTGTCACACAGCTAGGAAATGTTAAATGTCTGAAGTTAGATTTGAATTCAGGTCCTCCTTCCTTCAGGGCTGGTGCTTGCAATCTTTTTTTTTTTTTTTTTTAATCCCATTTTTTTACCACAAAGGCTTCCTAGATTGGTCAGGAGAAAACTCTTTGATTCTCCAGAACTTTTCATAAAGATTAGAATGGCTCCTTTCCTGATAATTTTGCTGGATGCTGAGATCCTATGCCTCCTGCCCAGGTGGAAGCAGGAGGGTTGACTCTGGGATATAGAGAAAAAAATCTCCCATTAAGAAGGTACATGAACTAGGACTTGTGACAGGACAGAAAGGAGAGGAGGGAAGGCATCAAAGCAAAGCAAGTCAACAGGAAAACAGGAATCTATTAAGAGTTTACTAATGCCTGGCGCTGAGCTAAGTGCCGAGAGGAAGCATTATCCCCAACAGACAAATACCCACAATGCCCTATACCCCATACACACAAATCCATACCATAGATTAATAAATAATTCATTAATTAGAAAACTACAAAGAATTATATTCTCTGTAATTCTGGGAAAGTAGAAGAAAAACTTAACAAGGAAATAGGAAAAGAGAATTTATTTCAAACTTAATATGTCCCAGAGTTCATTAGCTTTCTCCTTAAACCTACTTCTCTTTCCAATTTTCCTATTACTGCTAAGGTATCGACTTCCTTCTAATCACTCAGGTTCACAACCTCAGTTTCATCCAGAGTTCTAATTGTCCCTCATCCCATATGACCAACATGTGGTATATGGTTTCTCTCAGAACAATTCTCCTTGATGCTCCCTTCTCTTCACTCACATAACTACCACTCTAGTTCAGACCCCAGCATCTCTTGCCTGATGTATTAAAAAAGCATTTTGATTGGTCTCCCTACTTCAAGTCTCTTACAACCCCAATCCATTTTCTACTTAGCTGCCAGAATGATTTTCCTAAAGTGAGGTCTTTGTTACTCCCATACTCAACTATGGTATTCTCATTTTGTTTATAAAACTCTTACCAGCCTAGCCCGTTACTACTTTTCCAGGTCTTTTACTCTTTAGTACCCTAGTAGAAGTCTACCCTACAGCTACCACTCAGTATTCCTAGTGCAAGATATTACATCTCCTGTTTGCCCTATCTCTCAACCCTCCTCACTTCCAAATCAGCTTCCTTCTAGACTCCGCTCAAATTCCACCTTGTGAAGAAGGAAGCCTTTCCAAATCCTCCCTGCTTCCCTCAGAGATTACCTTCCATTTACTCTGTATATAGTTTGCATAATTATTTACATGTTGTCTCCTCCATTAGAATATGAAATCCTCCAGCACAAGGGATTATGATTTTTGTTTGCCTCTTTTGCATTTCTAGTGCTTAGTCTATTGCCTGGCACATAGTAAAAGATTAATAATTTCTTGTTAACTGACTGACTGGTTTTTCTAAGATCACCTTGTGATCTTGGATAAGACATTTAATCTTATCTGGAAAATGAGAGGATTGGATTAGATTCTTTGAAAAGTCCCTTTTGGCTTCTAATTTATAGGATCAAAGGGTTAGAGCTGCAAGGAGCTTTAGAAGTCATATAAATTAATCCCCCCCATTTTACACATGAGGAAACTGAGGCACAGAGAAGTCAAATTAATGCTTAATTTGTCACATAGCAAATAAGTGTTAAGAGATTGAATGTGAGTTGGAATTTTCCTGACACCAAAGTTAAATATGATTTTTTTACATCCTACTTCCCATAATATACTATACCCTAACTCTATACTTTTTTAGTTCCCTGAATATTTATGCAGAATATTCTTATGAGTCACTATTTTTAGCTGAATTTTAAAATGTTGTTGTCTGAGATTTTGTGTATTTATTTGTCTGCACATAGGCAGGTGACAGACCCAAAGAAAAACTTCTAGAAGCAGGGATTCTTAACCTAGGATCCAGGAACATTAAAATACATACATACATATGTATGTATGTGTGTATATATATATATATATGTATATATATAATACATATATGTGTATGTGTGTATATATTTATATGCACATATAAATATATGTGGTATATTTATACATATCCAAATATAGCATCTATATATTATATTTCAACATGATTGGCTTCCTTTATAGTGCTATATATTTTATTTTATGGTTTTTTTAAAATAATAGCACTATCAGAATAACCTGAGAAGAATCTATAGGCTTCACCAGACTGCCCGAGAAGTCCATGATATAAAATTTTTTTAAACTTTGACTCTAGAGGGTCAGAATAAAATCAGTTTGTAGGGTTCTGTTTCCATAGTGTCATAAAGAATTAGCCCCTCAGTAAGTGAATTTTGCTAATGGAAATATAATATTAAAGGACTCAAATGAGAGCAGGTGGTAGAGGGAGGAGAAGATATTGCTGGGGAGCAGCTTGAGTAAAGATACAGGAAATGAGAGAAAGGATTCCACATCAAGAATTGAATCTAGATATCCCCAGCTATGGTATATAAGGTAAGACAACATGGCCAGCTCCCTGAAGGCCCATAAACAATCATTCACATTCAATCTCTTAGCTAATTGGGAACTCTGAAAGAAATCAGAGGTTTGTGATCTGATAAAATTGGTACCCTTGTTGGTCAATTCTGGCTGTGATGTACAAAATGAATTGGGGCAGGGAAGATCTGTAAACGGGCAACCCAAAGAGAAAGTATAACTTTTTATTGCTTCTCATAGTGGGGAGGGAGGGAGGAAGAATCCAAAGAGATATTACCACTTGCCAAAGAGTCCAAATGTGTGTTTTTATTCTTTCACATTCTCAGAGATTTCCTATAGACAAGCTATGTGCGTATGATGCCAAAACAATTAACTGTGAAGTAGGAGATGCCACCTATTTATCTCTCAGTTGTTTTGTCTATATGGAGGATCTCTTATTAAAACAGTGATCCTGACAAAAAGAACTTAGAGAATGACCTTCACAGTTAAAACTGTGGGGTCTGTGCCTGGGTAGTAGTTATTCTGTGTGACTGATAAACCCTATCTATCTAGCCCCTTGTCCCTTGTTCCTCTTCGAATCAAATTCAATTTCCATTATAATTCCTCTGCTTTTATTGAATATTATTTTATACAAAATGTTTGTATCTGAACTCCTTGCTTTAAAAAAAAAAAAGGTTACTGCATTTGTTGACTTGATTCTTCATTTCTGAACCTGAAATGGAACCTTCCCCAACTCATTGCTTACTAATCAACTATTTTTTCCAGCTTGTCATTTTGTTTAATGTTGCAAAACAAGGCAGTTTTTTTTTAAAGGCAGGATCTGATTTTGCAAAGAGATGTCTAAACTTAAGTGAAATAATGGATGTAACAAAATACCACCAAATATGACAGCTTTGTTCTGCCAATGTAATTTGCTGATTCTGGAAACCAAATGCAGAACAGGCTGTGCCAGTCTCAGAAAAGAGGCTTGTGTGACAGATATAGACCTGTTTAAATACCGGCATACACTACATTAAATAGCAGACTTCTGCATTCATTTATGTTTTTTATTCACTTGTCATAACCAGTTTTTTTAATACTTCATTGTTCCCACCCGCCTGACGCCCAAGAAGGCAGTCTCTTTTTAAAGGGAGAAGATGGTATGACTTGACAATGCAACCAAATTCTTTTATTTTTAATATTATTTGTGATGATATTTTAGGGAAATGACTATAGTCAAAAGATCATTTTCAGGGAGATGCCAAATGAGTGTTTAGAGAAAAGATGATGATAATAACAGCTTACATATCTAGATTCCCCTAGAGTTGTGAACCACTCTGGAAATTAAAAAATAAAAAAGGAATTTTTATCAATATCATCCCCACTTCCCCCAGCCTAAACTAATATGAATACTCCTGGGATTGCAAATCTGGTACCCCTTTCTTCCCCTCTTTCCTCCCAAGTTTACCAAGCACAGGAAGGAAAGTCTGAGAAACATGCCCTTGGCTATAACTGAGCAATAGTTACTTGGCATTTATTTGTTCCATTACAGCCCTAGAAACAAAACTATTTTAGAGCAAATAGGACACTCTAGAATTACTTACTTACACTGAATTTTCTTCTTTGCCGTGATAAAAGTCTTTCTCAGGCGTTAAAGAGGCATCTTCAAGGATAAAGACTGTGTCTTCTGCTTACTTTTCAACTTCCAAGACAAATGATACAGTAGCACAAAATATCCTTAAAAGGATACTTTAAAAAGTATCCCCAAAGAACTAGTTTAATGCTTTTTTCCTGGCATTGCATGATCAAATAAAAGATAATAATTTCCACGGCCACCACCTAACTGCTAAGTACTACTAACATTGAGATACTTAATAAGTTCTTATTGAAATAAAGAACTCAAATATTTAAAAGTATTTCAATTATCAAAATGTAAAGAGAACATACTATGCATGAAAAGTTTATTTGTCATGAAAGCCAACAGAAATAAATGTGAATAAGAGATTAGTGGAGAATGGCTCAGTAAATTGTGGTATATGAATGTTATGGAATATTATTGCTCTGTAAGGAATGACCAGCAGGATGAATATAGAGAGGCTTGGAGAGACCTACATGGACTGATGCTAAGTGAGATGAGCAGAACCAGGAGATCATTATACACTTCGACAATGATATTGTATGAGGATGTATTCTGATGGAAGTGGATTTCTATGACAAAGAGACCTAACTGAGTTTCAATGGATAAATGATGGACAGAGACAGCTACACCCAGAGAAGGAACACTGGGAAACGAATGTGAACTATTTGCATTTTTGATTTTCTTCCTGAGTTATTTTTACCTTCTGAATCCAATTCTCCCTGTGCAACAGGAGAAACTGTTCGGCTCTGCAAATATGTATTGTATCTAGGCTATACTGCAACATATTTAACATATATAGGACTGCTTGCCATCTTGGGGGGGGGGTGGAGGGAGGGAGGGGAAAAAACGAAACATAAGCGAGTGCAAGGGATAATGTTGTAAAAAATTACCCTGGCATGGATTCTGTCAATACAAAGTTATTATTAAATAAAATAAAATTTAAATTAAAAAAATTTTAAAAAAAATAAGAGATCAGGCATCAGAACAAACACATTGTTCACTCATGTTAGTAGTTTCTGAGTCTTCATGATCTTGTTTGGAGTTTTCTTAACAAAGAAACTGAAATGGTTTGCTATTTCCTTCTGCAGGTTATTTACAGATGAGGAAACTGAGGTAAACAGTGTTTAACAACTTACCCAGAGACACAGACAGCTAGTAAGTGTCTGAGGCCAGATTCGAATTCAGCAAGATGAATCTTCTTGACTCTGACCTGGCAATCTATATACTGAGCCACCTAGTTGCTCCAAGAACAAATTCAAAGTCTACTTATACATTATTTCCCCTTTGTATGGAATATAAATTTCTGAATCAAAGTTGTTTGAAGCTCTATATTTAGGTTCCTCCTAAGCAAGGAAGCATTATCTTAGCACATCCTTTTTATGACTTCATTCATTCATTCAACCAATAAACTTTTATTTAGTACATACTATAATGATAACTCAGTGGGTTGTTGATCCAACTGCATTTCACAATCTGAACAATAAGAAGCCTTTTCTACATCTGCTTTTTCTGATATGGATAGGCAAAAAGTTTAAATAATTGTCTCATTTGTACAGTTCTGCAATAATACAGCAATTCGAACCCCATAATTCCAGTTTGGAATCTCAGTAGCCATCAAGTTGATATTCATACCCACAAAACAATCATACCTATAATATATCTGGCCAAAGGTCTTCCAACCTTTACTTGAAAGCTTCCAATAAGGGGGAATCTACCACCTCTCAAAGCATCTCATTCTACATTTAAGTAACTTTAATCTTTTAAAAAGTATTTCCTTAAATCATGACTAAACCTCTTTAAACATTACACCCTTTTCTTCTAGATCTACATTTTGGAACCAAACAGAATAAAATTCTTGTTCTTATATGACAACTGTTAAGGTATTGGAGGTACCAGTCATATTCCCCCTAAAACTAATCTCTAGACTAAACAGCCCCATTTCTTTCTACCTCTCTGCTTATGATACAGCTAGCTAATAACTTAGATAAAGTACTAGACTTATAGTCTGAGTTCAAATCTTACCTTAGACATATATCCACGACAAGTCACTTGACTTAATAGAGTCAAATGACTCAAATCTTCCTCAGTTACTTTATTTATAAAATGGGAATAGTAAATAGCCTCTGATTCTTAAGGTGAAGATACAATTTTATAATATTTCTGAAGTGTGAAGATCAAAACTGAACATAGCATTCTAGGATATAGTAGAGCAGAATTATCAACTCCTTATTCTAAGAAGTAATGACTCTTCATGTGGTCCAAGATTGAATCAACTTTCTTGGCTACTGTATCTAATGTCGGACTTTTAGTAACCTTGAAATCAGCTGGGGGTGGAGCCAAGATGGCAGAGTAAAGGCTGGGATTTACCTGAGTCTTCACTCAAATACCTCCAAATACCTTTAAATAATGACTCTAAACAAATTTTAGCTACTAAGTGTCTGAGGCCAAATTTGAATTCAGGAAGATGAGTCTTCTTGACTCCAGCCCTAACAGTCTATCAACTGAGCCACTTTATTGCCCCAAGAACAAACTCAAAGTCTACTAAACCATGACGGTATTTCCCTTTTGTATGGAACACAAATTTTTTAACTGAAGTTGCTTGAAATTCTATAATTAGGTTTCTCCTGAGCAATGAAGCATCATCTTAGCACATTTTAGCGTGAAGTGGAAAATTTTCCAGCTGAAATTAATTTAGAAGGTCAGCAGAAGAGGTCTGTTGCACCACAGAGGGACTCTAGCATAATCATGACCCTAGCAAACCAGGAGAAGGTACTGGGGGGCTCTGAATCAATGGAAACAGCTATGGTTTCCAGACCTCTCAACCCACAGATGACAAGACCAATGTGGAAGGTTGTCAGAAAATTTTGTAGCATGTGGGTGTGAGGGGAGTCCCAGCAAAATAGGAGTGGACTTTCAGAGCCATTGAATCAACAGTGGCAGCAGCAGCAACAACAGTGGCTTCTGGAGGTTTCAGTTCACAGGTAAAGGAGCTGAGCAGCTACTTAGAAGGAGAGATTACATTGGTCTCTTTGCTAGCACCAAGGCAGGACTCTGTTCCTTTTCCCATCCACAGATCCAGGTTATAATGCTGGTTCACTGTATAGGTACCTAGAAGGATCTCTGAAAATAGCTGCACAAAACTCCTGAAGCTTGGGACAGTGCACGCTGCACCCTGAAAACAGGAAACCACTTTAACAAATAGTAATAGGTTGGAATAATGACCAAAAAGAAATAGATTCTGACCATAGAAAGTTACTATGGTGACAAGGAAGATCAAAGTACACATTCAGAAAATGATAATAAAGTCAAAGCTCCTACATCCAAAATCTCCAAGAAAAATAAGAATTGATTTCAGGTCATGTAAGAATTCAAAAGGGATTTTGAAAATCAAATAAGAGAGGTAGAGGGAAAATTTAGAGGCATGGCTAGATAGCACAGTGGATTAGAGTATTGTCTGTGGAATCAGGAGGACTGAATTTAAATCCAGAGTTTGACACTTAACACTTCCTAGTTGTGTGATCCTAGGCAAGTCAATTAATCCCAATTGCCTCACCAAAAAATTAGGAAGAAAAATGGGAGTTATGCAAAAGAAAATAATAAAAAACTAAGGAGAAAAAAATGTCTTAAAAAGCAAAATTGGCTACATGAGGAAGGAGGTACAAAAGCTCACTGAGGAAAATAATTACTTAAAAATTAGAATTGAGGAAGAAATTAAGAAATAATCAAACAAAACCAAAAGAATTAAAAAAGAGAAGGCAATATGAAATATCTTATTGGAAAAACAATTGATCTGAAGAATAGATCCAAGTGAGAAAAACTATTGGTCTACCAAGAACCTGAACCTTTCAAGAGCCTTTCAAGAAATTATTAAGGAAAACTGTCCTGATATCCTAATTAGGGTAAAGCAGAAATAGAAAGAATTCACTGATCACCTCCTAAATGAGATCCCAAGATGAAAACTCCCAGATATATTATAGTCAAATTCAAGAACTCTTAGGTCAAAGAGAAAATATTACAAGCATCCAGAAAGTAATAATTCAAGAATAACGGAGCCACGGTCAGAATAACAAAAGATTTAGCTATTTCTACCTTAAAGGATATTCCAGAGAACAGCAGAGTTAGAATTACAACCAAGAATCATCTACCCAGCAAAACTGAGTATAATCCTTCAGGAGGAAAGTCAATGAAATAAAGCACTTTAAAGCATTCATTATGAAAAAAACTAGAGCTCAATAAAAAATAGAAGGCACAATTGTGAGTTGAATATATAGGATTATATCTAACAAAAATAAAATTAAGAGGTGAGAGAAGAATGCACTAAGAGAAAGAGAAAGGGGAAGATGAAATGGTGTAAATTATTTGCCATAAAGCAGACAAGAAAAAAGCTTTTATTACAGTGGAGAAGAGGGGAAGGATTAGAAGGAGTGAATGAACCTTACTCTCTTCAGAACTGGTTCAAAGAGAAAATAGCATATAAATTTAATATAGATAGAGAATTCTATCTTGCATAATGAAAAGGTGGAGAGGAAGTGAACACAAGAAAGAGTAAATATGATAGAAGAGAAGGCATACTGGGAAAAGGGGTGATCAGAAACAAAACACTTTCGAGGAGGGACAGGGTGAAAGGAGAGAGAAAATAGAACAAATAGGGGGAAGGGAAAATACAGTTAGCAATAGTAATTATGAAATGTATTTTGAAGCAAGTTTCTCTAATGAAGGTCTCATTTCTCAAACGTATAAGGAACTGAGTCAATTTTTTTTTAAATGAGCTATTGCCCAACTGATAAATAATTGTAAGATATGATATATGCCCAAAGGGCTATAAAAACATGCATGTCCTTTGACTTAACAATACCACAAGTAGGCAGGTATATCAAAAGAGATTATTTTTTAAAAGGAAAGGGACTTATATGTACAAAAACATTTATAGCAGTTTTTTTTCTTTTGTCAAGGGAAAGAATTAGAAAGTGAGGGGAATGGCTGAATAAGTTGTGTTATGTGATAATGAAGGAATACTATTAAGAAATGAAAAGCAGGATACTTTCAAAAAAAAAACCGGAAAGTCCTTCATAAACTCATGCAAAGTGTAATGTACTGGGCACAAAGTAATAGCAATGTTGTGGGATGATCATCTCTGAATGAATATGCTATTCTCAGCAATTAGTGATCCTGGACTACTCTGAAGGACTCACGATGAAAAATACTATCCATATCCTAAGAAAGAACTGATTGTGTATAAATATAAATTGAAGCATATTTTTCAATTATATTTTTCTTATTTTTTTTTGTTGTGGGGCAGAAATCTATATTTTCTTTCACAGCATAACTTTTATAAAAATTTTTGCATTACTTCACATGTGCATTACTTCTCAGTAGAGGGGGAGGGGAAGAATGGAAGAATCTAGAGCTCAAAATTTTAAAAAGTTTAAAAATTGTTTTACATGTAACTGGAAAAAATAGAATATTCTTAGAATATAATTCAGCTACAAAATTTGCAATTTTCTTTTTTATTGGTATTCTTATTTTAAACATTTTATTTTATATTTTTTATTTTACAAAATTTCCAGATTATCTTCTCAAGAGCTCTCTTGTAACGAAGTAAAACAATTAAACAAATCTAACAGCACAATGACCTCATCTGAAAGTGAATGTAATGTTACATTTTTATTGCATCTCCTCCTTTTTTAATGAAGAGAGATCTATTTTCTGTCCCTCTCAAATCCTCCCTCATTAAAAAAAAAAAGAAAGAAAGAAAAGAAAAACAATTTTCTTGTAACAAATATACAAATTCAACCAAAATGAATTCCCTAATTAGCTGTGTACAAAGATATATATTTCATTCTGTACCTTAAATCCATTACCCTTAGAGAATCATAAATAGTCGTTGTATTGGACAAAGCTCTTGCAAAGGTTTGCATTTTTCAATCTGCTTTCTGACCATGTCTTCTTCAACTTAAATTTGTGAGATCAATTTCTTGAATCCAAGTGTAAGATAGTATTTATCCCTATTAAATTTAATCTTATTAGATTCAGTTCAATGTTCTAGCCTGTCAAGATCTTTTTGAATCCCTTCTCTGTCACCTTATATGTTGTTCCTATTTCTTCCAGCTCTGTGTCTTATGCAAATTTGATGAATATGCTCTCTGTGTATTTAACTAAGTCATTGATAAAATTTTGACTAGCATACAGCCAGATACAGATTAGTAGCACAGTCCATTGGAGAGCTCCTTTCAAGTTAACATCAGACCATTAATGATACTACTTGAATACAGTCTTTTATTCAGTTCTGAATCCATTTAATCCTACAACAACCTATGTCTCCATTTTTTCCACATGAATAATATGACAAACTTTAATAAGTTAAAGTTTAGTTTAATGATTTGCTGGTTCCCACACAAACCATATCTTAGTATTCATCTTATCTAGTACTTGAAAAACCCTGTCAAAGAAAAAGAAACTATTTCTCCTTCTCCTTCTTCTCCTCTTCCTCTCCCTCCTCCTCCTCCTCCCCCTCCTCCTCCTTCTCCTCCTCCTCCTCCTCCTTCTTCTTCTCCTCTTTCTTCTTCTTCTTCTCCTTCTTCTTCTTCTTCTTCTTCTTCTTCTTCTTCTTCTTCTTCTTCT